>CM052889.1:57628112-57853186 GCA_028534135.1 Potos flavus | reverse complement strand
TACTCTCCTACCCTCCCCAGCCTTCAAGGCCTGGCTCAGATGCTACCACTTCCGGTGTCTTCTCGGATCCCAGGCTGGCCGTGCCCTTTCCCTCATCTGCACTCTGCTAGGCTGGAGTTCACTCTTCGGTTCACAGGAGAGGACTCCTGCATTAAGATTGTCTGTATCCTGAGCTGTTGTACATTCCCAGGACGCAGGGACCTGTGACTGCTCCTTCACTGCCTTGTATTGGCCTTCCTCCCTCCATTCCCCACCTCCAAGGGCATGCAACAGGGCCTATGGATGGCAGGATGGCATGCTGGCTGAGTCACTTGAGGAGAGGCACTTGGCCTCTCTGTGCCTGCTTCTTCCTCTGTGAAATAGACCACCACAGATGCCAGCCTGCAGAGGGCTATGAGCACTCCGGCAAGAGCGTGTTGCAGGTGCTGACATGAACCCTGCCCTCCATCTAGAGGGCCCTGAGCCCAACGGGGCTGAGACTTTGTTCTTTCCTTCCTCTGACCCCAGATCCCTCTAAAAGGAACCCAGGTCATCATTCAAGGCCTGCCCACATTTGTCTCTTCCCATGGTCATGGATTCAGTTCAGAGGGCTCCGTCCAGCCTGACTTGTGCCTATCCTCTGCCCTAAATTCCACCCCCACCTCCTCTCCCATCTGTACACAGTAACCAGAGGGATGCCAGTCCCAGTCTCCCATTGCTTTTAGAATAAAGTTGTCACTCCACACCATGGCCTGCAGGGCCCTGCCCAACCCGGACCCCACCAGCCTCACCTTAGCCCTTAGACCTCGCTCACTCGGTTCCAGTTACTATGGGAAATCCATCAGGCTTCATTCTACCCCTCTGTACGTACAGCTGCCTCTGTGAAACTTTTTCCCCTGCAGCTCTTGAGGCTGCTCCTTTTTCTCATTGGTCCCAGCTCAAATGTTCCTTCTCTGAGAGGCTTTTTTCTGATTATGCCTTAGGGGGAGAGAGTCCCCCTTCCCAGCATCCCTATTTGTTTCCTTCACAGTACTTGGCAAAATGAATGAAAAAAATAAAAAATAAAATAGAGCTACTCTGTCTCCCCGCAAGACTGTAAGATTCCTGAAGACAGAAAATTTGCTGATCTTGTTCACTGTTATTCCCAATGCCTAGTATCTGAAGCTTAGCAGTGACTCAATAAACATTTGTCAGAAGAAATGAACCCATTTTTTTTAAGAAATAAAATTATTACGCCCTCAACGTGTGCTACAGTTTGGGGACACTAAAGATGACTAAGTCCCAAGTCCTGCCCTCCAGATTCATATGCTAAAATTATTCCCCCCAATGGGCTGAGTGGAGAGAGAGTCCTATGCAAGAAGGTGCTATTCTCTCATGATGGAATGCCTCCCTTTTCAAAAATCTTTCACTGTGGCCCAAAACTGTCTTTCTGTTTCTCTCTACACAGGCTGTTTACTCCCCAGTCTTTGCTCTTGCAAAATCCCTTAGTCTGGAATGTTGTCTCCCATCTCTGAATAGCCAAACACTCTGGTCTCTTTTGCTGTCTGAGCCCTTCAATATGAGTATTTCAGGGGATTGTGTCTGCCTTCCTCACTGGACAGACTGAGAATACCTCAGTGGCAGGCGGGGACAGGGTGGCCTGTGCCTTGCCCCAGCCCTTGGGCCAGAGTAGGCACTCAGACATGCTTGATGCATGGAAGGTGTTATTCCAAAAAGGCCTTATCCCTTGAGGTGCCCAGGCCTACTTGTCACAACAATGCCCCAATCCCTCCCCCGTGCTCCCCTCCCCCAAGCTTCCAGACTACAGCCCCTCTGTTCATGGCTCCCTCCTTAGTCTGCAGCCCAGGCTCTGGCATCAGCTAGCTGGGTCATCTTAATGGCCAGCCTTTGGCTCTGTCTGTGCCTTTCTCTATTCCCAGCTGTAAAAGTGGCACAGGAAAGCTGCTCCCTAGGGTCCTTGTGAACTCTACTGCCCCTCCTCTTCTTGCCCTGATCCTAGAATCCCTTGATCCCGAGGCCCTGCAAGGCTAAACACTCCCACGTGGACATCCCCAGTCTTGGCATGGGCAGGTCAGCTCACAGGGATCTAGAGATACTCCTGTGCGGGGCTCAAAATGGGAGGCAAGGCCTTCCAAGCCCAGAACTACTGCCAGATATTGATGCCTGAAGCCAAGGGACTGTCCCACCTAGAAGTAGGGTCTGCCTGTAAGGCCCTGGCCTGTCTTCAGTTGGCATCTGTTGCCAAAGAAGGCACACCCTGGATCCTTAACTCCTTTCAACTCTATCTGCTCCTGTGCAAAAGTGCAAGTAACAATGGTAACCTACTTTACAAAAGGGTCTTTATGAGGATTAATGAGGCACCCCATGTAAACAACTTAGCACAATGTCCGCTCATGGAATGCTCCCTATTAACATGAGCTATTACTCCACTGGGACTCAGGAAAGGCAAATGTTTGGCCCTAGATCACAGAGTTAGATAACTGGAAGAGTAGGGATGCAAATCCCTGGATAGCATCAGACCCCAAGACCTGCGACACTCATAAAAGAGACCACTCCCTGGGCGTGACACCAAGGTCCCTGATGTCTTAGGGTGGGGTCCCACATGCTCTTGACTTCTCCCATGAGTTGGCACCTCACTTTAGAGTTTACTAGCACCTTCTCTTTCTCACCAACCCTGAGAGCAGGAATCATTGCTTTCTCCCTCCCCCACTCAGAGAAGTAAACTGAGGCCGAGGGCACTGAAGGTCAGTCTCGGTTTCTGCCCCAAAGGAACTCAGGCCACCTGGGGGCAGAAGGAACCCAAGGGTTAAGAACTATAGCAAGACAAAACGCTAAGGGAGGCCAGGGTAAAGGGCACATCCATTGCTCTATGCTCTCTGCCAGTTTCCTGCCTTTCTAGGCCTCAGTTCCCCCACAGTTCCCCGGAGGGGACGCGGGATCTCCTAAGGCGCTCCAGCAGGACTTTTCGCTTCTGGGGAAGGTGCCGCCCTTGCCCCGCAACCAGGACCCTCCCACCATGGCCACTTTCAGAGCTGCCTGGGGTCCCAGCCCTAGGAGGATCAGGAAATCCTAAGTGACCCGGGCTGGGGCTTGAGCGGCCAAGGCGGGAGCGTACACCTGGCCAGGTATCGCTCAAAACTCGACAGCCCGGCCCGTGGTGGCGGTCGGCCCAAGGTCGCGCGGATGGACCCTGCTCGCGCTAGGGCGGGGTCCCCCTCGTTCCCCCGGGTGAGGGCCGGGCCCTGGGGAGACACTGACCGGGCTCGAGCTGCGGCCCCGCTGCCTCCGCCTCCGTCCTCATGACCTGGGCCGCGCGGGGCGCCCATGGCCCCGGCCCGGCGCCGGCTGCAGCTTCGGCCTCGACTGGGGCGGGAGCGGGGCTGGTGCGTGTCAGGTTCCTCCTCCGCTGCCACCGCCACCGCCACTGCCACCGCCGCCACCACCGCCAGCGCGGTGGGGAGAAGGGGAGGCTGCGGCAGGGCCGCCCCAAACCCCGCCCCGCCCCTTCCAGGCTTCGGCTCGGGGCCCCGCCCCTTCCTTAAACCCCACCCCTTCGCGGGGGCTCAAAGAAGCCCCTCCCTTTCTTTTCCCCTGACTTCTATTTCTAGAGGCCCTCAGCCTTCGGATCTAAGCGGGTCCTGGCCATTGGCAGCCTCGGTTTGTGGTAACCCCGCCCCTTCCCCCTCCTCGCGCAGACGCGCAGGCCCTTTCACGCCTCCGCTCCCTGGAAGCTCCGCCCCTCTGCCTGAGCGCGGCCCCCAAGCCCTGCCTTTCCACCGGCACTGGTTCCCCAGAGACTCTTCACGTTAGCAAACTCTGTCTCTGCCTGGCGGCACTTCTCTGCCAGCCTCAGGCCTAAGGCCAGGTCCTATCCGTACACCACGGGGCTCCAGGAGACCTAACACTACTTGGACTTCCGTGAGGGACGGCCGTGGGCCGGCTCCCGCTCTACTCTAAACCTGTTTCTCTCTCCATACGGTGAGATACCTCGCCTTGCTGAGGGTGCCCCTTACCTGGTGGTGCCGGGTTCCAAAGGTTAAATTGTGAGGGTAGGTCCTGGCCCTCAGCCCCACTGCCTGCTGCCCCCGATCCAAGGGCCCAAGGCTCAGATCCCCGCCTTGCCGTCCAGCCTGTCCCCGGTGTTAGGTGCTTGGAAACGCGAGCCCCCCGACCCCCACTTGACGGCCTGAGGATCAGTGTTTCCGGCGGCACCTGGGCCTTGTCACCAGCTCTTTCTTCCGGGGTCGGAACTACCGTAACGGAGTCAACGTTTCCCAGCCGGCAGAGTGAGAAGGAAGCAAAGGCAATACCGCGCTCACCACTAAGAAAAGGAAGGGGCCGGGCCCTGCGCTCAGCATTTTGGGAACGCGGGGTATTCTGGGAGCGCGAGACCCGCCATTCGCTTGGCTCACGCCTTCGCAGTCGCTAGATTTGCCGCCGCACGGGAAAGGAAGAGTAGGCCGGAGCCGGTGAGGTGAGGCCCGGGGCAGGCGAGGGTAGATCCGAAGCACCCGTGTGGGGCCTAGGGCTGGAAAAGGACGCGCTGCCGAGGAACTCTGGAAGGTTCGGGGAGGGAGAAGAGCGGGAAGCCCGGGTCACTCAAACATCAGCGTTGCCTCACTAGCGCCTGGAAGTGAGTTCTCATTAGCTTTTCCCCAAAGTACATGCTCTTCGTTTTCTCTACCTCTCCAGGCCATGTTTTTCAGCACATACGGGCAATAGTCTTGAAATCATTTCTGGCTGCCTCCTTCCCCCAAGTCGTCTGGGTAATCCTTTTCAGGGTTGTTTGCATCTCTGCCTCCATTCCCCTTTTTTGGCATTGGTTCTCTCATGCTTTCCATATTGTTACAGAAGCTTTATCAAGTTTCCTTGCTTCTAAACTGTTTGGGGAAAAAAAAAACTGTTCGATCCGTTTGTAAGTGATGCTTCCTTTTTATTGGATCATTCCTTACCTATAAGCCTGCAGTAGTTCCCCACTGTCTTCAGCATAAAAGCCAAACTCCTAAGGCTACTTCCTCACCGAGGGAACCTGTCTTTCCCAACCTCATGTTTCTTTTCCTCTCTTGAACACACATGATGTGTACCAGCCTTCATTCGTTTCTCATCTGGGAATATGAAATCCACTGCTTGTTTCTTTTATTTACACGAAATCAGGTGATTTCCCCGATCATGTTTTTCCTCCAAACATTTTCTGCTTATAGTACGTTGTCCCTTTGTGAACACTTTATTTTCTATTTAACCTTGAAGAAGTGGAGGGTCAGTGGGTACTTAATGAATCATATTAAATGAATGCCTCTTCTAGATTTGCCTGGATCCTTTGGTCTATATCGGCATTGCCCAGTACTTCAGCTACTAGTCCAAGGCCATTGCCCTCTTGAAATGTGGCTAATGTGACTGAGGGAGTGAATGCTTAATTTTCATTTTATTTCACTTTAAGTTTAGTTAAAATAGTCATGTGTGGACTGTGGCTACTGTATTGGACAGCTCAAGTCTATATCATAGGCTCTCAAAGTGGTGTCATCCACAACTATGGATTGGCAAATACATCGTGTGGTGTGTATAGTAAAATCCTGTGTCCGCCAACATACACTATACTGGTTACTGGTTATCTGATGAAGGTAAAGAGGCATATGGTAGCAAGGAGGGAGATGGAAGGCACTTTTTCTTCATCCCATTAGCTTTCCCTCTCTCTAGCCACCCCACCCTCATTCTTCACCATCCCACATCTTGCATGTGTTTGCTAGATGAGTTCCTCAAAGTCGGAATTAAGCTCTTTTTTTTTTTTCCTGTGCAAAATAGCAGTTTTGGCATTCTTACTAAGTTTTATGGAGTGTCAGGCCTTAAGGGAAGCATGATATGTGCCACATGACTTCCTAGTCCCTGAAAGATGAACTAACTGTTGTTTCTCTCATTGTAGAACTCTTTTCCTGCCAAGATGTCTATTGGTGTGCCGATTAAAGTCCTACACGAGGCTGAGGGTCACATCGTGACATGTGAGACAAACACTGGTGAGGTGTATCGTGGGAAGCTCATCGAGGCGGAGGACAACATGAACTGCCAGGTACCCTGCTTTCCACATAAGGTTATGGGAGAAGCTTGGGCCTCTGTCTTGGAACACAGAGGTCTTTTTGAAGTCCTCCTTGAACAGTTATTTATGGCGTGCCTAATGTGTGCCAGGCGCTGTTCTAGTTGCTGCTGATGTGGGCATAAATAAGAGCTGTTTAGAAGTTTGGAAACTTTGGAAAACTTTGTTTTCTCCATCCCATGATCATCTCCCATATTTTGGGGACTTGTTTAAAACAAGTGGCACTACTCCCTTCAAAAGAATCTGTCAGGTTCAAGGCTGTTCTCCATTTGCCCCTACATGTTTCCATAACTGCTCTGCAGTTAGTGGAATCTTCCACTCAAATACCGTGTTTATTTTCCATCTTTCTTGGAGGAGGAGTCTCATTTGATTATAGCAGCTACCTTTTGAGGTAAGCAGGTTCGGTGATAGTTTTGCCATCCATAAAATAGGGAGAGTAAGATTTTTTTTTTCAATTAATTTTATTTTTTCAGTGTTCCAAGATTCATTGTTTATGTACCACACCCAGTGCTCCATGCAATATGTGCCCTCCTCAGTACCCGCCACCATGCCCGCCCAACCCCACACACTAGCTAGGGAGAGTAAGATTAAAAGACTTCATCTACTGAATGTCCTTCTGCTAACAAATATTGGAGCAGCTTCCTCATACTGTGCCCTTCCTGTGACACTATTTTGCGTTTTGCTAAGAATCTCATGACTTTGTAGAGCATTGCTTTGGCAAGGTGTATCAGTGCACTTTTTCCTTTGTTCTTTAAATCATCAGTTAAGAACTTGTGATTCAGAATCAGAGATGTGTTGGGGCGCCTGGGTGGCTCAGTTGGTTAAAGCCTCTGCCTTCGGCTCAGGTCATGGTCTCAGGATCCTGGGATCGAGCCCTGCATTAGGCTCTCTGCTCAGCAGGGAGCCTGCTCCCCCCCTCCTCTCTCTGCCTGCCTCTCTGCCTACTTGTGATCTCTCTCTGTCAAATAAATAAGTAAAATCTTTAAAAAAAAAAAAAGAGAGAGATGTGGGTTTGGATCCTAATTATCTGACCTTGATCATGTTAATCGCTTCAGTTTCCTTGTCTCTAAAATGGGAACGGTGTTATTTTATGTCCTCTGAGACTTAGTTGCCAACGCAAAATTGTTATGCAAGAGATTTATTGGGGGAAATGATGATGAAGGATAAAGGAGAGGGAGTACTGGTCTGGTGCTGGGAAAAGGAGAGGGAAAAGATGGGGTTGAGTGGGAAGAGCATTAGACCACAGCGTATCTCTGAGGAAGTCTCAGCTAGCAGGAGTTGCTCATTAGAAGAGTCCAGCATGGGGCAGAAAGGGCCTGGCTCTGGGATCCCCACTGTGATCAGTCATTGGCTGGCAGCCTGGGGAGACAGTGGCTTCAGGGCGAATGCTGTGATGGATCCCATAGGTGGCAGCTGGAGATCCCATAGGTGGCAGCTCCCTGCATGCCTCATAGCCTGACGACCCTTGAGGGGAGATCTGAGCAGTGCATTCTGGAGACCGCCATAGCGATAACACGCACACCCTAGGGCCGTTCTACGGATCAGATTAGTTATGTATGTGAAGCAGCTAGTTTCACACCACGCATATTATACATGTCGTTTCTGTTAATGTTTTCTAGGTGAGGAAACCGAAGGTCAGAAAGAGAAGGTGACTTCTCTAAGATCACACTGCGGATCAGGTGTCCTATCTGTTGCTGGGCAGGGTTCATTTTTTTACCTCTGGTAGCTCTGTAGCTTTGAACATCGTCTTCCTGCCAGGTTGACCAGTGGGGCCAGTTCCCTGGCTCAGGGAGATAGACATCTAGTAACTGCAGGTTTCTCTCTTCAGTGTTGATGCCATACACATAGATGGTGTGGGCTTTCCAAAGGTTCTGTGGGGCTTTGCTTGGCTTGTGTTTGTGAGGACCCCAGTTATAGATCAAGTCCTCTGGCTTAAGGCATCTTCATCCATTTTAAGGTACTTTATTTTGGTGAGTAGAATGCAAGACTGGGGGTAAGACACCTTAATATGTTTATTCAGCTATTTATTTGGACAATTTACTGAGTTTCCAGGGCCTCAGACTGCCCATTTGTAATGTGAGGGTGCCTGACCAGATGACTTTGGTGGTCTCTCAAATGTAGCCAGTGTGATATAAAGCACACAGCCTGGAGATAGATCTGGAATCAGGTTGCAGCCTGCTACCTTGTGTAACTTAGGTCAAGCTTTGGATCTCCCTCACCCTCTTGTTCCCTCCTTTCTAAGTCAGGAATAAAAATTCCTAAATTTTCCTAAATTCCTAAATAAAAATAAAAAACCTCAACCTCAGCATTATAGTGCAGAATAAATGAGTGAATGCGTGTCAGATGGGGGGGAGCCAGTCACTTGCTTCCTGCTTATGTTAATCTGCTGGGGCTGTCATAACAGTTTCACGCTGGTGAAACTAGGTGGCCTAAACAAGCATATTTATTCCCTCAGAGTTCTAGAGGCAAGGAGGTTTGAGGTCAAGGTGCCACAGGGTTGATTCTTCTGAGGGCCATGAAGGAAGGATCTTTTCTGGGCCTCTCTTCTTCCTGTATCTTCACATGGTTTTCCCTCTGTGTGGGTCTGTATCCTGACCTCTTCTAAGGACACAAGTCACATTGAATTAGGGCTCAGTTACCTCTGTAAAGATCCAGTCTCTAAATACGGTCACATTCCGAGATACGGGTGGGAGGGGGTGTTAAGACTTCAACAGATGAATTGAAGGCAGTTAGGATTCAGCCCATAACACTGCCCATGCCCAGATGCTGAGGCTTTGCTGGTTTTACCTAAACCTGGCTCACTGAATAAAAACCAGCAGGCACGCTGAATATACTGTGGTAAACCCAGCACAGTTCATTCACACATCCCTAGGATGCATAAGGCCAATGGCTCCTGAGTTCCTGCTGCTTTCCTTCCTTCCTGGCCCATTAGTCTGCCCTTTGGGGGTGAGAGCATCCCCTTAGCACTTTCTAGCCTTTGCTAGAGGACAGCTGGAATTTAGTGTTTGCCATTTGATGTTGGTTTTTAATAACTTTTGTTTTTTTCTAGAGATTTATTTATTTATTTTAGAAAGTGTGCGTGGGAGAGAGTGGGGCGAGGGGCAGAGGGAGAGAGAGAACTCAGCTGGAAGTGTGGAGCCCAGCACGGGGCTTGATCTCATCACCCTGAGATCATGATCTGAGCTGAAATCAAGAGTTGGCCACGCAGGCACCCCCTAACATTTTTTATTACAGAAGTGTGGTGAGTCACATGCTAAAAGATTTGGAAAACAGGTAAAGAGCGTCTCACCACAACCACAATTGGCATGGACTTTTTTTTTTTACCCTAGGAACGTGTCTTGGATTTCTAGTATTTACTTTTTACTCTGTCTACTTTCAGAAAGAGTTAGAGGTGGGGGGCGCCTTTGGCTCACCTCATAATCTCAGGGTCCTGGGATCAAGCCCTGCATCAGGCTCCCTGCTCAGTGGGGAGTCTGCTTCTCCCTCTGCCTACCCCCCTCACCTCCCCTGCTCACTTGTGCACATGTTCTCACTCTCAAATAAATAAATAAAACCTGTTAAAAAAAAGTGATTTGTAAAAAACTATATGATAAGGTAAAAACGGACAGATAGGTCAAAGTGCAGTTAACTTGGGGTAGACTGTAAAATGAAGCCAGGCAGGCAGTTAGTACCCAGAAGTGTAAACCTGAATCCCTGTACATTTAATAAAGGGATATTCTGTTCTAAGCTACTTAGAGGCCTGGCAGAGGGAATCAGCAGTTCTAAGGTACATAGTGTCCTTAAGATAAAATACCAGTTGTGTGGTTTTCCTTGGCATCAGATGTGGGAGACATTTTTCCCCTGGGCCCTGATGAAAGATACACAGTCTTATACTATTAGATAATGTCACCACCAACATCCCCATACAAAATACACCTTTTGGGGTTCCTCAGATATTTTTAATGTAACCTGTTACCACAGCCCTTTTTGACAAGGCAAATGTAATCTATGCAAGCATTAATCCTAGGATGAGGTCCTTGAGATGGTGCTCACAGGGTCAGAGGGTATAGATACTTTGCATCTGAGGTTTGCCTGGAAAGGCAGGGAGTCTTGTCCTTCTGCTCTGTACCCCACAGCTGCAAGGCAAGCATAATCTGCTAACCAAGGCTATCGGATGTGGCATCATCTATAGGTGACAGAGCCCCACAGAATATATATAGAGAGAGTGTGTGTTTTGTTTTGTTGTTTTGTTTTTTTTTGTTTTTTTAGTAATCTCTGCACCCACCATAGGGCTTGAACTCATGACCCTGAGAACAAGAGTCCCATGCTCTTCCGACTCAGCCAGCAAGGCGCCCCATGGGGGATTAAAATTTTTAAGAAAAAAACCTTTTTTACCCCCCACTTTAAAAATTTAAATATCTGGGGCGCCTGAGTGGCGCAGATGGTTAAGCGTCTGCCTTTAGCTCAGGTCATGATCTCCAGATCCTGGGATCAGAGCCCCTGCATCGGGTTCCCAGCTCAGCAGAGAGTCTGCTTCTTCCTCTCCCTCTGCCTCTCCTCCTGCTTGCGCTCTCTTCTCTCTCTCTCAAATGAATGAATAAAATCTTTTAAAAAAAAATTAAAATATGTGTTAGGTTTATGATCATGAAGCACAGTAAAGATTATTTAAAAAGAAGAGGGTATGCAACTAGTAGATAAATAATGTCCTGGGGTTCTAATAGACAGTAAAGTAATTAGAGGCAACAAAACTATTATAAGTATTAAACTTACTGAAATATGAGATCTTAGTAGTTCTCATCACTAGAAGAAATGATAATTATATGACATGATAGAGAAGTTAGTTAATGCTACAGTGGCAGTCACTGTAATATAAATGTATCAAATCAGTATACTGTATACCTTAAACTTACACAATGTTATATATCAGTTATAGCTCAATAAAACAAACAGACCCCGAAAATTAGATAAATGAAGAGGGTAAATAGCCAAGCACAAAATTTCACTTCTTAAAGCAACATAATTCCTAGAAATTTGGTGGGAGAAAGTGGTAAGAGTTCAGAGACTCTGCTGGAGCTGAAATGGTTCGTTTGGGGCCTTAGCATGACCACCTCATCACTGACTGGACTGTTCAAACCCTATTTTTATAATGGTCTGTGGGAAAATGGCCTGTGCATGAATTCTTTTTGTAAAAATGATAACCTGAGAGAACCCCTCACATGACTGTCAGAAAACTCCCCAGAATGAATATCAGGAAAGTTTTTGAAATTTCTGAATGCAGGGTGGTTAGGAATTTCTTTAGATACAATCTCTAGCTAGAATGAAGAACTACTTATCTATATACGCAGTGTTTTCCTCTGTACCATTCAATTCAGGATCACATATTGGCGCTTAATTATCAACTTGCTTTGTACTTCTTTAGTCTGGGACAGTTCTGCTTTTGCTTTTCCCAGCATTGACATTTTGGAAGAATAATGACCAGTTATTTGTTTTAGAATGTTTTTTGATTGTCTTTCTTTGTTGTTTCCTCATGATTGGATTTGGGGTTTGTTTTTGTGCTGTTTTGGCTGTTACTGTGTAAGTGATGACTTCTCCTTGGGTTGTCACTAGGAGGCCCAAAACACTTGTTTGCCCCTATTCGTGATGTTAATCTTGATAATGTGGTTGAAGTGTCGTGTGGTTGAAGTGTCATGTTCTTTTTCCTTTTGCAACTAATGAGAATTTTGTGAGGGAGGTTCTTGAAGTAAATATATTGTGAGTATTCTGTTTCTCATCACCACATCCACCACCCCCCATTTAGCATCCAGTAAAGATTCTTGCTTGAATCTTTTTACCATGATGGTTGCAAGAGAATTTTTTTTTTTTTTTACGTTTTAAGATTTATTTATTTGAGAGAGAGTTGAGAGCGTGTGCCAGGGTGGGGAGGGGCAGAGGGAGAGGGAAAGAGAATCTCAAGAGGAGTCCTCTGAGTGGGGCTCGATCTCACAACCCTGAGATCACAACCTGGGCCAAAACCAAGAATCAGATGTTTAACCCGCTGTGCCACCCCAGCACCCCAGAATGGTTTTTGTTTTTGACTCCATCATTCTTTCTATATTTACTAAGTCTCCTGTATGGAAGAGCCTTCCCTTAGTCTCCATTTAATCATTCATTTATTATCAGTATAGGCTCATGGGTTTCTGTTTCATTAAATGGGTTATAATCTGTTACTATCATTATTTTTATTGATTTATCCCAAATATGTCCAGAAACTGACTTCTTTTGTGTCCTTTCGGTGTTCCTTGGCCATTTTGGGGGAGCACATCCTTAACCTTCTGGAATAAGATGTTTGTTGCAGGCTCATTTTTTACCTTCCCTAACCCAGCTCTGGAATCAGCCATTTCTTCAGGTAGCCTCAGTTTCTTTTTGGTTGGGAGTAGAATTTAAAATCCAATATCTGGGTACTGTTAAATATTTTAAAAGTCTTAGTTTAATGTGTCAGGATCTGTCTCCAGAAGGGTGTGTGCTTAACAGTACCAGAAATTTCCATTCATGGGGCACCTAGGTGGCATCCCACTCTTGGTTTCAGCTCAGCTCAGGTCATGATCTCAGGGTTGTGAAATCAAGCCCCATGTCAGGCTCTGCCCTCGGGGCGTGGGGGTGTTCTGCTTGAAGATTCTCTCCCTTGGCCACTCCCCCCACCTCCCCTCTCAAGTTCACGCTCTCTCTTTCTCTCTCTAAAATAAATAATTTAAAGGGGAAAAAGGAAAGAGGTAGTACTAGAAACTTCCATTCATTGCATGCTTATTCTGTACCAGGCACTATGCTAGTGTTTTTTATGTACAATAGATCTTTCAGTTATCACAGGACCTCTCTGAGGACAAACTTCTGGATGCCCAGGGTGACCAAGCATGGAAGGAGCAGATCTAAACCCAAGTCTCTGAGTCTCAAATCTTTGATCTTAACCATAGTCTCTGAAGATGAGGTGTATAATAAACCTGCTGGGTCCTGTTGCTTCTAGAAGTGTCAGACCCTCATTCTGAATATCAGATTTCAGGCAAGAAGATGAGTAGAGGGCGCCTGGGTGGCTCAGTGGGTTAAGAAGATGAGTAGAAAAAAGAGGGAGGCTCTGCTATTAATGGTAAGGCAGGGGAGAGTAGGGGAGGAGACCAGACATTTGTTGAGCACTTGCTGTGTGCCCCACAACAGGGATGTGATGATCCCAGAGCACCCAACATTGCTTTACAGCCCCAGAGTTAGTGCTCTCCTCTTGGCCCTGGATGTGTGAGGAAATTCCCACAATTTTGACTGTACTAAGATGTTCTCTCTCCCCCAAGATGTCCTTTCAGTTGGGCACCTGGTTTATGCCACCTATGTTTCATTATGGCTGTTTGGGAAAGTGGGAAGGTTTAGTAAAGTGGGTGTTCCTACCCGACTTCATTGAAACCTAGTTCACTCAAGTTGTTGCCTTTGGCTTATGATGCAGACATAGCTTGGGCTTATTAACAGGCTGTACAGGTGGGCGGGACTGTGGGGCTTCATACACAGTGCAGCCATTTCTCTGCTGGTGCTGCGGGGAGTGCATGAGAAGAGTGGCCGACCTGGTCATTCTTAGGGTTGTCATAGGAGTCAGTTGATGCTGGACCCTTTCCTGCTTCAGCCAGGACACATCCATTTGTGGAAACAGATTGTCTTGTTGGTCTTAAGAACACCCTCTTTCAGGTATTCTCAAAGTGGGTTGGGGAGGTTGTAGGAGAGGAAGGGGTGAGATGTACTGGAATGTGCTGGAGGAGAAGTAGCTTAGCAGTAGCACAGCCTCCAAAATAGATGTCTTGACGGTCATTTAGATTCATTGTTTATTACGCTTCTAATATTTGCTCAGTAATAGGAACAGCGTTTAGACATATTTGTCTAATTTAATTTGCTCCTTAACTATTTGAGGAAGTAAGTGGTGGTCTGATGTATGGTTTCAAAATGCGGGTTTAGAGTTAGACCTGAGTTCATAGTGCTCTGTAGGCCACACAGGCAGTGTGACCTCAGGAGAATAGAGAGTGGGTAAGAAGTATGTCCTCTAAGGACAGGCCTGCCTCTGGTGGCTGTGCCTCTTCCTCTCTAATGGGGATGGCGATGATACCTATCTTGTAGAATTGTGCGATTTATAGGAGTTATGATATGAAATTGCCTGGGATGCTAATAAGTGCTCAATAAAAATTGGCTTTGTTAATCATACTTTGTGTTCAGTTGTGGCACCGGAGGTTATGGTATTTTTTTTTTTTTTGGTGAGAGAGAGAGTGAGCACAAGCAGGGGGCAGGGCAGAGGGACAAGCAGACTCCCTGCTGGATGTGGAGCCCAATGCAGGGCTCAGTCCCAGGACCCCAAGATCATGAACTGTGCTGAAGTCAGACACTTAACTGATTGAGCCACCCAGGCGCCCCCAGAGGTTATGGTATTCTTTGAGGCAAGAACAGGATGGCAAGGATTTAGAACCTGTGTGGAAATTTTTTAAGAAACTGGGGCTGTTGAGCCTGGAACAGAAGATTTATGGGAAACTTAAGCCCTATTACCCTGAGGATGGAACAGGGGCGGTGGGTTGAAGCTCTATGAACTGTTCCACCTGCACAGATTTAGCAAGGATGGCCCTAGAGTATTGTTAGTCTTTTTGCAAACTGGGTGCTCAAGCAGAGGCTGGGTGGCCAGTTAGCACCTTGAAGAAAAGAATGAGTATAAGGTGGCAACAAGCCAGTTGGAAATCTGGGGAGACAGCACCTCTCTCTACAATGTGGACTTTAACCTATTCTGAATAAATTATATGCTCTTTTATCCAGAAGACTCAAAGTATGCTACTTTTTGTGGTAAACGTGGTGCCTGTTGGGGTTGGCACTAGCAGATTTGGGTCCCCTGCTATGCCAAGCCTGTCTGTTGGCTGGTCTCACCTCTAGGCTCCCTGTCTCTCCATCCCACAGTTTATCTATGTTGGCATATTGATCTTCCAAAGTGCTACCCTGACCCTATCCACTCTCCCTCTGTTCACAAATGAGTGACCCCCATAGTCTCCCAAGGTGATAACTTTGTCCCCTCTCCCAATTGCTCTGCTCCAGTCTTTGTATCCTGTAGGTTCGTGCCCAAGTGTCCTGTCTCTCAGTGCAGGTTCTTGCCTCACACATCTCCCAATATTCTGAGCCCTTTGTACAGGC
Organism: Potos flavus; assembly: GCA_028534135.1. NCBI lineage: Eukaryota > Metazoa > Chordata > Mammalia > Carnivora > Procyonidae > Potos > Potos flavus. The sequence continues at coordinate 57,837,972 of CM052889.1, read as the reverse complement.
ACTGCCACCTGTACTTCTCAGTCCCTAGTCATTAAAGCTAGAGGGGTTCTGGTGCATACTCATGACCTTCATGGTGCCTTTTCTGTGTGTGTGCTGGACAGATGCAGGACAGGAAACAGTTTGGACATGCAGTTCAAAGCTGTTTCATTTAGAGTTTTTCACCATTGAGAACCCTTCACATGCTGGCAAGGGAGGCAGTATGGCAGAGTTAGGGCTCTAGAGTCAGGCCAGCTGGATTTGCATCTGGATCCTTTCATTCTGGCTGTTGGGCTTTGGACAAGTGCTTTAGGGTTTTTTTTTTTATCTGTAAAAGATGAGAATGCCCATAACCTATCCTGGAGGTGCTATGGGGACCAAATATGTGAAGTGCTTGGCCTGGCTCCTTTATTTCATGATGTCAGTTTGTGCATTTCTGGACTTCCCCTACCACCAGCCAAGGCTCCCCCACTTTGTGTGCCCTTGTTCTCTGCTGGTGCTGTTGGCCCTGATTGATGAGCTGGTGATTCCCTTCCAGATGTCCAACATCACAGTCACATACAGAGATGGCCGAGTGGCACAGCTGGAACAGGTGTACATCCGTGGCAGCAAGATCCGCTTTCTTATTTTGCCTGACATGCTGAAAAATGCGCCCATGTTAAAGAGCATGAAAAATAAAAACCAAGGCTCAGGGGCTGGCCGGGGAAAAGCTGCTATTCTGAAGGCCCAAGGTATGTGCTCCTCTTCCACTGATTTCAACATATGTGGTTGTCCTGTATCTTTTAGGAAAGGGCCCTGTCAATTGCCTGGGCATGGGGATGGACTTGGACTTCAGCCATCTCCACACTCACTGCCACCCTGCAGTCTTGGGGCCCCCACCTGTGAGGGGCTGGGGGCCTGGTCTGGTCTTCTCTATCTTGCCTTGCCTGATCACATTCATAGGGCTTATTCAAAATCCAAAGTGCCTCCTTAGAAAGAAGAAGGGGACTCTTAAATGAAAGAGTGGATAAGTCTCCTATAATGAATTTCTAGGAGGCCCCTTTGTTTCCAGAGATTCTGTCCAAAGAGTCTGGGGGAGGCTTGCTGTTACCTAGTTTGCTGAGCAGGAGCACTGTGGTGTGGCTCAGCTGACACCTGAAGCAAAGGGGCAACAGTTCTCAGAGAGCTGGGGGTGTTTATTGACACCCAGTATAAGTGGGGGGAAATGCTGATGGTAGGGATCCATTTTCATGTAAGAAATAAGCAGTTTTAAGCCATCTTTACCCATTAGAGGGACTGGACATGTTTTCAAATATTCTTACATTTGAAAATAAATCCTTCCTTTAGCATGTCCCTACTGATCCAGTGACCTTCCTTAGTCTGGGCTTTCTTTTGGGTTAGCCTAGTCAGAGGTTTTATTTTGGGTCCGTGACAAGCTCTGCCATGTTGATTATCTAGGAAGCAAGTGCATTCATTAGAAACTATCTGAGTATCGGTAAAAAGATTTATGTGCAGGAAAGTCACTGGATTCTCCATCAGTATTTTTTGTTGTGCATATTTTATATATGAGGTAGTTTTTGAGTTTAAAGGTGCAATAGAGTAATGGTTTAAAATGTCCTTCCAAAAAACTGATCAGAGAATCTCCTTCCCCTTCCTAGATAAGTGGCATATGTAGAACCAGAAGCTCTGGACCTTTTGTCCTGGTGAAGGAATGATTTTTAGGAATATTGGTTTTCCTTCTAGAACTGCTGTTCTCTCTGCTTTCTCAGGGAAGGGCTGCTCTCATTGTCATTGTATAACTGCACCGTCTTCTCTGACAAAAGGTGCAGCTCAGTAGCTGTGCAGTAGAAGGCACTTGGCAGTGAGTTTGCCCAGGCCCACTGGCTTCTGCCTGAGCCATCTGTGTCTCTGTCAGTCTTTGCTCTGGTTCTTTTCAGCTTGTGGCTGGGCTCTTGGGTGACTTTCCTCCCTCTTCACGAGGCTCTACAAGAGGGAAGAGGTGTCAGGCTCCCATTAGTAGGCATCAGAATATTTTCACCTGTCCTTCAAAGCCACAGGTCCTCTCCTGGAACTCTTGGAGTCACAGAGAACAGCAGCTTGTATGCCCTTTGTATGGGGAGTGGTTTTATTTGTTTTTCTATTATGAAACATTTTATGTTGCAGAATAGCTCAAGAAAAAATGAAACCTGTTACCCAGATTTAACAGATGTTTAGTGTTTAACTATTTGTTTCAGAATTTTAAGTTAATTAATTTAACTTAAGTTAATTAATTAAGTTAAGTTAATTAATTTAAGTTCATCTGTTGCGTTTCATTAGCTCACCCTAGGCCAGCGCTGGGAATTCGTCTTTTCTGTGGTTCTCAGGCTTGTTTCCCAAACCACCTAAGCTCTCAACACCCTGACTCCCAGCCTTATGTTAAGAGCAGTGCTTTACTGGAAGGCACTCCAGCTCTGATGCCAGCCATGAGTCTCCATGCAATGAGGAAATGCCATGCGGTGGGCATGGTGTTGGACCTGGTAGCCTTTCTGGCCTCTTCCTGTGCCAATGTCCAAGGGCTCTGGCTGCTCCGTGGCATGAGCATTCGCTGACTGTACTGACCTGGCCTTGTCCTTTCTTTCCACCTTTCAGTGGCTGCGAGAGGAAGAGGACGTGGAATGGGGCGTGGGAACATCTTCCAGAAGCGAAGATAAATTTATCTGTTGAACAGAACTTTGCCATTATTTTTTCTTTTAGGTTATCTGGGTTCGGAGGGGTGTGTGCTTATGTATATGTCCTAGCTTTTCTTTTGACATCTTTCTCTTTAGATCAGGGGAAATGTTAAGCTAAATAAATATGGTGGTCTTTTTTGTTGTTGTTTTTCTTTTCTTTCTTTTTTTTTTTTTAAGATTTTTGTATTCAAGAGAGAGAGCAAGCCAGCATCCTGGGAGTGGGGGGTGGAGCAGAGGGAGAGGGAGGGAGAAACCCAAGCAGACTGCATGCTGAGTGCTGAGCCCGATGTAGGGCTCAGTCTCACAACCCTGAGATCACAACCTGAGCCAAAACCAAGAATCAGACGCTTAACTGACTGTGCCACCCAGGCACCCCTGTTGTTTTTCTTTTTGAAAAAATAAGGACTGTGTGTTCATTTTGGAGTTTGGTGTTCTGTTTGCTTTGGCAACAGGTTGAATTTTGACACCCAGGAAGATATCCTGGGAGAATGCCAGTACTTTGAAATAGCAGTTATTGATAAGAGTTTAAGCTACTGTTCGAGGCCAGTTGCTGGTTAAACCCTTGGAGAAACTCCAAGAACACACGATGTTTCATTGGTCTTCAGACACAAGCATTCGTATGGTGCTTTGTTCAGGTAACCTTTGTGGAGATATCATCAGCTCAGCTTGAACAACACAGCATGGGTGCTCCTGGCCCATGAAAAAGTCCACCATTCTGATCTTCGTAGCCTGGAAACCCTAGTGGCTCAGCATTTGGCAAAAGTAATCTAATATTAAAAGATAATTTAGGGAATCCTAGTGGCCAACATCTGTGGCTCCTACACTGGCTTCATAAGCAGTTCTGTGGTGATTTGCGGGGACGGATTCTTAGGCATTTGTCAGAGCATCTCAGCATGCAGTGGCACAGTCCTGGCTTTTAATGTAGCTGAGGTAGAGCGGACAAGGCATACAAAGTGAATAACTGACAAAAACACAGAAATTGGAAAAGCAGACTTGAAGAAGTCAAGTACTGAAAAGAGGTCTTGCTGCAGGTTCAGTATAGGGTGAGCTTCAGCAAAAACTATTAAGAGGAAAGGGATTGATTAATTGCCCTTAGAACATTGCTCATGGGACACATTGTTCGAGTAATAAAAGAAGAAGAAAATCCAGCACTTCTTTGGGGCACCTGGGTGGCTCAGTCGGTTAAGTGTCTGCCTGCAGCTCAGGTCATGATCTCAGGGTCCTGGGATCGAGTCCCGCATCGGGCTCCCTGCTCAGCGGGGAGTCCGCTTGTCTTTCTCCTTGCTTGCCGATCCCCCTGCTTGTGCGCGTGCGCTCGCTCGCTCGCTCGCTCTGTCAAATAAATAAAGATTTTTTAAAAAAAAAAGTCCAGCACATCTGTTAACTAGGCATCAAGTAGGGATTTTCTAACAAGCCTTGCCTTACAATCATGACCCTACCACAGTGTAACAGACCTTGCATTTTTCCTGAAATAAAGAACTAAGGAATAAGCATCAGAGTGTTGGTCAGATACCACAGGCATGTAAATAAGGCTTCAGAGACCCATCCTCCAGAGCAACCTCTGCGCCTCTTGCTCCAGCAGCCCCAGCTCGTCTGACACATTTGATGAATGCTGATGGCCCTGCAGGCTGTGCTTCCCCAGCAGAGGGGCTCCAGGACTGGGGACCATTTCGACTGAACTTCATGTGAATGAAGTTAAGAGTTTATTTGTTTTAGGTTTGACCAAGAGTCAATGTATTGTTTCTGATAAGAAAAGAAACTTATACATTGAGTTACATATGCAGTAGAATTTCTCTGAAGGGTTTTAAGTGAAATTCTTTCAGGTAGACACTGCGATACCCACTACCCTACCCACTACCTTTCCCTCTTCCCTGCCTGTGACCTTGATGTACAGACATTGATTTATTGGTTTATTAATGAACACTATTGAATTCATATAGTGAGAGCAGTAGTTTTCAACTACTAAGTTTAGGGATCTTGTTAGAAATGAAGATTCCAAGGCCCTACCCCTAGAGATTGCTGATTAATTGGTCTGGGGTTGGGGCCCAAGAATCTGCATTTTAAGCAATGCCCTTGCCACCCAAGCTAGGTAGGTCTGATTCAGTAGATCTGTGGCCACACTTTGATATCCTGGACTAGAAAATGTTATTTTAGTATGGTCACTGCTTAAATCATCATACTTTTATAGTAAACAAGACTTCAGTAGCACATTATACTTCACACATGAATTACATCCTGGATCTAAAAAGCTGACTGGGGCGCCTGGGTGGCTCAGTTGGTTAAGCGACTGCCTTCGGCTCAGGTCATGATCCCGGAGTCCCGGTATCAAGTCCCATATCAGGCTCCCAGCTCCACGGGGAGTCTGCTTCTCCCTCTGACCGTCTCCCCTCTCATGCTGTCTCTCACTCTCTCTCTCTCAAATAAAATCTTTAAAAAATAATAAAATTTTAAAAAAGATAAAAAGCTGACCTGATATGGTTTACCTTGGGAACCATGCAGGAGTACCAGTCTTGCATAACTGTACACACAGTAAAAACAACTGTAACCCTACCTAGATCCTGAAAAGTGGAGTTCCCATTTATGGTTTTGTTTTTAATTAAAAGTGCACAGTAAAAATTTGGAAACAAAATTTTTTTCATAAAGGTTTCATTCATTTGAGGGTGTGGGCGGGGACAGAGGGAGAGGAAGAGGTAGGCTCCCTGCTGAGTGGTGAGTCTGAGGTAAGGCTCTATCCCAGGATCCCGCGATCATGACCTGAACTAAAGGCAGACTCATAGCCCACTGATCCACGCAGGCGCCCCCAAAATTTGGAAACTTTTAAAAACAAATGAACAAAATAGGTCTTTAAACAGTTTTATATCCTGCATTTTAGGAAGAAAATCTGTTATTTTGCATTGAAAAAGTAAATAGTTCTGTGAGGTTTGTTAGGAAAAACAGGAACCCTCCTACCCTATCTGCCCTTACCCGTTTTTCCTGTTTCATGGTATTCCCTTTCAGCTGTTGGCTGGTCAGTTTGTATTTGCCACCAGGTCTCAATTTAAATGTGTGCGTGGCTGTTGATGTTTGCATTGTAGGCATCATCATTTGACTTCTCTCCCTCCTGCCCACCATGCATGTACTCCCCATCCCCCATCTCTCCCTGATATATTCTAGTTAGATCATATATTGTTTATACTATTATGATTTTATTTATTTATTTAAGATTTTGTTTATTCGACAGAGAGAGACACAGCGAGAGAGGGAACACAGGCAGAGGGAGTATGAGAGGAAGAAGAAGCAGACATCCCACTGAGCAGGGAGCCCGATGCAGGGCTCGATTCCAAGACCCTGGGATCATGACCTGAGCCGAAGGCAGATGCTTAATGACTGGGCTACCTAGGCGCCCCTGTGACAGTATTTAAATCACAGCTGAGCCACGTAGTGGGTGAGGTTACCTTCCTGCAGAACTTTCATTTCCCTAGAATTAACAATTCTTGCATTTTTATTAGTTATTAGTTTAGTTTTCTGGCCACTTGTCACTCATTTAACCCAAATTCTCTAAGGACATTAACACATCATCTATTTTATCAATTTCTTGACCTGCCCCTATCTGGATTGGCTCTCCCTTGTGCTTAATGTATTGCTGTCATCGTGGGCTCTCCCCTGCTGAGTCTTCTGTTCCTGTCCCCTCTTCCCCTTGGTTTATTACCTCATTCTGCTAGATTTGCTTGCAGTAAAAGAGGTGCATGGCAAGTAGTTTGAGCAAATCACATGTCTGAAAAATGTCTCATTCTCTCATACTTGATCGGGTGTGAAATTCCAGTTTGGAATTTATTTTCCTTTACAATTTTGAAGACATTGTTACTTTTCACCTACCATCTAGTGTTGCTGTGTTAGAGGAGTCAAACCATTCTGAGTCCTGATCCTTTGTATGTGACTTTCTCCCTTCTGTCACCAGCATTCTGAAATTTCACGGTGGCACACCTTGGTGAAGGTCTGTTTTCATGCATTGTGCCAGGCTGTCGTTGAACCCTTTCAGAAGGGACTCTGGTTCTTCACTTCTGGGAAACTTTCTTGAATTTGTGGGTAATGATTTCTTTCCTTTAGTTTTCTGGCTTTTCTTTCTGGAATTCCTGTTCTTCGGATATTGGATTTCCTGGACTTATCTCTGCGTTTCCTATTTTTTCTGTCCCTACCATCTCCCATTTTCCAGGGTTTTTTTTTGTTTTTTCCTGGATCTCCTTTATGGAAGATTACCCATTGATTCTCTAAGTGTTCCTTTTTTTTTTTTTTTTTAAGATTTTATTTATTTATTTGACACAGAGAAAGAGATCACAAGTAGGCAGAGAGGCAGGCAGAGAGAGAGGGGGAAGCAGGCTCCCCGCTGAGCAGGGAGCCCTATGCGGGGCTCCATCCCAGGACCCTGAGATCATGACCTGAGCCGAAGGCAGAGGCTTTAACCCACTGAGCCACCCAGGCGCCCCCCCCCTTTTTTTTTTAAGTTAGGACTGCGTTCCATGGTTGCAATATCTTATCTCTGAGAACATTGATATGCTTTGTCAAAGCTTTCATCTCCCTGCGTGATGTTTTCTTTCCCTTTTTCTGTTTTGCTTTTAGTCTTTCATGTTATAGACTTTCCTTAGCTGCTTGGCAACCATTGGTAGTCTGCTTATATTTACAGGTGGGATATTAAGAATAATATGTGTTTATAAGATGAGCTGATTGAACTTTTTTTGGCAAATCCCTAATGTCCATACTACTTCTAGGACTTTGCTTTTGGACTGGTCAGGTTCCCTGGAGGAAACTTCCAGTCTCATGTCTGGAGGGTTTACTTTGAACTGTTGTTGGCCTTGTGGGAGCTCAGTGAAGGAAGAGGGCTAGAGAGCTTCAGCATTCTAGTATGCCCCGATTCACTTGTCTCCCAGGTCTTTGGGAAGGCTTTCTACTCCAGAAACCTCCCTGCTCTAGAGAAAAAGCTTCGAACTTTTTGCCAACGTTGGGGAGGAGCAGTCTCATCACAGGGAGGTCTGAATATCTTTTTTTTTTTTTTTAATTTATTTATTTATCAGAGAGAGAGTTCAAGCGAGTACACAAGCAGGGGGAGTGGCAGGCAGAGGGAGAAGCAGGCTCCCCGCTGAGTAAAGAGCCCGATGTGGGACTCGATCCCAGCACTCTGGATCATGACCTGAGACAAGGCAGATGCTTAAATAACTAAGCCACCCAGGTGTCCTTGGAGGTCTGAATATTGATGCACATTCTCTCAAAAAACGTATTTTTGACAAGATGAAATCAGAGAAGGAGATAAATCATGAGACTCTTAATCATAGGAAACAAGCTGAGGGTTGCTGGAGGGGACGGTTTGGGGGATGGGGTAACTGGGTGATGGGCATTAAGGAGGGCACGTGATGTAATGAACACTGGGTACTATATAAGACTGATGAATCACTGACCTCTACCTCTGAAACTAATAATACATTATATGTTAATTGAATTTAAATTAAAAAATATATAAAAAAATATTGTGTTTGAAAATATATTAGTCTAGGGGTGTCTGGGTGGTTCAGTCAGTTAAGCGTCTGCTTTCAGCTCAGATGGTGATCCCAGGGTCCCAGGATTGAGCCTGCTTCTCTGCCCCTCCCTCCCTCCTTCCTGTTCTGCTCTCTCTTGCTATCTCTCTCAAATAAATAAATAAAATCTTTTTAAAAAATGAATATAGAGGCACCTGGGTAGCTCAGTGGGTTAAAGCCTCTGCCTTCGGCTCAGGTCATGATCTCAGGGTCCTGGGATCGAGCCCTGCATCCGGCTCTCTGCTCAGCGGGGAGCCTGCTTCCCCCTCTCTCTCTGCCTGCCTCTCTGCCTACTGTGATCTCTCTCTCTGTGTCAAATAAATAAAATCTTAAAAAAAAAAAAAAAAGTTTTTTAAAAATAAAATAAAAATAAAAAATGAATATATTAGTCAAAAATGGAAAATCACTTGGCAAGATAAAGAAGATACAGAGCAAAGAATGATGTCAGATAACTAGACCAAGATTTAAGGGATGGATTCTGGTTCTCATTACCTCCACTACTTCTTTCCAAGCCTCTGGCAAGGGAAGGTTTATTTTCAGTTGGTTCATTGATATTATGTCAGCCTGTATGCCCACCTGCTGGGTATTCCATAAACTTAAAAAAAAAAATGCAGGATTTTTTTCTGCCTCTGGTCAAATGGAGGTAAGTGCATGTATTTAGTCTCATGCCTGAAAATTAAATAAAACTCAAACATTGAAGGAGAGCAATCCCTAAGAGATGGGAAATAAGATATGCTTAATACTGCCTTTTGAGAGTTTCTGGGCAGTGGAACAAGAAGGGGAAACTGAAGTGGACCTTATAAATCTAGCTGGGTTAAAGGGTCTGAGCTAGGAGTTCAGAGAAGTTGAGGCAGCTCATGTTCGTGAGACAGAATACCAGAATAAAGCTGCAGAGAACCCAGGAGATCTGCAGAACGGCCCTATTGAGAACTCAGAATACTGATCAGCACAAGAGTGTGAAAAAACTGAGTGGAAAGAATCATCAAAAAGGATTATAACAGTGCCTGGCATTACACAAGGCTGGGAGTTGTTCCTGTTCCCACCAGCCAGTTAAAAAATTCACAGAATATTGGGTAGACAATTGTTTGAAAATGTACCAAGGATTTTGTTTTAATTAGGTATAGTAAAGTGACAGACATGGAGACAACTGCCTTGAGGAAAGGTGATTACAGTTCCCAAGAGGAGGGAGCATGTCATGCCATTCAGGGTCATGTGAAGAAACCCCAGAGTGGGTCAGGAGGCAGTAGGAGTGAGGGGAGAGCATGAACCAGAGCCCTTAATTTGGGGTTTCCATAGGGAAGGAATGGGCAAGGTAAGGTAGGCAAGTTTGAGTAAGCTTAGAGTTGGTTAATTCAAATAAATTCAGAGGGTTCTGGGCTATAGGAGTGGTCTCTAGTTGTCTATAACCTGTCCCTGATGTGACTTAAGACAGAGGAAATACTGGTTTGGTATGTGAGAATTAGGTAAAGGTGGCTGGAGTTGAGTTTGATTAGTAAGTTTGTATAGGAAAAATTCATTCTGCAGGTGAATTGTTTACTGCCTAGGAATTAACCAACCGTGAGAGGGCAGTCTCCAGAATTAGCAAGGCCCCAAGACTTAAAGAATCATAAAAATAAATTTTAAAACATTTAAAAAAATTTTGGGGACGCCTGGGTGGCTCATGGCTGCCTTTGGCTCAGGTCATGATCCCAGGGTCCTGGGATCAAGTCCCACATTGGGCTCCTTACTCAGCAGGGAGCCTGCTTCTCCCTCTGCCTGCTGCTCTCCGTGCTTGTGCTCTCTCTCTCTGACAAGTATAAAATCTTAAAGAAAAAAAAAATTTAATTTTGAACAAAATTTTTAAAAAATAAGGTATCCAGGAAAATCTTGCCTAATAAGTGAGGAATAATTAGCTCTGGATTGAGCATCGCTCAGGATCCACATTAACAAATTATAAAAACAAGACTCAAAAGGATCAAACTGTTTCCAATTAGCTGTATCCTAGAGCCAAACTCAACAAGATTTATAGGAATATAAAAATACCAAGCACATTACAAGGTAAAATTCTGGCATCCAAACAAAGATTACAAGGCATGCAAAGAGGCAGGAAGCACAACCCATAATGAGAATAAACAAAGCAGATCCAAAACTGACCCAATTGTTAGAATTAGCAGAGAAGGACATGACACATTATTTTAACTATTTCATATATTCAAAAAATTAAGAAGGAGGGGTCAGAGGGTTGAGCGTCTGACTCTTCATTTCCGCTCAGATTTCAGGGTTGTGAGATCAAGCCCTCCTGCCCCCCAGTTGGGCTCTGTGCTCAGCAGGGAGTCTACTTGAGAGTCTCTGTCTTCCTCTCCCTCTGCCCCTCCCCCATGGGCTCACTCTCTACATACATACATACATAAAATCTTTAAAAAAAAAGAGGAGAGGCATGGATGATTTAAAAAAAACAGAGGAGGTAAGGGGAATGGGGAAGGGACGAGAAAGAAGGAAAAGGAGTAAAGGGGAGAAACTTCAAATTGAACTACTATGGCTGGGTGAGATTAACAGCAGATTAGACACTGCTGAAAAGAAAAGATTAGTGAACTTTAAAACACAGCTGTAGAAACTATCCAAAATGAAATGTGGAGGAAAAAAAATCTGCAAAAAAAAAAAAAAAAATTGTGAGACAGCTTCAAGACCTACTCTATGCAGAGTTGGAGTCCCTGAAGGAGAGGCGATGACGGGGACAGGGAAATTATTTGAAGAGATAATGGCCAAAAACTTTACAAACTTGATGAGAACTGTAAGCCCACAGATCCGAGAAGTTAAATGAACTTCAAACACAAGAAACATGAAGAAAACAACACCAAAGCATATCATAACTCAAAACCAGTGAAGAGAAAACATTTTAAAAAGCAGCTAGAGAAAAATATGTTATAATCAAAGGAACAGAGATAAGGATGACATTACTCATTGGAAAGAGTGCAAGCACAAAGATCTTTTAAGTACTGACAGAAAAGAAAAAAATCTGTTAATCTAGTATTTATTACTTGAGAAAAAGCATCTTTCAAAAATGAAGGCAAAATAAAGATGTTTTCAGACCTATAAAGGCTAAAAAAAAATTCATCACCAGGAGGCCTGCTATACAAAATATGATAAAGGACATCCTTTGGGCATTAGGAAAATTATACCAGATGGAAATCTGTTATCTACACAAAAGAGTGAAGATTGTGTTATGGGGCTTATGACATACGTAGAAGTAAAATGCATGACAATATTAGCATAAAGGCCAAGAAGGAGGGAAGGAAAGCTTGTAAGATTCTTATATTAGAAACAGTATATTACTTGAAGGTAGATTGTGATAGTTTAAAGATATATAAAGCCCAAGCAACTCAAACAAAAGAAGCCAACACTCAAATGTCCATCAGCTGATAAGTGGATAAACAAATGGTATATCCATACAATGAAATATTATTTAGCCATAAAAAGAAATGAATTACCGAACCATGCTACAAACGGAGAACTTTGAAAACATGCTAAGTGAAAGAAGCCAGACATAAAAGGCTATGTATGATTCCATTTATTCGAAATGTTCAGAATAGGCAAATTCATACAGACAAAACAGATTAGTGGTTGCCACAGACTGGGGAAGGGAGAATAAGGAGTGCCTACTTGATGGCAATGGGGTTTCTTTTATGGGCTAATGAAAACATTCTGTAATTAGCGAGAATGGTTGCACAACAGGGATAATGTACTAAAAGCCACTAAATCGTACACTTTAAAATGGTTAAAATGGTGGGACGCCTAGCTGGCTCCGTGGGTATAGCGCATGACTCTTGATCTCTGAGTAGTAAGTTTGAGCCCTACGTTGGGTGTAGAGAGTACTTAAAAATAAAATAATAAAAATTAAAAAATAGTTAAAACGGGGAATTTTACCTCAATAAACAAAAAGTTAAACCAGCAAAAGGAGATTTATGATGGATTCATAAATATTCTGAAAGAAGGCAGAAAAAGAGGAAGAGGGGAACAAAGAACAGATGGAACAAATAGAAAATAAGTAGCAGGATGATGGGCCATCAATAATGGCCTCTCAAGGGGTCCGAGCTCATGGTTCAGGCTGTGATGCAGGGGAGCCTGGTGGTGGCCGCTGTGGAGGTTTTGCCCCAGTGCCCAGAAGAGGCAGCCACTTGCAGGCAGAGCCGAGGTGTGCTGGAGGCTGAGGGGTGGGTGAACACGGCCCCCTAGGAGTGGTGGCTGGGTAGGGTAGGGAAGGAAGAATGAACGAGGAGGAAAACAAACGATGGAGGGGGCATGCTGATGCTGGTAAAGTACCATCAGCTTCAGCCTTCAGCTTCAGGAGCTGTGAGCATCTGGTTTGGAGAACTAGTCCGGTGGACCCTTTAGGGAAGGAAGATATAGAATTTAAACCTTGTCTCACAAGTATATGATAGAGCCAAAGAAGACAAACAACCAAGGGTCATCTGAAATTGTCATCGGTTCACTAATAATCTCAGGACAAAGTTGGAGATCACTATCCAAGCGTAAGACTTACAGAGAGGTTTGATATAAAGGCTTGGGCTGAGTGTTGTGAAATGGGCTGCAAAGGACCCATATAGCTTCCTTAAGACAGTTGTTTTAGCCATTACTCCATTGTTTCTAGCAAATGTCATACTGTCCCGGAAATTGGCCAAGATGATTGAGGCCAGGGAAAAGGAGAAAAGAAGAAACAAAACCGTCAAGAAACTATTGCAAAAGCTAAATGACTAAAAAAGGATTGAAGGAATGAACAGCTTCTTACACCCAGAGGAAAATCACTTGGAAAATTATGCAGCTTTGGAAGGGCCCACTAAGGTTTCTTTTCTGGTTTTTACAACCGTAATCCGTAGTAAACAAAGTCTGAGCACATCAAAGAATCATGTTAAGTTGTGACTTCTACTGCAGCAACTTTTAGGCTTTGGTGTAGAACTTGTTGATGGTTATTGTAAATTGGCATTTATTATGGTATAAATTCTTTATAACTGACTTAGTCATTTGCCATTTTGCAGTTTATGTACTGTAATGAAAATATCCTGTGGAGAATAAGGACTATACATTATGAACTCTATTAAAATAATGGCTTAGAATGGAGTCCTTTTCTGGATGAAGGGAATTAAAAATGTAAAAATCAGAACTATCTTGAGGTAAAAGGTGTGTTTTGGCTTAAAAGGCATATAGCATATTAATTACATCTTTCATCATTATTGCTTATTTCTTGGAATAGAATCATTTCTGGATTTCTCAAAGCCAAATATTAACCAAGGACTATTTCTGTCTTCTGCATTTTTCTCATTTTTTTAACCTTTGAGATAATTATCAGACATTCTGCATTTTTTAAAATCTAATTTTATGAAGAATTCTTTTATTGACTATGTAGAATACCACCTACTGGGTATAACAAGTTTTGTATTTATGAACATTGCCATTTTCTTAGAGATGTCTTGTCGAGTAAAATAACACTATGACTTAGAGCTTGCAGTAAAGGGGCACCTGGGTGGCTCAGTCAGTTAAGCGTCTACCTATGGCTCAGGTCATGATCCCAGGGTCCTGGGATTGAGCTCCACATCGGGTTCCCTGCTCAGTGGGGAGTCTGCTTCTCCCTCTCCCTCTCCCTCTGCTCCTCCCCCTGCTTGTGTGCTCTCTCTCTCTCTCAAATAAATAAATAAAATCTTCAAAAAGAATAAAGCTTGCAGTAAAAATGCAAGCTTTGTGGTACTTTGGAACCAGATTATTCTTTCTTGTAAAGTAAGTAGAAATGTGAATTAGTTAAAATGTCTTATCAGATAATTTGCTGATTATATAGATGCCACTTTTGTGTTTTTTATTCCATTCTTTGTTTTAATTTATTTAGTGATGTTCTATATGTTGATCAAACAGATTCATGGTGAAAATTAAAAATTCAAATTTCTTGTAAGGAATTCTTAAAAAGTAATAAGTCATGTTTCTTTTTTTAAAAGATTTTATTTATTTATTTGAGAGAGAGAGAGATCACAAGTAGGCAGAGAGGCAGGCAGAGAGAGAGGGGGAAGCAGGCTCCCTGCTGAGCAGAGAGCCCGATGCGGGGCTCAATCCCAGGACCCTGAGATCATGATCTGAGCCGAAGGCAGAGGCTTTAACCCACTGAGCCACCCAGGCGCCTCATAAGTCATGTTTCAAGTGGTAAAGAAAGGTTTGACAGTTGGGAAAACTTTGTTCATCGGACTAGTAATTGGGTGAAAAAGGTAAATTATGTCAAAATGAGAATGTATTAAAATTAGAAATAATGAGCTAAAGGATATTTCCTTCATTAAGTAGTATAACTGGAACTTTTAGTATTAAACATGGCTTTTAGGGGCACCTAGGTGGCTCAGTCCTTAAGCGTCTGCCTTCGGCTCCGGTCATGATCCCAGGGTCCTGGGATCGAGCCCCACATCAGGCTCCCTGCTCAGCAGCAAGCCTGTTTCTCTCTCTCCCACTCCCCCTGCTCTTGTTCCCTCTCTCACTGTCTCTCTCTGTCAAATAAATAAATAAATAAAATCTTTTTAAAAAATGGCTTTAAAAAAATTTTTTTAAAAGATTATATTTATTTGACAGAGCATCTGCCTTCTGCCTTCAGCTAGAGTCGTGATATCAGGGTCCTGGGATCGAGCCCCACATTAGGCTTCCTGCTCAGCGAGGAGCCTGCTTTTCCCTCTCCCTCCGCTTCTCCTCGTCTGCTTGTGCTCTCTCACTCTTGCCCTCTCTCAAATAAATAAACAAACAAAATCTTAAAAAAAAAGAAAGAAACTTGATATGTTTTTATAAAGAGAAAAGAATAATGACCTATCAATAACCACACTAACCATATCAAGAATCACATTAAATGTAATTAATAATCACATTAACAGTCACACTTAATAATCACATTAATTATAAATGGTATAAATACTCCAATATATTTTTTTAATTTTTTAAAGAGATTTTATCTATTTATTTGACAGAGAGAGAGAAAGCACAAGCAAGGGGAGTGGCAGGCAGAGGGAGAGGAAGAAGCAGGATCCCTGCTGAGCAAAGAGGCTGACTCGAGGCTTGATCTGAGGACCCTGGGATTATACTCAAGTTGAAGGCAGACACTCAACTGACTCAGGTGCCAATTTAAAAGCAGAGGTTGTCAAATTGGATTTAAAAAAGCAGGACCTGCTGGGTACCTGGGTGGCTCACCCCACTCTTGATTTTGGCTCATGTCATGATCTCAAGGTTGTAAGATCGAGCCCCACATCCAGCTCCACCCTCTGTAGGGAGTCTGCTTGAGATTCTGTCTCTCCCTAGGCCCCTCCCCCCAACTCTCTCTCTCTCTCCAAAATAAATTTTTATTTTTTTAAGATTTTATTTATTTATTTGACAGAGAGAGATCACAAGTAGGCAGAGAGGCAGGCAGAGAGAGAGGGGAAAGCAGGCTCCCTGCTGAGCAGAGAGCCCGACGCGGGGCTCAATCCCAGGACACTGAGATCATGACCTGAGCCGAAGGCAGAGGCTTTAACCCACTGAGCCACCCAGGTGCCCCTCATACGTGGAATTTAAGAAACAAAACAGATAGGGGTGCCTGGGAGTCTCAGTCAGTTAAGTATCTGCCTCCTGCTCAGGTCTTGATCCCAGGGTCCTGGGATAGAGCCCCACATCAGGCTCCCTGCTCAGCAGGGAGCCTGTTTCTCCCTCTCCCTTGCCTGCCACCCCCCTGCTTGTTCTCTCTCTCTGTTAAATAAATAAATAAAATCTTTTAAAAAAAGAAGAAGAAAAGGTGAGAAACAAAACAGATGAACATATGGGAAGGAAAAAAAACAGAGAGGGAAGCAAACCATAAGACACTCTTAACGATAGAGAACAAAACTAGGGTTTGATGGAGAGAGGTGGGTGGAGGATGGGTTAAATGGGTGATGGGTATTAAAGAGGGCACTTATTATGATGAGCACTGATATGTAAGTGATGAATCACTAAATTCTATTCCTGAAACCAGTATTATGCTGTATATTAACTAACTAGAATTTAAATAAAAATTTTAGAAATTTAGAAAGCAGGACTCAACTATATGCTACCTGTAAGAAACAAACTTTAAATATAAAGACAAGAATAGGTGAAAAGTAAAAGGATGGAAGAAGATAATACCATCGCTAACAATTAATCAAAAGAAAGCTGGAGTAGCTATAGCTATATTAATATTAGACAAGTAGGTTTCAGAGCAAGAAATATTACCAGGGGAGTGCCTGGGTGGCTTGGTTGATTAAATGTCTTCCTTCGGGTCATGATCCCAGGATTCTGGGATCGAGCCCCACATCAGGTTCCCTGCTCAGCGGGGAATCTGCTTCTCCCTCTCCATCTGTCCCTACCCCCCACTTGTGCTTTCTCTCTCAAAATAAGTAGCTAAAATCTTAAAAAAAAAAAAAAGAAATATTTTCAGGGATAATGGTCATTTCATAATGATGATAGGGTCAGTTAATCAAGGAGCCATAACAATCTTGAACATTTATTTACCTAATAATAAATCTTCAAAATACATGATGCAAAAAATGTAACTAGAAATAGACAAATACAGTTACAGTCAGGGGTTTCAGTTCCCCTCTCAATAATCAGTAGCTCAAGTAGACAGAAAACCAGCAAGGATATAGTAGTCAACTTGATTTTGATTAACACTTAATAGAAACCCCAACAATAGCAGATTTCTCAAGAGTACATTCTTCTCAAGTGCACACAGAGCACTTACCAAAATTCAAAAGGCTTCAAAGCCATACTAACTGTGTTCTCACCACAAAGAAATTAAATTAGAAATCATCAGCAGAAAGATCCTTGGAAAATCTCTAAATATTTGAAAACACAATAACACACTTCTAAGTAACCCATGGATCAAAGAAGGAACCAAAAGAGAAATTCGTATTTTGAACTGACTTTTATTTTATTCATTTATTTTTTTTAAGATTTTATTTATTTGAGAGAGAGCACAGAACAGGGGCATGTGCTCAAACATGAGCAGGAGGAGGGGCAGAGGGAGAGGGAGAAGCAGACTCTCCACTGAGCAGGAAGCCGGATGGCAGGACCCCAGGATCATGACCTGAGCCGAAGCTTAACCAACTGAGCCACGCAGGCACCCCTGAACTGACTTTTAAATGGAAACACAACGTATCAGAATTTGTGGGATGTCACTAAAACAGAACTTGGTGGGATGGGGGGCGCAGGACATATTTATTTATTTATTTATTTATTTTAATATTTTATTTATTTGACAGAGAGAGAGATCACAAGCAGGTAGAGAGGCAGGTAGAGAGAGAGGGGGAAGCAGGCTCCCTGCTGAGCAGAGAGTCCGATGCGGGGCTCGATCCCAGGACCTTGAGATCACGACCTGAGCCGAAGGCAGAGGCTTTAACCCACTGAGCCACCCAGGTGCCCCTGGAGCAGGACATTTATGGCAGTGTATATCTATATTAGAAAAAAAAAGAAAGGTCTCGAGGTGCCTGGGTGGCTCAATCGGTTAAGCGCCCGCCTTCGGCTCAGGTCATGATCCCAGGGTCCTGGGATCGAGCCCTGCATCGGGCTCCCTGCTCAGCAGAGGGTCTGCTTCTCCCTCTGATCTTCCCCCTCTCATGCTTGCTCTCTCTCATTCTCTCTCTCTCTCAAACAAATAAAATCTTTAAAAGAAAGAAAGAAAGAAATATAAAAGAGTACCCTCTGTATTCTTCCATATATCTAAACTTCCATATATCTAAAACTATAGAGGCGCCTAGCCTGCTCGGTTGGACGAGTGTATGACTCTTGATCTCGGGATCGTGAGTTCAAGCCCCCCATTAGGTGTAGAGATTACTAAAAGAATAAATAAACAAAAACAAAAAACAACCCAAAACAAACAAACAAAACCTCTAGAAAATGCAAACTCATCTATGAGGAGAGCAAGCAGGTCAAAGTCACCCTTGCTGGGAAAGGAATGGGCAGGGAGGGGTAGAAGGATGCATTATCAAGGGGCACAAGGAAACTTTTGGAAATGAAAGATATCTCTACTGTCTTGATTGCAGTGGTGGTTTCATGGACGTCAAAATGTACCATATTATACACTTTATATTGTAACACCTGTTGGGGCACCCAGCTGGCTCGGTCGGTTAAGTATCTTGACTCTTGGTTTCCGCTCAGGTCATGATCTCATGGGTCGTGAGATTGAGACTGAGCCCTCTTTGGGCTCTGTGCTCAGCAGGGCGTCTGCTTGAAGAGTCTCTCCCTCTGCCCCCTCTCCCACGTGCGCCACAAGCAAGCACACACGGATGTGCACGTGTTCTCTCTCTCTCTAAAAAATTTAAAATAAATAAATCAATCCAAAAAAACCCCAAACTGTAACACTTATTATGTCCACTTTATTATATTTCAGTTGTACTACAATGAAGGATTATTAAAAAATACAGTACAATTTTGGGGGCGCCTGGGTGGCTCGGTCGGTTAAGCGCCCGACTCTTGATTTCAGCTCAGGTCATGATCTCAGGGTCCTGAGATTGAGCCCAGAGTTGGGTTCTGTGCTCAGCTCCAAGTCAGCTTGAGATTCTCTCTCTCTCTCTCTCTCCTTCGGCCCCTCCCACGCTCACGAGCCTGTGCCCACTCTCTCTCTCTCTCTCGAAATAAATAAATCTTTTTTTAAAAATTTAAAAATAGGGACTGCCCAAGTGGCTCAGTGGGTTAAGCGGCTGCCTTCGGCCCAGGTCATGATCCTGGGGTCCTGGGATCAAGTCCCCCATCAGGCTCCTAGCTCAGCGGGGAGCCTCCCTCTCCCTCAGCCTGCCACTCCCCCTGCTTGTGTACTCGCTGTCTTTGACAAATAAATACATAAAGTCTCTTAAAAAAATAAAAAAGTAAAAATGAAAAATACAATTTTAAGAAATTAAAATTGAAGTATACAGTTGGTAAAGGAAATACTGGTTTTCACTGATGATTGACAACTATCTCTAAAAGAAAGGAGGAAGTGTGTCTTCCTTTCCTTCCAGAACCCAGAGAAAAACCTCTGTGTTGGGTTGATACCAACCACTGGGTTCAGCTGCCAGAAATTTTGGATTTTTAAGATGAATACTCAGCAGAGGCTGACATCTGCTGTAAACTCATATCAGAAGCACCTTATCTGGACTTAAATATTCTCCCCTCTGGGATGCCTGAGTGGCTTAGTCGTTAAGCGTCTGCCTTCGGCTCAGGTTCGGCTCAGGTCATGATCCCAGGCTCCTGTGATGAGTCCCTCATCAGGCTCTTTGCTCAGCAGGGAGCCTGCTTCTCCCTCTGCCTGCTGCTCCCCCTGCTTGTGTGCGCTCTTTCTCTGACAAATAAATAAAATCTTAAAAAAAAAAATTCTCCCTTCTGGGACAGAAAAGAAGTTCCCAAGTGTTAGTCATAGAGGTCCTGTGGAGCACAGGTATCTTTCCGACATGTCTCCCTTCGATGCTCTGAACATCCTGGCAAGGCAGGTTTAGACTTGAGGAGGCTGATGCCCAGAGAGGGGAAAGCACCTGCAGTTGTCCCAGGCAGACTGTCAGAAGTGGGTGTCGATCCCGCACCGCCTCCCCCCTGTACAGGGCTGGGCTTCATTCAGCCTGATGAGTACTTCTGAACCCACTCCCCATCTGTCCCTTTCAATCCTGGAGGAGGGCAAAGCCTGGGTCCTCGCTGCTCCCCTCCCCACCCATTTTGCACATAAAGAAACAGGCCCAGGGAGCTCCTGATTGGTCTTGTGCTAGGGGGAGTGCGACTGAGGGTCTCTCCCACTGCAGGACACCCGCCATCAGAGCCCGTGATGGTCTCTTGTGTCGAGTCCTCAGCCCCTCGGATAGCTGTGGGACAAGGCAGGCCTCCTGGCTCACATGCTGGCTCCTCCAGTTTCTAGCTCTTTACCTTGGAAAGACCGCTTAACCTCTCCCTGTTTTAGCTACTAACCTCTAAGTGCGAAGAGAATTCAAGGAGAGTAAAGCCATCAGAACAGTTCCTGGCCCTTGAAACGGGCTACAGGAGTGCTCTCTCTAAATAAATAAAGGGCCTCAGTTCTGCCTAGTCCTGAAGGTTTGGGCTCCTGCCATTCCCAGCCAGGGAGCCCTGGGTGGAGGCCCCAGTGACGCTGAAGAGGGCCTGCCCTGGGCCCACCCTCCCCCCACGCAGCAGGCACTTTCCAGACCTTGTCATGCTCTCTCCAGCAGGATAAGGGGGAGGCTTGGTGTACCTAGTTCCCAAGATGAAGGAACAGGCCTCGAGAAGACACCGCCAGTGGGTGACAGGGCTGCGACCAGGCCGAGCCTAACTGCCTCCAAGACTGAGCCTGGGCCAGGCCCACCTGCTGCCTCTTGGGTCTGGAACTCAGGCTGGAGCCCACCTGTTGGGGGCTCTCTGCCCACCAAGCTTCATGGCACAGGCTCCCCTCCTCCCGGAATGTCCCTGCCTGTAGAGTAGCCCGTGGCTGTGAGGCCCTGACGGAAGGGGCTGTGGACACCTGCCTGGCAACAAGGCCAACCCTCTTCTCTTGAGCTGGTTTCTGCTCGAACTCAGCTATTGCATCGCATGCCTCCGTCTGAGAGGCGGGGAGATTGAGACCAGCTGCTGCCGCCTGAATTCTCCCAGAGCACGCCCGGTGACACCCGGCTCAGGTCTGAGCACCGTTCTGGTAGGAGTCTCTCCCAGCAGCGACGTTCCAGGTTTGTGGGCTGGGCTGGGGCCAGTGGTGGGCAGGGAGCGAGGGGAGCAGGAGGGCAGGGGAGAACAGAGAGCTTGGCGTTTCTCCAGCAAGGAATCGCAGGAGAACACGGCCGCTTGCCTGTGACGGACTCCTCAGCCTGCCCAGTACAAAGCTGGCTTCCCCAACTTTCTCCTCTCCGCTGGCCCCTTTCATCTCCCACCCGGCTTTGCCTTGCTCCGGGGAGCGTGAGGGCACTGGAGACACTTCTGTGGCTCCCAAGCTGATGGGCAGGCCCGTGTCTTTAAAACAAGGAGGACTGAGAGGGCCCGGACCCAAGGATGGAGGGCTGAGAGCTGGAAGGGACTATGGAGAGCCGGTCCTATTTAACACAGAGGAAGAAAGGAGAGCCCCAAGGCCGGGAGAGAGGAGGCCCTGGCCAGGTCCCAACAGCAAGTCAGGAGCAGAGCTGGGCTGAACCTGGTGTTATTCACACCCTTCCCACCACCTCCGGATAAGGGTTCCAAAAGCAGCCAGGCTGGCAGGGGTCTGTCCTCGGGGTGGGCGGGTGGCGACAGGGAGGGTGCGCTCTTCCTCCCCACGTCCTGCCAGGTCCTGGGACCCAGCACCATGCCGTCCTCACCCTTCTTGGCCATCTCCTTTCTGGCCCAAGAGGCTGTTGTATATCTGGCCGGCCTGGAATCCGTGCTGACTCATGGTCCCCCGTGGGCACAGTTGGGTGGGCCTGGGTACGCAGGCCCAGGGGGGAGCCCCACCTTCTCTTTGGCCCAGGGGGCTTCTCTCCGCCACCAGGTCTCTCCTCATCTGTGAGGATCTCCACTGCCCCAGACTGGACCTGGCTCTGCATGGGAGACTTAGGCTGCTGGCTTCCCCAATCTGGGACTCAGTTTCCCCCCTGGACCTCTTGACAGTTCTTCCTTGTCTTTGCCCTGCTCAACTCCTAGCTAGGCTGTACTCCAGCTCTCCCTACAAGGCTGGGGGGTGGGGGTCAACCGTGGCTTTAGGCTCTGTTCTGGAGCCTGCTCTGATGGTCCCTGGTGGGAGGGAAGATAGCCGCCTGCTGGGAACAGGCTACCCCTGGGGCAGCCCTAGGAATGCTCCACCCCCGACCCCTTGCTGCTGGATGTGCCCACCTCCACCTCCTGGATGCTTTCTTGAGGTCCACCAGAGAGGAGGACTGTGCACGTGGGCCTGCAGGGCCTGGAGGGAACACACAAACTATTTGTCTCTGGTCTCGGGTATCTCCTAACCCCATGGAGTTGCCCTCTAAGTACAGGGAGCCTGGGGGGTGAGTACTAGGGGTGGTGGGCAGCACTCAACCTGCAGGAGATGAACCTTGCCTCCTGTTGGCATAGTCTTGTCCCCAGCCCCGGGAACCCTGGGCTCAGGCACAAGATTACTGTGGGGCTCCATTCTGAGCTTTGCCCCTCTGTGTGGCCTCCCCACCTGCTCCTCTCCAGGCCCCACCCAGATATGAAAGTCACGTCCCTGGCAGCCTCCTCTAACTCCTCAGCCCACAGATGGACCCGACCCCACACCTTGGTGTCTGCCCAGGGAGCACCTGGAGGAAGTCAGTATGAGAGGGGTCCCTCCCTTTCAGGTGGGCAGTGTCCTTGAATCCTTGGCCACCCCTTCTCCCCACCCCAAAAGCAGGGCTGGCATTCAGTGGCCCTGAGGTCCACAGTGCAGAAAGGCTGAGGCAGAGGGGGGGCATCGCCGTTTACTGCGAGATGGGCCCAGAAGGTGCCAGGCAGTCCCTGCTGAGGGAAGCCTGACACTCCGTCCGGGCTGCCCATCTGGTTTCTGCTGAAGCCATTCTCCTTCCATCCCCTTAATCCCAGGTTGAGCATTTACGCTAGATCCCTGGGGGCCTGGAGGGTCCCCATCATCCCCCATCCCACGTGCCTAGGAGCAACAGCCCTCAGGTGGGAGCCAGGGTGGGTGACAGGTCACCTCGTGCAGCAGGCCTGGGGCTCAGACCCTGGCCCAGCGGCCGCAGAGCCCCAGGTGGAGGCAGCAGAGGTGGCCGCAGCCGCGCTGCCCTCGGGCTCAAGGTCCAGGCCCTCGTAGATGGTGGGGAGTGAGGTGCGCTGGTTGAGCCGCCGGCGCAGGCCGACCAGCAGGGGCTGGGGCAAGGAGGCCACATCCACATTGTTGCCCAGGTCCACCCAGGCCAGCGCAGGAAACTTGGCGGAGTCCTTGACGGCCTCGGTGAGCTCGCGGGCAGTGGCCCTCGTCAGCCTGTTGCCGTTGAGCAGGAGCTGGGTGAGGTGGGGCAGCGACCAGAGGCTGGGCAGCAGCAAGCGCAAGAGCTCGTCGCTCAGCCCCGTGAAGCTCAGGTCCAGCACTGTGAGCCCAGCTCCCTGGCTTCGCAGGTAGCGCATAATGTGCTGCACGTCCCGCGTGGACAGCGGAATCCCCGAGAGGTTCACGGTCTCCCCCGCCAGCTGAGTCATCTGGAGGCTGCTCTTGAGGCTGTGGGAAGGTGGCAGGCAAGGATGGGCTGAGCAAGGGGTCCACGGCCCAGGCAGGTCCCCGCTGGCTGCAGAGAGAGACCTGTCGGGGCAGCCCGCCAGGTGGTAGCGGGACCCGGGCCCTGCAGTCAGGCCGTGCTGGGATCAAGCCGCTACTTCCTACGTGGGTGGCCACAGGCAATCCTTGGAACCTCTCTGAGCCTCAGTTTCTCCTTTGGTGAAAAGGGGATCTGACTGTTGTGAGGAATAAACATACACTGTTAAGCTTCCCTGAGCCGTTATTATTATAAAAACCTACTGCGTGCCTGGGTCGCCACACCTGTTATGTCTATAGTAAGAATGATGATCCCGTTCTGCAGAGGGGCGAATGATGCTCAGAGAGGTGACAGGACTCTTCCATGGTCACACACCACTAAGAGGGAAGCCAGGTCTTCAAACTGAGGTGCTCAGACTCCGGAGCCTGCACCTTTTTTCCCACGCCTCCTCTAAGGTCGACCCTTTGTGGGTAAAGATAGATGTTCCTATGAGGGTGACAGGGTATCAGGCTGGTCCCTCCGGCTTTGGGGGCTAGAGAGGGGACACATCCAGAGTAGCAAGAGGGGAGGTGTTGGGAGGTGAAGGACCCCCATGTTCTAAGCTGGAAAGGAAGTTTAGAGACTGAGAAGGGTCCCCTGCTACCCCCAGAACCCTTCTGGGTCTCTCCTGTCACTTGAATATGACCTACTATGCAGATAGGCAGCGGGACCACCTCCAGGGCCCTCACCCAGCATGGCAGGGAATAACCCCATGGGCTCTGGGCTCATCGTGAGCCACCGGGCTCAAAGGATGAGGAAGCAGGCAGGGGCTGTGGTTTTGGGTCCCTGGGCCTGGGTGTTTGCAGCCAGTCCCTAGGCTAAGTCTGGCCACGGAGCTATGATGGAGTGACTGGGAGGGGGACCCACAACAGAGCAAGCTCTCAGGCCTTGGCTTCAGGCAGCCTGGCAAAGGCTTTTCAAAGAGCTGGAGGAAAATTAGGGCAGGGTGTGGTCTTGGGCAAGCCACCTTGCCTCTCTCAGCCTCAGTTTCCTTTCCTGCAAAATTGGAATCATGAGCCAGAATCTGTCCCCGTCACAGCCTCTTGCGAGGATCCAGCGACGTCTGCTCAGGTCATCTTGGCCCCCGGGTCGGGGCCACGCCCTGTGACAGGCCAGGGATTGAGGGGTGAGTGGATGGGAGGAGGCAGGTGCAGCGTGGCTTGGGGAACATTCCAGAGCTGTGATGCGGACAAGGGTGAGGGGCTCACAGGGGAAGGGTTCAGGCCCCAGCTGCCTGCTGAGCTGCTTCCCCGAGTCAGCCTAGGAAGGGACCCTAAGGGGCCACAAGGTGGGGCTGTGGCTAGGCTCCCCTTACCAGCTCTGAGTCGTCCTCCGGGGCAGGCTGGACCCTTGCTGCCGCTTGGAGTGAGGGGTGAGGTGGTAGATGAGCTGGCGGCAGATCTTATCCGAGGACTTCCAAAGCTCATAGTCCTGTTGGGGGTGGGTGGACAGCGTTGTCAGGGTGAGGCTGAGCCCCTCCCATCCCCCCTCTGGGCCTTGGGGATCCAAGTGTGTGCCCCAGCACATGACTCATCAGGGATCGCTGAGTTGCCCACTAACCTCCCCCGCCCACCCCCCACCCTGGCTGTAGCCTGGCCCAGAGCCAGGGGAGGCTGCCCGCTGGTAACTGGACAGGCTGGTCTGAGGCCCGCAGTGCCCGGCGGGAGGAAGCCCAGACAATGAGCCCTTGTTCCCTGTCCTCAGGCCCAAGGCCAGTGTCTCGGGCTATCAGCCGGCTCCCTGCCCACCCTCAGCGTTCCCCGGGGGACCCGCCACCGGGGGAGGCAGGACCGGTCCCCTCCGGGGAGCCCTGCTCTACTGACGCCACCCCCAGGGAATAGGAACAAGCCAGGTCAGCACGCTCTTCTTCCTCTCACTCTCCAAGCGAGACCGTGCCCGTGGGGCCTGGGTCTGGGCTGCCAGGGCTGGGAGGGTTACGGTACCACCACCCAGCTCTCTCCTGGGCCCACGTGGGCCCTCGTAGAAACCTAGCTTGGGTGGACAAACAGGGATGCTCTGCTTTCCACGGAGCTGGCACTGAGCACACTCCACTACCCAGCACATTCTTTATCCCGTTCCTCTGTCAACGGTGTGTACACACCGCGGCAGGAAGCCCTGCCAGTCACGGTGCAGCTCTGGGCTAGCCTCAGAACCCCTGGCGACCTCTGCGTATAGACGCAGGAGTCTGGAACTGGCCGTGCCCATAGCAGGCACCCTCGTTTCACACAGGGACTCACTGTGACTGAGGGGTGGGGGCTGGGGCTGTGTCGGGAGCATAGCACCTTCCATGCTCGTGGGAAGGATGTCGGCAGGTGCCTCTGGAGCAGGGTCTGGAGCGGATGTGGTGGCTTGGGAGGAGAGGGATGGAGGCCCCAGGTGGCAGACCCCAATTCAACCTGAGGAGGGATTCGCCGATGGCTCACGCCGCTGTGAGAAGCAGGGAGCCCTTGTCCCCAGGTGTGTCCATACAGGATGGGGACATGTGGACAGAGGTCTCAGCCTAGGGTGGCTCTCTTCTGGCCCCAGGAGCTCAGAGGCTGGGAGTTTGGTTCCATTGGCAGATTTGTCAGAACATTTTATGTCCCGCAGCGTCCCTGGGTGACGTCCTGCCTGGGTCCCGGGTCCTGGCACCCAGGAAGCAGGTCTACCCAACACACGACTTTTCGGGAGTAGGACAGCACAGCTCACACGTGTTCCTAGTACAGTGAAGCTGGCCTCAGGTCCCACTTACGGACATTGACCTGTTTAAGGCCTCGAAGCAAGCCAGATGAGGACTAGGCTCCCAGCTCCCAGCCCTGGGCGCTCGTGGTCCCTGTCAGCTATGCTGCCCAGCCTGAGGTCCGTGTCTACTGGCCTCACCGTCTTGGGGCACTGCAGGTCCCGGGCCAAGGTCACAAGCAGGTCATGGGAGATGGGGTCCACCAGATTGAGGAAGGCCACATTCCTGTAGAGGATGTCGGTGAGGAGGGTCCCCTCGAGGCCCAGGTCCTGTGAGTGGTGAGGAGAGTTGAGTGAGCCAGGAGTCGGGCTCTCCCTTCTCTAGGCCCCCATCCAAACCAGCCCCTCACGTCTGTTCCCCTCTCTCAGGCTCCCTCCCTGATGCTTGCTGGAGTCTCTCCCCAGGTGGCAGTGGGCCAGCTGTCCAGAGGCAATGGGGACCCTTTGGATGAGGAGAGTGTCAGTGCATCGGGCCCTTCAGGGAGGTGCTAAGGAGGTTCTAAAACCCT
Organism: Potos flavus; assembly: GCA_028534135.1. Taxonomy (NCBI): domain Eukaryota; kingdom Metazoa; phylum Chordata; class Mammalia; order Carnivora; family Procyonidae; genus Potos; species Potos flavus. The sequence continues at coordinate 57,811,333 of CM052889.1, read as the reverse complement.
TAGACTGGTCCTGTGACACCTGCCGCCTCTGGGGTTGCGCTTATCTGGAGGGTTCTTTGGGGGCTCCTCTGATGACCCCCCCCAGTGCCGCTGTCCTCCAGCATTCCTTTGGGGCCCTTTGCCTCTCTTCCACCTAGTCCCGAGCTCTCCTGAGTTCTGGCCACCATCTCTTCACTGACGGGTGCAGGCCCCTTTAGTGGGCGACGGACCTCTCTCTCAGCTCAGATGTCCCAAAGGCAGCTCAGACTGGGTGTGTTCACCTCCTGCTTTGAAGCTGGCCTCGCCTCCCTTGCCCCAGCTCAGTAAAGGGCATCACCATCCCCATCGTCCCAGCACTCAGACAGGAGCCCAGAACCACCCTGCACCCTTCCCTCAGCCTTCTCTGCCAAGCTCTCCCTCCCCACTGCCCAAAGAGTTTCAGGCCTCTCTCCCTAACAGCCTCCTCCTGGGCCCCTCGGCCTCCCAACAGCCATCTAGTCCCACCTGGCTCCAGGAAACACACACCTAAGCTTGACCCTTAACCCCTTTGGTGGAGACCAAATGCTCTCGTGTAACACTAGAGACTCAGGCGCAGCCTGGCATTCCCACCCTCCCTAGCCCGTCGGTCTCATTCTCCGGCCTCCATGTCTCCCGCCCCTCACAGAGACCTCACCACTGGGCCCCTGGCCTGCCCTGGCCTGTCCTGCTTTCAGTCCTTGGGCTTCTCCTCCTGTTACTCCCATAGGCCTGCTGTGGCACTGAACACCCTTTTAGAGTAGATAGTGATAGGCTGATGGGGCAGGCACAGCCAGGAGGTGCCTTCAGACCCCTGGGCCCTCCCCATGCCAGAGAGTGAGACCCTCTGTGCACAGGAAGACAGGCCAGGCAGGAAGGCCCAAGGACCATAACTGCAGAGTCCTGGTGGCTTGTGGGGTGGGACAGTCCCCTCTTTGGTTGGGGATCCTGACCTCTGAGACTCCAGGGGGCAACATAGCTGGTTTCCCGGCTTTAGAAAAAATGTCCTGCTGGCGCTTTGGGCTCCAGAGACCATCCCAGACAAAGATCTGTACCTCTGGATGGTCTAGCTGGCTCTGTGCTGCTTTGCTATTTGCATTTTAAACACCATTCAAGTTACAAATGCCAGCTAGGGAGGATCCAGAAGAGGGCCTAGCTGGTGAGCCTGGGCTGACCCAGACAGGGCCCCAGACGCATAGCCAGCCTTCTGTTGGTCTGGACAGCTCCTCTTAAAGGGCCAGCCTCACCTTTCCAGCCCACTGGGCCTAGAGAAAGGAAACCCAGTGCAGCAGGGAGTGGGGCTGAGAGACTAGAAGTTGGGCTCCAGCCTCAGCTGTCCCCTAATTTGCTCAGTGGCCACAGGCTCGCAACTGTTCTCCAAGCCTCAGTTTCCCTTCTCTAATCATCCACCTGCAGGCCAAACACCCACATGGCTGATTTCAGATTCCAGGACAGGGCATGTTGGGGTGGCAGCTGCTGTGGGGGATGGGGACATGGCCAGAGAGGGAAGTGGCTTGCCCAGTGGTGGTGCTGGACCAAAACCCATGTATCCTAGGGCACCCCAGGCTGGCTCGGGTACCCGGTGTGTGTGGGACCAAAGGTGCACCATGCCGCCACCCCCCCCCAAGTCCAGATGTGCTGTTGTGAGGTACAGATGCTGGTGTATGTACTCCATGGGCGTGATCTGCCTATCAGGAGGACGGGCGATGTGAGTTGTAGCTGCCATAGTGTCACGGTGAGGTGGCACCGGCTGACCAGCTGGGCTGTCACTTCCCAGGGTCCTCTCTCCAGGGTCCTGTGCAGTGAGTGCCTCCCTTCACCCTGGAGGAGCCAGGAGCTGTCTTCTTCCCCTTGCCCCTCAGTACAAGATGTCGTCACCCTCCCTCCACTCCCCTGCCGCTCCTCCCAGCCCTACTCTTCTCCTGCCAAGGCCTGAATCTGGGTTCTTAGCTCCAAGCTTTGGGCCCCCTCCACACACACAACTGACCTCTCCAACCCCAGAGAGGTGGACTGCAGTCACGGCCCCCTCCTCCACACTCACAGCCCCCAGCCCACCCCCGCAGCCTCGTCCGGCCTCCACCCCAGCCGATTGCTTTCTGTCCCTCGCCCTCTCGCCCTCTCGTCCGGACAAGACCCTTCAGCCAGTCATACCCTCCCCTCGGAACCCTCCCGGCCCGCGCGCGCGTCTGGGGCCAGCCCTGCCTCCCGCGCCCCGGGCCGGCTCCGCAGCACCTCCCGGCCCCTTCCAGGCCCGCAGCCCGCGGCTCCCGGCCCCTCCCCGGCCTCCAGCCCCGGGCCGGCCCGCTCCTTCTCTCGCCTGGCGCAGGAGGCGCAGCAGCTGCTGGGCGCGCTCGGGCCGCCGCTCGCGGAGGGTGGACTGGATCTCGCGGAGCCAGCGCACCCGGCGCACATAGGGCGCGGGCCCGCACCCCGCCGCCGCCCCGGCTTCCGAGCCCGCCTCGGGTCCGGTCCGCCGGCCCAGCCGCGCCCCCATGGCCGCGGAGCTGCCGGCGCGGAGCTGGAGGGAGTCCCGGCGGTCCGCGCCCCGCCCCCGGCCCCGCCCCTCCCCTCCGGTGCCGGGGCTGCACCGGGTGGGGAGCGCGGGATCTGGGGGTGCGCGCCCGGGCGGGGCCGCCGCGGTGGAAGGGAGGTGGGGGATTCCTGCTAGGGGCCCCCCCGGAGCTCCCAAACACTGGGTTCGGGAGGTCTCGCTAGTAGAGGCCCCGGCCCGCACTAGACTGGGCTCCGGGGCTCTCTCGCCAGGGCCTGGAGCGGTTGGGGGAGGCGCTGAGCCAGGGCCGGACGAGGTGGCGCTTGGCCACGGCCTCCTTGCTGACTGCGGTGCAAAGTAGCTTTGTTGGTGCAAAGAGCACTGGACTCGGAGTCAGGGCGGGCTGCGTGGGGATTCGTTGCCAGCCTTAGGCAGTGCCATCACCTGCTTTCAGGAGTTTCCCCGGCAGTGGGCAATTGTAGTAACTGACCTGTCCACGAGCATAGACTGTCCTGCTTGACAAATATTTACTACCCTTCCCTGCCTGGCTGGGGGCTAGCCTGGGCAGGCTCGGTGATGCGGGCTCCCTCTGACCCAGGCCTGGGAGATTTTGGGGATGAAGAGTACTGGTGAACCGGAAGGGCTAGCTCTGGGCAGGCTGGCAGCAGGTCAGTGCACTTGTCCCAGGCTTCGCTCTTCCAGTTTGACCGGGGTGTGGAGGCAGTGTGAGGAGGGGGAACCCTGGCTCCTCCAGGGATCAAGTTTGAGCTAGGGACCTACCCAGCTCTAGGGGCCTTCTTGGAGGCTTGCTGTCCCCTGCCGGCCCCCTCCCAGCTCAGGGCCCTCACATTCCCTGGGTAGGGAACATTTGGGGCACTAGGCTCCAGACCCCCAAATCCCACAGCAAAGAGGGTGTGTCCAGCCTATGAGGACAGGTGCAGGTGGGGTGAGCCCAGACAGGGTATGTGGGGGGGTGAGGGGTGGCCATCCAAGGGCACGTGGGAAGTGAGGGCAGACTCAGTTCCTCTTTTGGGTTAAGTATTGCCCTCCAGGAGTGTGTCTGGGGACAGGGTGCTGGGCTCTGTGGTTCCCCGGGGCTGAGCCCCTGATACAAACCCCTGATACAAGACAGAGGACAGCTTAGTGTCTTTGTTACTTGACCATCCACTGAACCCCGACCCCTGTTGTTGCCTGTTTCGACGCCCCCGTTGGGACTGCTCCTGGGGCCTTTCTATCCTGGGCCCCCTTCTCCCCTGCCATCCGCCAGCTGGACCCAGCAGCCTCCACTATGCCCCTCTGTAGTCAGCATTGTCCTAGGGCCACCTTGGCACCACAGGTTTCCTTCCTGGCAAACCTGCATGACCGCTTGGCCTGCCTTCCTCCAGGGCCCAGGCACTGTCGCTGACCTGACGTGGTGGTGACGGGACCAGAGACTTAAGCAGCAGCCCCTTGCCTCAGGGATCTCTGAGACCCAGGTCCAGAGCTGGCAGCCTGGTAAGAACCCCCTCCCTCTCCTCTACGTCCTCAGGGCTGGAGCCAGAGCTGGGATGTCTCCCAAAACCTGACCATATCCTTCCAGAGACTGCGCCAGGCCTGGACATTGTCCCCTCAAACATGAGAAAGCCGAGGTGGGGGTATGGGGGGTGGGGAGGGAGGGCTGAGCTTGGTTGTCACAGAGGGGGCAACCCAGCCAGTGGCATGCGGGGGTGCTCAGAGTTGGAGTCCTGTGGAAAGCAGAGAACTGCCCCCCAGCCCCACCTCTCAGGTCCCTCCCCACCCTCTGTGCTCTTGGCTGAGAGATTCCTGGAGGACATTTTCCCAGAAAAAGAGGGAGGTGGCCTCTGGGCCTGAATCCCTGGATGGGCCTCCCTCTGCCTCCTGTGGGGGTGGTTAGGTCGAGTTGGCTCTTAGGGAGTGTTTCTGGAGGAACCTGAATTGGGCAGGAGGCCCCTGAGACAGAGCCGTGCCCTCAGGAGTGGGGGGCAGCATCTCCCCTTACTAGTCTCCATGTATATTTAAGTAAAGGCTGCTGGCCTCTCTCCCTGGAGTTGCCTTGCTCAGTAGATCTCTGTTTGTGGAGACCCCATTGGGTGGGCGGGGCGGGGGCGGGGGGGCGGGGGTGTGCTCTGATCCAGGGCTGATATGGAGATCCCCAGGGGCAGCCAGTCAGGTGGGAAGTTGGGGAGCCAGAGAGTCAGGTGGGAGGGAAACAGCCGGACCCCAGGCCTTCTTGGGGGCATCCTGGGCCCCAAGTGGGGCCTGCCGGGAGACAAGGAGCAGCGCCAGTCACATCTTTGGCTTCCCACGCCCTTGCCCACCCCACGTAGTGGCCCAGCTGGAGTAACAGGGACCCAGCAGAAGGGGAGAAGGGGAGAAGGGCTGTGGCTGTGGCTGGAAGCGGACCTGCCTCAGCTTCGGGCCTCTTCTCTATCCGCCCAGCAGGGCAGTCTAAGCCCCAGTATCTGCAAGGTTTATGGCACGTCAGCAAGTAGCCAGGTGACAACGAGCCTTCTGGCAGCCATGCCAAAGAAGGACGCAGGATGGTTTGGGAACTCACTAGGAGGAAAGAAGCACACAGACCCTCGACGGAAACAGTTTCTCTTGGAGCTAGCTCTATAGGGATGTGTTGTAAGCCTGCTGCGGGGGCCAGGAATCCCCATGGTGGGGGGAGGGGGACACAGGTATAGGCTCAGGACTGATTAGAATCCTCTGCACCTGTTCTTTTTAGAACGAACACAGGCAAAGTAGGTGGCTGTATTAGTTTTCTGTGGCTGTTGTACCAAATGATCACAAGCTTGGTGGCTTAAAGCAACAAACGTATTCCCTCCCAGTTGTGGAGACTAGAAGTCAGAAATCGAGGTATTGGCAGGGGCTGCGCTACCCCTGAGGGCTCTAGGGAAGAATCTTCCTTTGCTTTTTCTTAGCTTCTGGTGGTGGCTGGCATCCTTGCCATTCCTTGGTTTCCATCTCCAACACCACCACCTGGGCCTCTGTTGTCACCTGGCTTTCTTTCTTTTTCTTTTTTTTTTTAAGATTTTATTCACCTATTTGACACAGAGAGAGAGATCACAAGCAGGCAGAGAGGCAGGCAGAGAGAGAGGGGGAAGCAGGCTTCCTGCTGAGCAGAGAACCCGATGTGGGGCTCGATCCCATGACCCTGAGATCATGACCTGAGCTGAAGGCAGAGGCTTTAACCCACTGAGCCATCCAGGCACCCCCCCCTTTTTTTTAGTAATCTCTACACCCACCTAGTAATCTCTATACCCACCGTGGGGCTTGCCACTTAACCAACTGAACCACCCAGGCGCCCCATTCTTATAAGAACACTGGTTATCCTAGTTAGGGCCCATGCTAATGACATCTACAAAAACTATTCCCAGACAAGGTCACATTCAGAGCTCCCAGATGGATATGAATTTGGGGGGATGCGGTTTCATTCACTGTGGTAGCTTCTGCAAATTTCAGTTTCCTCACCTGTAACACAGGGAAAATAGGATGCCTGTCCAGGGTCTTATTGTAGGATTAGCCACAACGAAGAAATTGTCCAGCACACAGAGGTGTTTTTGCAGATTGATTTTCTATGGTTTTGTACTGAGTCTGCCCAGCCACCCCACAGCCTTCATTGGCCCACTCAGTGCTGACCATCGGGCCCTGTGGGGCCCAAGACACAGGAAGTCAAACTAACAGCTACCCCACATGGGTGGGGAGCCGTGATGGGGGCCCTTACAGGAGTTGAGGAAGACACCTGACCAGGAGGTAGGGGAGGACTTCCGGAGGAGGGGGAAGGACTTCTGGGGGAGGTTGCTTTGAGGCTGGGGTCTGAAGGAAGAGTGCCAGCTTGAAGTCCCAGCAGAGAGCCTGGGATGAACCTCCTGGAGGAAGGGGTGGGCCCCTAGCACAGCAGGAATTTATACAGAAGGCAAAGGGGGCCTTCATTGAAGGGTTTTCAGTGAGAGAGGAAGTGCTCAGATTTGCAGGCTCAGCAGGGTCTACAGTAGGGAAACCGTGGCTGTGGACCCTGAGGAGGAGTTACCAGGTGAGGGGGCCTGGGGTTGGGAGAGGCCAGAGGGAGGGTGAGGTAGACATAAGGCAGGCAGCTGGACGGCACCAGTGAGGTTGGGGACGGGGCCCTGAGGCTTAGCTGGCTGGGGGGAGGTATGCAGAGGGTTGTTCCTTAGCTCAGGTTTAGGCAGGCATTTAACCTGAGGCATCTAAAACGGCAGCCCACAAAATGTTGCAAGCAGGGCTCAGAGAGTAACTGAGTTCAGCTTGAAGCGATGCAGGAGGCCGAGGAATGAGGCGGCAGGGGTGGGGGCAAGGGACACGGAGGACCAATAGGGCATTCAAGGAAAGTGTTGGGTGATTTTGGCATCGGGAGAACCACAGGTCTACTTCCCCCCGGTGGAGGGTCTGGGGTGGGGGCAGGAGAGGCGTGGATGGACAGGCTCGAGTCAGTGATGCCCCATGAAGCCCCTCCGGGCCCGATCAGGCCCAGTCCTGGGGTGGGGGCTGGGGCGGGAGAGGCTCAGCCTTGCTCCTCCACCCCTGGAGCTCCCAGACACCGCAGATAATTACTATGTGACATGATAAATGCTACCTGTACAGTGTGCAATGGGCAGAGGGCAGGGCAGCCCGGAGGAGGGGGGCACTTTTTGCCTCTGAGCCCTGAGCCATTTATCAGGCAAGCACAGAGGCGACCGCAGGCCTGGGCATGGGAACCATGCAGGTAGCAGGCGCCAATCCGCCCAACAATTATTTTACTTTATTTTTTTTCAAAGATTTTATTTATTTATTGGAGAGAGAGAAAGAGAGGGGGCGTGAGTGGGAATGGGGAGGGGGAGGAGCAGAGGGAGAGGGAGAAGCAGATTCCCTTCTGAGCAGGGAGCCCGACGATGGTGGGGCTCAATCCCGGGATCCCAGGATCATAACCTGAGCCAAAGGTAGACACTTAACTGACTGAACCACCCAGGTGCCCCCGGTTATTTTAATGATTTCTGCTCCCCAGATAGAAAACTGAGGGCAAGAAGAGGAGAGCCTGGGCCATGGGTGCAGGGTTGCCTTTGAACCTAGGGACCCAAGAGCCCATGCCCTTGGCTGTGCTGCTCTCCTGCCTCTGGGTTTGGGAGTTAGGCTTGGCCCACCAGGTGCCAGACTGGCCCAGCAGCCAGACATTCCCACATGTTAATGAGCTGACAACTCTGGAGGCCCACACATTGGCAGGGCTCCAGCCTACATCCTCACATCAAAGGTAGGTGTTGAAATGGTGAATATGCCGATGGGGCTGGGGGAAGGGGGTGGGGGAGGGGGGCTGTCAGCCAGGCTCTGGGGGCTTTGCCTCCTGGCTACCGATGGGCGACACCAGCCTCTTCACTGAGCTGGAGTCTTCCTTCCATCCCGCCAGTGTGGTCTGCGTGGCTCTGAGAGGCTGTGGACGGGTGGAAACAGGGTCTGGGCTGGCCCCTGGTCCTCTGCTTGTGGCCTCAGTGGGCAGGAAGTGAGGTCAGGCCCACCTACAGCATGCCGGCTCTCACAACCGCAGAAGGCTTTCCAAGAAGGCAAATTGGGGCTTGACCTTGGGAAGAACTTGCCGACCAATCACAGTCTTGCCGTCTTTAAAGGTAGTGAGGTCCCCATCAGGGCAGGTATGCAAGCCAACCTTTCTGGGGTGTCGGAGATAGGATATCAGAGACCAAACATTTGAGACTCTATGATCTTAAAGTTGACTAAGATGCTGTGATGTTGGGCATCAAAGTCACTCCTGTTCGGCCGATTTACCAAATGTGTCCTTGGTGCGGATACCAGGGGACACTGGGGTAACATCAGGTTCCCTGGCTCCCGGTAGGCCCTGAGATCCTGTCCCAGCAGTTTTGGAGGGACCGGACCTCCCTCCCAGCTCAGGTGAGGCTCCCGACTGCATTTTGAGAGGTGGTGTCTCTACCAGCTGTGGCCCAACCAGGGCCTGAGGCTCACCTGGCACTTCCTGAGGCGCAGGCCCAGGACCTGACAGCAGGGTGGGGCACGGTGGAAGCTGGAGTGAGGTTCTATTTTCAGGAAGTGGTTTATAGGGCCTTCCCCTTGTTGTGGGTCACTGTCCTACCTAGGAGCCTTGGGCAAGTTTCCTCCCCTGTCAGGCTGTGGTTTCCCTTGAACACCCTTCTTGCCCCACCAATGCCTTCCTTTCCTAGACACAGCTGGGGCAAACCCAAGACCGTCAGAACAGGAAGGGCCTCGGAGACCACCACTGTTCCTCATTTCTCAGAGGAGATGGGCCAGGTGCCCAGCCCCCCAGCCCCTTCTGTCTGACCAAGGGCATGCTAGGTTGCTGATGCCTGCACAAGTAGGGGTGATTAGGAGATAAAAGGCATCAGAATGGTGGGGTAGCACCCCCTCATGCTGCCTTGGCAGTTACCCCTGGCTGGAGGCCAGCCTCGCCCCAGAAACTCTTCAAGGAATAGGGACACAGAGAACCCATCTCGGCAGTCCCCAGCCCTCCACACTCCCTTCTTCCCACAGCCGTTACCCTCTGGTCATCCACCAGGGTCTTAATGAGTGAGCTGGGGTTAATGGGTTACCCAGCCCAGGTGACACATTCACCAGCCTCCTGGGGCTCTCAAAGTCCAGACCATTGGCCTGGCCTTCAGGGTCTGAGCTCAGTCACTTCCCTTATTAGCGTTGACGCCTCACGGCTCGGGAAGGGTCCAGGGAGGTCAAGAGGTTCCCTTGTGCCCTCACTACTCCCAGAGATGCCTCCAGTGCCAGCCTCCAGGCTCAAGTGCTTTCCTCCACTTGGCATGTCCTACCCAACCCAATCCCAGCTCTGCCCGGGAGCTGGTCCCCGTCACAGTGTCTGCCTCTCCTCCAGGGCCCCGGGGGTCTCCTCCTCCCTGGCTGACCATACTAAGCCCATCTCCAGTCCTGCTGGGGGCTCCTTGAGAAAAGTATCTGGACAGGCCCGGCTTAGAAGGGGGAATGAATGAAAAGAGGAGTTTAAGCCACTGTCGTGCTGGTGGTGGCCATTCTGGCGGGCAGCAGGCCTTGAGTGGATCTCAGAGACACAGGTAGTCCTGGGCCTGCCAGTCCTGTGGGGGCCCCCACCCTATCTCATTTAATGGGCCGGAACCGCTAGGGGCCCCGAGCAGACAGCCCCATCTCCCGCCCTTACCCCGAGTCCTCCATCAGCCTTCCTGCTCCCCACCCCACAAATTTAGGGGATGAGGAAAGGCTCCCCTGAGTCGTGTGACTCCCTTCAGTCCAGGCGACCACAGTCCTTGGAGTGACAGCCCCTAGACACTCCACCTGCAGCCCCAAGGGTCAGGGAGAGGGCATGTCTGGAGGAGCATTTCCTACTCCAGAGTCAGGGAGAATCTTAGGCTCCTCAGCCTGCGAGGGCCTCAGATGCTTACGCTCCCAGCCCCAGTGGTGTGGGTGTCTGTGCCCCAACACTCTGTGACCCCTGTCTGGACAGTGTAAGCTGGGGGGAGCCCACCTCCTTCCAGGGGACCTTTGGCCTGACCTGCCTCTGCCTGAAACCCGGCCTCATTCAGCCCTACCGAGGCCTCCAAAGCTCAGGTCCCTCATTCAGGGTAGGGACCTTACTGGACTCAAAGAGGCCAGCCGCTGACCCAGGTCACGCAGCCCCAGGGACAGGACTGGGAGCCAACCCAGTTCCCACCTGGAAAGGTTCCTGTGCCTTTAAAGCCTCCCTCTACCCAAGCCGGCAGGGAGCCGGAGGGGAGGAGCTGGGAAACAGCTGGGTACTGGGGACTCCGCTCAGTGCTGGAGAGCAGCAGGAGGACCAACCCTGGAGCCAGGTGAGCCGGGAGGGGCGTCTGACGGTGCCTCAGGGCTCTGGGACCCCAAAGGACAGCTCGTCCTTTCTGAGCTACTGGACATTGTAGGTTGGGGTAGCTCAGGCTTAGGGCCTCTCGGAAGCGTCTGGAAGCGTGGGGTTCCATTTCCAGCTCTGCCCTGCGCTGGCCTCTTCCTCTCCAGCCTCAGTTTATGGACCTGAGCAATGGGGGTGAGCTGACCTTCAGGGTGAAGGGGACGGGGCTTGTGTGAATGGATCCTGCGGAGGGGTTACACAGGTTTGTCTGGCCGGCTCTAGTCTAGGGGGCCTCTGCTTTTTTGTCTGGTAAGGGGGTTTGAGAGTGCCTGTCCTGGCTTCGTGGCTCACGGCGCCACAGGTGTGGGGTGGGTGGAAGAGGGTCGCGTGGAGCTGCTGGACTTCTCTAAGGAAGCCTTTGAAGAAGCCATGACACCCCGGAAGTGGACTTTTGGAATTAAGAGGGAGGAGTGCAGCATGGAGAAACTGAGGCCCAGGAGGATCTGGAGAGAGGGTGCTGCAATGGGGGCTGACGGGCTGTGTCCTCCAGCCACGCTTGCCTCTCCCCGGGCCCTGGTCTGTGGCTGCGAGCGGGCGTGGGGCAGGCTCCATTGTGCAAAGGGTTATTGCACAACTCTAGGGGGCGCTCACCAGCTGGTGGTCATTGCAGGCGTGTCTAGCTGTTTCGACAGGTATCCGGCTTAGTGGTTGTCAAGCACTGGGAAAGGGAACTTCTTCCAATTCTCAACTTTATGCCACCAAGGTGGGCGGCAAGGGAGACAGATCCCAGCCCGGGCATGGGTAGTGTGGTAAGCTTCCCGTCGAGGGGTGTGGACAGGGCTCAGGAAGCCGCTGAGAGCTATATGTTCTCATGTCCGGGGTCGGGGGTGGGGGTGACTCCGGTGTGGGCTCTGGGCCCACCTGCCCGTCCACGCGTCTCCCCCCACTTGGGGTCAGGTGGCTTTGCACGAGCTGCTTCAGCCTAAGCCTTGGTTTCCTGTCTGTGAATGGGTTTGGGGTTTTGCCCCAGTTTCACCCCTGGGGCTTGGAGGTTGTGGGGACCCAGTCATCAAGCTGGGTTGGAGGATTGACAGAGAAACTTCAGGCTTCCTCATGCTCCCCTCTCTGAGATTTCCCCCGGGAAGCTACTCCACTCAGCCTAGATTCAGCGTATGTGCGTGTGTGTGTGTGTGTGTGTGTGTGTGTGTGTGTGTGTAGGTTGGGAGGGGGTGGTGCTAATGATAAAGTCAGTATCTCTGGTGGGTGAGGCTTGTACATTCCTGGGGATGGGGAGCTTACTATCTTACATGCCTCAGACAGGAACTGTGGGGCCTGGAGGAGGCTTTTCAGGCCAGCCCCTGCAGCCTTTTCTAGGGTGACATAGTTTCCCCAGACCGACACCCCTCAAGTCCCCCCTCTCAGTGTATAGGGCTTGGGAGCAGGACTGACCAGAATAGAATGGGACACACTTAACATATGAGGAAGTTTCTTTGTTCTGTAAATCACGCCTTTGGATTTGTTTTCTTTTTTTTTTTTAAGATTTTGTTTATTCATTTAAGAGAGAGCTCAAGAAAACACGAGGGGGGGGGAGGGGCAGTGGGACAAGCAGACTCCCTGCTGAGCATGGGAGCCCATTGCAGGTTCTATATCCCAGGGCCCGGAGATCATGACCTGAGCTAAGTCAGACGCTTAAACCAAGTGAGCCACCTGGGCACCCCGTCATGCCCTTGTTGGCACAGCCTTTAATGAGGCCCCTTTCCTCCTGACTCCCCTCCCTGGAACCTGCGGCTGCTGCTAGGCTTCCGTCTGTGCCCCCAGGCAGCTCCCCACCCCCCCCTCAGCTTACCTCAGGTCAGGGATTTCCTGTTGGGATCACCAGTGGGGTTTGGGCCACCCTCTGCCCACTCACACATTCTTTTTTTTTTTTTTTTTTTAGGATTTTATTTATTATTTGATAGAGACACAGTGAGAGAGGGAACAGAAGCAAGGGGACTGGGAGAGGGAGAAGCAGGCTCCCCGCGGAGCAGGGAGCCGGATGCAGGGCTCGATCCCAGGACCCTGGGATCATGACCTGAGCCGAAGGCAGATAGATGCTTAACAACTAAGCCACCCAGGCGCACCCCCCACACACACACACATTCTTCCTACCCTCCTGCTGCGGCAGATACTGCCATGTCTTATGCCTTCCCAGGCAGGGGGAAAATTGCTGAGCAGGCTCAGACTAGGGACAGAGCCCCATGTCTCTCCACTATAGACCCCTCCCAGCCGACTGCCCTGCTGTGCAAATCCCCTGACACCCTGGCTGGCGTCTAGCCCTCAGGGACGGAGTCAGGGGCCTTGGTCCCTGGATCCTGCCCTCTCCATCTTCTCAGTCATCCTGGTCTGCAGGTGATGTCCAGGGAAAAAGCTTAGTCATGGCACCCCCATCCTGAGGCCATGGAGGATTTCCATAGGAATGCATTTTTCGGTGGATTTCATCCCAGGCCTGCTCAAGGGCAGGGGGCGAGAGGACAAGACTTGTTTTGATCGTGTGACCCAGGTCAGCCTCTGTCTCTCTTCCTGCTTATCAGCTGGCACAGCCTTTTAGGATGGTCATGGATTAGGTATTCCAGATGGAGGCTGGGGCAGGGGGCTCCCAGGCAGCCTAGACACAGCTGCTGGGGGGCCAGGGAAGGAGCCATGACTCAAGGAGTGGCTCATCCTTATTCTTGGCAGGTGGAAGCCAAAGGGGAATGGGAAGCAGGGTCCAAGGTCCCCTGGGCTGGGCATGCACCTGTTCCTGGCTCAAGATTTGTTGGGCTGGTCAGGGACACAGAGCAACTTGGGGGCAGGTATGGGCCAGCCAGGTATGTACTGCTGAGCTCTGTGACTTGGACCAGCGCTGGCCCTCTCTGGGCCCTGCCTTTCCAGGCTGCTCAGGTGGTTTCTTGGACCTGAGGTGCTAACATTCCTGCATAGGCAGTGGAACTGGTCTGGACTCGAGGCCCCAGGCTGTGTTCCAGGAAGGCACCCTTGGCATCTGCCTGAGCGGTGTGGTAAGGGCTCTCAGGTCCTGGTTCAGGGCCATCGTGTTTGCCCTTGGAGTTTAGATGCTCTGAACAGGGACAGGGTGAGCAGGGGGGTACCCAGCCCAGGGCTTGCTGGCGGGGCGCTTGCCAGTGGACTCTGCCCTTTGGGGGGAACCGAATCCAAGAGGTGGGGGACCCTCTGCCTCTGTCACCGCACCTCTCTTTCCTTGCTGGGGCCACACTCCTCACCTCCTGCTGTTGCCATGGGGACCCCAAGAGTCACCGCTGTCACAGCACGTCCTATCTCCTGCCCAGGGCCCTCCCAGGACTGCGTGAACTTTAGTCACTTAGGGACAGGCCGAATCACTGCGCCTCCCTGCTGCCATGACGTCAGACTCTGGGGCTGTCCTCCCTGCCAGGCTGAATCTTTTAGAGGACAGTCTGTTTTCCACCCTACTCAGACACCTTCAACTGCCCCATGGGGTTGCTGGGCGTTCCCCAGCCAGCTGCTTGTCCCCTCGGGTACTAGGTAAGCAGGAGAGTTCCTCGGCCCTCTCCTGCCCCTTTCCTGCCTCTGCTCCTCCTTGGAGGTGCCCTCCCCCAGATCCCAGTCCCAGTTCAGAGGCCCCCTGAGGGGCTCTGCAGGGGCTGCAGGCGTGGCTCTGGGCCACTCCTGGGAGTGGGGGGGCCCAGCCGGAGCTGTGGCCCAGACTTTCCCAGGCAGACACATCTGGCTGTGTCCCAGCCCAGAGCTTCTTCTGAGGAACAGGGAGCTTTCTTGGGCCCCTGCCAACCCCAGGCCTCAGGTAAGCCCACCAGGGTCATGAGGAGTGGGGTGGAGGTTCGAGGCCAAGTGCTATGCCCAGCCTCAGTTTCCCCTCCTGACACTGACTTGAGTGAGAGCCAGGCCTCTGGGCTTGGACGTTATTTTAAGAAGTCTTTGAGAAAAATGTGGGGTGTGGGAGGGGGGTGGGAAACGGAAGCCCAGTCCCCTGCAGGGTGTCTTCCGCAGGGCAGGGGACGTCTGCCTGCAAGGCCTGGGCTAGTCCTCCCTGCTGCCCTGCCCAAGGAGCAGAGGATGGGGGTCAGTGCTGTCCACCCCTCTCCATACTCCCCAGCAGTCTGACTCTTGCTGGGTGCCCCCTGTCCTTCCGGAAGCCCACTTGAGCCCTTGAGTAGATGGATGGACAGACTAGAGAGAGTGGAGTATAGACCACAGGAGGTCATGGCTGGACACTACAGAGGCTGGAGGGGAGAGAGGAGGGCCCTGAAGGGGGGGTCTTGGCTCAGAGCTCCAAGCCCGGGAGAAATGAGGCAATGTCCCCAAGGTGCCTAGTGGATGGGACTGGAGGACCTCCTTGGCAGGTGTGGCTGTGCCCATGCTGGGAAGGGGGTCACTGGCCTCTGTCCTACCCCACCCACCCCCACCACATGTGCTGGGGAAGTTCTGTGTTTCTGGGGGCCCCTTGGACCTCCAGCGCAGCTGTCTCTACCATGAATCCTTAACCCCGTTCCAGCCCCCAGGGTGTGGTCCGAGGGCTCTCAGGCCTGCCGGAGGGCAGAGGGCATAGACTGTCCCCTGGAACAGGGGCAGGGGGAAGGGCCTCATTGGCACTTTGGAGAGAGCCTTCTGCTGCCTTTTGGAGGACTGAGGAGTGGGTGATGCTGATGGGAGGGAGTACGGGGTGGAGGCTTTGCGGGAGTCCCGCCAGAAAGGCCAGTGCCTGGATTCGGTCAAGGTGGAGAGGAGAGGCTGGCTTGAATCCTACTGGGGCTGTAGGGTAGTGCCTGCTTTGTTCTGCCCACTGAGCCTGGGAGGGGAAAGCCCTTCCATGCTGGCTGGCTTCTGGATGTGGGGTGGGACTCCATTCCTAGACTGTTTTTGGGATACCACGTCTGGCCTTGGAGCTCAGGCCCTCTGAATAGAGACAGGTGAACCAGGGGAGTCCCAGCCTGGGCCTTGTCGGCAGACACCCTCCCCCCTTTGGAGATAACTGAGATTGCCTCTGTCACCACATCTCTCCCTCCTTTCAGGGATCACACCCCTCGCCTGCTGCCAACACCCCAGGGGCCCAAAAGCTCGCTGTTGTCTCTCCCTGCACAGCCGGGAAAGGAGCCTACAGGGAAACAGTGAACAGGAGGCTGACCCGCTTCCTTCTGCTCTCACCCCCCCGCCCCCCACCACAGGCCTCCGGGGCATCACTCTGGTAGCCAATGTCAATTACAGCCCACGCTCCCCTAGCACCCCACCCTAAGTCACTTAACTTCCACAACATCCCCCTGCAGGATGCCTCCGTCATTCGGGCTGGACAGGTGGTCAGTGACGTACCCAAGGCCCCACATCAGAGGAGGCGGCAAGACTCAGATGGGCTGAGCTGACTCCCCAGCCTGCACGCCCCATCCCCTTGGCCCGGCACACGTGGGCTTCACCACTTTGTCATATGACACTCACACCACTGAACCCGGGCCTTGCTCTGGGCGAACCCTCTCTCGGCTGTGCCTGGAGATCTCCCACAAACGTGGGAGCAGCGGACAGCCTCCTCTTCGACCCCAGAGTTCATCTGGAGGCAGAGGAACCTCACAGAGCTCCCAGGGTGGGGTTGGGGGGCCGACTCGGCATGTTTCAGGTACGTTATCTCAATTTCCAGGAGAACGAGGAGGCTGCGAGGTCAGGGTGTCTCTCAGGAGCAGATCCCGTGGCCACGGGCGCCTGCCGCGTGTGAGGGAGACCCCTGTTATCTCATCAGCTTCTTCAGCCAGCCCTCGCCCTCACCGCCCAGTTTTTGCGGCCACCCCTGCAGGCAAGGCGTGGGGCTCTCATCCCCTGAGAAAGGTAGGCCCCTGCCCTGTGGCCCTCAGCTGACGATTGCAGGAGGAGACCATAGGTGTCCTCTCTCTGAACCCCACAGTCTGTGGCAGGCCACTCCGGGGGGGGAGGCCCATGGATGGTGCCTGGCTCTGGGCTGAGGTGGGGGACAGTCACAGAAGGAATCTCAGACCAGGCTTGTCCCTCATGGAGTTCCCCGCTTGGCAGTGGCTCCCACTGTGGGAGATAGACGAGGCTGTGCAGAAGCAGGGGCACACGGAATCTGGGGGCTCCCAGGAGAGGGTTCTGTTGGACATGGGGTCCTTACTGGAATGCATCCCTGAGGATAAGCAGGAAATTTGGGAGGGCACAGATGGGGTCAGGAGTTTCTGGCCAAGGGAATGGCATGAGCAAAGGTCCGGGGGCTGGAAGGAGACACAGGGACGTGTTTCTGAGGCTTGATCTTGGGCTGTGCCCTGTGGAGGTGAGGGTCAGGATGTGCCCAAAGGCAAGCCAGTCGTAGGCCCCTGACCCTGTTAACCTCCACCCACCCCCACCCCCAACCAGGGCCCACAGAGCCATGAAGAAGCGGTATGTGTGTCTGGCCGTGGTGGCCTTGGTCTCCGTGCTCTTCCTCATCGTTGGCCTGTCCCTTTGGCTGCCCTCAGCCTCCAAGCCACACCACCATGTCTACCCCAGGGCAGCCGTGGCTGCAGACGCCAAGCATTGCTCAGAGATCGGGAGGTGAGCAGGCATGGCAGGGGAACCCAGGAGGACCACTGCAAGTGGATCTGGGCCAGACCCTCATCCCTCTAGACTCAGTTTCCCCCCCTGTCCCTGAGCTACCCGGACAAGGGGTATCTGATGCATACAGAGCTGCCTGTCCTTTCCTTGGAACTTCTCAGCAGCTTCTGGTCAGGGCAGAAGGGGACACTGACTCTAAGAGCAGGGTGTGAGTTTCCCAGGGCCCAGCTGGGCCCCTTTTTCTCAGACCTAAGGATCTCCGTCTCTTTGGAGAAACTACTGTTTTATGCTATTTTTGACCCCTGTCTCACATTATCTCCAAGATCAGTCTCCTCCACTAGAAGACTTAAACAGAAAAAAAAAAAAAGTTACCCATAAAAGTAACAATTTTCCCATTTTCTATTATAAAATTCATGTGCATCTGTTTGCTTGAAAAGGAAGACCGTACAAGTCCATTGGCTTTAGAGTTATATCCAAAACCCCGGAACTGTGGGCCCTTCTTCCCTCTTGCTTTGGGCAGGGTGGCCCGACAGGGTGGAGGTGGGTGGCAGGGTGCCTGCGTCGGGGGGTCGGGGAGCCTACAGGTGCTCACTGCCCGCCACGTGCCGCGGGTAGGGACGTGCTGAGGGACGGCGGCTCAGCAGTGGATGCTGCCATCGCGGCCCTCCTGTGCGTGGGGCTCATGAACGTCCACAGCATGGGCATCGGGGGTGGCCTATTCCTCACCATCTACAACAGCACCACACGTGAGTGCCCCGGGGAGCGGGGGGTGAATGGCAAGGGGTGAATGGCATGGGCTGTCTAGCTCAGGCTGGACTTGGGCTGGGGGCAGGCCAGGCTGGGTGGCCCCTGGGCTCACACCCTTGGGTGAAGGGGGTTCGTGTGGGTCCGGACTGCCCGCCCGCTTCTCCTTCCAGGGAAAGTTGAGATCATCAATGCCCGCGAGGTGGCCCCGGGGCTGGCCTCTGACACCATGTTCAACAGCTCGGAGCAGTCACAGGAAGGTGAGGTGCAAGGTCGGGGTGTGGGTGCAGAGCTGGGCTGAGCTGCTGGGGAAGGCATGGGCATCTGGGGCTGGGGACAGCTCTGGCTGGGCTGATGCCCACCGTACCCATCCCTTCCCAGCCCCACAACACCCTCCCGTAATGAACAGTCAAGACCATCATCACGGAGGGAAAAAGAGATGGACGTTCCATTATTTTTGGCTCAAGTCCCTCCAGGGCCACCCAGTGTTAGTACTCAGAGAGAATAATTATTTCAACAGCTTGCACATACCGGGGTCACTGGGGCCAGCATTCTGCTCAGCCCTTTTCGCCGATGAGCCCCTTCAATCCTCCCTCATATGCTTGGGAGTCCAGGGAAGCGCTGTGTTGATTCTCATTTTACAGGTCCAGAGAGGTCATGCAAACCAATTGAGGTCACACAGCTGGATGGTGCTGAGGCCAAAATTGAACCCGGGCTGTCGAAACCCTGCATTTTTCAAAGGCATCCAAGTCATTCATTTGTTCGTTCATTTGTGGGGCTAGCTCTCGAGGGCTGCAGTCTGTCTTTTAACAAGGTCTTATGCAAAGAGGCCGCCAGTCTCCCCATACAGCTGAGGGGAAGCCAGTGGCCACCAGGGGGTGCTGCTCCCAAGGACCCAAATACATTGCAGGCTAGCGGGTTGGAGGCAGGAAGTTCTGGCTGTTGGCTGTAACAGGTCCGATTCCCAGGTGCAGGTTCTGCCCCTCGGCCCTGGGCGGTGGGCGGGGCCCTGTGGGTAACCCCGCCCTCTTGGAGTCCTCTCCAACCTACCGTCTGAATTCCTATATCCCTTGGGAAACTCCGGATGGGTAGAAATGAAATATACTGGAATCTTACAGGCTTAGTCCCTTAGGGATGCTTGGAATACATTTATTTAACCAGGACTTGTTGGACACCTCTTAAAATGTCAGGGGCTGTTCCCCAGGCCAGGGAACAAAGCAAAGGCAACAGGCGAAATCTGTGGCCCAGTAAAGCCAGGATAGCAGAGGTGGGAAGAGCCAGAAGGCATGCGATTCACCAAGTACAGCCTGCTCGGGGAGGGTCTGTCTACGCAAAGACCCAGGGGCTGGAGTGGAGTGAGGGGAGCTGTGCGAGTGTCTGGGGGCAGAGCAAGTGGCCCACGCAGGAACCAACGGGGTTGCACTGGGTGACCCCAGGGTCAGAATGGCTCAGGTGGCGTCAGATCTCATGGGTCATTGCGAAGACCCTGCCTCTTGTCGGAGAGAGGGAGCAGTGTCTCCTGGGGTGTTTGTGGGGGTGAATCTGGGCTAGGTGGGACAGAACCCCTCGGGCTGCTGAGCAAGGGCCAGGGAGCAAGCAGCCTGCCTGTCCAGTGACCTGTCAGGAGGTCACCACGATACTCAGGGAGAGAAGAGGGTGTTGGGAGGCGGTTGGTACTCAACATACCTAGAACGTGGAGCCTACGTGTCTGCTGATAAGTTGGGTGTGACACATATGCCAAGTGTCCTGGATGACCGGTCTTTGATCTGCACCCGGAAAGATGGGGCATCCCTAAGAGAGAACAGCAAGGCTGCAGGGAATGGGTTTGGGTGATAGTCAAGGAGCTGTGTTTGAGCGTGTTAAGTTTGAGACGCCTTTTTGGCGTGGGCAGCTACGTCCTCGGGTCTGGCCATCAGAGGAGCAAGCCAGGCCAGAGAGTAAATGTGGAGTTGTCAGCACGTAAATGGAACTTCAAGTTCAAGTTCAAGCTCTTATCTGGGGGAGTAGACAGTGGAGACTCTAGGCGAGCCTGGCAGGTGGGATGCAGAGGTGACCTGGGAGGAGTGATGGACCAGGTAAGGTGAAGTTGAGAGGAGACCCCGGTCTGCCAGTATGGGGGTCAGTGGTGACTTTGGCGAGCAGGGTGGTGTGAGACCTGATTGGCCCAAGGTCAGGACAGCATTTATTTAAGGTGGCGGGAATTAAGAGCTGGGTGTCAGACCTTCTGAGATGTGTAGACATGCAGATCCTAACACCCTGGCTCTCGTGCCCAAGTTCAGGTTGTTATGAACCTAGATGCTGCCTAGTCTGGGGGTAGCTGAGATGGCCCTGGTCATCCAGGGGTAGAAGCAAGAGGGTGTCTGGGAGTGGGGGCCTCGGCTGTACCTTTCTGCATCAGTGTCCAGTTTAGGGCATGGTGGGTGGTGGGGTGGTGGGGATCAGGGTCCACGGGTGTTTACAGAGGAACTGTGGGCTCCTCTAAGGAGCTCTTTGTGGTCATATGGGGAAACTGAGGCCCAGAGATGATACAGGGCAGGGGTTTGGGCTCAGGTCCCATTTCTGGGACAGTAGAAGGGTGGAAGGTGGAGGTCTTGCCTTGGAACTGGCTCTGTGTTGAGGGTGGCCCCGGCCTTGCACTGGGACTTCGGTGGGTTCTGGTGGACCCCTTGAGCCTGTGGGCGAGGAGACTCAGACTGAGACATGGCAGGGGTCTGGCTTCGCCACAGTCTTGCTGCGTAGCTGTGGGCCTGGCACAGGATTTCAAACCTGGTGGCCTCCCGCAGAGGCAGACATCTCGTCCCGGGACAGCAGAATCCAGCACAAGGAGCCACATCTCCCCCACTGTGGCCTCCCTCACATGTCCCTAGCCAATCTACACTCTTGCCTGCCGAGTCCGGATATGACAACTCCGTTTCTTTCCGAAACCTCACTGATCCCATCTGGGGACTGTGCCTAGGTTGTGGCCTGAGAGAGCATCCTTCCCGATGTGTCCAGACTAGAGCCACTAACTGTGTGTGTGTCCCTGTCCCTGTGCAGGGGGGCTGTCGGTGGCGGTTCCCGGTGAGATCCGCGGCTATGAGCTGGCCCACCAGCGGCACGGGCGGCTGCCCTGGGATCGCCTCTTCCGGCCCAGCATCCAGCTGGCCCGCCAGGGCTTCCCTGTGGGGAAGGGCTTGGCAGCAGCCCTGGAGAGAAGCCGGGCAGTCATCGAGCGGCAGCCTGCTCTGCGGTATGTCTGTGGGGGTTGGCGTGCCCTGGGCCACAGGCTGGGCAGATGTGGCCCAAGGTTCCCTGCGGGCTGAGAATGACTGGCAGAGTGCTTTCAGCAACCTGTGCTGATGGAGGGAGGAGGTCTAGGATACAGGAACCCTTCCCAATGTGCGTGGGATGACGTTCTGAGCCTGGTGCCTGGGGTCCCGGGCTTGTGTGTCCTGAGTGGTAGGGGCTCTAGGAGGCAGGGGCTGGACACCAGAGGATGAAGGCCACCCACCCCTGGACGGGTGCTTGCTGTCCTTTGATCTCCTGTGTGGTTGGGTGGGAGGGGCTGGCATAATCCGGCCCACATGCCGGCCTCATGGGAGCCTCTCTGCCCAGTGAGGTGTTCTGGCGTGATGGGAAGGTGCTGCGGCAGGGGGACAAAGTGACCTTGCCACGGTTGGCCGAGACGTACGAGACGCTGGCCTTGGAGGGAGCCCAGGCTTTCTACAACGGGAGCCTCACAGCCCAGATTATCAAGGACATCCAGGCTGCTGGTGAGTGGGCAACCTTGGGGGACCCGGGGAAGGGATCCTGAGCCAGAGCTCAGAGGCCTTAGGTCCTCTGGTCCTGCCTGGCCCAGGCTCTAGGCCCTCAGCAGCATCTGGTGGGGGAGGAGGGGTCAAGGAGACGTCTGCAGTCAGTGACAGACCACATGGATCTACAGATCTTGGTTAGGTCACGACTGAGAGACCAGTTCAGGAGAGAAAGTTCTCAGTAGATAAAGGCAGGCCTAGGCAGGAGCTCGGGCTGAGGGAGCCTTGACATGCAGATCTGGGAGGACTTCCTAGAGGAGGTGGTACCTGAGCTCCAGAAGAGGTTGGAGAGAGGAAGAGCATTCCTGGCAGATGGAACAGGCTAAGGCCCAGAGAGGGTGAGCTTTAATTATTCCCGAGGGTCACAGCAGATGAGGGTGGCCTTGGCAAGAGAGGCCTTGGAGGGACTGCAGGCAGGGACAGGTTCTGATGAATTGCAGCCGGGCAGCCGGGCAGCCTGCCGCTGCCTCTCCCTCCCCAGCATGGATTTCTTCATACTGTTCTTTTTATCAGACACACAGAAGAGGTTGATTAGCATGCTGACCTTTAGCACTGAGGCAGGAAATTAGCCTATAAATAACCTGGTCTGTCTGGAGGCCATTTCCTGTAGAATTAAGGGCCTCCTTTCACCCACCCATTAGTCTCTGGAGGAGGGTACTGGGCAGCGGGGAGATGGGAGCAGATATTTTCCACTCAGGGAAGACTGTCTGGCCGCCAGGAGGAGAGAAGGTGAACCTGGAGGCCAGTGGGGCAAATAGGTGGAGGGCAGCTGGCCTGAGCCTGACAGTGGGGAGGGGAGCACAGAGGGACTGGGGAGTGGGGCTGTGGGGAGGGGAAGAGGCGGGGAACCTCAAGGTGGGCAAGGGCTTTCAGTTTGATGGTCTTTCCTCCCTTTGGATTTGGGGCCCCATCCCCATGTCCACCCACTGAGGTGCTCTTTGCAGGGGGCATCATGACTGCCAAGGACCTGAACGACTACCGTGCCGAGCTGATCGAGAACCCCCTGAACATCAGCCTTGGGGACGCCCATCTCTACATGCCCAGCGCCCCGCTCAGTGGGCCGGTGCTGGCTCTTATCCTCAACATCCTCAAGGGTGAGCTATCCCATCTTGACCCTGGAGGAGGAGGTGCAGAGTGACCAGGGCTATGGTGGGGGGGGCAGTGGTCAGGGGCCAGGGGAGGAGGAGAAGTGGCCGGGAGGTAAAACGGTGCAGAGCAGCATCCTGGGCTGGGGACAGCCCCTGCAAGGGCTTAGGGGTTTCAGGGTCTGTCTGCCTTGTCTGGTTACCCAGTGCTGGAAGTTCGCAGGGGACGGGGGGGGGGGGGTAGGAGGGCTGGTCCAGAGGACGCATCTGGCAAATCTAAGTGATCTTCTGGGACCAGGTGAAACTGGGTGGCCCTTCCGGCTGGACGTTTGAGGCCCAGGCCCAGAGGCCCCATGCCTCATTCCGTCCTTCCATTCCTCCAAAGTGTCCACTGGTAGTTTATTCAACGTTCCCCTTCTCAAGCTGGGCCAAGCAAAGCGATTCAGGGAGATGTGAGCCCACCCCGGGACACCTCGCTGTCTTGGCCAAGCTGGGGTGTCCCAAAGGCCCTGGGACTGCCAACGTGTCCCATCTCTGCCCCACCAGGGTACAACTTCTCGCGGGCGAGTGTGGAGACACCCGAGCAGAAGGGTCTGACCTACCACCGCATTGTAGAGGCCTTCCGGTTCGCCTATGCCAAGAGGACCCTGCTTGGGGACCCCAAGTTTGTCGATGTGATGGCGGTAAGAGGCTGGGGCGGTAAGAGGCCCATGACGGGTGGAGGGGACTCTCATAGAGGTGCCACAATGGCTCCCTGGGGGCACCCCAGCCTCGCGCATGGTGAATTAATCCATTGCTACCACTGACTTTGGTGGTGGGCCTACCGTGTGCTGGGATGGGCTGGTGACCCCGAGTTCAGCCCTCTGCCACCAGGAGCTTGCAGCGTGACAGAGTCGGCCATGAGTATTAGTGCCCCCTATCCCTGGCCACGCTCCCACCTTGGGGGCTGTACCCTTGGCCCGGAAGCTTTCAGAGTGTTCCGTGCTGAGCTGAGGAATACGTGGGGGCATCGCAACCCTCGAGTGTGATGAGGAGGATGGGGGAGGGGGAGGGGGGAGGGTCTGGGTGGCGAGGCCTCGGCCACTGGCTTGCTGGTCACACCCAGCAGCTAACGCTTCCCCGATCCCCACCCAGGCCCTGTGCAGCCCGACCCACTCACAGCCAGAAGCCCCAGCTCCAGGCTGGACCTTCACTGAGCCTCCCGTCATGGCCCCCTTTACCTACTTGGATCCCCCATTCCGGGGCAGACCCGCAGACCCCCTCACACTGACCTGTGCCTCTCAGCTACCCCTCTGCTCTCCTGGATCTCTCTTCTTTCCCGCGGACCATTTCGTGCTACTCCCCACGGCCACCAGGGACCTGGCATCTCGTCCCCCTGAGGCCACCGCGTTGCCTCCCCTCTGCCCCCCGTCCTGCCTGAGGCCGGCCCCTGTGCTCCTGCACCTGCCGACTCAGCCTCTCCTGCAGCCCTGCCCTCCCTCTGGCATTCCCACCCATCCTGCCCTTTCTGGCAGATCTTTCCCAAGAGTGAGGCGTCTACTTGTCGCTGCCGCACCCCCCTTCCTCTGCTTCTACTCAGGGCACACTGGGCCGCTCCGTCCCTTTCTCAGGCCCTCTCCCATCAGGTTCTGCCCTCCTCGCTCCACATCCCCCCTGCCAGGACCCGTCACCCCACCCCCCTGGAGTCCAGTTACCTGCGTCGCTTTCCCCTTTGGGCCCCCCTCGGCAGCGTCTCGCACAGTTCAGTTCGCCACCGCCTTTCCTCAGCTTCTCATTTTGCACAGTTGTGGACATTTTGCCCCACTCCCTTCCCCTCTCCCTGCCTCCATCCACCCCCTATCGACATGCGTGTGCTTTTTCGGGTATCAGATGGTCAGTCCCCGATATCACACTTTGGGTTGTAGCTCCTGAGACTGAGGACTCCTGCACACTGCCATCGAGAGGACCTGGCCTCTTAGACACCTGCGTTCCCGAGGGTCCCAGGGTTGTTTAGGTCCAGAGCTCATCAGACTCATCCCTCGCAGTCTCCGAACCTCCAATAGACCTCTGGGCTGTTTTGCTGATTTTTAAAGCCCAGGGCGGCCGTCTTGCAGAACCATCCCACATCCTGGATTTGACTTTCTATTTTCTTGGGAGTAGATTCAGGACGAACATTTTCCCTGTGGGGGGTTGCTGGAAAATTCTGGAGGCATTTCCTTTGCTCAGTCCCCAGGGGCCTCCCTTGCTGGCTCCTATCTCCTCTCCTCTCCTCTTTGTCTGTTCTTACCACCGTGGGGACCCTGTTTAGGCTCATGGCTTTAAGCAGCCACCGGAGACTGAGGGCTCCCTGTTTATCCCTCAGCCTGATCTTGCCCGTGAACTCCACACATAGATCCACCACCCGCCTGCAGCAGGAAAGGGCACGTGTTCAGAATCAGGCTCCTGACTGTCCCCTTCACTGCCCCTTCCGCCGTGTTTACCTCCCCAGTTAAATGGCCTCTCTGGACTGAAGACTTTGGGCCATTGGTTCTCTCTCATCTGGGCCAGCCCCCATCTCTCACTTGGTTGATGCCATAGCCTCCCAGTTGGGTTCTACGCTACACCCCCACACAGCTGCCAGAGGGATCCTGTGAACTACCGGTGTGCTCCTTCCTCTGTCCAGGCCCAGGTGGCTCAAAGCAAAAGCCAGACTCCTTATAGGGCCTCTGAGGACTCATGGGATAACTCCCTGCTAACGTCTCCCCCCATCTCTCTCTTTGACCCTATTCACCCTCTGCCTGTCACTCACAGGCCTGCCTCAGGGCCTTTGCAGTTACCACCAGGCCTCATTCAGGCCTCTTTTCAGATGTCACCTCCTCTGAGAAGCCCTCCCTGACCACTCCGCACCCACCTCATCCCTCTCCATCCCCTTTACCTGGATTGTTCTTTCCAGAATGTCCCTGCCTGCCTTTGTCTTCCCTGCCAGAAGGGCAGGGACACGTGTGTTCCCTGTTGATCCAAGCATGCGGTACAAGCTCCATGAATGAATGAATGGTTGAATGCAGCCAGAGTGAGAGCTTGGGGGGTGGACAGACCAATGCTAAGAGTTGCTGGACTGCAATGGAGGCAGAGGCTGGAAAGGGGATCAGACAGGCCACGTGAGGTTGGGGGTGCAGGAGGGTTGCTGTCAGGGCCATGTCGGGGGCTTCCCAAGAGCTGCTCGCACAAGCCTGTGCCCCCTCCCCATCCTCCCCCCCACCTCCTCAGGCCAGCTCTGGGGTCTCGGCAGGTGGTCCGCAACATGAGCTCCGAGTTCTTTGCTGCTCAGCTCCGGGCCCGGATCTCTGACAACACCACTCACCCGACCTCCTACTATGAGCCTGAGTTCTACACGCCCGATGACGGTGGCACGGCCCACCTGTCCGTGGTTGCAGAGGACGGCAGCGCTGTGTCCGCCACCAGCACCATCAACCTCTAGTAGGGCTGCCGGCTGGCCCTGGGAGGGCCAGGGGCTGCTTGCATCTCCCAGGAGGGCGTTCCATCAACCCCTTTCATGGTGGGGAAACCGAGGCCCCACCTTGGTAGAGCGCCTGCTCCCAGCCTGCCTGGGGTCAAGTTGGAGCTTCGGTGGGTGGGTGGGTGGGGGCTGGGTGGGGTGGGGGCTGGGTCTGGCACAGCTGTCTGATCTGGCTGGTCTGCAGCTTCGGTTCCAAGATACGCTCCCAGGTCAGCGGGATCGTATTCAATGATGAGATGGATGACTTCAGCTCCCCCAACATCACCAACCAGTTTGGGGTGCCCCCCTCCCCAGCCAACTTCATCAAACCAGGTGTGGGGCAGGGAGGGACTCGGACCGGGAGAGGGCTGGTGCCCTGGGCAGGCAGCTGACCAGCATCTCTGTCCCTGCCTGCCCGTCTGGTAACCACAGGGAAGCAGCCCCTCTCGTCCATGTGTCCGGCAATCCTCGTGGGCCAGGATGGCCAGGTCCGCATGGTGGTGGGTGCCTCCGGGGGCACGCACATCACCACGGCCACCGCGTTGGTACGTGCCACCTACCTGTCCCCTCCAGCCCCTGCCCCCGGGCCACACTGACCGCATCCCCTCCGCCCCCCCAGGCCATCATCCATAACCTGTGGTTTGGCTACGATGTAAAACGGGCAGTAGAGGAGCCTCGACTGCACAACCAGCTTCTGCCCAACACCACGACGCTGGAGAAAGGCATTGACCAGGTGGGGCAGGACCAAGGAAACTGAGTCACAAGGGGCAGGGTCACGGGGTGTCCTAGGATGGAGGCCTGATCTCCCGAGTCATCACAGAGTAGACTACCAGCGTCCGCCTGGGGCAGATGACCTTCCCCTCCACTGCCTCGACCATTTTGAACCCCTGTGAAACCTGAGTGAGGCCACCTGCTCCAATGAGACCCAATAGGCCTAGCCGCCCCGACTTGTTCTTCCTGGCCCCTGGGCTGGAAACGGCACCGCCTGTGGGTTCAGTGTGGGTCTGTGTGGTTCCGATGGCATCGTGGGCCCTGCTGAGACCCTTCTATCCCCTCCCACCCCCAGGCGGTGACCGAAGCCCTGAAGACCCGGCACCACGACACTGAGGTCACTTCCAACTCCATCGCTGTGGTGCAAGCCATTGTCCACACGGCCGATGGCTGGGCAGCTGCCTCAGACTCCAGGAAAGGCGGGGAGCCTGCTGGCTACTGAGTGCTCAGGGCGGGCAAGGGTTCCTGGCAACCTAGGGATGAGATGCCCGCTGGGGCCAGAGTGGGACTTGGAGGGATTAGGTTCCCCTGTGAGTGACAAAGCAGTGCAATAAATGGGGGTCGCGGTGTGAGGCTCTGGGCAGCCTTGCTGGCCCGGCTCCCATATCCCTGGGCCTCAGTCTCCTATGTGTGAAATGGAGATGTTCAGTGAGGAAGGCTGGAGAGACGGGATTCAGAAATCTTTACCTCTCAGGTGCTGGAGCTAGCCTGACAATGTTCACGAGAGCCCGGCGGGTGGGTGAGTGGAGACAGGGCCTACTCAGACCAAGCATTGTCCTTCCTCACACTGAGCCCGGGGACCAAGGGGGCCAGGTCGTCCCCTTTCCGGCCTGGGCAGTGGCACTTCCTAGTATCAACCACCAGGGGGCGCTGCAGCTCTGGAGTTGACTTGGCCAGTGCGCCGCCAGCTTGTAACCGGGCTACCTCGTCCCCCCAGCGAGTGGCCCCTTGCTCTCACCGTGGAGGACACATGGAGGTGAACCCGAGGTCTGAAGAGTGGGATTGGGCAAGAGGCTGAAGCAAAACGTCTCGGTCAGAGCCAAGCCTGGGGGGTTTTCCAAGCACAAACCCCGAATGAAAACCAAGTTGTGATCAGCTCCAAAAAGAGGCCCGGTTCTCAGGGAACAGTGAGCTGGGAGAGGTCCCCAGATCCCAAAGGTCAGGGCTTGGACCTGTGGGCGGCTGGAGAGTACAGCCCAGAAAGAGGGGCCTGGAGGGGACCAGTGAAGCATAGCAGCCTGCCTCCCCCGCCGCACCAGCCCCTCCCGCTGTCCCTCCGGGGCAGCTAACTGGATGTAATGTCTGACTGAGGAGCTGTGAGAGGCTGGCAGGGGTGGACAGGAGAGGTTGGGACAGCCTGATGGCCGCCCATGCCCCTGACCAGGGAGCCTAAGCGGGGACCCCTGAGGGCAGGGGCACAGGGGCCACCCCCACTCTGGGCTCTCCCTCAGGAGGCAGGAAAATTTAGTGTCTCTAAAGTGCCCACGAGGAAACAGTTTTGTGTCTGCAGAGTCTGGGCCCTGAGCCCGGGAGGGCGGTACCTCTGGGGTCCCCCAGGGACAGGCTGGAGGCTGGGCTGGTGGGATGTGCAAGTCTCCTCAGTCTTCATTTTGGCCCCAGAGGAAAGGCCATGGCCCCTTTTGCAGGAGAGAAGACTGAGGCCTGAGGGGCTAGTCTCGTTCCGGGGGGAGGTAAACTCCTTGAGTTCCTGCATACGGGCTGAATGCACGCAGTTCCCCAGGCCCCACGGGGCTCAGCTGAGGGGCTCCGTCAGGTGCTGGGGGACTTGGTTTCCTCTCTTTCCTTCCCATTGTCTCCTGCACAAAGATATTCAGTGCCTTTCCCAGCTCAGCCTGTCCAGCCGTACTTCTAGCCAGGCCTAGCATGATGCTCTTTCCTTTCCTGGGACTTTGCTCCTCCAGTCCCTGCCCCCTGGCCTCAGCCTGAGCAGGATGGCTGCGGAGATGGGGGAATGTCCCACCCTCAGCGCCCCAGATCCCACTGTCTGCTGCCCCTGGCTTCCCAGTGGGTGGGCTGGCCCTGGCCCAGCAATGCACTTTGTTTCCGGGCTGAGCCATGTCACTGTGGTATGGGGGACAGTGGGGACAGAAGAAGGCGCCCACAGCCCTCCCCACCCTCAGGGCAGCTGTGGGAACAGGCCTACTGGAGAGCCTGCCTGGCTGGCCAGGCGCTCGGGCGGGGGCCTGGCAGGCTGTGTGGCTGCGTGGGCAGTTCATCTGTTATACTAGGAGGTGTCGAGAGGCCTGTGGCAGGCGATGCTCAGCTGGGGAGGAAGCCAGAGAATATAGGAGGGCAGAGGGGGCTGTGTGGGTGGGAGTCCAGCCTGTGGAACCTGCACCCTGTGCTCTGGCTGAGCCTGGTCAAGAGGGGCCTCAATGGGTCCCTCCCTGTTGGGTAGCCCGAGGCCTGGGCAGGGGAGCATCTAGGCTAATGTCCCCAGGAGAAGAGGCACAGCCGGCAAAGATGGACACAAGGAAGCAGACAGACACACAGCCAGGGAAGTGCAGAGCCCCAGATGGGAGGGCAGCCTCACTCTCAGGGGCCCCATGGTGGCATTCTGACAGCAGGCCCCAGGGGTGGGTGGCCTGGTGGGCAATGGGCACCGAGGGCCAGATGTAGGCCCTGTTTGCATTCCTCACACAGAGGTCTTGTAGTCCTGGGTGTTTGATGCGTGTCGGGAAGCTGAGCTCCCTCCTGGTCCCCCCTGTTTCCTGGCTAGGCCGCGGCTGAGCTGGGACTTGAACCCGGATCCTGAGTGACCCTTGGGTACCCCCTCTCCGTCTCTGGCCCCCTTCAGCCCCACATCTGGGCCCCAGACATCCTCAGTGTCTGGCTCTGGGGATGCTGAGGCAAGCTGTTGCCGGGCGGAACCACACCAAGGAGGCAGGAAGCGGGGCGCCTGATCCAGGGGAGGGGACTGGGTAGGCCTGCGTCCTGCTGTCCTGGCTCCCTCGGGGGTGGGAGGCGCCAAGTCCCCAAGCATGTGGGCTGGGATAGCCCTGGGCAGGCTGTGGGAATGAAGGAGTTAACGGCGGTGGCTTTCCCCTCTCTGGAAGGAAAACTCCCCATAAACGCCCTGCTCCCTGGCCTGCCAGGGCCAAGAACAGGGGCTGAAAACCAGAAGTTCGGTCAGGCGGGTGGTCAGCTCTGCCTCCAGCAGGCTGGAGCAGGACAGCAGCCTCGTTGCCGCCGGTGGCTGGTCCGTATGCCCACCTGTCCGCCCAGGGGCCTCCGATTGTCTGTAAGCCTGTCTGCCCATCCATCTGCAATCCTGTCTCTGTCCAGCTGCCTCTCTGACCGTCCATCTCTTCCTATCCTATGTCCAGTTGCCTAACCTGTCAATCCATTTGTCCGTCTCTGGCCTCCATCTGTTTGTTCATCTGTCCTGTTGCCTGCGAATCTGTTCATTCATCCACCCACCTGTGTGTCCACCTGCCTTCTCTCTCCACTCCGGGCCTCAGAGCCATGGCCCAAGGCCGCAGGGCCACGGTGGGCATGGTCCTGCTGGGGTTGGGGCTGGCCCTGGCCATTATTGTGCCCGCCGTGGTCCTCTCTCGCCGCCACACCAGCTGTGGCCCCCAGGCCTTTGGCCGTGCTGCGGTCGCCACTGACTCCAAGGTCTGCTCGGACATTGGACGGTGAGTAAGAGGTGGGTGGGAGCTGGGTGGTTCTCAGGGGCCGGCCCCTCCCGGAGACTGTGATGAGTGGTGAAAGCGTGGAGAAGGTGTGTGTGTGTGTGTGTGTGTGTGCGCGCGCGTGCGCGTGTGCACGTAGTGGGGGCCGCACAGGTTTGTATTCCAGCAAGGAAGCAGCCCCAGGACCCTTGCACAGAGGTGTGGTGGTAGGGTGTGCGCGTGGGGCAGAAAGGGCATTTGGGGATATCGATAGAAGTGGTGTGTGTGTCTATTCCTAGCTCCGGGGCTCAGGAGGCCGGGAGAGGGCACCGCCACAGCGTCACCTGTCTGGCCCAGGCTGAACCTGGCGACTGGTGCTTGGCCCTTTTAGAGAAGCCACGACAGTTCTCCGAGGCTGGGGTTTTTTTCCCAGAAGCGTGGGCAAGTCCTGGCCTGTCGGTGTGCACTCGTAGCTGCCCAGGGCCAGTCTCTCACCCGGGCCTAGGACCTGGGAAACCTGTCCTGGCCAGCACCGTGTCTCCCACTGCCTCCCCCTCCGATGTCCGGGCCTGGGCCCAGCCAGGGATTGCTGGATGTTTGGGGCCAGGGCAAGGTGGGTGTTAAAGAGGCCCCAGCTGGTGTTTTCAAACCCTTTTCCAGGAAGCCCAGCCCATGGGAGGCTTCCGCTGCCCACCGGGGCAGAACATAGTGGGACACCCCTCCTGGCCCTTGGCCCCCAGCCCGGGCCAGCAAGAAGCCCAAGCAGTCACCCCCCTCCCTGCTGGCTGGGTCTGTTTCCCGGAATAACTGCCTCATGGATCATTGTCAGGATCAGAAGTGCTTTGTAAGCCGAGGGGACAGTCCCGGAGCAAGGGGGAATGGGGCCAAGTCCTCGCCCAGGTGGCGTCCCGTGCCACTTTTGTTCTGGCTTCCCCGTTCCTGCATGCCCTATCCTTCTGTTTCATTCATTTGCCTCCTCCTTCGTTCCTCCCTCCCTTTGTCTGTCCTCCTGTCTCTCCTGACCTGGTCCTTTTTCCCCTCGCTCAGGGCTCCTTCCAGGATGAGGGTGGCAGCTCGGGCGGCATGGTCTCCCCAGGGGCCTTCCAGGGGATGGCAGGGAGTGAGCCTCCCCTCCCCCGTGCTCTAGAGAGCGTGCAGAGCTGCCGAGCCCACCGCCCACTGAAACCTCGAGTTGTAAAGAGGCAAACAGGGCCTGGGGCTTCAGGCCCGAGACCCCTGATGGGACATGGCCCCCGGCAGTGGGAGGCAGTGGGAGCCGCTGCCACAATTTCTCTGTGGGGGGTCTGGACCCATTGTGTCTCCCTGAGACTTTTGGGGGGATCTGTGTGGCATGTCCTGCTGTGCGTATGAGGGTCGGGGTTGGGGGGGGTCTCTGCTCGGAGCCCGTGACGCCCCATACAACTCTCCTTGGTAAGGAGAGAGGATGTGGTTTCTCCCCCTGTGTTTTGTGTATTTGTAGAAAAGCGCTCTCCACTTCCTGTTCTTGTTTTAAGAAGCCCGGAGTGGGAGGGAGCCTGGAGCTGGCCCCAGCTGCTGTGGAACATGGGACAAGAGACCCTGGCTGGGCTGGGGACCTCCTGGCCAAGATCCACCCCTTTGAGGGCTCCTGGCCATGCTGCGGCAGGCTCTGAAGGGAGCTGACGGTCTGAAGCCCACTCTCCTTCCTCCCCGCTGTCCCCGGCTTCCCCACCACCGTCCCCTGTCTCCCGAAGGGCCTCCCAGACCCAATCTCCTCCTACTTGACCAGCACTAGGTTTACTCCTTTGGGGCCGGGCCTTCTGCTGCAGCCAGCCAGAGCCCCTGGGGGAGGGTTGTTTTTTATTTTTAGATTTTATTTGAGAGAGCGAGAGAGAGCACAAGCAGGGGGATGGGCAGAGGGAGAAGCAGATTCCCCACTGAGCAGGAAGCCCCACGCGGAACTCGATCCCGGGACCCCAGGATCGTGACCTGAGCTGAAGGCAGACGGTTAACCGGCTGAGCCACCCAGATGTCCCTGGGGGAGGGTTCTCAATGTTGGCCTGAGTGAGGACCCAGCACCATGAGGAACAGATAGACCCGCGGTGGCAGCGAGATCCCTTGCCCTCTAGTCTGTCATCTTTCAGCACTATGTCCCAGCGTGTTAGGCTTGTGTGCAAACTGGGTGTTCTGAGGCTCCGAGTAAGCGCTCATCTTCTAGGGGGACTGCGTGAGCTTCAGAGTAGTGGTGGCTTTTAGGTTTGTGACATGCGTCTGCTGTGGCCGCTCGGAAATACCTGCTCTCCCACAGGATCCTCAGTGGGACGAGTCACTGCTTTTCCCAGAATCCAATGGGATTCATTGCTGAACTTGATTTATAAGGAAACTAGGTCTTCACAGAAGGGAGCTGCCTGGTGTCACAGAGTGCGCAGGCCCGGCCAGGACTGTCCTTCTCTGCTGCCTCTGCAGGGGTGGAAACTGTCCTGAGCTGCTGGAGGGGTGGGGTCCTCCCAGAGCCCTCCATCGTCTGGATCCCAACACCTGCCCAGGCCCTAGCAGGCCTCTAAAAGCCAGAGCTTCACTCGTAAAGGGAGTAGTTGTAGAAGAGGATGGGGGAGGGGCACCTGGGTGGCTCAGTCCATTAAGCATCTGCCTTCGGCTCAGGTCATGATCTCAGGGGCCTGGGATCGAGTCCCACATCGGGCTCCTTGCTCAGCAGGGACCTTGCTTCTCCCTCTCCCTCTGCCACTCCCCCTGCTTGTGCTCTCTCTTTCTCTCAAATAAATAAAAATTTTGGGGGCACCTGGGTGCTCAGTCACTTAAGCATTCACCCTTGACTTGGGTCATGATCCTGGGGTCCTAGGATTGAGTCCGCATCAGGCTCCCTTCTCAGGGGGGAGCCTGCTTCTCCCTCTGCCCCTCCCCCTGCTTGTGCTTGCTCTCTTTTTCTCTCTGTCTGACAAATATATGGGTGAAATCTTTCAAAAAAATTTTTTTTAATTAAAAAAGAAGAAGAGGATAGTAGGGTCCAGAGCTCTCCAGAACTTTGGAGTCTGGGCTGCAAAGGTGGGGATAAGAGCTGGGTCTTATCAGCTGCTCCAGCCCCATCCAGCGGTCTCGGGGTCATGCTCTTGGCACAGAGAAGAGCAGGGACTCTGGCAAGTGGTTGCAACCTTCGAGCCTCGGTTTCCCCACCTGTGAAATGGGACTCGTGCCAGCACTTCCCTCATGGGGGTGAGGGGCCGCATGAAGCTTGCCTGGCCGGTAGGAGGCGCTCCCTCGATAGCACTCGTCTGACGGCTGTTCTAATGGCTTGGACTGGATGTGGGTCAGCATCTCAGGACCCGGAGTTAGGGCCCAGAGTCAGAGCAGGGGAGCCTACTGTGGGGAAGATTCATAGGGATTAGGGTGTGACCCCACCCCTTCCTTCCATCCCAGCTCCTATGACCCTCGTGGCTCTCCGGACTCCTGGCCAGCTCGCCAGGAAATTACTGCATTTCCTCCGATCTGGGGCTGCGCCTGTGGAAATGGCCCGTGTACCTGGACACCGTGCACCCACATGTGGCAGTGTGCACACCTGGCTGGGTGTGTGACAGCAGTGGTGGTGACAGCAGCCCCTCGGCTCCTTAGGGACAGACGTGGTAGAAATCGTGACTGTTTTGCACGGCAGCTCTCTGCTGGCCAGGACTGCTCCCGCTCACAGCCGAAAAGGTTTGGGGCGCCTGGCTGGCTCAGTCTGTAGAGCATGTGACTCTTGATCTCGGGGTCATGAGTTTGAGCCCCATGTTGGGTGTATCGTTTACTTAAAAAAACCAAAACAAAACGAAACAAAACAAACCAGGCTCAGGGAGGTTGAATCCCGTGCCCTGTATCATGCAGCTCGAATGCAGGGGTGGTTTAACATAATTTAGGAGACAGAAAAATTATTTGTCTTGGTAACGCAGAAAATGCATTTGATGTAAAACTTACAGGATATTGAGGGACGCCTGGGTGGCTCAGTTGGTTAAGTGGCTGCCTTCAGCTCAGGTCATGATCCCAGGGTCCTGGGATCAAGTCCCACATCGGGCTCCTTGCTCGGCAGGGAGCCTACTTCTCCCTCTGCCTCTGCCTGCCTCTCTGCCTACTTGTGATCTCTCTCTCACTCTCTCTCTGACAAATAAATAAATAAAATTAAAAAAAAAAACTTACAGGATATTGTAAGAGAGGATATTCGAATGGCCAAGAATCACAACCCATCTGCATTAGGCATGGATTTGTCGATCATCTATCTCAGCTGCCACAAAGGCAAGGACTTTGACCAACTGGTTACCACTGAGCCCCCAGGACAATGGCTGCCTTGTGGGCAGTAGTGCTGTGTTCCTATTTGATGAAGAGTCCTGCAGGTAGAGAAGCGCGTATGCCCCTCAAGCATCCACAACACCCACTGACTCATACTCTGTATATGCACGTTCTCAGGCACGATGGCCCCGGCTCAGGACCACTCGGGCTGGAGTTCCCACTCATCAGCTGCATGATACAAGGCATGTACTGATTCGACCTCCCTGAACCTGGCTCTTTTTTTGTTTTTTTAAATAAGCTCTATACCCAATGTGGGGCTCAAACTCATGACCCTGGGATCAAGAGTCACATGCTTAGTTGCATTTCACAAATTTTTTTGCTGTTGTTTTGGCTATTTCCCCCCTCAGTGCTTATATTTTTATGTTTTTAAAGATTTATTTATTTATTTGAGAGAGAGAGAGAGAGCACTAGCTGGAGGGACAGAGGGAAAGGGAAAGAGAATCTCAAGTAGGCTCAGCACTGAGCGCAAAGCCTGACGCGGGGCTCTATCCCACGACCCTGAGACCATGACCTGAGCCTAAATCAGGAGTCAGATGCTTAACCGACTGAGCCACCCGGGAGCCCCCGTTTTTATTTTGAAAAAGTTTTACACCCACAGAAAAATGGAAAGAATGCCCACTTACACTTCACTTAGGTTCACCAGTTGTTAATATCTCGCCTCATTTTCTTTCTCTTTCTCCATATATTATCTATCTACATTTTTTAAAAGTTGCGTTAATCAGCACACTTTATCCCTAAATACCTAACTATATATCTACCGTGAATAAGATCATTCTCCTATATAACATTGATACCATTATCACACTCAAGAAATTTGCCCTTGATATAATAGTAGTATTTGATACCTCATCCAATTCAAATTTTCCCAATTGATCCAATAATCCTGTCATCTACCTATTATCTATCATCTATCTATCTTCTATTTATTTATCTCTTTAGATCCAGTATCCGATCAGTGATCGGCATTTTTTTTTAGTCTTCTTTAATCTAGAACTATACCCTGTTTTTTTTTTTTTTAAGATTTTATTTATTTTTTTGACAGAGAGAAGCAGAGTGAGAGAGGGAACACAAGCAGGGAGAGTGGGAGAGGGAGATGCAGGCTTCCCGTGGATCAGGGAGCCCGATGCAGGGCATGGTCTCAGGACCCTGGGATCATGACCTGAGCCGAAGGCAGGCGCTTAAGGACTGAGCCAGCCAGGGGCCCCTATGACATTAATGTTTTTCAAGAAGCTTGTCTAGTTGAATCAGCCTTGCTTCACAATCTTCGTTTGTCTGATTATTTCCTCATTATCAGATTCTGGTTCAACACAAAGGCTCTCCCATCGTTGGTGATGCCAAGTTGGATCACTTCATGAAGATGATATCTTCCAGATCTCTCCATTGTAAGGGATATCATTTTCTTTATTAAATTAGTAACATACGGTTTGATACTTTGAGACCAGGCGAATACCCTTTTTTAAAACAACACTTGACCCCACGTTTTAGCATCTATTTTGGTCCTTGTCTGAATAAATAAATTTGTGTTTGCAAAAAGGTGATTTCTAAACCTGTCACTTCTTCAACATTCATGAGTTTGTATTCTTCTGTAAAAAAGATCCCTTCCTGCCCAATCTAGATGCTCTTGAATGTCATTATTGACTCAAGGATTATTTTGATTCATTATGTTATAATCCATCCCTGTTCTTTTTGATCCCCAAATCGTCACATATTTGACCAATGGGAGCCCCTCTAAGCCAGCAACTATATTCTTTTACATGAATCCATTAGCCTAAGAAAATTTTCTTGACTTCTCGCCCCAAATGTTCCAGAATCTACTTGTATATTCCCTCAGCCAGATCTGAAATCAAGAATTAGTAGAGTATGGTATTTCAGAAACCAAGATCTGAGGGCTAGGGGTGTTCATTGAGATAGGGAAGACTTTGCTTCTACATTGTGTCCATGAATGGAACCAGAAGAAATAAACAAATATCATGAGTCTGTACCGAGACCTCCAGTTGAGATCCATGACCATAGGCTTCTTCCTATCTTCCTCTCTCTGACACTGTGTGTCTCTTCTGCTGTGGTCAAAGAAGTTCTCATCAATGTTATATATTTACATACTCGCTCTATCCCCAGTAATCACAAAATAGTTTCAAAATTACTTCAACAAGATCTCTATGAACAACAAATCTACTAAGTGAAATCTGAGATGTCTTTGCAGGTTTGTGGTTGTTGTTTGTTTTTGTTTTTGTTTTGTTGTCCTTAGGATATGTTCCATAAAGGATGTATGGTGAAATTAAATTATTTTTCCTGCGTGGTTATCAGTTCAATGTACCATTAGCTTAATTTTTTTTCAGTTTGTATTCAGTTTTAAGGTTTCCTTTTTGTTTTAATTTTGTTTTTGACTATAAGTCAAAACTATGTAAAAAGATATCCTCAAAGATCTCATTCACATCACCTTCATCCTGTTCCTACTTTGTCTTTCAGAGGGACTAATTTGTCTCTGATTTTTATTTTTCCCCTGTTTTTTTTAAAATTTACGTATCTTTCTTTTCATTTTCTTTTTTGCTCTTTATTTCTTCTTCTTTTTTTTTTTGCTATTATTTCGTGTTTCTGTTCGCAAAACAAGCAAATATATCCCTTATTTACTCTTTTTGGCATAGCTTTTGATATCAAGAAAGGTTTGTATTTTTGCTGTAATGATTATCATATTTCTGTCGATATCTTTATTGTATGTTATATATGTAATTACAATATTAGATATATAAATATGGTACTACTTTTTTGTTCTACTTTTAGTTCTACTTTTTTGGGATATTCTTTATTTGCTTCTCTGATGGTTAAACTAAGCAATGGTGTCTAGTCGTTTGGTCAAATACTAGTCTAGAATTTGCTCTGAGGGTATTTTGTAGATGTGATTGACATTTCATTCAGTTGACTTTAAGTAAAACATTACCCCCAAATGTGGGTGGGCCACATCCAATCAGTTGAAGGCCTGAAATGCAAAAACAGGTTTCCCAGAGAAGGAATTCTACCTCAAATCTATAACATAAAAATCCCGTCTAAGGGGCACCTGGCTGGCTCAGTCAGTTAAGTGTCTGCCTCCGGCTCAGGTCATGATCCCAGACCTGGGATGGAGCCCTGAATCAGGCTCTCTGCTCAGTGGGGAGCCTGCTTCTCCCTCTCCCCTTCTCCCATTTGTTCTTTCCCTCTCTCTCTCTCTTTCTCTGAAATAATTAAAATAAAAAAGGTAAAAATAAAAATCCCGTCTAAGTTTCTATCCTCCTGGCCTGCCCTACAGATTTTGAACTTGCCAGCTTCTGCACTATCATGAACCAATTCCTCAAAATAAAAATCTCTCTCTCTCTACATCTATCCCATTAGAGTGATAGACTTCCCTACTATGAGTAATACTGAAACTACCTAGAAACCTTTTCTTTCCCCTGTTTGCCCTCTTCCTCAAGATAGGATATGAAGGGATATGGGATATCTTTTTACTCTCAGTTAATACCTATCAGTCAATCAATAACCTTATTCTATTCCTTACATAGCCTTCCCATTCTCAGTCCCATCCTCCTTTTTTTTTTTTAATCCGCACAACAAACCTCACCGCCCATAATAGCTTTAGCTGTTTCTACTGTTTTCAGTTAATTTTCTCTCTTTCTGCCAAATGAGTTTTCTGTCCAGACAATCATTCAAAGGAAAATTTTCATTGGTTCGTTTAACACATCCAAACACCCGGTTTCGTGTGCAATAACAAAGAGATATTTACTTTTATCCATACTGTGGGCCTGTAAACCAGAGTTTTGTTTGTTTGTTTTGTTTTTTAAGATTTTATTTATTTATTTATTTAACAGAGAGAGAGAGAGAGAGACATCACAAACAGGCAGAGAGAGAGGGGGAAGCAGGCTCCCAGCC
Organism: Potos flavus; assembly: GCA_028534135.1. Taxonomy (NCBI): domain Eukaryota; kingdom Metazoa; phylum Chordata; class Mammalia; order Carnivora; family Procyonidae; genus Potos; species Potos flavus. The sequence goes on along the minus strand of CM052889.1, from coordinate 57,772,774 downwards.
GAGCAGAGAGCCCGATGCGGGGCTCGATCCCAGGACCCTGAGATGATGACCTGAGCCGAAGGCAGAGGCTTAACCCACTGAGCCACCCAGGTGCCCTGAGAGTATTTTTTCAACTTGTCATTTGACTGGCCTGTAAGTCAAAGACAACAGTCATGTCCTCAAAAACAATATCCCACTCCATTTTTATGGTTGTACCGTGCCTCCATTTTCAGAAAAATAGACATTACGTTGCTATCCTGTTTGCATAATAACTATCATTTTTAGTCTGAAATCTATAGGTAATTACATATTTAATTCCTACTCCACCTCACATCAGAATCTTTCCTATTATTTTGCCTCTCTGAAGTTTGTTTTCTATTAGATTCCTCAGGAAGTTTTCATGGGGAAAATATTCACTGAGTTCTTGCATGTTCATAACAAACCGTTTGTGGCCTTTGTAGGTGACAATCAGTTTAGCTGGATATAAAATCTTTGGTTCACATGGTTCACATTTTCTTTCCTTGAATGTGCTAATTATAACCCTTCATCGTTCCTGGCACAAAGCACTGTGTTGAAAAGTCTGATGACAATCTGATTTTCTTTCTCTTGTAAGAGAGTTAACCTTTTTATCTAGATGCCCAAATAATTATTGTTATTAAAGTCTGATAGGTTTATTAGAATATACCTCAGTGTTGGCTATTCTGAATTGATTTTCCCATGCAGTGGAGTGCCCTTTTCAATACAGAGTAAATTTTGTGGGGGGTTTTTTCTTTTTAAATCAGGAAGGTTACCTTGAATTATAGTGCTTATTATTTACTCTGTTCCATAGATTTGGCTTTCTGCCTTGGGACTCCTACTAAGTGTACGTTTGATCTCCTTGCTTATCTTTTGTATTTTAAAGTCTCCTTTTCATTTCTTTCTGATTAAAAAATTTCCCCTTTTTGTCTTCTCTTTCTTTTAAGGAACCTCTGTAGGTATTTGCTCTGTGTTTATCCTTGTTTAGCCTTCATTTCTGAGAGTTTTTTCTCCTATGTTCTATTCTTTCCTGAGTTCTATAATTTTGGGGTTTTTTTCCTATAATTTTTTAATTAATTTATTTATTTATCAGAGAGAGAGCACAAGCAGCGTGAGCAGGAGGCAGAGGGAGAAGCGGGCTCTCTGCTGAGCAAGGAACCCCATGCAGGACTTGATCCCAGGACCCTGGGATCATGACCTGAGCCGAAGGCAGACACTTAACTGACTGAGCCACCCAGGCGTCCCTCTAATTTTGTTTTTTAATTCCTCTTTTTCAATCTCTTCATGTGCAGTTTTTCTAATTCTGATGTCTGCTGCCCCTTCATTACTTCTATAATCCTTTTAACTTCTTTTGGCACATCCTGAAATATTAAGTTGCTGTTTACATCTGCTTTGTAAGCTTATCTTTCTGGTATGGGATGTGACTTCAACATGTTTTATTGTTCATGTTCAAGCAAGATGAAATTTCCTATACTTTTAGGCTGGAAGGCGGGTCAAAATGGTTTTTTTTTGCTTCATGGCTCTTGAATTCCTTCTGCTGTTTTTGGAAAATGATTGGAAATATATATGGTCTCCTACTTTCTGATAATTGTTTTCTCTTTCCTTTGCCTCTGTGGTTCCAGTCCTGTTCGGTTTGCTCCTACTACCGAAGCTTCTCATCAGGGCAGCTCTCTCTGCCCTGGAGGAGAACGTTGGTTTATTCATTTTGAGAGTTCTCAGGATCTAGAACTCTCTGGCACTATGCCCTCCCTTGGCCACCTTTCACTCACCCATAAACTGGAGACTGCCAAACCCAACCTTTAACACTCCTCTGAGTGAAGGTTCTCACACTGATTGGCCCTCCAGACTTCCCTAGGCGACCCTGTGGTGAATGTGGGAATTCTTCAGACCCATGGTCTCCCTTCCCTGTCCTTCCACACCATCGCTGCTGACCCCACACATTCTGATGTTCGGTATTTTCTTTCTTTTCTTTTCTTTCTTTCTTTCTTTCTTTCTTTCTTTCTTTCTTTCTTTCTTTCTTTTCTTTCTTTCTTTCTTTCTTTCTTTCTTTCTTTCTTTAAGATTTTATTTATTTATTTGACAGAGAAAGAGATCACAAGTAGGCAGAGAGGCAGGCAGAGAGAGAGAGGGGGAAGCAGGCTCCCTGCTGAGCAGAGAGCCTGATGCCGGGCTTGATCCCAGGACCCTGAGATCATGACCTGAGCCGAAGGCAGAGGCTTAAACCACTGAGCCACCCATGCGCCCCTGATGTTCGGTATTTTCATTGCACTTGGTTCAAAATACTTTCTAATCACCATTGTAATGTCTTCTTTGGTCCATGGGCTATTTATCAGTGTTTTTCTTGATTTCCAAATACATGAGGATTCTTTTTTTTTAAACTTAAATTCAATTAATTAACATATAGTGTATTATTATTATTTAAAAATTTTATTTATTTATTTGAGAGAGGGAGAGTGAGACAGAGCATGAGCTGAGGGAGAGGCAGGTGGAGAGGGAGAGGCAGACTCCCTGCCAAGCAGAGAGCCCGACACAGGGCTTGATCCCATGACCCCAGGATCATGACCTGAGCCAAAGGCTGACATTCAACTGACTGAGCCACCCAGTTGCCCCAACATATAGTGTATTATTAATTTCAGAGGTAGAGGTCAGTGATTCATCAGTCATATATAATACCCAGTGCTCATTATATCATGTGTCCTCCTTAATGTCCGTCACCCAGGTACCCCATCCCCTCACTCCCTTGACCTCCAGCAACCCTCAGTTTGTTTCCTATGATTAAGAGTCTCTTATGGGGTGCCTGGGTGGCTCAGTTGTTAAGAGTCTGCCTTTGGCTCGGGTCGTAATCCCTGGGTCCTGGGATCGAGCCCCGAATTGGCCTCCCCACTCAGAGGCCTGCTTCTCCCTCTCCCACTCCCCTGCTTGTGTTCCCTCTCTCGCTGTGTCTCTCTCTGTAAACTAAATAAATAAAATCTTTTTTTAAAAAAAAGGGTCTCTTATGGTTTGTCACCCTCTCTGATTTTGTCTTGTTTTATTTTTCCCTCCTTCCCCCATGATCCTCTGTTCTGTTTCATAATCCACATGAGTGAGATCATATGGCAATTGTCTTCTGATTGACTTACTTCCCTTAGCATAATACCCTCTAGGTCCACCCACGTTGTTGCAAATGGCAAGATTTCATTTCTTTTTGTGGCTGAGTATTATTCTATTGTATGTGTGTGTGCGCGCGCACGCGTGCATGTGTATTTACGCTTAACTGAGCCACCCAGGCGCCCTACATGGGGATTTTTTAAGTCATTTACATTATTACAGTTTCTTGAAACTTGGTGATCTGTTTATGTAAATATTCTATGTGTTCTTGAACATTCTTGTGTATCGAGTGGCATGACTGTGAGTACTGCATTCTGTATATGTCAGTTTAGTCAGCTTATTATAGTGGTGGCATTCAAATCTTCTATAACCGGGGCGCCTGGGTGGCTCAGTTGTTAAGCATGTGCCTTCGGCTCAGGTCATGGTCCCAGGGTCCTGGGATCGAGCCCTGAGTCAGGCTCCCTGCTCAGTGGGAAGCCTGCTTCTCCCTCTCCCACTCCCCCTGCTTGTGTTCCCTCTCTTATTATCTCTCTCTGTCAAATAAATAAATAAAAACAAAATCTTTAAAAAAAAATCTTCTATAGCTTCACTGATTTTTTTCCCTGCTTATTCTATAGATTTCTGAGAGAAGTATATTAGTCTCCTATCACGTATATTTGTCTATTTCTTTTCATGCTGCCAAATTTGGCTTTACATGTTTTTAAACTGTTAAGTATACACACATCCAGATTTTTATGTCTTCCTGTTGAATTGAGCTTTTTATAATATTAATGTGTCACTGTTATCTCTAATAATATTTTTCTTCTTAAAGGCTACTTTGTCTGAAATTAATATAGTTATACATGTTGGTTAACATTCACATGATATATATATATATATATATATATATATACACATATATATATGTATATATATATACATAATTTTTTGTCGTTTTTATCCCTATGTCTCTTAATACATTTTCTATATGTTCTATACTTTTTTCCCTTCTGTATTTAAATTTTGATATTTTTATATTGAATTAATCTTTTTTTTTTTTTTTTTAATTTGTGTCCAGGGCGCCTGGGTGGCTCAGTCGGTTAAGTGTCTGCCTTCAGCTCAGGTCATGATCCCAGGGTCCTGGGATCGAGCCCCACATCAGGCTCTCTGCTCAGTGGGGTGTCTGCTTCTCCCTCTGCCTCGTCGATCCTCCCCGCTCATGCTCTCTCTCTCTCGTACTCTCTTTCACTCAAATAAAAATCTTAAAAAAAAATTTTTGTGTCCAATCTCTTGTTAATGCACTGCTAGCATTTGAGCTCCTAATTCCATGTTTTATCGTTGCCATTTCTCTGGGGAAATCCTTCGTCTTGTGTTTTGTATCCTTAAATGTAGTTATGTAAAGTCTGTGGTCAGACAGTTTCATAATCTGGAGGTCCTATGGGTCTCTTTCTCCCATTGTTTGTGCTTTCTCTTGAGCTTTGTTTATGTTGTATCATTACTGCCTTGTTTGCTTGGTTATTTCGCAGTTAGCCTTTGGAGAGTGTGTTGAAAATTATTAAAGATAATTGTTAGAAATAATCTGAGGCCCAGGATACCAACATTCTGGAATGATTTTAATCCCATTTGATTGAAAGAGATGATTTGAAGCTGGGCCACTGGGCTTGTCAGGGCTGGCCTATTTCTCGCTTTACCCCCAGCGTGAGGACGACCCGTCTCCAAGTCTGGTTCGCCAGCATGCCCCGGCCCCAGCCACACGATGATGTCAACAGCACTATGTGGCCTCTCGGCCACTTCTTTCAGGACCGGCAAACATCGTGAGGGGGAAAAGCATCTCCAAATGCCAGACTCCTCTGTCTCTAGGCCTACATTTCTTCCCTGCCTGTGATGCCTTTATTTTTTTTAAAGATTATTTATTTATTTGAGAGAGAAAGGACATGAGCCGGGGTGGGGGGGGGTGGTGCACGGAGAGAGAGAGAAGCAGCAGGGAGCCCGATGCAATGCGATGCGTGGCTAGATCCAAGGACCCTGGGACTATAACCAGAGCCGAAGGCAGAGGCTTAACGGACTCAGCCACCCCGGCGCTCCCCCTGTGATGCCTTTAAGTGGACATTTTCTCTTTGTCTGGCTCTTCTAGTGGTCTGTGGGAAATTTGATCTGAATGATTTCGTTTCCCATTACAGGGATGTCTGATTTACATTTTGACAGACGATTTTGTTAGAACGGAAGGGGGAAGGCAAACGCGGGGGACCAAGTAGGAGACCGTAGCAATGACCCAGTGAGAGATGCCGGTCTCTTGGATCTGGGGAGGAAAGAAAGTGACCAACCAAGAATGACTCCAGCGTTCACGGCTTGAGCAAAGGGGTGAATGGTTGTGTCCTTTTCTAAGATAGTGAAGGTAGGAAGGGAGCCATTTTGGGAAGCAAGTGGGGTTTAAGTCATGTTAAGAGTGAAATGCCTCAAATAAAAATGCAAGAAACAAACAAACAAACCCGAACCAAACAACAAAACGAAATGAAATGAAATGAAATGAAATGAAATGAAATGAAATGAAATGCCTCTTAGGCACCCAGAGGAGGTATCTTGTGGATGGCTGGGGATGTGTCTGGAGTTTAGAGGAGAGGTCTGAGTTGGAGATAAAACTTGGGGGCCATCAGTGTAGAGGTTGCATTTTAAGCCCTGAGCCTCGATCAGCTCATCTGGGAGAAGACGCAGGTCCTCGAGGACAGAGGACTGAGCCCGAGGCCCCCAACAGCATGAGGCCAGGGAAGTAGGGGGAAACCAGAGCATGGTGGTAGGCCGTGGTGGGAGCCTGGAAGCTGAATGCAGAAAGTACTTCCAGAAGCCGGGAACCATGGGTCGGGCGACCTGAGGCTTTCGTGACGGGAAATCTTTTTTAAATCATTTTCCAGTTTGTCTTTTGTTTTTGTTTGTGGTGTTTTAATCTTGTGAAGCATCTGTGTTTCTCCCTGCCTGGATGTGACCGTCCTCTCTGTGTCACGCTGCTGGCTTCCGCCCCTTTCCCCATTCCAACATTCTGCGTGTCCACGCTGTAGCCATGTGTGCCCGCGGGTGGGCCCAGAGCAAGGACATGTGGCTCAGGGGAGGCTGTGAGCCCAGGGTGGGGGGGAGGGTGGTCAGGTTGAAGTGCCCGAGCTGAGGGAGGGTGCCAGGGTCAGAGGTCTTATAGGGTGCGGGAAGGGAACCAGGGGGAGGGGTACCAAGTCCACTCCCTCTCTGGGCCTTGGTTTCCCCATCTGTAAGTGGTTTAAATGCTTGCTTCCTGGAAGTGCTGGGGAGTTAGTGTTCAGGAAGAGGCAGCCTCCAGCAAACTGCACAGGGCTGCACCCTAGGAACATGGCCATTTCCTCAACACGGACCAGTCTGACTAGCCCCTTTGAGCTAAAAGGCCCACTCCTGGGTGCCCACGGACAGGTGGGAGACTGAGACCAGAGAACATTCACATAGACACTGGGGCTCCAGGAGGGGCTGGGGAACCCATTAGCCCAAGCCCCTGGCAGCAGGGCAAGCTCCTGGGGTCACTTGAAAAAGTCTAGTCTTCAATGGGTTGACCTGTGGTATTCCCAGTGGGATGCGGAGTGGGGGCTGCCTAGGCTGGGCTCCTGGACCGCTGGGGACTGGGGGGTCTGGCCCAGGCAAGCGAGCCAGGGCTGCTGGGAGGGACTAGGGAATAATGGCCGCAAAAGCACTGCGCAAACTGAGCAGTACCTATTGTGAGGCAAGGGGGAGTGTAAATGGCATTACGATTTGCAATCTGCAGAGGGCTATGGGCCTGTGAGCAGATGGACTTGAGGGGGCAGCCCAGTGTGGTCTCTGACCTAACCCAGTTTGGTGGCTGCAGATGATCACCCACCTGTCACCATGCCCTGGTAAATGCCAGCTGAGCAAGCCCATGTTGGGAGGCTGGGGCCGGGGAGCCAGGCCTCTTATTCTGTGCCGTGTCCTCTAGAGCCATCCTCCAGCAGCACGGCTCACCTGTGGATGCCACTATCGCGGCTCTGGTCTGCACCGGAGTCGTCAACCCTCAGAGCATGGGCCTGGGTGGAGGGGTCATCTTCACCATCTACAATGCAACCACAGGTGCGTTCATACGGGGGACCCCATGGGGAGGACAGGCTGGTCCACAAGCGCTAAAAGTGAGGTGCTTACAAATATCCTAAGTGTTTGCTGAGGCATCCTGTGCACCCACGCCCCTTCTTGGGTACTCTTGGTGCCTCCCACTTTCCCCCACTTGTCTGTGCAAAGCCACCGCAGCCCATCTCAGATATGAGCACCGTCGGGGAGGAGGAAATTTCTCTGCCCTTCAAGGTCCTTCTAGCTGGACTAAGGATTAAATTGACATGAGAGAAAGTAACAGGACACAATCAAATTTAATTTCCTATGTATGGGGAACGCACACAGACATGGAAATCCCAGACAGACAAAATGAGCTAAGGAGAAGGGGGTAGGTGTCTGGGACTTCAAAGGGAAAGAATGCAATTCATGGGAATATAAAGAAGAGTAAACATTTGCTAAACAAATGTGTGTGGGGCACTGGGAAACAATGGGACCCAGAAGACTTTTACCAAAGGCCTTGCAAGGTCCCTCCCTGTCGCCCCTACCTAGTTCATCTCCTACTCTAGTTATCAATGGTGATGGCTCTCTTCCTGGAGCAGGTCCTCTAAATTCTTTCAGGCACTAGTAGGGGGGAGGTAGAAAGCTCTTCTGGATTCTGCTGGGTTTTAACTGCTTTTAACTCAAAAATAATCTTTAAGCCAAAGTGGCCCATCTTTGGGTGGCCTGCTCTTGGCCCCTAGAGCACAGAGGCCACTTCAAGGTACAAAGAGAGAAACTGAAGCCTAGAGCAGGCCCAGGGCCATATAAGGGGGGGGGGGCGGATATGGTGTGGGATGAGGCCTGGAAGCCACAGGAGTGCCCCTGAGCACTCATGTGGCCTGCCCCAACTCCAGGGAAGGTGGAAGTCATCAATGCCAGGGAGACAGTGCCGGCCAACTATGTCCCGGGTCTGCTGGACCAGTGTGAGCAGGCCCAGCCACTGGGCACAGGTGAGGCCCTTGGAGGGATTGCCCTCTCTCATCCTACCAGGCCACTGGCGCTCACCAGAACCCTCCCCTGAAGGGTCTTTGTGGACACTGTGACACCCTGGTGCCAAGGGAGCCCTCCTCGAGGTCCTGACCCCCCGGGAGTTGGGAGTCTTCCTGGGACAGGGCTTTCTGAGTAGGGAGTGGTGATCCAAGCAGAGGGACCAGCCTGGCAAAGGCCTGGAAGGTTCAGTGGAGATAGGGTGGTGGGTGGGGTGGGGGGTTCTGGGTCCAGTTTGGGCTGGGCCCTGATTGAAGGCAGTGGGGAGCCACAGGGTGGTCGTGGGGGGAAGTTGAGCAGGGAGGGACATAGTCAGGTGTGGGCTCCAGTAAGTTCATTCTGGCTGCCATGCTAGGGGGACCAAGTGGGTGGGGCCGGTGTGGGGGTGGTGGAGAACCCCTGCGGAAGGCTATGGGGCTGAGGGCAGGGACATGACGCCACTGTGCCTTGCAGGGGCCCAGTGGATCGGAGTGCCGGGGGAGCTCCGTGGCTACGCTGAGGCCCACCGCCGCCACGGCCGCCTGCCCTGGGCACAGCTATTCTGGCCCACCATCTCCCTGCTCCGAGGAGACTACCGCATGCCCTCCACCCTCAGTCAGTTCCTGCAGAGCGACTTCCTGCGGCCTTCCTTGTACAAGACATCTCTGAGGTGAGCACTTCTCCAGGGGCTGCTCGGGCTCCCGCTCAGCTCCTGGGTTCAGGCTCTGGCCTGTCTTCCTGGCTCCCACCCCAGTTCCACCCCGGCCCCTCCTTGAACTGGAGGGTTGACGCTGTGCGGGTGTTGGGGGCCTGCAGGGCGGGAAAGCCAGTGCTTTGCTGTCTTGGTTGATAGACCTTTGAGGTAGAACCTAATCAGAGGGGCTCAGGCCAGAAGGAGTTTACAGTCCAGTGATGGGACTCCAGGATGTGGATTTGGGCTCTGCCACTGCCCTCTGGCCCTGCCCTTCTTCTCCACCCCCCATGTCCATGCCAGCGCACTGACCATGTCTTCCCAGGGGTGTCCCAGGCCCGTGTAGGGAGTGTGCCCTCCCCGGGCCAGGGTGATGAGTGAGGTGAGAGGCTTCAGCCCCACCCAAGCCTACAGGAGCCATCTCCCCTGATGTCTACACCAGCCCCTCAGGACCCCAGACCAGGACTGCCTCCCTGTAGGGTCCCAAGGAACCAACAAGAGCCCCTGCAGGAGTGTGGCTGCCTTCCGGGGCCCGGCCCCACCCTGAGGCTGCCCCCAACTCCCCAGGCAGCTCTTTTTCAACGGCACAGAACCCCTGAGGTCTCAGGACCCATTCCCCTGGCCCGCACTGGCCGCCACTCTGGAAACCGTGGCCACGGAGGGTGCAGAGGCCTTCTACACAGGGACGCTGGGCCAGACACTGCTGGAGGACATTGCCAATCAAGGTCAGCTGCGCTAGGTCCCAGAGCCCCCGGCCCTGCCAGAGAAAGAGCTGGGCTCTGGGTGCTAGGGGTGAGGGAAGGCCCTTCCCCAAACCCTGCCCGAATGTCAGCTGCTCCCAGGACTCGGGGAAGCCATGCGTCCAGGCCTGCCCACTACTGGCCTCAAGGACCCTGTAGTCGGGGCCCTTGGGGAGCAGAGCCCCCATAAATCAGGGAGTTAGTGCTGGCTATAGTGGGTCACAGTGGGCTCCTGGGCCTGGAGCTGGCCACCCTCACAAGCTTCCTCTCACCTTCCCATCCTCTTCCCACCAACCTGCCTGCTTCTGGCCTCTGTCCACCCATCCCTTGCCTGGCTCTAGGGCCCAGCCCTGACAGCACCGCCCGCAGACCCTCCGTCACCCCTAGGGCTCTGAGAGGCTAGTTTGATGTGGGGAGCCCCACCACGTGACCTGGGGTCGGAGGCTGTCACTCTGCCTCAGTTTCCCCATCCAGACATGAGGTCTCTTCCGTCTCACCTCAGGCGGCAGGCTGACCCTGCAGGACCTGGCTTCGTTCCAGCCAGAGGTAGTGGACGCCCTGGAGATGCCCCTGGGGGACTATACCCTGTACTCACCGCCCCCACCTGCAGGGGGCGCGATTCTCAGCCTCGTCCTCAACGTGCTCAAAGGTAAGACTCAACCAATGTCCCACCCAGAGTCCTGCCCCACTGGCCACTCCGAGCCCCGCTGGAGCTTTGGGCAGCCTTTCTCTTCCGGCTCAGCCCCTCCTCAGACACTAAAGATAGGGCTGTGGAAACGGGTCAGGACGTTGTGTCCTAGAGCTGGTCTCCGGCTTGGTCCACGCCGGGGGGCTTCGCTGAAGGGTCCGAGGTTGTCCATCCAGGGAGTCCTTCCCTGCAGGTGGTGAGCAGCCTGGCCGGCGTGTGCCTCCAGGGCTGAAGCCTGGCCTGCAGGATGGCGAGCTGGGGGGGGAGGGGTCCCGGCCGTGCCCAGATTTGGGGCAGCCCGCCGCTCACTGTGTCAGTTCCTTGAGACTACCGTATCGAATTACCACAAACTTGTGGCTCAAAGCAACAGAAATCTATTTTCTCCTAGTTCTGGAGGCCAGAAGTCCAAAATCAAGGTGTCAGCTGATCCGTGTTTCCTCCAGGGACTCTGGGGGACAGTCTGTTCTTTGTGTCCTCCAGCTCTCGGTGGCTGCTGGCATTCCCGGGCTGCGGCACCTCGCCTCTCCTCTCTGCTCACACAGCCTCCTCTTCTGCTCTGTGTGTCTGTTTTATAAGATTACATTTCATTGTGTGATTACATTTAGAGCCCACCCGGATAATCCAGGATAATCTGCTCTTCTCAAGATCCTTAACTTAATCACACATTTTGCCATATAAGGTAAAATTCACTCCTTTGCCCTATAAGGTAGTATTCACAGGTTCTGGGGATTAGGACATGGACGAATCTTTTTTGAGGGGGGCCAACATTCCACCCACGACAGGGGGTGACCCCGACCTGCGCCCATCCCCTCCCCAGGGTTCAACTTCTCCTCGGAGTCGGTGGCCAGGTCCGAGGGAAAGGTGAACTTATACCATCACCTCGTGGAGACGCTAAAGTTTGCCAGGGGACAGAGGTGGCGGCTGTGGGACCCCCGCAGCCACCTGGATATCCAGGTGAGGTGGCCTATGGCCGCTGGAGAGCCCCCTTCCCAGCCCCCAGGGCTCCGCATGAAGAGAACGTGAGGCTGTCCCTGGACCCCAGGAGTCTGCCTGGGTGAGGTTAGAGGAGTGCGTAGAGAGTTTTAGGATAGGACAGCCTGGCAGCAGCCCAGGGCAGGGAGGGTGAGGCGGGTCTGTGGACTAGAAGGGGCCTCGGAGTGGCAAGTACTAGACGGACAGTGTTAGCACTGTACTTCAGAGGACCTGGAGGACGGGCAGGGTCTGGGGGTAGGCTGGGCTGGAGGAGGACAGACTGGGGAGGGCCTCCCCAGGGACCCTCTTCTCTGTGGGCCCCACGGGCTCCTCACTGACCTGCCACTTGCCTGGCCACCCCAGAACTCCTCCCAGGACCTGCTGGGAGGGGCTTTGGCCCAGCAGATCCGCCAGCAGATCGACGCTCGGGGAGACCATCAGCTCAGCCACTACGGCCTGGCTGGGACCTGGGGCCGCAAGATGGGCACGTCGCATGTGTCTGTGCTGGGGGAGGATGGCAGTGCCGTGGCAGCCACCAGCACCATCAATACGCCGTACGTGCCTGCCTAACCCTGCGCCCCCCTCCTTCGCTCCCTCAGCGGGTTTTATGAGCCCCTGGTCTTCCCTTGCTTGTGTCCAGAGGGCAGGACCTTGCTTTTCTCTTAGCTTCCTCCTCTCCATCAGAGGGGCCACCCCTCTGTCTTCTCTGGCTGGAAGGCTGCTGATAGGTGGCCCTGAGCCAGGACCTGCTTGGGGACAAGCTTTACCCAGAAAGGCGCCCTGACGGGGGGCCCAGAGGGATCGTTGGGGCCAGTGCCAGGGAGAGAGTAGCAGCCCCAGCGTGCTAGAGGGCTGTCACGTGCATGAGGGGCTCAGGCCCACGTGCTGGGGCGGGAGACTGGAGCTCCGAGCCCAGACTCCAACCCCGCCTGCAGCTTCGGAGCAATGCTGTACTCACCACGCACGGGCATCCTCCTCAACAACGAGCTTCTGGACCTATGCTGGAGGCGCCCCCCGGGCTCCCAAGTCACCCCCCACCCCGGTGAGCCTGAGGACCACAGTGGTGAGAAAAGGGCAGGTGGACAGGCCGGGTGGCGCGAGGCAGCCCCTGGGCCAGCCCCAATGTGCACAGCGGTGAATGGAGACACAGACTGGGGGTGGGTGGGGGGCGTCTGGAGGGGGCTGGCTGCAGGTGAGGCTGTGGGTGACACCCATCCGGCCTCCAGTTCCAGGCGAGCGACCTCCATCGTCCATGGTTCCCTCCATCTTGGTCAACACAGCCCAGGGGTCAAAGCTGGTGATTGGTGGGGCCGGTGGGGAGCTCATCATCTCTGCTGTGGCCCAGGTGAGTCACAGAGGTCCTGGCTGGAACATCCCCTCTCTGGGGGGGCGGGGCGGGAGGGGTTGGTGTACGGTGGCAGCGGCCGGTGTCCCCTCACTCCCCTCCTGTGTTCTCCTTCTCTCCCTAGGTCATCATAAACAAGCTGTGGCTTGGCTTTGACCTAAGAACTGCCATCGCAGCCCCTATCCTGCACGTCAACAGCCAGGGCCATGTGGAGTACGAGCCCACCTTCAGCCAGGTAAGCCCGCTGTCCCCGCCACCGCCAGGACCGATGCCTCCGTGAGTGCTGCTCAAAGCCCCCGGTGGGATCTCAGCCGCTGAGTGTCTTCGGCTGGGCACACTTTCCCTTCTGGGGCGACTCCCGTTCAGAAGCTCAGTGGGGGAGGCACCAGGCCAGTCTTGTGGCCCCCGAGGCAGAGAACACGGTGTCGCCCATGCTTCTCCCAGGCCAGGCACCTCTGCCCCTTGGTCTCTGCTCTGTTCTGTTCCCTCCAGACGCTAGTCTTCGTAGCTGTGGCCTCGCAGACTCTCTCTCATGGTGATCTGTTTCCTCGTGTGGCTTGTAGCTTTCATGTGCGAGTTTGTTTGTAAGAGTAGTATTCTGCAGTCTGCATAGCTATTTCCTTCTGAGGCCTGGGGGTTGCATTAGTGCTGGTCCTTAGGAACATTTCTTGGTTTTTTCCCCCCACACAAGCAGGTCCCCAGAGCTAAATTCTGTCGTCCGACTCCCTGCCCCCAAACCCCTGCCCCAACACATAGCCACCTTCTGTGTAGCTTCTCTGGGCTGGGAGACGCCCTTTGCTAAGATCTAATTTAAAAGTCTGCCAGCTTTTGAAGGCTCCGAGCTTCGTGCCTGGGGTCCGTTCAGCCAGCTGGGGTTTCAGGTCCCCAAGGCTGCCTTGTCCGTGGTGAGGTGGTCTCGGTGTGAAGGCTGCCTCCCATGGCCCTTAGAGCACTGACGACCACAGAGTGAGGAAGCTTTACTCCAAGGGAGTGTGCAGTCCCTGAGAACCTTGGTCCTGGGGGCTGGAGACGAAGGACTCTGGGAGTCTGAGGTGCTCCCCCTCCCTATACAGGGTCCTCCCCGTGGTGTCCTCAGGGTCCAGACCAGAAATGATCTTACATCTCAAGCTCCTTCTGGCCTGGATGATGTTCTCTCTGCCGTGCTCCCCGGAGCCTGGCTTCTCCACTGGGACTTTTTGTGGGAGGCCACAGACTTCAGGCCCTCCAGACGAGGTTATGCTCAGTGCTCTCCCATCCTCACCACCGCTGATGCCCAATCCTGCCTTCTCAGTTGGGACTCAGATCCCTGCCCGGGGCCCGGGGCCCTCCACAGGTGGAGCTAAGCTGCCTTCACCTGTGCACTGGCCTTCTCTCCCCTCCAGGAGGTGCAGAAGGGGCTCCAGGCCAGGGGCCACAACCAGACCAAGAATCCCTTTTTCCTGAATGTGGTCCAGGCCGTGTCCCAGGACGGGGCCTGTGTGTATGCCGCAGCGGACCTGAGGAAAGGTGGGGAGGCCTCAGGCTACTGAGGAGACTGCTCCCGAGAGCTGCAATCCAGCCCCACCACCAGTGTGTGCCCAGGCCGGCCTTGGCCATGGAACCAGGCACTCAAGCAGGATCTGGACCTTTTGGCGGAGGGTCAGGCTGGGGCTGCAAGAGGTGGGGACAGCCTGGAAGATGGATGACTGTGGGGGCCGAGCCTTCTCCCAGAGCCCCTTGTGGCCCCGCCCCCAGCCAAGTCTTTCCTAGGCCTCTCACCCAGGACTGTGGCCTACCCTCGCCCCAGGCCCCATTCCCCATCTGTATACCGTATAGTCCAACATTAAAGAGGAGGGTGGACCTCAGCCTGATTTGGTGTCTAGTTGCGGGGCGGCACCATTAGAAAGCACACACGTGGAGTTCCTACGGTCCTCCACGACACACCAGCATGGAGGTGTGGAAACCGAGACCTAGCGACTGGCTGGCCTTGCCCAGGCCACCCCTGGATGGAGGCGGCACCCCTACCACCTGCCAGAGGTGCCTGCCTGTTGGCGGGAAGGCAGGGCTGTGGCCAAGGGGCACCCGCCCCTGACTCTTGCCAGGACCATCTCTGGATCTTGTCCTCTGTGCCAGGAAAAGGTCGGATGAAGTAGGACCAGAGACCCCCCCCCTGGTCCCCAGCCCCAATAATCGCCCATGTTCTCACCCTCAGCACTGTTGACAGTTTGAGTGAAATGGTCTTTGTTGGGGGGCTGTCCCCCCATTGTTGTGTGTTGGGGAGCATCTCTGGCTTCTGTTTGCTAGAGGCAAAGCGCCCACAACTACCACCAGTGGCCAAATCCTCCCTAGTTGAGAACCACTATTCTGGACCCATTAGCCCCCAGTTGCTGAGAATGGCTCTGCCAGTTGCGGGGTGGGCTGCCCTCCCGGAGGGTACCTCACTGGACTGACCTGGGGGTCCTGCCCCACAGTGGTTCCTGGGAGCATTTGGGGGTTACCCCAGTGTCCCGCAGGGGCGTACCTCCACCTGGCAGGGTCTGAAGCTCGGTTCCACTGCTGAGTCATGGCCATGGCCTCCCACCCTGCTTGTCACTTCTGCCATATAAGGTAACATTCACAAGTGCTGGGGATTAGGATGGGGACCTGATGGGGACCTTTCGTCGACCACATGTGGAGAGAGGGGGCTGGCTGGGGCAGATCTCTGATCTGAGCTTGACTGTGAGGGTGTAAGGGGGTATTCTGACAGACTCCAAGAGAAAGGACTGGGGACAAGGGTGGCTGACTTTGAGAAGGGGGACAGGCCTGCCATCGTCACTGCACTCCACGGTGGACCTTGGGGCCCCTCACTGCTGCACTCAGGCAGCCCGGAGGCCATAGCTCCTCCCAGGGCCTGACTTCAGGAGGGAATGGGAAGGGGACTTTTGGGAGGGGCAGGTCTGGTTCTGGAGTCAGGGGTGCAGGAGACAAGCAGGAGTTGGGGGGGTTGTGGTTTCTGACCTGGTGGGGTCCAGAGTCTGGCCCTGTGCTGTCAGGACCAGCCTGAGGGGGGCCTCCCCTAGGGAAGGGCGCCTTGGCCACTGTCCCGATGATTCCTGCACATCGCTCTCTGAACTTCACGGGGGCGACAGAGCTCCCCTCCACACTGCTTTTGAGGCTTAACAAGTCTCAGGGCAGCTCTCATGGGCCCAGCAAGTCCCTCCCTGAGGCTCAGTTATCACACACGAGCTGATGGGTCCCCGCCCCCGGCTCTGTCCCAGGTTTCTGGATCATCAAACCCCACACCCTCACACCAACTGGGGCCACAGGCACCTCAGACTCAACACGCCCAACCGGAAGCCAGCTCTGAGGCAACCAGAAGCTCTCTGGTGTCTACCTCTCCCACTCCGGGCACCCAGGCCTCTCTCTCCCCCTCTGTGTGGCTCAGCCCTGGCTCCACCTCCTTATCCCTCTCTACCTCCTTGCTGTGGCCGCCGCCTGCATCCACTCCCCACTCACGACAATGATGGGCCTTGGAAAATGCATATCTGATCCTGTCACAAGGCAACACGGAGCTCTCCTTGGTTCCGGGTGCCCGGGGAGGAATCCCGCTCCTCTCCCTCCCTGCCCATCCCACCCTCGGGGACTTGCCCAGCCCGTGTCCACGTCCCACCTGGACCACCAGCAATGCCTGTGATCCTACTTACCCAGCCCAGTCAGGGACTCTTTGCACGTCTTGTTACACAGAGGAAATCAGAACCAGGGCTGCACTATCTCCAAAATAACATTGGCACAGTACAGACCAGCCCCTACAGAATACGGCTAATGCAGGATCAAAGGAAAATGCATTGCCTGAAACAATTGCATGAACAATGGGCATCAAAATGAATAAAGCATCCAAGTGAAAGTTAATAAAGGAATAGTCAGAACAATCAGAAAAGCAAGAGGAAAGGCTCAGTAACAACTGAAGCAGAGACTGATAAATCTGAAATCAGAAAAACGGGTCTTTGAAAAAAAAAAGATTATTCAACAGCTTACAGTACAAAAGAAGAAAGTGCGCACACACAAAATAACAAAGGGGAAATGAGCTAAGATATAGAGGAAGTTAAAAGATCGTTCGTCCAAATAAATTTGGCAAGTTTAATAAAATAAATTACTCTCTAGAACAATGTAAGTAGGGTTGCAATACATGAGACATACACCGAAAATATTGTTGTTTATCTGAAATTCAAATTTAAGTGGGCATCGTATATTTTTGTTTGCTAAATCTGGCAACCTTAAATATAAATGACAGATCCAAGAAGGGGCAAAGATCTAGATGTGTCAACAATCATTAAAAAAAAAAAAGAACATTGCAGGAACACTAGCCTACCTCAAACACCCTTCTAGAAAGTTCCTCAGGTGAAGAGTGTCCTGCCATTAAGGCCAGAGACCTGTCTTGCCAGTTAAGCCCCCACAGCGAGGAGCAAGAAGGAAAATGTCCACATTCACTTTATGAAGTCAGCAAAACACCGGCCCCAAACTTGCCAAAGCGAACCACAGACCAGTTGTGCATTTGAAATTCAATACAAAGTTCCTAAAAAATATTAGCAAGGAGAATCTAGCAACACGTGGAAACAATGACATGGCCCACCTAACCCAGCAGCATGGACACCAGCACTGCAAAAAAACCCACTGAATAAAATGGGAATAAATGGATACTCCTTTAACATGAATATATGTCCCAAGGCAACAATAGCAACCTCCGCTGGGCATTGACCGTGGGCTGGCCACTTGTCTATTGCTTTACATGTATTAACTCAATTCACATAATCCTCCTTAATGAAGTGGAGCTATGATTATCGCAGTTTTACAGATGAGGATCCTGAAGTCATAATGGACCAAGGGTCATGAAGAATAAATGCCAGGAATGAACGCCTGATACATTGATGGAGAAAGTGAATCTTGACTCCTACCTCACACCAAATATAAAAATAATTTAAGATGAATCTTAGGCCTAAATGGAGAAGCCAAAACAAGTGCTTGGGCAACTGTTCTGGCATCAGATTTTTTTTTTTTTCCTAGCATCAATTATTATAAGGTCCTTTATTTTCCTCATTGAATTCCATCGGTGGGAACAAAATCAAGGGGCTCCGGGGTGGCTCAGTCTGTAAGTGTCTGCCTTTGGCTCAAGTCATGATCCTGGGGTCCTGGGATCGAGCCCCGCTTCGGGCTCCCTGCTCAGTGGGGAGCCTGCTTCTCCCTCTCCCCATCATACCCCCTCATGCTCTCTCTCACTCTCTCAAATAAAGAAAATGTTTTTAAAAAATCAAGTAAACAAATCCATCCAAATTTGTTTTAAAGTAAATTATAAACATACAATTGTCAAAGGAGCATATGAGTAAACCTAAGAAATCAATCAACCACAATACAAATTCCACAAAGAGATGTAAATAAATACAGAAATCTTGTCTCTGCTGAAAGGAGTGGTTCAAAGCCGTAAGAAAAAGATTGTTAGCAATACCTATCGGAACAAGTGGGCGGCCACCTAGGAAAATAACAAAGTGGGATCCCTACCTTTTTATTTACACCAAAATAAGTTCCAATCGGATCAAAATTGCATTAAAAGCGAAACCATATAGATCTATAAAAAACCAAACCTGGGGCGCCTGGGTGGCTCAGTCAGTTAAGTGTTTGCCTTCAGCTCAGTTCATGATCCTAGGGTCCTGGGATCGAGCCCCGCATCAGGCTCTCTGCTCAGTGGAGAGCCTGCTTCTCCCTCTCCCACTCCCCCTGTTTGCTCTCTCTCTCTCTCTGTCACATAAATAAATAAAATCTTAAAAAATAACAAATAAAAAAAAAAACCCAAACCCAAACAAAACATCACAAGGAAATTTTACTTATATTCTTAGAGAGGGGAAAGCCTTTTCAGGCATGACATAAAAACAAGAAGTAAAAGAAGAAAAAAATTTGAACACATAAAAAGTAAAACTTTTGACGTGGAAAACTTTAAAGACCAACAAACGTTTGCAACGGCGTGGCTGGAGCTCGAGTGGATCACACTAAGCAAAATAAGTCAGAGGAAGACAACGCCATATGATTTCATTCACATGTGGAATTTAAGAAACATGACAAAGGAGCAAAGAAAACAAGAGAGGAACCAAAACACAGACTCAACTATAGAGAACAAACTGGTAGTAAGCAGAGGAAAGGTGGGGGAGGGGGGCGAACTAGGGGATGGGGATTAAAAAGTACACGTACCCTGATGAGCCCTGAGTAATGTACAGAATGGTTGAGTCACTACATTGTACTCCTGAAACTAATACAACACTGTATGTTAATTATGCTAGAATTAAAGAAAAATCTTAAAAATAAAAAATAAAAATAAATCTTAAAGGCCATTGACAAACTGGAGGAAAATAGTTTCAGTACATAATACGCTATGGGGTTGGGTTCTTTAATATTTAAATACTTAAATATTTAATGTCAAAGACCAAGTATCCATTAGAAAGACGCACAGGGATATGACTCATTGTAGACCACAGAAAGCCAGCTACAAATGACTGCTCTAACATAGAAAGAGTTGCTCAACCTCCCTCATAAATGAGCATCGCCAATAAAAACAACAGTGAGACCCCCACAGGGACAAAAGTAAATAACTCCAGGCGCAGAAGGCTTCCTCTGTGAATTCTTCCAAACTCTGATGGAAGGAAAAACACCAGTCTTACACAAACTCTTCCAGAGAACAGAAAAGAGGAAAGAAACATTGCCCAACGCTTTAAATGAGGCCAGCATCGTCCTGAGAACAAAACCTGACAAAGAAGCTTTATGAATGAAAAGTAGAGGGCGATTTCATCCGTGGACAGAAAAGCAAAACTCCTAAATGAATGATGAACAAACCAAATCACTCCCCGTTGGGGTTTATTCTGGGAGTGCAAGATGGGTTACATGTGAGAAAGTCAAGCCATGTAATTCATTGTGCTAACATACCAACAGAATAAAGGAAGAAAAAAAAGAGAGAATTGACCATCTCGATATATGCAGAAGAGCGTTTGGTAAAATTTCCCAACTTGCATTCACAATAAGAAGTTTCAGTAACTATTAACGGAAAGAAACTTCCTTAATCTGATAAATTGCAGTGGCAGAACCTTTAGCAAAAACGTCATACTTCGTGGTAAAACATAAAAAACCTTCCTTCTGAGCTTGCGCCCAGTTCCTTCTGAGACCAAGATAAGCATGGCGGGCTGTCAACATTTCCTTTCATTAGCGGTAGGGAAATTTTCACTAGCGTAATAAGGTGAGGGAAAAAAAATAAAAGACACAAGGATTGGGAAGGAGAACAGAAAACTGTAGCTACTTTACAGATAAACTGTTAGAAATAGGTGAATTTTACACAATCGCTGGAATCAAGGAAAATACACAAAAACCAATAGTATTTCTACATACCAGCCACAAATAGAAAACATTTTTGGAACTGAAATCGTGAAAGCATTAAAAAAAAAAAAAAGCCTAAAAGTAAAACTAACATGGGTATGCGAGATCTCTACAATGAAATTATAAGATATTATCGGGAGAATTTTAAAGAGACCTAAGTAAATGGAGACTTATACTATGCTCATGAACTAGGAGGCTTAATTCTGTGAAGATGCTCATTCTCCTTGCATTCATCTAGAGAGTCAGTGCAACCTTAATAAAAATCCCAAAAGATATCTTGGTGGAAATTGGCAAGGGGCTTCTAAAATTCATGTGGAAACACCAAGAACCAAGACCAGTCCAGGCAATTTTGAAGAATAACATAAATGGAGGACTCACTGTACCAGATATCGAGAACAAACTATGTAATAAGTAATTAGATAATTGATAAGTAAGGCAATTTGGTATTGGTGCAAAGGTAAACTAGGCAATAGGAGAGAACAGAGACTTACCGTGCCTCTGATAGTGCGGACACAACAGTGCAAAGGGGAAAGAGGGCTGTTTCAACACATGGTAGCTGAGTCAATTGGATATCTGCGTGAAAAATGTGTATCCTGACCCCTACCTCACACCATGCACAATCTATTCCAGATGGCTTGCAGATCTCATTATAAAGTATTAAGCAACAATGCTTTTATAGGAAAACACAGGAAAGCTTTGTAACTTTGGAGTAGGCGAGTGTTCCTAAACAGGCCACAGGAAGTATTAACTAAAAAGAAAAGAATTGATAAATTGAACTATGTTAAAGTTAAGAACTTCTGTTCAACAAAAGACATCATTAAGGGGTGCCTGGGTGGCTCAGTGGGTTAAAGCCTCTGCCTTCAGCTTGGGTCATGATCTCAGGGTCCTGGGATCGAGCCCCGCATCGGGCTCTCTGCTCAGCGGGGAGCCTGCTTTCCCCTCTCTCTCTGCCTGCCTCTCTGCCTACTTGTGATCTCTCTCTCTCTGTCAAATAAAATCTTTAAAAAAAAAAAAAAGACATCATTAAAACAGCAACTCACAGAGTGGGAGAGTATTTACAGTATTTATATCTGACAACAAACTCTTAATCCAGACTAAAGAATTTCTACAACTTAATTTGAGAAATCCGTAACCCAACAGAAAATGGGCAAAGGATTTGAGCAGGCACCTCACAAAAGAGGTGCTTCAGATGGCCAATGAACATATGAAAAGGTGTATAACTTCACTAATTGTCACAAAAATGCAAAATAAGTCCACAATATGCTACCAGTACATACCGATGAAAATGGCCGAAATGAAAAAGACTGACAATACCAAGTGTTGGCAAAGATGTGGCAAAATGGAATTATCATACGTTGTTGGTGGGAATGTCAGTTGTTAAAATCACTTTGGAAAATTGGTATTATCTACTAAAGCTACCAACACACATGTCTCATGCCCAGCAGCGCATGTTCCTGGGGACTTATCCAACATAAATTCATGTATGTGTGCATCAAAAGTAACATACAAGAGGGGTGCCTGGGTGGCTAAGTCGTTAAGCGTCTGCCTTCAGCTCAGGTCATGATTCTGGGGTCCTGGGATCAAGCCCCGCATCGGGCTCCCTGCCTGGCAGGAAGCCTGCTTCTCCCTCTCCCACTCTCCCTGCTTGTGTTCCCTCTCTCGCTATGCCTCTATCAAATAAATAAAATCTTAAAAAAAAAATAAAGTACAAAACCACACAAAATTAACATACGGTATGAGAAATCAGTGACTAACCTGGGGATGAGGGGGAGGGCAGTGCCTGATAGAGAAAATAGTGGGGGGGGGGTGAGGGGGTTGATACTGTTCAATTTCTTGACATGAGTGGTGGTTAACTGGGCATGTTCACTTTGGATTTTTAAAAAATATTTTATTTATTTATTTGAGAGAAGAAGAGAGAGAGAGAGAACAAGAAGAGAGAGAGAACAAGGGGGAGGCGGTAGAGGGAGAGGGAGAAGCAGGCTTCCCGCTGAGCAGGGAGCCTGATGCGGAACTCGATCCCAGGACCCTGGGATCATGACCAGAGCCGAATACAGACGATCAACAGACCGAGCCACCCAGGCGCCCCTTCACTTTGGATTAACTCATTGAGCTGGACCCCGGAGCTGTGTACTTTCTTGCATACAACTCATACTTTATTTATCAGGGTTCCCTCAGAGAACCTGCCACTGTGGGAGCAGGGCAAGGGGCCTCTGTGAGGCTGCTACCTTCCAGCTGCTGTTGGAGCTTGAGCTCCGCGTGGCAGAGAGCCTGGAGGGCAGGTGGACCTTAGGCGTTGGAGAGGCTCCCAGGCTGGCTGGAACCCACATGGATTCATTGACACCCAGCAGCCTTCTCGTTGCCAAGGGAGGCAAAGTTTTCCTGCAAAAGCTGGACCCCTTTGTCAAGCCCCTGGCCCAGGAGCAGGGAAGCTGAACGTGGCCTGGGGGCAAGTGAAGCGGCTTCCACCCTTGACCTCTACTGGTGCTGGACGAGCTGAGTCAGCAGACGCGCCATGACGAGTGTGAGCTATGAACCAGACGGCCGATTCGTTTTCCCCACTCGGAATCGGGCATGGAACTCTCTCGTGCGGTCCCTGCTGACCCGGATGGGAATTCTGGGAATGTTCAGCCTAGCCAAGTCGACGTGGGCCTCACCACATGTTTTGTCTATCTGGCAAAGAGCAAACAATGTGAAGGCTCCTTGTACTGAGGGGGGTGAGGGCACACGGCTCTCCCAGCCGCTTGGGGTAAGTGTTGGTGAGCACCACTCCAGGAGGAAAACTCGAGGGCTGTTCGACCAGCCAGTCCTCTGGTATGAACTGCTCCTGCAACTAAACCTGAACTTGACAAAGGACAACAGTGTTTGAAGAGGCAAAAGACTGAACACAGCTTCATGCCCACCAACCGGGGACTAGTTCCGTAAACTTCGAATTCTTAATTTTTTATTGTAGGAAAATAACATAAATACGGAACATTCACCGTCTTAACCATTTAAAAGTGTCCGGCTCGGTGGCATTAAGCACGTTCGCGGTGTTGACCAACCGTCGGTGCCATCCGTCTCCAGAATGTTTTCATCTTCCCAGACTGTAAACTCTGGCCCCATTAAACACGAGCTCCCCATTCTCCTCCTCAGGCCCTGGTAAGTTCTGTTTTACTGTGTTCTCCACGAGTGTGATGACTCTAGAAACTTCGTATGAGCGGAATGGTACAGGCATTGTCCTTTTGTGTCTTTTTTTTTTTTTTTTAAAGATTTTATTTATTTATTTGTCAGAGAGAGAGAGCACAAGCAGGCAGAGTGGCAGGCAGAGGCAGAGGGAGAAGCAGGCTCCCTGTCGAGCAAGGAGCCCGATGTGGGACTCGATCCCAGGACCCTGGGATCACAACCTGAATGGAAGGCAGACGCTTAGCTACTGAGCCACCCAGGGCCCCCTGAGCAAGAAGTCTTAACGTTCATCCACATTAGAACCTGTGGACAACATTTCACTGCATGGGGGGGACCACGTTTCCTACCCCTCCAGCCATCCACCGACACTTGGTTGCTCCCACATTTTGGCTGTCGTGAATAACGCTGCTATGAACATTGGCCTATCTTGAGTATTTAAAAACCTTGCGCCCATAGAATTTATTTTCAGCAGCAATGAAAAATGTCAGGCCATCTTTTTGCATCCCTGCCCCCGGCATTATAGTTAAGAGAAACTGACTGCTGCGACAAATAGACCCCAAAATGTATTATGGTTTAATCACCGGTTTGTTTCCTGTTCCGGTGGTAGCACTGGATGGCTGAACAGGTCAGTGAGGAAGGGAGAGGGTTCCCTGCCTCATGCTGGGGACCCAGGTCAGCGTAGGGTCCAGAGCCACCCTTGCAGCAGAAGGGGCAGCAGAAAGACCTTGGAAGGATGCGGGTGGAGTGTTAGGGCTCAGGCCTGCAAGCGCCCCATTCTTTTCTGCTCCTTGGCAGGAGCTAGAACTCAGTCACATGACCACCCTAGCGCAAGGGGCGCTGGGAAATGCAGTCCGGCGTGCAACCCAGGAGTGCCATCTGGGTGTGTGGGCTGCTCGGCTCTGGACAGCAGGCACCTACTCAATCTCATTTCCCTAATGGTTTTTGTCCTTTGAAGTTCCGCTGGAACGGGACTCCTCCAGGAAGCATGCCTTGATTTCCTACTCCTGAGACGTACTGCACTGAGCGTTACCACCCTCCTTGCCCTGCAAATGGGCAGCCATTGGACTGTGAGCTCTGAGGACAGAGGTGGCCCAGGGCAGGCACTCAGCTACCCCAGGGCTTGCAGAAGGAGCCAGGCTGGCCAAGGAGGGGGCCCTGCTCCCCACTGTGCTGTACTGGTCCCTCGGCCCTGTGCTCCCCACTGCCTTCAGTTAATGAGAGGCCCTAGTGGGAGGTCAGAGGGTGGGAGAAGCAGGTGCTTCCCCCATCTTGAGCCTGTGGCTCCTGCTAGGGCCCACGGGCCTGCGTGGTTCCTGCCGTGAGGTTCCCACATTTGCGAGCACCTGGGCCTGGCTCTGTCACCCCCCTTCCTTTGTCCCTCAGCCCAGGGCTGTTGCTGGGATCCTATGGTGGCCTCACCAGCTACCTGACTTCCTGATTCTCCCATCCCTGTGTTCCTAAGTCCCTGGATTACTGTCTCTCAAACCCCGAACAGTACAAAGGGTAGGGGACTGGACATTGGGTTCTGATGCCTTGGGACTGTGCTTTGGGGAGACCGCTCCCCTCAGGAGGTAGTCCCTGCTTTTGAGGTCTCTAAAGGGAGTCTTTGTGGGGCTCTGGGACCTTCCGCCTCACACAGGCCCAGCAGTACCCCTGACTCCCTACAGGACCCTGGGAAAACCCGTCAGGTGTTGGGGCTTCCCAGTCTGGCCTGTCCCTGGCACTGGGAATTCCAGACATCTGGGGTCAGGGCCACAGACAGTGCACCCCTTCTCCTGCTGGGGAGGGGTGGAGGCAGCTCTCGTCCCAACCTGGAGGGACAAGTGTAGGGTCAGGAAGCCAGAGGGAGGCCATGTTTTCCTCTTTTAGGATGTAGCTTAACTGCCATTGGCTGGTAGAGAGGGAGCCTCACTATTCCTCAGACCGGGCTGTACTTCTCTTCCTCTGAGCCTTCACCCAGGCTGTTCCTCTGCCTGGAATGTCCTCGCTGACCAATCACATCTCTGAGAATTCGACCTATCCTCTCAGTTATGGCCCGGGAGCTGTGAAGCTGCCCCTGCCCTCCCTGGGGTGCCTGCTCCCCCAGGTGTGGGCTGTCTCTATGAGGAAACTGACCTGTCACCCACTGGCTTGTGCCTGGCCCAGCACTGAGGACTCAGGTCGGTGGGAAGCCAGCCCTGTGTTACCTCATCTGCAGAGAGGAAAGTACCTGCCCAGTGGCCAAAGGGCCAGCCCTCAGCCCCAGCCTGCCCTGAGTTGGAAGCCAGTGGGGAAGCAGGGGGGTGGGGGCTAGGAAGGCAAGCACTGACCCCATTCCCCTCCTTTAGTCTCTTGGGGCACCACCCGAGGGAGGCCCCCAACCCCTCATTGTTATCTCTGTTCCTCTGACTATACCCCATCGTGCAAGACTGCCTCCTCCAGCAAGCCTTCCAGACTGCACCTGCCCCTACCACCCAGATTTCCCACCTCTGCTCAGGACCCTCAGCCAATGGCAAGTCTAGCAGGGCTGGGAAGCTTCGCTTCTGACCCTGGTGGTCAGTGCCAGCTGGACAGCCTGTGCTCCGGAGACCGGAGGATGACTCAAGGCCCTCCTAGCAGAGGGAGATGCAGAAGTGGGCCTGCATGGGCCTTGGCCAAGGTTGTGACAAGCCCACTGGCCCAGCTGGAGTGGCCGCTGACTGTCCTCTCCTAGGACCTGGTGTAGCCTCCACCTCCCATCTCTGTTCCTACCCTCTGCTGCCCCCACGTGGCCACTCTCAGCACTGCAGGTCGCAGTGAAGGGAGCCTCCACCTCACTCATTACCTCCCACCCAAGGTTCTACATCCCTTGGGCAAGCTCCTGGGCCACTGGCCCAGACCACAGGGCACCAACCTCCAACCCCGCCCTCCACTGTGCTTTCTCAGAGCCCCATGATGCAAGCCTGGCCCTATCCTATGCTGCCAAAGCCCTCCCCTGGCTCCCTACTCAGCACCCTTCCCGGCAATAGCATGAAGCCTGCGCTCCATACCCTGCTTCTGGACACTCCTAGGTAAAGAACCCAGGGACCCAGAAGTGGGATCTGGTCAGGAACTATCAGTCGCTGCCTGCTTGCAGGGCGGTGCTGGGGTGGGGGAGGGGCCCAGGGCCGGGCTGGGCCAGCCTGCTGCTGGGGAGGGGGGGTGCAGGTGCCTGTGCTGGCCCCACCCCCTCTCCTGGGCACCCAGCCTGGCACTCCATGGTGAACCCTTTGCAGACACCGTCCCTTGTCTTCACCCCACAAAGCGGCCACCATTCTCAATCCCACTTTTCAGATGGAGACAAGCTAGTGAGGGACCCGCCCCAGGTGGCCGGCCGGTGGACCAAGGTTGCTCTGGGTGCCACTGGCCCCACAAGGCAACCACGGAACCATCTAGAACCAGAGTGTAGCATGAGCACCAGGACGCCAGGAAGGGGACACAAGAGGCTTGTTTTCTCTGGGTAGATGGGGAGGGGTATCTCAAGTGACATTCCAGTAGAGTTAGAAGTGACATTCCAGAAGAGTTAGAAGTGACATTCCAGAGGGGTTAGAACTATGAGCCTGGAGCTGAGAGGGACCTCCACACTGGGGTCCCTGAGGCCTTTCCCGCTGAGGCTAGGCCAAATCCCTCAATCAAGGCAGCTGGGTGCGAGGGCTCCCGTGCTGGGGCACCAGTGACCAGTGGATCGGGGTCACAGGCATGAGACACTGGATCTGAGGTACCAGCTTTGAGTTTCAAGTGCCAGAGTGCTGGGTCTCTGGAGACAGGCGTTAGAATCGGAGGGAATGGAGTCTAGGGGGTGAGAGCTGAGACTACATGGAGACTAGAGCACCAGGTGCCTGTCGGGAGCTGCCCGGCTCGAGCCCCGTGTCCAGGCCTGAGGAGGCAGAGCAGGGGACCAGGGCTGGGGTGCGTACAGCATTAAAGGCTCAGGTATCAGGTGTCCAGGTCCCCGTACATGGTGCTAGGGATCGGGGGATCAAAGTGCCAGGGTGCACGCTCTCCGGGGCTTTCTCCTGGGAGGCTGCTCCTGGCTCCGGGGTGACCCTGCGGGTCTCTGGCTGCGGGCCAAACGCGCCCCCCTCAGGGCTGCGAACCCCAGCTGGCCCTGCAACAGAGACACCGTCTATAGCAGACGTGGGAGTCACTGTGGAGTCTCAGGAAAGCCAATGAGGGAGGTGCACAGACGGCGGTGGGGGGTCCCACTGGCGGAACCCTGGGTCTGAGGGGCTGGGGGGGCGGGGCCTTACATGTTGCCCTTCCTGCGGCGCAGAAGCACGTAGACAAGCGCGACCAGAGCCACCACCGCCAGGCCTCCGAAGATGATGCTCAGCAGGACTGCGTGGCTCCGAGCTGGAGAGGGGGCAGAGCGGTAAGGGCGGCCTGAGGGCAGGCAGGCGGGTGTGGGGGTGGGGGCAGGTGGGCCGGGCATCCTCACCTGGCTGGCACATGGGGCTGGGCCTGGACCAGGTGCCATCGGCCTGGCAGGTGCTGGCCTCCGCCCCAAACAGGCTGTAGCCACCATTGCAGTAGAAGTAGACGGTGGAGCCCGCCAGGTAGCTGATACCGTCCTTGTGCCCATTGGGGGGTGGAGCCAGCCAGCCGCAGGACGTCACTGGGGTAGGGGACCGGGCGCAGAGCACAGGATGAAGCCACTGGCTGACCCCCCCACCCCCCACAGCTGCCAGCTTAGGAGGTCACGTCCCAGCAGGAAGCGCCCACCCCGTCGCCTGGGTCCCCAGCAGCCCTCACCAGGCTGCAGGCTCCGCATGAGATGCTGGTGCCACTCATGGGCCATCCGCGTGGCGTTGCCCACGCTCAGGCTCCCAGTGGCTATCACGTCGAATGCGCAGAAATGGTTGTCTCCACACAACTCAGCCACCTCGGTGGCCTGACTGGGGCTGGGGGTGGTCTCCTCGGGGAACAGGGGCTGAAAGGTGTGGTCGTGCTTGGACTGATAGAGGAAGTCCTCGACCAGGAACCGGGAGTCGTAGGTGAGCAGGGACGAGGCGTTCTCCACGGCCCCTGGGGAGACACGCGCCAGGTCGTGCTGGTGGCCGAGGGTTCTGGAGTCTCTCCCCTCATTCCCACTGCCACGTTCCCCCCACCCCCAGTGGGCCTCAGGGTCACTCACAGTCAGCCCCAAAGCGGAATAGCTCGCGGGAAGTGGCCTTGGGGGGCAAGACCCTCCCGTTGCGCAGGGTGAAGTCGTCGGTGGGGTCATCATTCAGCGTCCCGAGAAGGCCTTGCGTGTGGGTAAGGAACTTCTCAGGCAGGAGGACAGTCACGCTCAGGAATGGACGCTGGACACTGACCTCCAGGCCAGCCCCCGAGGACAGCATGATGGACACGCTGTCCTGGGCAGCCACGGACAGGAACATACCTGGGCACAGGGGAAACTGGGGTCAGGGCTGCTCACTCGGGGCACCGTGCCGTGACTCCACAGCCCCAGGATGAGTGGGACAGCCTCCGTGGGCTCCCAGGGGAGGGGCAGTGTCCCCAGGGCCAACCCTACTGTGACACTCGCTCACCCCAGGCCCACACCTGTCCTGGGACCCCCACGCTGACACGAAGTGCCCAGGCTCCAAAGGGACCCCTCACACCGAGGCCCTGCCTGGGGGGGGGGTCACCTGTGGGCCCTCGCTCCTCGAGGAAGGCAGCAGCCATGCCCACCTCTGCCCTTCCTGGGGGTCCCTGCACCGTCCACAGCAGCAGGCCCGTCCCAGGTCCCGACCCACCCCAACCGCAAGAAACTCATTTCGTTGCTCAGTTTCCTGAGGCCATGCCACCACAGAAGGGGGTGGGGGGACAGGGGGCTGCTCCTTAGCCCTCGGGGCCGGCCAGCGTCCTCAAAGCAGGAGACTCCTATCACTGCAGCTTTCAGCTCCTCGTCCCACCGTCCAGGCATCTCAGGGTTCTGATCACATGTCTGGGGTTCCATGGGTGTGACAGCACGAGATGAGGCCAGGTCCCCAGGCTGGACCTCCCTACCTGGGGCCTAGAACCTCACCTGCCCAGACAGCTGTGGGCTGGGGACATGTGTCCACCGTGCTGGCCCCTCACCGTGGGGTACAGGGGAGTGGGGCAGACTTGTGCCGCTATGCTGGGGACAGCATGCGGCCATATTGAGAGGCCCCCATCTCCGCATCCACGCTCCGACGCCCAGGACTGCGCCCGCCCGAGATGCATGGAGGCTCAGGCGGGAGGGAGAGGGCGTGAGAGCGGCCCGCGGAAGCTTCCCGGCCATTGCGCTCACCCTTCAGGTCCATCCAGCTCTGCTCAGTGAAGTTGAGCACCTCCTGGTTCAGCAGCACCTGCAGGACCCCCTCCCCGCCAGCCAGCCGGACCTCCACCACGTCCGAGTTGCCCTCCTGGACGGCCACGGCCATCAGCCCCGTGCCTCGGTCCTGCGTGCCTGGGGTGGCGGGTGCAGATCGCGGGGCGCTCAGCTCCAGCCTTCCTCCTGGGAAGACCCGCGAGCCTCCCGGAGCCTGCGGGCCCCAGCCTCACCCTCCGAAGTTGTCCGCGTCTGGGCCCGCCCGTGCACCCTCAAGTTGGTCAGCGTGGCCTCCAGCAGCACGTACTCGCCACGCCCGTTGAACGAGAAGTTGGTGCCATCGAAGGTGACAAAGTGTGGGTCCCCGAAAGCGGAGGCTGGGGAGAGCAGAGGGTCAGGTGGGCCGCTCTGGCGCGGCCCTTCCCCGGGGGGCCCGGCCTCAGCTGGCACCCACCTAGGCGCGAGGGCTGGTAGCGGCGACAGTCACTGGACGGCCGCCGCCGCATGTACCGGGAGCACTCAGGCGCCCAGAGGCAGCAGTGGTAGAAGCTGACGACATCGTAGAGCCAGTGGGAGAGGCCCGGCACACGGGGCGGTGTGCGGAATGGGGGCGCGCCCCAGTCATGGCCGCGGTCCGGGGTGCTGCCCCCCGTTGAGTCGGCCGTGAGGAGCAGGGTGCCGGCCGCTGTGTAGCAGCACTGCTGGCCGGAGGCGTACCGGGGGCTGGGGGTGAGGGCGGGTCAGGGCCGCTGTAGGGGTCCCAGCCCGGCCCCCCGCCCCCACCATCGCCAGGGGGCTCACCTGGCTTGCACGGAGCGCACGCAGTGCACGGCCCCGGGGTGGTAGGTGCACACGCTGCCGTGCTCAATGTCACAGCCGTAGTCCGTCTACAGAGCAGGAGGCTGCTGTCACCTGGGCTGGCCTCAGGCTCTGCCACCCCCTCCCTGGGACCCGACCCCTCCCTCCTCGAGCCCTCAGACCCCAGCCTCGCCTCCCTGGGGCCTCTATCTCCCCCTGCCACCCCAGCTCCCTCCAGCTGGCCCTCGCCCTCTCCGGGCCCCGACGGTGGGTAGGGGCTTACGTGGAAGCGGCCCGAGTCAGCCCGGGCCTGAGCCAGGGTGCAGGGGCAGTCAGGCACCTCCTCCAGGAAGTCGGGCAGTTGGTCCTCCAGCTCCTCCCAGGCCAGGCACTGGGCCCGGGCCCAGGCCTCGGGGTCCGCCTGGAAGTCCTCGCCCAGGTGCCAGGCCAGCGCGTGCTCGTTGCTCCAGAGCGCGTGCACGTCCCTGCGGGGGGCCGCGCGCACACTAAGGGCCTCGCCCGCCCGCCATCCCCCACCCCCGGGGGGGCCTCCCTGTCCTGAGTGCTGAGCAGCGGCCCCGTCCTCTGCGTGGCGGGGGCCCGGGGCGCTTACTTCTCCCCTGCGTAGTATCTGCTGTCGCTGATGCGAAGCGCGCCCACTTCCCATCTCTGGTAGTTCTGGGGTGCGGGTTTGGGAGTGAAGGTGAAGAAGCCAGAGTTGGGGATGTTTGTGGCCAGAGGGTACAGGTACAACCACTGGGCGGCCCACTTATCTGAATACGGCGTCCCTGAGGGAGAGAAGGCTTCAGTCAGCCCTGGGGTCCCTGCAAAGAGGCCCAGGGTCCCTCCAGAGTCCTGGGGCAGAGGAGGGGGCCAGGCGCCCGTCTTTGGTGCTCAGAGAGGCCTGACAGATGGACAGATGATTCCCAGAGGAAGGCCTGCCCCGCTGCCCCAGCAAGGACCCTGGCTCAAGGGACCACCGTCTCCTCCTCCGACATGTGAGGGCCCCAGCCCCACCTCAAGGCTGCGCCTAGAGCCATGCTAGCAGTCCAGGGGCTTGGGGAGGCTGGGTAGAGCAAGCTGTTTCTGTTTCCAAGGCAAGCCCTGAATCCAAAGGCTGGGAATGCCCATACCTCCTCCCGGAGCTGGGCCCAAGCAGCTGGGGGTCCCCAGCCTGCCCCCACTCCCACACTTCCCCCAGTTCCCCTTTCTTGCCTGTGCCCTTCCCACTCAACATCCCTGCCTGGGATCTGGCCCTGCCTGGAATCCCCTTGCTCCCACCTCTGCAAGCCTCCAACTCCCAACCCTCCGGGCCCACAGAGCTCTGCCATCGGCCCTGCTGTGGGCCGGCCTTACCTGTCTCCTCATAACCCCAGAGCTCGATGGTGACAGATTGCGTGGCCAGAGCCGAGGGCTCCCAGGTCACGGTGAGGTTACCCGTGATGCCGGCGGTGCCGTAGTATTGCCAGCGTGTCTCATTCACCAGCTCGCTCTTCTCCGTCTCTGACACTCTGTTGGGGTGCACTGGGCAGGGGGTGAGGGGTGACCGAAGGCCTGAGGCTCCGGAGGCTCTGAGAGCAGGGGGTGCCTCCCAAGGACAAAGCAATGGCAGTCCCATTACACGGTCTCTCCCAGACCCTCGTTGTCAGGAAAGGACAGAGGCTGTGGGAGAGGTGGGGCCCTGGCCTCCCCCCACCTTTCCCCTGGCCTGGCTGAGTCAAGTGGCCCACCTTGCCGGGGGACCCCGGAAGCCCCCAACCCCCTTTCAGGCCGGGCATCCTGTGTGGATGCCAGGGGGCGGGGAGGGGAGCTTGAGAACCCTCGCGCCCGTGGTCGGGCGCACCTCCAAAGGGACTGGTTGAGCCAGAGCAGCCAGGCAGGCGAGGCGTGCCTAGATTTGCACCAGGGAAAGTCCCTGTGGGGGCCGAGGCTCAGGAAGGCGGGACTCACCAGCCAGCCAGGTCCCCGAGCGTGGAAAGGAGCGGCCATTGTCCAGGGAGAGTGTGAAGGGGATGCGGCCCGTCTCGTACAGCAAGGGGGACACACAGTGCACACGTCCAAAGGAGTCCACGTGCCCGAGGGTCTGGATGCTGTCTTTAAACCTGTGGGGGTTGCACGTGGCAGGAAAGGCGGGGCCAGGGTGGGGGGATCCCAGCCAGCCAGCGGCCCCTGGGTCCCCAGCAGGCACGGAGCCCCTCGGGCCTCCCACCTGCAGATCACGCCCTCGGTGGGGCTGAACCAGTTGAGATGCTGCACCACGAAGTCCTTGCCGCCCATCATGGAGCCCGAGTAGGGCGAGATTTCCAGGCAGAAGTCCCGAAAGTCCGAGCAGCAGGAGCTCAGGCCCGAGCAGGTCGGGTGGCAGGAGCAAGACCCATCCCGGTCTCCACAGCGCTGGGAGCAGCTCCCGGGGGCACCTGGAGGAGAGGGCCCTGAGCGCCCGGCTGCCCCACGGGCAGGGCTGGGCATTTCTTTTTCCCGGAGCCCAGGAGAGAGAAGCATCCCCAGGAGAATGAGGACCGGGAATCGCACTGACCACTGAGTGAACACAGTAGAAACCCACAGGGCCCATGGGGTGAGGGATCCTTGGTACAATGATCTTGCAGTTGCCTGAATGACTTGCCAGAAGGAGGGGAGATAAGAGCAAATGCCTCCGCGAAGAGATTTTTGCAGCATCAAGAGAAGCCTCTAGGGCAGGACTGACCTTCAGCCACCAAGTCCCAGGAGACTGCATCCTCAGATGGCCGAAGGTGGCTGAGCCCTTGACCTGGGCTGGGAGGCTGTCTCTATTCCTTGAAGGGTCGGTGGACCCAGCCTGGTGGACCGTGTGGGGTCCCGCTGGAAGCCTGGCAGGGGCTCATTCCCCAGCCTTGGCGTGCCCCACCTCCCTTTGCCAGGCAACACTGGCTCACGGACTGTGGCCCCCAAAGGAGCCCCACCCTTAGGGGAGAGGGGGAGGAGTGCTCCCCTCCTCTGAGGGGAGAGGAGGGTCATCTCCAGCAGAGGGCCCAACAGGGCCAGGGGGAGGGCGAGGGTGGTTTGGTGTGGGGCTGTGGACATCAGGCCTCAGCTCTTACCCCCCTGGGGACCCATGACAGGGACTCCATCCCTCTGTAGCGGGAGTGGCTGCACAGGCTGGAGGGTGGACACTGAGGGGCGCACTGCAGACTCCGAGGCAGGGACCGCATGTCCCACCTGGCCCTTCCTTGCCACTCCACCAAAGGAGGCCAGTCAAGGGCTGGCGTTGGACCTGAGCCACCCTGGGTGACCCCACTTCACCCAGCGAAGGGCCTGGCACTCAAGAGCGTCAATAAATGTTTATTGACAGAGGATGTGAGGGCTCAAGGGAGTGGGGGAGGAGGCTGAGTGAGGCCAGTAAGTGCACTAAGGGGCTGAAGGGTGGTGGCGGTTTCCTGAGATGGGAGATAGGGGTGTGGCGGTGGGGGGCGGGGTTGCCAGGGAGCCTGACACTGCCAGCCCAGCCTGAGGCTCTGGGGTAGGAGCCTTCTCCCCAGACTCTCCCGGGTTCAGCACCACCCTAATAAAGACCCACAACCTTGCCTCTCACCTGTCAGGGGGCCCAGTGGGGTTGGGGGCTCCTCCAGAGGGAGCACACCCTCCACCAGGGCTCAGGGCTGCAGGCCCAGGACTCTTCTGAGCCCTCCACACCACCTCCACCTCCCTCCCAGGCAGCCGGCCCCTGCCAGCTCCACGCCGGTTCAGGGTGGGCGAAGCCTAGACTCCATCCCGCCAGCAGCCCCCGGACCCTGGGCACCCCAGAATTTCTTCTCACATCCCCCAGTCCAGTCCCAGATGGCCTGACAGAGGCTGAGCAGGGGATGTCTACCCTGGACCCGGCCGCAGCAGCAGGCAGGCGGATGGACGCCAGGGTAGAAGCGCAGGGTGGGGGCGTACCTGCTGCAGACCGGGGGCCCGGGCCGGGGGCTGTCGCGAGCAGCAGCAGCAGGGCCCGGAGCAGGACGGGCGGCTTCATGGTACGGCCTGAGTCCGCAGCCCTGCAGCGCAGCAGTGGCTGGCCGGCGGCGGGCCGGCGAACTCCCCTCGGCCTGGCCCCGCCCGCCCCGCGCTGCCGCCCCGCCCCGTCCCGCCCCGCCCCGCCCTGCCCGGTCCCCTCTCAAAGTCCACAGGTTCCATCGGGGGCCACTACGACCCAACCTGCCCCGTTAGCACATTCCTGGCCCGCCGGCCCGGGACACGGGGGAGGGGGTCGGAGCCTTCCAGGGGCTGGATCCAGATGTCCAGAGGCTGCAACCTGGACCACCGGATCCCACCTCTGGCCCGGCCCCGAGGAGGCCGGGCGGGGCTCCGCTGGGGCTGGGATCTGGTGGCGTGGTTCTTGCGGTCTCCGGATTCCAGCGCCCAGGGGCCCTCAGCCACAGACCTCTCATCCCTCCTCCTCAGCTTCCCTGCCCACAGCAGGTATTCCCGATTCCCCCCCACAGCCGTGCAGGGAGGGGGAGCAACTGGCTTCCTGCTGATCGCTGCTATGGGTGTGTTGGGTGCGCGTGGGTGCTGAAGGAGGGCTGGAGGAGGGGAGCCCCTTCGGAGGCAGGCGAAGGCTGTGGGAGGGGCCCAGCCAGGGCAGGTTAGCAGTGGGGTTAGGGGCTGGGACCAGAACCCCCTGGACTGGACTGGAATCCCGGGAGTGGCTTGGGCATCTGAAACAGGGCTCCAGAGAAGAGCCACCCAGCCCCACCCACCCCTGGCTGTCATTCATGGAATTTGCATAATCTCTTCAGTGTAATCCCTTCAGTGTTCTCCCTTCTCACGTGCAGGGGAGGAAATGCAGGTCCAGCTGTAGACAGGTGGGGTCAAGGTCGCTGGGAGAGGCTGCAGTGCTGGGCCAGGGCTCAGGCAGCTTCTGGGAGAACCCCACTCCACTCCTGAGGCCTGGGACTCACTTGGGCCCTGCCACCTGGGCTGGGTGTCCAGACAGACAGATGGTTCTCTTCCAAGAGGCGGGGTCCAGAGGGGACACATCCCCAGACCTCGAAGGGAGCTGAAGCTGGCGGGGGTGGGGGTGGGGGTGGGGGGGGGGCTATGAGCTAAAGCCATCTGGCTCTGACCCATCTCCGCTCCTGGGATCTGGCCAGCCCCTGCTCCCTGGGCCCCACCCCTTCCGGTCTGGTGGGTGGGCCTACAGTTTCGTCAAGAGAGGCGGCTCCTAAAGGTGTCAGGAAAGCCAGTTGGGGTAGTTAGAAACCACAGCTCCCAGTTTGGTTGCCGGGTGCTCAGGTCACCCTCTGTAGGCAGGTGCTGGAGGCTGGTGCTGGGACTCATCCCAGGCCCAGGGTCGAAGGCGTTCCCTACGGCACAGGTCAGGGGAAGGAAGATGATAGGAATGCTCCCGGGATGGGTCCCAGGTGGCCTGGGGGCCTGAGAGCCAGGAATTTGGGGAGGGGCCATCAACTGAGTAATTGTTGCCCCCATCTTGCAAAGAGCCTGAATGAGGGCAGTTCTGGCAAGGGTCTTTCCAAGGCCGTTATGCTTCTGGGTCCCCATGATGGCTCTGCCAGGCGTGGGCTGGGGACCCTGGCAACGCCCAGCCCATGAGGGTCACCGGGCAGCAAGGAGCATGCCCATCTCCCTCCTGGACGGAGAGCCTTTCCGGGGAGACCCCTGGGGGCAGGGCCAGCCCAGATCTGCGGGGGGAAGACAGCTGGGTCCCCAAGACACTGAAGGGGTTGTAAAGGGCAGGTTGGGGCCCCTGCAACCTGTCTCCCCAATGTTTTGGATGTACTTGGAGCCTGAGAGAATGGAGCCAGGATCATAGGCTTGTATAATGCTCTGCTGTCTCCTCTAAAAAATGAACTTTTGAACAAAGAGCCCCAATTCTATGTTGCACTGAGTTCCACAACGTACATGGCCAGTTCTATCAGGGCAAGTGTGGTGGGAGGTAAGTGCCTTTCCTGCCAGCGCCCACCTCCCCCTTCCTGACACTGACCCCACCTCTCAGGGCCCCCTGCACTCGGTCCCCATCACAAGACAGTTCCTCAGCCCGGCCTGAACGCTGCCTGCTCCTCCACCCCTGCCCACACCCCACACTCCTGAGTCCTTCAGGGGACACTTCGGAGGCTCCTTCCAGGCCTGGCTCCAGTCCCACCCAGAGGGTCTGCCCTGCTGGGCCTGTGCTCCCCTCTCCCCCTCTCACTCATTCCCCCCCTCCGACCCCTGCCTGCTCCTGGGAGGCCCGAGGGCTAGTCCCTGACCCACAGGAAGAAGGGCCCAGAAATGGCAACCAGTTGAGGGAGGTTGAGCTCCCTCCCGACCCCCCGCCCCGGGGTTGAACAAAGAGGCAAAAACAACTGTTCCATCTTTATTAGAAAAGAAACCAAAAAAAGGGAGTTGGGGTGAGCCCAACCCTAAATGACCCCTCCACTGTGACACAGGCAGAACCCGGCTCATCTGGGCGTCGAGGTGTGGACACGGCCACCTGGGCTGGGCGTGGGCACGTTTATACAAAGTCAACATTTCATAGAAAAGGATGCCAGCCCTGCCGTGTGAGCCTCCTCCGGGCCCCAATGCGGTGGGGACAGGCAGGTGGGGAGGACACCGCGAGGGACGGAGACAGGGCAGACCGGGGTCTGCGTGGGGAATCGTGCTGCGCCTGGACCTGGCACAGCGCGAGGGGCTCAGGCAAAGTGGGGCGGCCCCAGCCCTCAGATGTCCATGTAATCGTCATCCTCATCCGTCTCGCTCTCCAGCGAGGACTCCTGGCTCGACGTCTCCAGGACCTCCAGGGCTGGCTGGCACAGGCTCTCTTTCCGCACGTTGGCCGCTGACTGGGCTGACAGGATGGCGGACTGCACACAGAGTGGGGCAGGGTGCCGGTCAGGGGGGGCCCAGGCCCGGCCCCAGGCCCGCCTATAGCCCTCGTCCCGCCCGTGTCCCCCACTCGGCACCCGTGGTCACCTTCAGCTTCTGCTTGGTCTCCTCCGAGATGCTGCCTTTGGGTGAGAGCAGGGTTGGGGTGGGCGGCGTGACGGTGATCTCAGGGGGGAACTTGGTGGTGGCCGAGGGGATGACCAGCTTTGGCATGCTGGGCAGGAGGCGCGACTTGGCCCGGCCGGGCTCTGCCTTGCCGGGGGGGCCCTCGGGTGGCTGGGCACTCGCACCGCTGGGCACCTTGGAGCTGGTGACTGTGGGGTGGACCATGGAAGCTGAGCCGTGCACATAGCCTCCTGGACCTGCCTGCCCTTCCCTGGCTCGGGCCCCAGTTTCCCCTCTGGAAGACAGAGGCAACCAAGAACACCTCCTCCTGTGCTTTCTCTCTGGCCCTCTGGTCTATGCTGGCTGGCAGGCTCTAGGCCTCCCGCTGTATCTACCTCCCTGACTGCCCAGGTCTGGTTCTGGGCTGTGGGGGCTGGGGACTAGGACCCCCTGGGGAGTCCAGGGCCTGGGATACAGGCAAGCCCCTGGAGCTTTCCCAGGGATTCTGCAGGCCCTCCAGGCGCCGTGCACACATGATCCATTGCATCCCGGCAACAATCCTAGGACGCATGTCCTCATGGTGTCCACACCCCAGGGAGGATGCTGGGGCCCGGAGCCAGTCACATGGCCCCCGCGCATCCACTTGCCCCTCCCGCGCCAGGGTTGCATATCCCCAGAGCCTGGAGGCAGCAGTTCTGGGGCTGGCAGCCTCCAGGAAGCTGTAAGAGTCAGAAGCCATGGGGTCGGCCTGGCTGGTCTCCACATTCCTCCGAGGTCCCATGGCTTTAAAAGGAGCGGGGCTTACTCAGAGCCCATGCCTGGCTCCATGGGGCTGGCACCAAGCCCTACGGTCCTGAGTAGGGTCGGTGAGATCCCTGAATCTGAGGAATCCCCGAAGGGGCCGGCCAGTTGGGAAAGGATGACTACTACGAGG
This sequence comes from Potos flavus, assembly GCA_028534135.1. Classification (NCBI taxonomy): domain Eukaryota; kingdom Metazoa; phylum Chordata; class Mammalia; order Carnivora; family Procyonidae; genus Potos; species Potos flavus. The sequence continues at coordinate 57,734,712 of CM052889.1, read as the reverse complement.
ACAACAGTCTGGAGGGCCCTGACTCCTCCCTCCACACGTCAGCCACTCCCCTGTCCCGTCTGGGGGGCTCCTCCCCAGGACTAAGCAGCCTCAGCTTGGGCTGGCTGCCGGCCCTTGCTAGTCTCTGGAGCTGGAGGTAGGATGAGGAGCTCTCTCCAATCCCCAGCTCTTCAGCCCAGACCTCCCTGCCCGGCTGCCGTTCCCCTCGGCTTCCCCACCACTGGGTCCTCCCAGGCCCCGCTCCGCCAGCTGTTCACCCTGTGACCCCCCACCCCCAAGGCAAAGCTCCCCCCCCCCCGCTGCTCCCAACTCGCCTTACCCTGGCTGCACGTGGGCTCGGTGGCTGTCCGGGGCGCGGGCTCTGTGGGCCAGCAGTGCGGCTCTGCCAAAGGGCTCTCGGGGACGGTCTTCACCTGCTCACTGCGCAGTGGCTCCTGGGGCGGGAAGCCCATGCCCTCTGCCCCTCCTGCCAGCTCTTCTCCCTCTGTGGGGACACAGGAGGGCTGTAAGTTACAATCCTCGCGCAGCCTGGAAGGCAGGGCCCCTCCCTCCTGAACCCTGGGACACCTGGCAGCTCGCCACCTCCACCTGTGGGCCAGCAGGGGCTTCTCTCAAACATTCGCATGGGTGGGGCCAGGCTGGTACTGGCAGGAAACCACTCCCCCTCTGGGGGGACGCTGGTGGGGCCGGCTCCCTAGCTGGGGTCACTGTGGGCCTGGCACAGCAGGGGATCACAGATGCTGTGGGGCCCCCCAGGCCCATCAAACACCATCACAGGACTTTAGAGGTGGGCTCACGGGCTCTCCCCTCTAGCCTGTGGGAGTGGCACTCAGAAACATGGTCGGGACCCAAAACCAAGCCAGCTAGCTAAGACCAAAGTGGATGGAGTGGTGTGCTGGCACCGTGCCCGCCCGCCAGGCCACACCTTCCCTGGCATGAGGCAGGGGCCGGGAACTGGCCTCCTTTGAGCCAAGGCCTGATGGGCCCGAAGGGTGTCGGCTGCACCTATGGCCGCCAGCCAGGCCGTTAGTCAGCATCGGTCCACCGGCTCCCAGCCCCCCGGCCCCACCGGCAGCCACCCCTCAGCTCCTGCTGCATCCAGGCCTCCTCCTGTTCCCTTCCTCACCTTACTCTTCTCTTCCTTCTTATTCAAGCCGAGATGGCCATCAGCTCACCACCCTTCCACTCCCCCACTTCCCCATCAAGTCCTGCCTCCCCCTTCTCCAGCAGGTGAAGCCTCCCCTCTCCCCTCCTCCACCCCGGGGCCAAGCAGGAGTGAAAGCTCTTGGGAAGGGACAAAGACGGGGTGACTTAGCACCCTGGCCTCCTGCCTGCTGGCTTCCAGCTCCCAGAGGACAGAGCCTTCCCTGGCTGCCTACACCATGACCCAGTCCCCTTTCCTCAGGACCCACTGCCTGGCAGTCGTGGTCACAGCCTCTTTGTCCCAGGGTCCAGCCCCCTCCACTATGGCAGGCAGGGATGGATGAGCACCTCGGAAGGCTCCTTCTGCTGCCCTCCTAGACCCCGGGAGCAGGGACCACAGCCTGAATCCTGTGCCTCTGGGGTGGGACTCGGTTTGCTGTGGCTGGGCATGCACTCATGAAGCAGGCCCAGTGGGTATCTGCTCCAGGCCTTTCTAGAGGTAGTACCACTCTGCCTGTCTCTGCCCACCCTCTTCTCATGCAGCTGTTCCCTTCGGGGTCTGGAGAAGCTTCTTGGGTGGGCTGGAAGGGCAGCTGGCTTCCCTGCTGACAGGTATCTACAGGACAGGAGCACGGTGGGGGGAGGGGTGGAGCAGGGTGCAGGGAGGGCCTGGAGCTGGCAAAATGGATGGAGGCTGCCCCCAGTGGGGCCAGGTGTCAGGCTGGCTCTCTCCTACCCCAGGGGGCTGTCCACCCTCTGCAGGCCCTTTCCTCTTGGTGGGCCACCAGGAGGAGAAGGGACACTTGGGGCAAGGGCATCTGGCAGAGAGCGTCAAGCACATGGGGTAGTGTTCCCTAGGCCCGGCAGTCCTCCCCTCGCCAAGACCGCCCTGGAGGCCTGTGAGGAGGGCTGCAGGTGGGCCTGAGCAGGGGTGTGGGGATCAACCTGGAGGCCTAGCCTTCAGAGAAGGGCCCTGTGGGCCCCCTGGCCTACCAGACCTCAGGTTCTTGGTCAGTGGGAAATACATGGCCAGGCTGGAATCCTCTGCCATCGGGCCACTCTCCCTCCTCCCCTGGGCAGACTCATGGCCTGGGCACCAGGTCCCCAAGGACCAGTGTCCTGGAAGTGCCAGCCCTGACTCAGACTCTTCCTGGCTTCTCGAAATGGCATGAGGCCGGCTTTACAGCCTGCTTAACTCACTGGCTGGCGGCACCCTGCTCAGGCAGACATTTCCTGACCTAAAGGTTGGCCCCATGGCCCGAAGTGTCCTCTTCACTCTCCCTCCCTGATCCCCCACTCTGAAGGCCTGACCCCTCAGCAAAAGGGACCCTCACTTATTCGTGGGCCAGGCACTGTTCTAGCACGAAACCAAGTCCGGGCCTGTGGCGGGCAGACACCCAACAGAGACAAGCACAGAGGTGCTCAGTACAGAGGTTAGGAGCCTCCCCAAGGGGGTGCATCTGCCACATGAGGCCAGAGGCTCTGGTCAGCATGACCTGGGCAGCTGGGTGAGGTCTTACCGAGTGAGCAGGGAAGGTGGAGATCACCCCTGCCCATCTGCAGGCCGTAGCCGGTGGGACGAGTCTAGAGTGGATACCGCCAGCCACTGTCGGCTGCCTTCCCCTGGTTGGAGCCAGAAGGTCTGGGTGAGGGCACCCTGGGGAGGGGCAGGGAAGGGCTGTCCACCTTGGGGACAGTGCCAGTCAAGCTCTCCTCTGAGGCTGCCTTGCCCTTGTTCTTGCACCTTGGGGATGGTGTCCTGGGAGGATCCGTCCCAAGCCTGTTCTCAGGTGGCTCACGACCCCTGTGCCACCATCTCTGGCTGCAGCTCCCAGCCTGAACACTCTCTAGTTCACGGGTGCCTCCGCAGGGCAAGCCTGCCCTTCCTGTCCGCCCGAGCTTATGCCCAGGGTCTGGGCTGCCCGCCGAGCACGGGGACACACATGCAGATCACACCCCCAGGCCACCTGTCATCTCCGGGCGACCCCTTCCCAGCACTCTCCCTGTCCTGGAGGTTGTGGGAGGTGAGCTCTGAGCCCACGTGCCCCTCCCAGCATGGCCCGGACGCCAGCCTAGAGAGCCCTGGGAACCATCACGGCGGCCACCCCGACACCGCCAGCCCAACACCACCGGCTTGCAGATCCCGAGGCGGTCCGCAGAGGCCGGCAGGTTGCTCCGAACCAGATTCACGTGTCCCAAGTTCTCCACCCAGGGCTGCCCCCATTCCCAGTGTCAGGAAGGAGTTCCATCCTAGCAAAAGGCTGTTCAGTTTAATTTGGGGGAAGGAAATAAAAAAGGATCCATTCTCCAGGATGAAGTACACGCTCTTCCACTGATCTAACAGAGGGAAAAAACGTGTGAGTCACAGTTTAGGGCCTGCTTGGGGCCGGGGCATGGTGAACAGGAGAGGGAAAGAAGGCAGCCAGGCTCCAGGTGGCCTGCTGGCCCTGCCTCCTGCTATTCACACCCGGAGAACCTTCCCGCACTGTGCCCGCTCAAGTGTGGCCAACACCAGTGATGGTCACTCACTTCCAAGATCAGGTTATAAAGGACAGTGTGGATTCCTTCGAGTGCTCTCTCTCTCAGACCCCAGGCTCAGGTCCCCTGGGGACCCTCAGCAGCCTAGGGAGATGCCCACAGTGGAGGAACTGAGACCTCCAGCCAAAAGCCGGTGAGAACCTGAGACCTGCCAGCAACTGAGTGAACGGAGATGACCGGCTGACAGCTTGACGCTCCCAAATTCCTGGTCCTCAGGGGCTGTGGGGTCATGGGGGTGAGTCGGGTGCAGGCCAGGACAGCCTATGGTGCGGGGGTGGGCACACCCTGGGGAAAGCCAAGTCTTTGTGGGAGTGAGCAGTGTCCCTGGGCCGTGGACTCCTGTGGTCCATCACCACGCCCAGAACCTGCACGGTGGCTGTGCTCACTTCTGCCAAGCGCTGTGCTGTGTGTCACCGCCATCTTCCACACTGTGTACTGGACACGGAGACACGGTAAGCTACGCAGAGGAAGCGGGGACAGCCAAGGTCACCCGGTGGGGGAATTGCTCTTTGTCCCACAGCCTCAGAGGCTCTCCTCAGAACAAACGGCTGCAGGAGCTGACTTAAGGCTAAGTGATTCTTCATCTCCTGGAGCCATGACCCCCGTAATTGCAAGCGATGGGGCAGAGGGTCCCTATACCTCCACGATCCTCAAAGCAAACTGGTGAACGGCATCAGGTGAGAACATCAGCGCCTGATGCCTGTGCGACTGCAGGAAAGAGCGAAGACAGGGAGCACCGCCACCCTCGGCCTCCACTCGGGCAGTGCCCAGCTCACGGCCGCTGCCACCGCCCTCAGGTCCAGGCGGCACGGCCAAAAGGCTGCATGGGACTGTGACTGGGCTGACACATGAGCCTGCAGGAGCAAAGGGCCAGTGCAGGGCCTCAGCAGCGGCACAGGCTGGTCCCAGGAGCAGGGCAGGGAAGGCAGGGGGAGGGCCTGGCATGGGGGTCAGTGTCCCCTCCCGGGAAAGCTGCAGGCCTGTCTGGTCTGCCGGCTCTGGTCTGCCGGCTGCCGTTGCCTGTGGGCTGCTGTTCCCAGGGGTATCTTGGGTTTTAGAAGGAACCTTTAGAAGGCTCCCTGCCAGAGCACAGGGCCCTGTTCCTTGTCCTTCACAAGCCCACCGACCAGCCTTGCTCTGCCCCATGCTGGCTGGCTTCCATCTGCCTTGGCCACAGGGGCCTGGGCAGGAATGCCCCCAACCACAGCAGGTACCCAGGGATGGCTCACAGGCCTGTGACATCTCCAGGAAGCCAAAGTCAGGACGCCCTCTCCTCTCCAGAATTCTTATTTATCTATTCATCACAAGGTTTTGTGGTAAGAGAAAGCAACGTGTAAACCCGTAAACACCTGATGCCAATGCTGGCTTCCTCCGTCCTCGCCACACCCACTGCGAGGGGGCTGCTGTCCCCACCTCCATTTTGGGATAGGAAGAAGGTTAAGAAAGTGGTGCGCACGCCAGCAGGTTGTGCCCCCAGCCCTCCAGGGACCCCATGATGTGCTTCTCAAGGATCACCCAGCTGGAGGTCGCCCTGGCCTCACCCCGCCCTGCCCCCACTCTCCATGCAAGGATCGGGACTTGTGGCCACTGGTGGCAGCAGCCTGGGCCCAGCTCTAGCCTCACTGCCTAGTGGATGGGACGGGACTTACCTGGGCCCAGAGAGACCATGCTGGGGGTGGCCTCAGGCCTATGTGGCCGGGGGGGCCCGGAGTCCGTGGACGGGTCTGGAGTGGAGGCTGACGTTGAGGGAGGGCTGGGGATGATGGCCGTGGAGGCGGCTGGTACAGGGCGAGGCTTGGTGTGAGTGTCACTGGGCCGCTGGAGAGCATCAGCCGGCACAGGGTCAGGAGCTGTGGGGGCCCCAGCCCCAGGGAAGAAGTTCTCTCGGCTGTCCTTGGGGTGCTTTGGGGTGGTGGGTGTGTCCCCTGCGGCCTGTGAGAACAAAGGGGGTGAGGAAGGCTGGCTGGGCAGCCCAGAGCCCTTGCCATTCCACAGGACACCTGCCTGGGCCTGGGACTGCCAACAGGCCCTCATGGCACCAGACCCTGAGCCCCTCATGCTGCCTGCGAGGCCCCCAGGCAGCCCTTCAGGACTCTGCAATGCTAGGAAACTGCTGGGGACCCGCAGCCCCTCCCTAAGAGGACGTCCAGGTCCTGCTGATAGGGACTCAGCAGAGGGCCTGGGGCTGGCCGACCTCAGGTTCCCACTCCTGGGAGCCTCCTGGAGAGGAGCATGACTCCAGGCAGGGAGTCGTTGCGGCCAATGCGGGGACTGTAGTAACACAAAGGCAGTCCTGGAGAGTGATTTCCCAAGGGCCACTGGTGGGACCTGGGGTGACACCAAGAGGCAGCTTCCTGAGTTCAAGACTGCAGCCCCTAAGCCACAGTGCTGGACAGCCTGGCTTCAGCCGCCCCAGCAGCTCCCACCACAGGCCTTCTGTTCTTAGGCGAGCCAGGCCCACCGGGGCCTCCCTGTCTTCGTCCACACAGTTCCCTCTGCCACCAGGTCCCTTCTGCTTTGCACCCAAAGCCCACGCTCCTGGGGCGGTGTGAAGGCTGCAGCTCACTGAGGGCACGCTGCAAAGTGGGCCCCCATGTGTGAGCCATCCCCCCCAGCCTGGGGCTGACTACACTACTGGCCCACACCGGGGACAGTGGGAGACCTCTTGGTGGCTGCAAGTGTAGGGAGGTCTCATGCCTGCTGGGGACACCTCGGTGCTGGGGAGCAGCTGGTTCCCCACCATAACTCTGCTTCTTCTGATATCTGTCCTGCTGGAAATGTCCTGGCCCCAGCTGCATGGGGTCCAGGACAGCCTCTGCCACTCTGCTATGCAACGTGTGTCTGGGATGAGCACGGGCTGCCAGGGGGAGGAGGGGCAGGACAGGCCTGTCTCTCAGGGACAGACATGCCATGGAGAAGGTGGGTGCTGTCCTTGCAGGAGCCAGCCACAGCCACGGCGATAGCACTGAGCCTCTAATTATGTCCACAGCACTCTCCAGGTGTGCACTGGGCTGCCATGTCAACTGGGACATGCTTCCAACAAAATGGACCCTCCCTGAGGGGCAGGAGAAGCAGGCTCATGGCCATGACAACTCCCTACCCCTCCAACCCCCCACCCCCACCCCCCGCCGTGGCCAGAGGCGGGCCCAGGCCCCAGCTGGCTGCTGGTCCTCTTTGAGCCTCGATCTCCTCATCTAAGAAATGGGACCCTTCCCTGCCCTTGGCTCTTGCCAGTTCAGCACCTCCTTTTGCCACAGGACAGGGAGGGTAGGTGTTTGGGGATTTCCTGTGTGGTTCTATCACTGGGAGCACCCCTTTAAAGGCTGCATCAAAAATAGCTCTTCTCTGTCTGGAGTGCTCACTGCCCACTGCAGCCAGGCCAGGGCAGGCAGGGTGGGGAAGGGCCCCTATCTGGGTCGGCAGAGGAGGCAGGAGGGGACCCCTGAGGCCAAGCCCTGCACTGGAGCCCCGGGCAGTGACTCCTGTCCCATGTGGCAGAGGCTGTGGTGAGGGCCGCGCAGGCCACAGGAACCGCAGCAGCTGCAAACTCTGGCTGCTCTGGCAATGGCGCGGCGGGGACTGCTGGTGGCCTGGGGCAGGTCTCCCCTGGGCTTCTGGTCCTCAGCTGGGGGATCAGCCCACTTGGTCAAGATCGAACTGGACTTCCTCAGATTGGGAGCCCTGGGCAGGGATGGTGGCCTGCTGCCCCATCTCACTGAGAGGAAGCCTGTCTGGACACTGACGGCATGCAGCAGCCTGCTGCTGGGGGACCTGGGACTTGAGTCCCCGGGCTGTAGGGGGATGCCCACTGTCCTGAGCTCCTGCCTCTGGACTCCCTGTGAGGTACCTCCCCAGGGGGAAATGCCAAGAAAGGGCCATGTGTGGGCGACGATGGGAGGGCAAGAGATGCTCTCTTGTGCTGCTGGGGAAGGGGCAGTTGGGCCACCCTTGGAAGGACAAGAGGCCACACCTATTCAAATGCCAAGTACCTGCCCTTTGATCCAACGACCCAGGCCCGGGGTCACTGTTGCAGAAATGCCCACATGTAGTGCAGGAAGATGCCCCGTTGGCACTACTGAACAGGACTGCAATGGCCCCCAGCTTTAGACAGGGTGCCCCCTTTCTCTGCTGGCCAGATCCTGCCTATGGGCTTTTTCTTGAGCTGGACCTCTCCCAGGGGACCCCTCTACTTCAGCCCTGGCCCCTCACCCCCTCCCTCCTCAGTCTCACTACTCCTCAAAAGCTGTGGCCTCTGAGCCCCAAACTGATGGCTTCAGGGGCACCTGCACCCAGGGCTCCCACCTAGACCTCTCTCCTAGAGGAAGAGCCACCGGCCAGAGCCCAGGAGGGCCTCACCCCTCCTCCCTGCCACCAAGTCATGCTGGCCCATCTTCTGACATCTCAAACCTCCCTGTTGCTCACTGGGCCCCCGCACCAGCCCCTCCTCTCCACTCAGGAGCAGGGAGTCTTTCGCAAACCCAGCGCCACTCTGCTCCCTCCCTTGCGGAATAAACCCCAGGACCCCCATCCATTCTGCTCCTATCCAATTCATATCCCAGCTCCACATCACTTGCTCTACCTTTGTCCCAAATGAAGTGACCTTTCCAGGTGAGCTCAGCTGGGTAAGGGCCATCTTCCCCATTTACAGAAAAGGCAGCTGAGGTGAGGGGACCCCTCAGGTCACACACTCAGAGCTGGGGTCTGGGTCTGCCAAGGCCCCACCCACCATACAATGCTGCCCCACCTGGGCCAATCATCAGGGGCTCCCTATGGGCCTGAGGCTCAGCTGCTTCCTGTCCATCTCCCCTTAGCCCACCATGACCCCAGAAACAGTCCCTCCCGAGGTGTGCCCACTTTGAGGCCTGCAGCCTGGGGCCCTGGTGTGGGCCAGCCCCATATGAGGAGGCTGGCACAGCCTGGGTCCAGCTTACCTGTCTCTGGGCGGCGGCCCCGAGGTGGACCTGACAGAACTTCACAGCCTGCTCCAGCGCCGCCTCCTCATCCACCTGAGCAAGGAAACGCTCAAAGTCAAAGGACCAGGCCACGGTGGCTGGCCTCGTCCCAGTCCCCGGAGTGTGAGGACCAGCTCCTCTAGATCCCCTGACACTCCCGCCCTGCTTGGGGAGCATGGGAAGAAGCACACATTCATCTCCCGGGTCCATCCTGCAGGGCCACTGCTCTGGGCCAGGCCAGTCCTGTCGAGATCACATCCAGGACCATGTTATCGTGTCCTCAGGGGCTGAGGCTGGCAGAATGGGAGCCAGATCCTGCTCCTCAAGCGAGTGGGACGCAGGACCTTTCAGAGTCTGAGGTCTTGGTGGGCGATGAGGTCTGACTGACCCAGAGCCCAAGAACCCAGGGTGCCGGAGGACAGCAACGAGGTCTGGGAGGCCCGGGGGCGCCCTGGCAGAGCAGTGGGCAGGGCGTGAGGGAGACAGGCCAGGGTGGCGGGAGCAGCCAGGCCGGGGCAGGCAGGGTGGGGAAGGGCCCACCCTCACCAGCAGGGAAGGCAGGGCGTGGTTCTTCCTAATTCACCAGTGACAGAAACAAAGAAAGCCTGATCCCGGATGCTGGGGAGGGGATGACAGAACAGACTCTCCACGGGGGTACCACAAACAGACACGATTTGGGAAGATACTGCTTATGAGGATGGGCACCCAGTCTGAGCCAGCCGCTGCAACTCCGGGGGCTCTTCCTGTGCATATCATCTTAAACAGAGAAAGAGCTGTTATGTCTAACGTAGTAAAAAAAAAAAAAAAAAAGGAAAACACACTAAGGAGGGTGGTGGAGCCTCCTCACACACTCGGGCCATTGCAGCCCGCTTCAGCTGCCAGCCACAAAGGTCTCTGAGGAAGTGCCCCAGAGCCCGGCACCGAGTCGGGTCAGGGGTCCTGTCCCCCTGTGCTGGATGTGATGAGATTGCTGCAAATGGTTTCATTTCCTTTAAAGTTGAGAACAGAGTTTACCAAGCACTTTGCTTTTCTTTTTTGTGCGTGTGTTTTGCCCAGCTCTCTTGAGATACAGTTGACATAATCGCCCCATACTTAAAGTGTACAACACAATGAGTAGGCGTGACCCTCGTTTTTCTGATTCTACGGCCTGCTTGTGGCAGAAAACCTCAAATGTAGGGAAGCACACAGCAGGACTGGGGTAGGCAAGACCCCTGACGAGCACGCCCCACGGGCCCTAGCGCCCCTGGACAGACTGGGAAGGACCTTCTGTGAGAACAGAACTGCAGGCCTGCCCCAGGGCCACCCACCTGCTTGATGAGCATGTAGGTCTCGGACATGATCCTCTCGATGCGGCCCAGGTCGTAGGCCACACCCTTCTGACCCTGCTGCCACACACGGTAGGCGTCTAGCAGCAGTGTCTTGCCAGACTCCGTGTTCTCCAGGAGCTTCCTCTTTCGGCTGGGCCTTGTGGGTGGCTCCTCGGGGTGGCTGCCCGCTCTGGCCGCAGCGGTGGTGGTAGTGGTGGCGGCCGAGGCTGGCTGGGCCGATGTGAGCGGGCTGGGTTGCTGCCGGGCACTGATGCTCAGCTCCTCCAGGGATAGCTCAGTGGGACGGCTCTCGGGGCCCCGGTCCCTTGGGGGGCGGCCTGGCTGTGGGGGTGGTGCCCGTTCGGAGTCTGAGCAGCGCGCAGTGGCCTCACCCGTATCCATGGGCTCGGTAGGCCCTGCCTGGGGACTCTCCTTGTCCTTCCGCTCCCCAGCCTGGTCTGTGCTGTCTCCTGCCTCCATGGCCACAGGTCGGTGGTTGAGAGGACCCACTTTGCCCCCTGGCTCAGCCCCTGGTCCTGAGCCATCTGCCAGAGGGGGCTTCTTGGAGTGGGGAAGGCCCTCTTGACTATCCTCGGGACTGGCCTTGTGGGGGACGTCGGTGGTCATCCTGGCTCCAGGGAGGCCACAGGCCTTGGGCCCCGGGCGTTCTGACCCCTACAAGAAAATTGAAGGTAAAAGACTGTGTCTTTTGTGTTCCTACCACAAGGGTGCCCATCCCGGGCCACTGCGGGTCTGCCTGTCTGTTAGTTGGCCCAGGTTGGGCCTGGACACCTGCCCGAGGAAGTCCCTCCCTGTTCTGCTCCTCTAGCCTTGAGAGGGGCTGACAGGGCACCGGAGGTGGTGCTGCTCCGGAAGAGTGGCCTGTGCAGGGATGGCCTTCCTCTAAATGCGGGCCTTAGGGCAGTCCTGGGCGTCTAATGGGGAGGTAACCTGCCAGGGGCCACCACGCATGCTTGCTGCAGAGCTGAATTCTCCCGTTGGGGGCTCTCACACGTCCTTAATGCACAGCAGCCAAGGTGGAGTCTCGGGGGGCACAACCCTGTGCCCCCGCATCACGGACAAGCTAGTCCTATTGGGCAGGGGGCACTGCAGCGGCACTGCCCTGGCTCAGCCCCCTCCCGCTAGGCCTGTGACCTTACTTCCTAGGCCTCAGGGTGCTCAGTTCTGAAAGGGGGTGAGGGCTGTGCCTGCCTCAGGGCGCGAGGGTGAGGTGGTGAAAAAGCATGTGTGCCCGAAGCAACCTGAGGCCTTGCTCAGCCCCCCCGCCCCAGGAGCCCACCGTGTGCTTCAATATCAGCGCTGCTGTGACCCCGAGGTCAACCTGCCAGGTGGGGGCACACTGCTCAGGGAGTAGCCTCAGGGAGTGTCGCTATGTCCTCCCTGCCCACAAGTCCACACCTGCCAGGCGGGTCAGTGCTTCGCTAAGTGTCTGCCACTGTCTTATTGTGCTGACCTTCGCCACCTGGGGAGGCAGGGGTGCACACTTCACAGGCGGGGACACTGGGACCTGCTTCATGGCAGTTAAGCGAAGGGCCAGGGCCGCCGCCTGGGAGAGGACAGGGGCCACGGGCGTACCTCTGCAAGCTCGCTCAGGGTGTCCTCCAGCACCTTCACAGTGAGGATGAAGGCCCGCTGTGCCAGGACCTGGCGGTCAGCATCTCGCAGATACTTCCTGCAGGCACATGGGGGTGGCCAGAGAAGAGAGCAGAGCCTCAGAGCCACACGGCCCTGGACGGTGGCCCACGGCCCTCCCTGCCCCGAGAACATCTGCGGGTTCCTCAGCATCCCTCCCGCCTGGGTCCATTTCCTGGAAGCCTTCCCTGAGCCTCTTGCCTCGGCACCCAGCACAGACTGCCCTGGGCCCTCTGGGCCAAGTGAGAGCTGGGGGCCTCTGGCCTCTCTCTGTAAAGCCTGTCTCCAGGGTGCCCCAGGCCCCGGCTAAAGGCACCCCCTCCCCCAGCTTCTACAGGTGAATGAGAAGACAGAATGTAAAGCAGTGCAGGCACAGAGGACAGCTGTTGGCCCAGCTAGGCCAGACCATGTCTCCCAGGATCCCCCATAACTGCCGCAGGTGGCAGCTGCAGCAGATGGCCCCCGGGCCTATCTGTCCCGCCCCGTCTGACAAAGGCATCCCTGGTTACCTCTGTGGCCCCAGTCCCCCTGTTGCCTGGCCGGTTATTACTCGCCTTTCCCTGAGGGACCCTGGCTATCATCTGGATACCTGTCTTCCCCCAAACCTGACAGCACCCTGAAAGCACCAAGCTAAAAAGAAACAGGAGGTAAGGAAGGGGTAACTTGTGTTTGCCCCGGGGGCACAGACCAGGATGCTGTCTAGATACCAGGCAGAGAGGCCCCTGAAGAGAAGGGCTGGTCTGTGCTCCCAACCAGTGGAGAGACGCCCCAGGTGGGTGAGGGGCTCGGACCCACGGCAGCACCAGCTGCCCTCACGGGGCTGAGCGTGCACGAGGCTGGGCAGCTGCACTCACTTGCCCTGGTCTGGGGTCCGCTGCAGCATGGAGGACACCTTCAGCAGGGTGCTGTGGTCCCGGAGCTGGGCCAGCACCTTGAGCAGCAGCACAATGGAGCGGTTCATGTGCCAGGCGAAGCTGCCCGGCCGGTCAATCTCGTCCACGGGGATCCTCCAGATGCCCTGTGACAGGGACAGAGGTGGGCGTGTGAGGGTGGCTGCTGCGGCTGGAGCCCGCCACGGTACCAGAAGGCACTCTGCCCAGTCTGGGATGCCTCAGAGCCCTGTTGCCGTCCCGAGGGGAATGGGAGCGTGGACACCCCCACCTACTTCCCCCTGCAGAGGGTAGCGAGGGAGACACACGCTGTCCCACACTCTCCTCTTCTGAATGGCTGCATGGCACGTGTGTACTTGTTCTGTCTCCTGCACAAACCCCGCAGGTCGTGCCTAGCCAAATGCAACCAGTTGGAGAAGCCTGGGGCCTCTGTGCCTTCACACGGGTGCTGACTCAGCCATGCGACCAATTCCTAGGGCCAAACTGATGGGTCAAAAGTGGCCACTGTGAACTTCTGGCAGCTGCTGCTGGCCAGACAGGCTCAAGCATGGCCCCCACCCATGTGCATTCCCTCCAGCGACGCCCAGAGGCTAGAGGGCAGCTTGCAGAATGCCTAGGTTTCCTCCAACCTGCCTTTGTCTGGGGTGCGCTCCACCCGGGACCCCCTCCTCCCCTTCTCGCCCATCCAACCTCACTGTCTGAAGGTTGAGCTGGAGCAGGGCTGGCTCTAGGGAGCCCCGCCACCATCTCCCACAGTCTGTGCTCAGCCCACTGCTGCACCGGGCACCCTGCCCATCGGCAGCTCCTGGGGTGTCCCCACACTCGGCACGCTGTCTGAGACCTACTGGTCTAGTCGAGGTGTGGTGAAGGAAAGGACGCCCAAGGGAGTGGATTGTAAGTGAAGAGAAGCAGGCCTGAGGCTGCGGGACCTGGACATGAGGATTTATGTCTCTGGGACAGGACTTTGGGGGCCTGGAAGGAGCAGGCAGGCTCACAGCTGGCTCCCTTCAGCCAACACCCTAGAGAAATTCCTGTCCAGAATGGACTGGGGCTGGGAGCAATGCCGCCTCCTCCACCTGGGGCTCCCAGCAGGGTACCCAGGGGGTGTCACTCCCAGGGCCCTATTCCCAAGTGTGTTCAGTGATTAAGTTCATGCTCCAGCAGTCCCAGGACGGAAGACAGGGCACCTCCAGCCCTGAGCCACTCAAGCAAGACAGGAGCCTAAAACCCGCAGCTCCAAGCCCCCATAGCCTCCACACTCGATCCCTGGGCTCACACTGGACACACTCCCGCCACCCCCCTCCCCCCGAGCGGTCTGGGGGTGCTGTGGGAAGGCTGGCAACCACCCTTCATCCCAGGCAGTGCCAAACAAGGCACTAGCTGCTTCCCGGCCTGGACAAAAACAGGAGGCTGAAGCCACCCTTGCCGACGGCGCTGACACCAACGCTGTATCCTCCCACTGGGCCCAGGTGGCTTCTGCAGCAGTTCAGGAAAAGCTGCCACTTGAGAGGACAAGAGACAGCTCTGAGCAGCTGTCCAGCCAGTGTGGCCCTGACACCCTGCCCCCGGATGTGCAGCAATGGCCGAGAAGGTGCCATCTCTGTTGCCTCCCAGGCCTAGCGGTGTAAGACTGAAGAGGCCGGCTCTTGATGGCACTGCAGATGTCATGTTCCTCGCCATGGACTCACACAGCCCATGTCAGGGAGGGCAGAGCTCAGAGAGGAGGAACTCCCTCAGGGTCACCCAGCATGCGGGGCAGCTCCAGAGTTGGCCCCTCGCCACGCCCACAGCTCTGAGGACAGAGAGGACAAGCCTGAGCAGCCCAGAGAGAAGCCTCCACCACCTCCTCCTGCCCTCCCCTGCTGGCCTCGGGCTCCTTCTCACACCTCATGGGAGAGAAGGAAAGCCAGAAACACAGCCTACCATGGGCCGAGACACTGCAGGCGTGTGCCAGGGCTGGCCCAGGGCCACAGGCCAAGTCCGGAAGCTGGGTGTGACCCTACCGCTCCCGGATCTCACTCTTTCTTAGGGCACTGCACCGTCAACCGTAAGGGCCCAGAATGACCCTGGATTTCACTGAGGGCCTCCCTCTTCCCTGGCTAAACCTCTGAAGACTCAAAGGACAGGGGGAGGTCACTCTTCCCAGGGCATCTTGATCTGGGGTCAGAAGGTCTCTCCTTCCACCTGGGGAAGGAGGGCCCCTGACATCCTTTGGGGGGCAATCAGGGAGGATGAATGGAAGACTCACATTTGTTCCTCCAAATTGTATTTGGGGGTGGCTGTGTAAGGAGAAGGGTGCTGACTTTCCTGGACCCTCCCCTGGTTAAGTGGCCCTGTTCCTCCCATGTCACCCCTGCCCTTCATGCTAGCTGGGTCAGGGCACAGGCTGGGGAAGAGGAGGAGGTCTGAAGACAGGCCTGCCAGGGACTTGGGGTGAGCCCGGCTGAGGGCACGGGTAAGGGTCATGGGGCCTCAGATAAGGTGCCAATGCTTCAAGAGGCTCCAGGCACTTGGGGTACATGGGCCCCAATGCCTGGCCCCCACTACCTGCCTGGTGGGCGCCAGCCTCAGCCTGCACATGCGGAGCTCACCACCTCTGGAGGTGGCCCATTTCATCCTTGATAAATTATTGGAAAAGGTTTTTTCCACTGTGCTAGAACCCCGGGGTTGTTCCCACACCCCTGCCCCTCCCTGGCATCCAATCTGCCCCTTGTGCCCCTAACATTCCTGCCCTAGCTTGGGCCTCATGTTGCCTCTTGCTTCCACTCTTGCCCCCAATCCATCCACCCAGCCTGGGCTAGGACAAGTTAGGAAAAAGATAATGTCGGCGCATCCCTCCCCACTTATATCCTTGACAGCCAGCTCTCTTACCTGCCTCAGCCGAAGCCTGAACCTAGTGCATTGGCCTTTGTGCCCCTCCTCCCTTGATGCCAGACACTCACCAGGCCCTGCATCTTATAGAGCTGTGAATTTTATGCTTCTCACTTTTTGGGGTGCCCTCTCACCTCCTCTGCCCAGCCAGTCTTCTGTGTCCTCGCAAGCCTGGCTGTGATGTCACTTCCTCTCTGAAGCCCTCCTGGCTTGCTGCCCTCCTAAGTCTCTGCCAGGACCACTCAGGGTCAGCCCCATGGTCAGGGGGTGGGCCTATGGCCGGGAATGCATCCTAAGTGGGGGCAGATCTGCTTCAGCTCCAGGTCCTCAGGGACCCGACACAAACCAGGTAGAGCAGGCAAGGTGCCCAGCTTGAGGAGGGCTTCCTGAGCGTGGAAGCCTAGCTCCTTCATCTCCCTGCCAGTCCCTCGCCCTGGAGGTTTCCAGGGTAGGCGGGAATCTGCTCACAGGGAAATGGATGCTCTTCAGAGCTCTGGGTGTGCACATGAGCCCTGCACTGGAGGGGGGTGGGGATGGATGCCAGCAGCATGCCTCCTTGCTGATGGCAGGTAAGCGACACGCTCACCGAGGGCTGCCAGGACCTGGGGCTGCTTGGAGGCATAGCCCGCCGGGCTCCTGGTCGGGCGAGGGCCCACTCTCCCCTCTCCCCTGAAACATGGAGGTCCCGAGAAGGCAATGCCAGAAGGAAAATACATGTGGCCCTCTGCAGGGTGGGCCAGGTGACCACAGCAGACTTGGTAGGTGGTGGGGGACATGGGTAGGGTCCCCGCAGAGAGGGGATCCCAAACTCCTGCTCTTGCCCCCAAGTTCTAGAATCAAAGACGCAGGGCATTTACCTGTTGGGTTTTTTTCTCAGAAGAGGGATGGGGTGTGCCAAAATGAGCCAGTAAGCACGCTAAAAAAAACCCCTCTCTGGAGGACTTAGCATGTCACCTCCTGAAGTGGGCCAACCTGGGACTATGAGGGGTGGCCGGGCACCGCTAGCCCCACCAGCAATCCCATGCAGGCACGGGCCGTCATCTGCTCATCGAAACAAGGAAGTGCCTTCGATAAGACACTTTCTGGATGCCCACTGAGCAGGGGTGGGGGTCTGCTTGCCACCCGCTCCCTGTCACGCCATGGCACCACGGGCCTGCCCGTCTAACCCTCTGGGACTGCCCTTCCCACCGCTACCTTTCCTCCTGCACCCCGTTCCTGGTTCCCAGGACGCTGCTCCCAGCCGGGCACTGACATATCTGGTGGCATCTGAGTTCGACGGTCACGGACGTTTTCAAGCGCACTCAGCTGGCTCAAACTGTTCACTGTGTAGATGGGAACCTGAGGCCCACTGAGGGGCAGTGAGCCCTCAGCCACGTTGCTGGGTGGCAGCCACGCTCGGAATGCAGGTGGATTCCCTCCTCGTGGCTGGGGCACTGGGCTACCTTCCACTGCAGCCATTGACAGACTGAGAGCCTGGCCGAGCAGCCTCCACACTGGCCAGGCCCATCTGTGATCCCTCTGTGGGCAGAACAGGGTCCCTGTGCCCGGGAGCCAGACTCCCAAAGGGCTTCTAGTCAGTCCCCGAGGAGGGACGACGCCAGGATGCACCCTGTGAGGACAGGTCTACTTTGTACCACATGTTTCAGGCCGTGGTTTGGATCCTTTCACATGAGGGTGGCCCTGCCCACCCATTTCCCTTCCAGACATGTGCACGCGGCCGTAACATAACCACCTATCTCAGAAAGGATGGAAGACCACGCAAGTCAGGCAGAGAGTCCATGGAAATTCAGAAGGGAACCACAGACACAAGAAGCCCTGGGGAGGTTCCTGCAGCCACGCAGCTAGCCTCCAGGGACAGCTGGCCTGAGGGCGGGGAGCCACCGGGCGGAGTCATCAGCTGGCAGGGTGGCTAGTAAGCCAACAACTCTGCCTTCTGTCTGAGCCATGCTGGGCTTCTGTGTCTGCAGCCAGAGCTCCCACGATACCAGCAGCCCTGAGACAAGTGGGACACTTTCCGCCCCCCTACAGAGAAGAGCCAAAGCACACTCCCCTATACTACCCCTCAGAGAAGCAGGGAGCGCCCAGGGCGGGGACAGGCAGCAGGTGAGGGACGTCTGCACGCAGGTGGCAGGGGTACAGCCAGGTCCCACCTGCAGCTCCAAGGCCACACGTGCAGGCCTCAAGGAGGGTGCGGGGGATGTGCCAGGAGGCATCTGAGAGGGAGGAAGAAGGGGCCTAATGAGAGGGCAGTAGGTAGCAGTGCCCGAGGGAGGGGGGGGGCGGCTGGGAATGGCCTGAGGGAGGCCTGCACTTGGGGGCTGAAGGGCAGGCCAAAGCAGGATCAGAGAAGCGAGGGCAAGAGTGGGAGCCAGGGACAGCAGGGACCCCATGAAGAGGGTCTGGGATGGAGCTCCCCTCCGCCCGAGGGATAAAGGCAGCACTGGTGCTGGGCGGGGCCTAGGGGGCATGACTCAGGGTCCCTCCGACTTCTCCCCTGTGCCCCACCCAGCTGCCCCCCTGTCCTGTAGCTCTGGCCGCACCCCAAGACTCCTCTCTGCCAAAGTGCGGACCCACACTCAATCCTGGCTAGGATGACGCCTGCTTGGAGAGCTATGGGCAGTTGGGGGCACCCAGCAGCAGCCTCGGAGCACTTAGAAACACAGGACCGTGCTCGAAGCCCCACCCATGTGCAGCTCCTCGGGAGCATCTCGGCTGACCCCCAATGGATCCAAGCGGTTCCAGGCTCTTGGCTAGCAGATGAGGTCACCGAGACAGACTATAACCACCTGAATAATTCATGGAGCCCCTGACTCTGGGCTGAGCGCTTGATACAAGTTACTACACTCTCCCTGTAGCCTCGAGACCTGGGCATCCTCCTGCCGCTCTTAAGGAAACAGAGCTTCAGAAGCTGAGCCCCACACTGGGACAAGCTGGGGGTTCATGGAGGCTGGCAAGCATGGTTGGGGGCCCTTGGAGACTTTCCCAGGAGAGCCGAGAGCTGGGTTGGTGGAAGGGCTGGGGTGCTGCCAGGCCACCCTACACTCTTGCCCATGAACACACGGCCACTCACAAAGGGGGCTAGAAAGCAGGGCGAGGCTGGTGCCCAGGCAGGAAGGCCACAAGGCCTTGGCCTCTGGTCACCAAAATCTTGGCAGGTGGCCCCTCGGGGATGGACAGCAGATGCCCCCGCTGGCATGGAGCAAGCTAAGGTCGTGCTCATTCCCAAGGCTCATGCTGTCTCCAGCACACTGTAGTCTCAGGGCAGCTTCCTGGAGGGGCAGGGACTCCCCTCTCCCCAGATTCCTGATCAGCTGGCCAGTCCACACCTCCCTTACTGCCTCAGTGTGGGCTGGCAGGCCTTGCCCACTCATAGTCCTGGACCCCTGGCTCCTTGCACACCAGCAGGGCTTCCCGCGGCTCAGGAGCAACTCTGAACTTGGCAGCCCGAAACCACAGGTCCAGATACAGTTCTGATTCTCGAGGTAGTTCCAAATGCCCTGTGCGAGGCCACTGTTCAGGCCATTCTCGACAATACACCCCAAGGTCATTCTGGGGCTCCCAGATGTACCTGTCACCTTCACGGATCCCATCTTTCAGTAATAGCCCTCCGGAGCCCCCTCCACTCCAATGGCACAGGCAAAGGCTCCCCAGGGAAACAAGCGGCCTAGAAATGCCAAAGCAGAGAAGGAGGCAGATGGGAGGTGTGGCCTGGTCGGGTTCTTCCAACTAAGCCATACTCAGATCCAGGGCATGGGCATCGTCACTGAGTGGACGAGGCTCAAGCCACAGGGACCAAGTGCAGACTCCTGATTCCTCCCGTGCCCACACTGGCAGGGACTGTCCAAGTATGTAAGCAACCCACCCCTCATGTTCCAGGGGGCTAAGGTGAGTTCTCACAACCTGCCCGAAGCTACCCAGTGACCTGGTGTGGGACCAGACACAGACTAGACTCCCCGACTTCAGGTCTCTCTGGCTGCGTTCTCTCTGGATGCTTACAGAGGCACAAGAGGTCAGCAGTGTGATCTGTGATTTACGGACTAGAAACAGAAACGCAGAACCAAGCAGCGACACCACATCACTTCGGTTTTGAGCTAGGGCCTTTGAAGACCTGAGAAGGCCCCCCTGGAAAGGGGAGGCTGGAACTGGACACCTACTGGCAGAGGAATGGGGAGTGAGTGTCCTCCACCAGTACCTCTGAGTGTCTCAGAGACTTCATAATCTAGCCCCCTGAGGCCCTGCTTTGGGCATGGCCTCCAGCATCGGCCTTCCAGAACTCTGTTGGGTTCCTCCTGCTGTCCCCTGCTGCCCTAACAACAGGACTCAGGTGTCCCTTCCCCACTCTGCTACTACTGGGGTCATGCCCAGCTGGGGCACCCGGCAAGACTCAAGCAAGAGGACAGAAGAGAAAGTAACCACCCCTGGGAGCACCCAGAAAAGCCACAAAGGAGACAGGCTTCGGTGCCTTGGGGATAAACTAAGCAGGGAAAGGCAGCTGCCCAACTATTGCCTCAGCAGACTGAGCACCCCTAGGTCTCCCGCAGTGCTGTCTGGACCCTCTCCAGTTCACCCCGGGCTGCTGCAGCCAGAGGGGCCCACGTCTGCCTGGGGCCTTCTCAGGCCTCCCCTACCTGACCACGGGGTGCTCATAGGATGCTTATAAAGGCTAGCTCTCGAGATCAGTAGCCGGTCCCAAGGACCTGAATCCTGGCCTGCTGTGCCATGGCCTCCCGCACTCTGAGCAGCAGCAGCTGCATCTCTCTTGCTCATCGGTACCTCAGGCCCTCGGAATAGATCCTGGGGGGAAGGGAAGCCCTCCCACATGAGAGTCAAGCTAGGCAGACAGGGATGTGGGGCCACTGGGCCTGCCCGAGCAGCCTCCAGGAAAAGAATGTTTCAGGGCAAAGCCACAAACTCTGGCCTCCAAGTCCCCTCAAACTCGGTACAGCTCTGAAGTGCCTCTGAGTGAGTCCCAGCATGAACCAAGGCCTAAACAGGCTCTGAAGAGTTTATGCCCCAGATGAATCCCCTTTGGGTGCTGGGGAGGCCCAACTCAGGAGCTGCTCCAGAGCGGCCTCTGGGTCTCCCAGGGTAGATCGGCCTGGCAACTGCACAGAAAGCCAAGTGCATCCCAGGAACCAGGAGTCTCGCGGATGGGTCAGGCACCGGGATGGGTCAGGATCCCCCAGAGGGGATCCTTGCTAGTAGGAGAGACAGACACACGGGTATCCAGGGTGAGGAGAGAGAAGGAATAAGGAGGGAGGGAATAAGGGGAGAGAATGCTCAGGGAAAGCCAGAGAAAAGCCAGGAAGGAGGAGGGGCCAGACGAGGTGGAGCCTCTGTCAAGTGGGGAGGAAATGGGCAACCCCCTAGAGCTGACCTTATCACCTGGAGTATCCTGAGCAGGAGAACAAAGGAGTGTGGAACGTTTGTTTGTTTGTTTTTTGGTGCTTGTAATTTTTATCTTAAAATTTAACTCGGTAAACAGCACAGGTATTTTTTTTCTATCATCAAAACTCCTGTCATTAGAAATGACCACAGTGCATCACCACACAGGTGTACCCACCCATCCAGTCCCTTCCTGGTGGGCGCCTGGGGCTGAGTCCTTAGAATTATTATGAACAATGCCGGCTAAACAGCCTTCCCTGTAGATCTTTTCTCCCTCTCCTTGGCCTGGATCCCCCAGAGGGTACAAAAGAGGGGGTACACTGCAGCAACAGGAGCAGAGCCTGGATGCTGACCTATGACGGGGGGGGGGTGTTGGGGGGGCAGTCCATCATCCCAGGCCTTCTCAGTCCCCAGTATGATAGGTGAACAGGCCTCCCAAGGCTGCTTAGCTCCAACATTCCTGTTCACAGAGCACCCAAGGGAGAACCCGTTCCCCCGACAGAGGGATTCCTGCAGCCCACCCCACCCCCCCCGCCACCTGGCATGGGTGCAGTGGTGACTCAGAGCTCCAAACAGGCGAGGGCGGGCAGCCTGCTGGCATCCCATTCCCAGAAACAGTGGGCTTGGGGCTGTGGGAGCAGGCTGCTTCCAGCCGAAGACCTGCTTCCATGTAGGTGACGAGCTGGAGAGAGCAAGGGAGCCCCTCAGTAGGGAGGGGTGTCTCTCCCCCCAGAGAAGCATAAAAACTTTCCACAGTCCAGCCTCCGTGAGGCAGCCTTACTGACCCCAAGCTGAGCCAGAACAGAATCTGGACCCTTGACCCTCAGGTCAGGAGCAGCCTTGGGGAGAATACCGGCATCCTCCAGAGTCTTACGGAGACACCTGTCGCTGGCACATCCATATGAACTTCCTAAACAGCGAGACTACTTGGAGAGGGTGTGCAGGGCTGCACTTGGTGGCTGTTAGCCCCAGGGGCCAACGGTACCGACAGCGTGCCTGTCCAGCTTCTCCAAAGTGGGATATTAATTTAGAGCTCACGGGAAGACATTTGTCTCAGGGCACGCAGCCAGCAGGGAGCTGAAACTATGGCAAAACTCAGACTGCTCTGCTCTTCCCACTGCACCCCGCCTGTCCCCAAGTAAGGCGAACATCACAGACAGCGCCAGGCTGCCAGAGGAGCACCTCTCCCACAGCTGGCCCAGACGGCTCGCTCTCCTTCCGGAGCCACCCTCTTCAGGAGTCCTGAGGCCTCTGGGGCCAAGATGCCCCATCTTCCTGATGCCCCGAAGGGCGAAGGGCCCTGCCCCTCCCACAGCACTTGGAGCCACTGTCCTGCTCCAGGCCTAAGGCTGGCGGCACAGCCAGGGGCAGGCTAGGTTGAACACCCCCAGGGACAGGAAGTCCTGCAGCTTCCACTGCAAACCCACCAGGGCCCGCCTTTCTGGCCGCAGGGTTGTACAAAAACCGCCAGGGGCGCCGTCGCCCTCCACCCAAGCAGCGGTCCTCGCGGGGCTCCTGAGGGCAAGGGATTCCCCGCGCCATCCACAGGTAATGAGTCCCCAGCACAGGCAGGGCTTGGGGAAGCCTGCAATTTGCCTGCAGCTGGGGCCTGCCTGCTTCCAGCCTCTTCTACCAAATGAGACGCCGCACACTGGGTCCCCAGAACTGCTGGCTGCCCCTCCCTTCCCCCCCTCCCGCGGAAAAGCAGAAACGACAAACAACTAAGTGCGTGGGGGGAGCCCAGCCCGCAACTCCACCACGGCCCCGCCTGAGTGTGCCGCAACACCCCCCCATCCCACGCCCCCGCCCCGCGCCCCTCTGCACCCTCCCTCCCACTCTGCCGCGGGGCAAGGTCCTGGCCCAGCTCCGGACTCCGAGCAGGCTAGGCGCTCACAAACCGCTGGCACCAGCCTCCCGCCCCCGCACAGCAGCTATTTATAGCTGGGGAAGCACCGAGCCCGGGCGCCGCTGCCCACCCGGCCGGCCCGCTCACCATCCCCAGGAGCGGCCCGCGCTGCTGCTCCTCGGCGCCGCCCGCCGCGAAGTTGTTCGGGCCGGCGGCGAGAGAGCGGCTTTGGCTTTCGCTTTCGCGCGGCGCAGCGCAGCGCACACCCCCGCGCGCCGGCTCGCGGCCCCCGGGCTGGGTCGGGCTGGACTCGCCCGGGTCTCGCTGCGCGGGCTTCTCCCCCGGCAGCGCGGGTGCGGGTGCGGGCTCCGCTGGTGCCCGCCGCCCGCCCCCGCGCGCCGCCGCTCGGCCCACCCGGCCGCCCACCTGACGCTGTGCAGGGCGCCGGCCCGGGGGCATGGGGGCGCCGCAGCCCGCCGCCGGCCGACTTCCTCCGCCGCGGCGCCCGGGAAACCACGGCCCGCGGGCTTCCTGCTGCGCCTGGCGGGCAGGGGGCCGGGGCGGGGGTGGCAGCCCCAGCCGACCCGGGGAGGGCTAGGCAAAAGCTTCGGAAAGCGGGGAGCCGGCAGGCAGAGGAGGAGAGGTGGTCGCGGCCCAGACCCCCGCCCCCCAGCCCCGGTCAAGTTCCTACCCGCCGGCTCCGCCGTGGCATCTGTGCAGATGAGCTAGGGCGGGCGCCGGGCCATGGCCGCGGAGGCTCTTTCGCTCTCGGCGGGCCGGGGCGGGGCGGGCAGAGCCGGACGGGGCGCGGGCACTCGCTCCCTCGCTCGGCCTGGAAGCGGGCCCAGTAGCGCAACTGACTTTTGCCGGCCAATCCTCGCAGGTTCCCTGACCCGGTGCGCGCCAGTGGTGGTGGGCTGCCCACTGGGCGAGGGGTACGGCCCTCACCGCGGGAGGCTGTGGGTCCCAAAGGCGCCGGACCAAGCGATGTAGGGGCGGCAGGGAGTGCGGGGGGGCTGTGGCAGTCCTCACCCTGCAGGCGGTAGTTATGTGAATGGTGCCCCCTGGAGTTGTGCCAGGCGAAGGCCCTGTGGAGGGCAGAGGAGTGGGTATGTGGGGACACGCAGCTACACTGAGCTGTCCTTGCTGATCCAATGGGGCAGTGGGAGGTGGAGTAAAGCCTTTTCCACTAACATCCTCAGAGGGAAGGGCAGAACAAAGATGCCATGGCAGTACCCCCCACCCCCCACCCCCAGGCTTTACAGCTGGCAGGGGCCTCCTTTTCCAGTTGGGCTGTGGGGCTGAGCCTGGAGAAGGCCCTGGGTCAAGGCAGTGGGAGTGGCCAGGCTGGGCAGAAGCAGGGGGGGGCTCAGGACCCCCTGTCGGACTCTAGTCCAAGAAGGGCAGTAGCACCTCTCCCTCTCAGCACAGGATAGCCTGGAAGGGGGACTGTGCTCATTCTACAGATGAGGAATGGACTCATGCCTCACCCAGGAACAGAACACCATGCCCCCGGCACCCACAGGTCCAGTGTGCACACAGCACTGTGGGGCACACGGCTCCAGGACTGTCCGCCAACTACCAGCAGCTCCTTCCTTCCCAGGAGAGGAGAGGCCAAGCAAAGGCAGGGACAGTGGACAGTGGACAGAGAGATGCTGCACCAAGCCCTGGCCTGCTACCAGGCACCCCTACAGCTGCCCCCCCAAGCTTCTCTCTCACCGTCTCAATGCCAGGAGTTCCTTGCTTCCTCCTCCTTCCCCACACACGTAGAGGCCTCAGATGCACCTGGCTCCTATCCTGGTGACACTTGTCCTGGTGCCATCTCCCTGAGCCAGCTTGTTTCCATCTATCCTACACTTAGGCTAGTTCCTGCCCACTAGTGTTCCCAGTCTTGCTATGTGCCCCTGCCAGGTGCCCTTAGTCCAAACGGGCTCGGGTCCGACCTACTCCTTCAGCCAGGGGGATGTCACACTCTCTGTCCTCCCTCCCTCCCCCTCAGAGGACCACTACTCCCTGCCAGGCACTGGAAGAACCAGGCCGTGGTTCTAGAGGTTGTTCACTTGCAGGGAGAAAAGCACAAGCACAGGCCACCCCAGGGTTATGTGAGGACAAGGGTCTCCTGACTGAGTGCTCACCACAGGCCGAGACTCAAAGGAGTTCTACATCCACACGGTACTCAAGTCACAACAGCCCCTCGCAATCTACATGCATATCATCATTTGACACTCACATGTGGGGACAGGTTCAGAGAGATTGGGCACTCGTTCAGAGTCACACAGCAGTAAGGTCAGTATGGCCAGGACCTGCTCCCAGGCCTGGCTGGCTTCAGAGCTGGATGATACCTCCTGGCTGTACGGAAGTCTGGAGCAGACAAATGACACTTGTGCCTTGCACAGCTCATGACCTCACTTCATACCTTATTCACTTCCTGTAAGATAAAGTCAGACCAAAGGAGGCTGAGAACATGTGCTCATCACACCTAGGCCAGGAAGAAGCTGTCTGTGTTGAGTACATAGTTCTCTGGAAACTAGCCCTTGTGGTGCTCTCATGAGCACACCTGAGGCCCAAGGTGGGCTGGGGCAGCCTGGGGTCCCATGGTCTTGGCTATCATAGCAGGAGGGAGGCCTGTAGTGGGTGAGGGGAGCCCAGGGGCTCTGTGCCAGGCCCCTGCCCAGCAAAGTCTCTGGAGAGAGACTAGCCTGGGACAATGTGTGCTCCCAGTGGTCTCCGGCTTCCTGGGACCTGCCCCAGGGACCTCACAGTACCCAGCACCCCACGTCCTGGTTTGTGCAAGCCCTCTCCAGAGCCCCGTGAGATGCGCACTGCCATCGCTAGCTTGTCAGACCATGGCACCGCAGCCCAGAACCAGGAGGTGGGAATCACTCTCCCTGAGTCCCCAGGAGGAAGCCTTCCTGTGCACCCCTGGGGCTTCATGTGAGAGTGCTGAGACAGGAAACGTAGGGGGCTTGCATCACATCCTCAAGAATTCTTTGGGCCCAAAAGAGCCTTGTGCCCTTTCTGGGACTTATCAGTACCCTACACAGGAGAGCCCCCATGGGTCCTAACCACCCACAAAGCACCTGGATGTGTAGCACACAGGCCTCTGACTGCTGTCCAGGGAGGATGGCAGCTCATCCACCTCAGGGCTACCCCTGAGACCTTGGCAGCTCCTGGAGCACTCCGCCAGCCTCAGGGGCCCCGGAGGCCAGGCCACCCTGATCATGCTCACCCAGAGTCCGGCAGGAGCCCCGGCAAGCAGGGTCTGACCTGCGGGCTGCCTGCTCTGGATCAGTCTTGGGGATCGGGGTGTCCCTGCCACCTGTCTGGGTGTTGAAGGGCATGCTCCCGCCTGTCCATGGAGAAGGAACGATGTTGGAAGTGGATGTGCTAGCCCTGGGCTGCACGCAGGCCCAAGCCTCCTCAGCCTCGGGCCAGGAGGAGCCCCATGCTGTCAGAGTGTCCCACTGCCTTTCCAAGGGATGTCTGACCTTAAATCTTCAAAGCAAACTTCGACAATTGATCATAAGAAAACAAAAGTCCCAAGGATGTTGCCTGGTCCTACAGGGATTTTCCCAGGCAGACCCCTCTCCCCAGTCCAGCTCCAGGATGGGTGGGTCACCATGGAGAGGACAACGGTGGCAAGGGCAATAAGTAGGCAGCCCTGAGAGCCACCTCCCCACGCCTGGCCCGAGGCCCTTGATTAAGGGCCAACTCTGAGAAGTGCTGACCCATCACGTCCCCAGCTGCTGTCCACCCAGCAGCCCCTGGCAGCCAGCAGGGAGGCGGGTGGGGGGGGGGGTCAGGGCCTCACCCATTTTCATGTTGGGAAGTTGAGTGGCCAACATTTCTCTTTGCAGCCCCTATCTGGCTCCCCTGCCCACGCTGTGCTGTCTGGTCACGTTTATTCTCTACACCACAGCCATTTCTAGAATGCCAACTGTCCGCTACCCTTAGTTAGGATAGGGGCCTGGCCTCCCCTCGAAGCATGTGTGCTCCCATGGGTGACTGCAGAGAGGGAAAGCTGAGCTGGCTCTCCAGGAGCCCAGGGATGACCAGCAAAGCCAGAGGAACTAGAGAAAGCAAAACTGAATAACTGTGGCCTTGTCTGGACAAGCAGCCCCTAGCGGGAACACATGGGGTGAGAAGGAGGGTGGGCAGGGTCAGAGGGCAAAGTCTAAACTGTCCCAAGGTGTCAGTGTTGAGTGAGGAGCCACAGAGAAGGATGAGCACTGGCCTCTGGGACAGATGCTGTCACCCCGTGTTACTTAGTACAAAGGAAGACATGCCGTGTACCTGGGTGTGGAACCCAGACCGATGGGCGCATGTGTGTATGTTCCCAAGCCTCTGCCTCACCCTGGGGAGGGCCAGCAGAGAGGGCAGACGGGGCACTGTTCACCCTTTTCTGGACGCTTTCTGGTCACTGGAGCAGTACAGCCCGCTGGAGTGGTAACCACAGCCTTCCTTGGAAATAGATGCTTGGCCTTTGGTTCATGTGCCAGTGAGGGTAAGCAGCCCCCAGCAGAGGTGGGTTCCTCGCCCATTGAAGCCAGTTAGATCCCAGAGCTGGGCTGCTGTCCCAGGCGCTGCCAGCTGAGCTGCCCACGGGACCATGCGGCCCTAGTGGCCCCCTGTGACCATCCTTTCTCAAGACCTGAGCCAACACAGACCTGTAGGTCGTTCCTGGTTCCCTTCTGCTGACTGTGACCTTAGTCCCCACTTGACCTAACCCCATCTTCTTCCTTGGCTAAGTCCAGGGCCGCCTTTAGGTGGCAAGAACGCTCCTTGGAGTTACCAGTCGCAATCCTCAGCCTTGGGAGTTTTGAGCTGCCAACTAGTTTGGAGGCACAAGCCTTCCTGTTGCTCACCTGCCTCCTTGCTGTGGGACACTGGCTCTGTGTGTGCCTGGGCAGCCTCTCTGCCAAGTGCATGCCAGCCTCAGACCTTGGGCCTCCCAGTCCCATGCTAGCCAGCTTCCTCTCCCTTCCCTGACAGCTAAGACAGCGAAACGTGCCTCTCTTCCCCAGGTATACAGACCCCCAACAACAACCCCGCTTCATTCTCATATGCTAGAGCTTCTGGTACTCAGAAGTTCTTTAGACTGTGCTCTATGGCTGCAAGATCAAATCCAGCTGTTTGGCCTGTATGACCGTGAGTGACAACACAGTGGTGGGGAACAGGGAAATGACATGCCCAGGGAAATAGTCCGGCTGCGGTGGGCAGGGCGTGACGCAAGGATCCCTGTCCCTCAGGCTAGGGCTGTGTCTGCCTCGACAGACAGCTGCGCCCATGCCATGTGTGGGGCCGCAGGGACCAGCACGTGGGCCTCTGGCATGCACACATTCCCGCCACTGCCTTACTCAGAGAGAAATGCCACCTCCACATCTCCAGGCACCATGAGGCAGACGCGGACACCAGGGCTCTCATGGGCAGGGACCGACGCAGCCACTGTCCACATCAACTCAGCTCACCTGGCACTTCCAGCCCAGCCAGCTTGGGGATCAAGAGCAGAAATGGCCACAGAGAGAGAGAAACAAGAACGAGACAAAGGGACTGGGCAGCTTCCTGGGGAAGACACAGTGGCATCTGGGCTGAGTGCTGTTGGACAGGGATCTCCCCACACAGGGGTACAGAATAGAGAAGGAGAGACAGGTGGGGGGCCTGTCACATCAGGGACAGCCAACAGGGACCACGTGCAGAGGCCTCTTATGGAGAGAAAAGCATCGCAGGCAGGGCAGAGAAGGGAGACCAGCAGGCTGTGAGGCTTCTTGGGGCAAGCTGGGTCTTGGGGTGTGATTGATAGGGACCATAAGAGCCTCCTTGGAGCGAGAAGACGCTTACAATGGGCTCCTCTGAGCCCACCCCCATGCCGGGGCTGGGAATGAGAGCTGCGTCCAGGCTTCTGGAATCGCCCACTCTTTGGAGGACTGCTGAGCTGCTTCCGCTTCATCTCAGGAGGGAAGCCTGCATCCTAGAAAAGCCATGTCTGACATGCACACTGAGAAAACTAGGGCAGTCTAGCTATCATCTGACCCCAGGTTCCTAATAAATGGCCTTTGTGGGTTGGGGAGGTCGGGGGTGGGGGAAGGGGAGGCTCTGGCTCCTCTGGCTGGGCTGCTAAGTGAGGGGGAGTGATAGGAACCTCAGTAGGGCCAGGTTCAATGCACAAGTGGCTACAGTAGCTGTGGCCCAGGCCAGGTTTCTTCCCTGGATGGTCCCCACAGGATCCTTGTGCAGGGAGAGGCGGAGCTGAACGAGGGGCAGGGGTGAGCAGACATCAACCGCAAGACAGAGGCGAGGTCCTCAGCAAAGTTGGCACCTCCGTGGGCGTGTGGGTTCCCAAGCAGGCCCACCACGTTCTCCTGCCCCACAATAGCCGTAGGCGGAAACCCTTCAAATCTCATGTACAACATCAGAAGGGGAACAAACTTGTCCAGATTCTCCCTGCAGAGCAGGGCTCAGTCCGCAGTCCACAGAGGTGCCCCTGAAGCAGAACACATTTGAGATGTGACCAGAAGATGCAACCCAGGCCCAGCACCCCTCCCCTCTCTGGAGCGATGTGCAACCTTCGTGATGGCACTGGGACCTCCCATCCATGCCGTGAAGGGACGGGACCGGGCTCCATCCCCTAGCAGTGGGGTCGCCTGTCCAGAGTGGCTCCCACGTAGATAGCATGCTCCTGCTGGCCCACAGCACAAGGTCAAAGCCCGAACACAGCACTCTCCTGTGAGCCGAGCCACACCGAGCTGCAGAGGACACGGGTCTTACTCCTCCGGGGCCAGAACCTATCCTCCCCCGAACTTCCCTCGGACCCTCTGGAGGGCTGTTTTTGGTCCCGCCCCAACATTCTCCCTCACCTCTTTAGCCCCCAGGCCCTTCTCCAGGCCTACCCTCCAAGCTACACAGCCCACGGCTCTGAGAGCTCCCCACTCGATGATGGCACCGCAACCGGGACAGCCTACGGCGGGCACCCCACAGCCACAGGACAGAGCTAGCCTGCTGACCACAGACACAGGGCTGACCCAATCTACCTTCCCCACCACTCCTGCCCTGAGCCGTGAGGACCCTTACACCCCGCACGGCCTCCCTTTGTTCCCTCTCCCGGACCGCCTTCTCCCTGGTTTGACAATCTGTCCAATCCCCCAGGAGTGTTCCTGACTAGCTGCCCCCCCTACTTGCTGAGGCTGGTAGGTACCCCTGCCCTGCACCCACAGCACCCCGAGACCCACAAAGTAGTACACTCAGGGTGCGCGGGCCAAGCGCTGACACCCAACCTCATACTGAAGTGAAGCTGTGGAGGGTAGCGGGCTCCTGTCACCCAGGGGAGGGCTCCTCACCTGCAGCCCTTGGGGCCAGCCTTCCATTTCAGAGGCCTCCCATAGCACCACCTCAGTGGGTTTCACACGCCTCTGCCCCTGTGGCAGAGTCAGGTTCACTTCCCACCTGTGAGGAGCCCGGGCCGGAACCTCAGCCAAAGCATGGCCTGGAACCCAAGGCTCCCCACCTTCCTCCAAGTGGGTCCAGGCGGGTATCTCTCTGGGAATAAAGCCCCGCACTGACCTGAGGGGGCTGAGGCAGCCAGGCCCCAAGAGATGCCCCTGCTGCCTGGGGTTCCCTGTGACCAGTGTTGGGTGGGCCTCCCCTGTACCCCAGAGCTGGCCCCTACGTAGGGAGCTGGAAGAGTGGGGTGTGGCTGGACAGAATCTGTGAGTCTGTGCTCCTGCAGGTGATGGGCTGGAGTTCAAGGGGAAGTTCCACCCGCTCTGACATACCCTAATTTTAGACTTCTTATGCATATTTAGAGATCAGCATTTAAATTGTTTTTAATCAACTAAATTCCTGTACTTCCTTCCAAGGCCTTCCCAGTTGGCTTTGATCCATCTCATCTCTTCCACTGGCCCTAGTGAGCCCTGTCACCCATGTGCCTTGTGTCATCCAGGTGCCTTCCCCCAGCTCCCTCTTTCTCCTGCAGACACCATCCCAGACCCTCTACTGGGCACAATGTCCCCAGGGCACATGGCAAGCAGTACTGTTATAAGCCCGAGGTAGGCCTAATCAACCCCACTTTGCAGATGAAGAAACTGAGCCTTACAAAATCTGGCTAGCTTGTCCGGAGCCACCCAGCTGCATGAGTGGAGCGAGGCATGGAGCAGAGCCTGGGCCTGCCCTTGTGAGGGAGTCCTTGCTCTGCCCTCAGGGGCATTGGTGGCCACAGCCCATCACCATGGAAACCAGGCAGGGACTCCTGGAGCTGGAGCTCTGGTTTGCATTTTAAACCCAATGCTGCTCTCTCAGAAGCAACTTGCTCAAACTTTCCAAAGAGGAAAAGTGGAAAATGGGGGCTGGAGGAGGAGGAGGAGGAGGAGGAAGAGACAAATTCCAAGACTGAAGCCACCCCAGAAAGAAGGCCTGACCACCGA
Organism: Potos flavus; assembly: GCA_028534135.1. Taxonomy (NCBI): domain Eukaryota; kingdom Metazoa; phylum Chordata; class Mammalia; order Carnivora; family Procyonidae; genus Potos; species Potos flavus. Next base: position 57,703,710 of record CM052889.1, on the reverse strand, counting down.
GCTTGGGAAGCCTTGGTCTGGAGTGGCAGAATGGTGGCAGGGCAGAGACCCCGCAGCCTTCTCCAGGTCTCCTAACCCTCCTTCCCGGGAGCCTGGACAGGACGGGAGTGTGGCTGGAGCAGGTGGCACCCAGCCCTTCCTGTCTGCTGGAGGGGCTGCCTTTTCATGTTTCCTAGCAGGGCGTGTGGGAAAGCATTCTTTTGGAAAACAGGCTGGAAAACCACTGACCTCATCCACTGGCCCACCTCTGGAGATGGGTAAACTGAGGTCAGCAGGGACCAGGACCAGGAAGTCAACAGCAAAACTATACTCTGAGGGCAGGGCAACAGCCTCCACCTTGCCTGGACGAGGGTGGGAGGAAGATGTATGGACCATCATGCAGTATCCCCATCCCAGCCCCGCTCCAGCCCCGCCCACCATCCACAAGCCCCAGCCACACCCACAGAGGCTCCTGGCTTGAGAACCCCCGTACAAGGCGACCTCACCATTACACACAGTAAAAGATCGGAGACCTCACGCCAGAGTGTGACCTTCAACCAGGGCCTGAGGCAACCCAGGGGGGCAGCCCCATGCTCACAAGAATCCATCGCAAGCAAAACCTGGTGGCCTTGCCATCGGCATGCTCTTGTAGGGGCGCATCTGGCTGTGGGCCAATGCCCGTCACCTAAGAAATCCATCCTCCTAGCTTCCACTCTAGCTTAGGCTGCCTTGGAGTAGCCGAAGGCTGTGGGCAGCTCACCTTGCACCCCCAAGCTCCCCTGAGGGTACCAATGATCTGTCTAGAGGGGTACCCAGGAAGCCTTGGCAAGGAAGGGGAGGAAAATGGGTGGCAGCCATGGGCACAGCTTCGGGGAGGGCAGGCAAAGGCCAGCAAATACAACCTGCCCTCCCTCCTGTCCCCACCCCTGTTGCAAGACCCCTTTAGGACCTTCAACTGCTCTCCATGCCTGCCACCTCCCACATCTGGAATCCTCCCTGGTGGGGGGATGCTACTGCTTCCTCTTTTTATCACCTAGGTGGGTTTTGGGGAAGCAGAATAGCAATGCTACATGCTGCCAACAGCCCACCAGTGACCACTGCTGCAGGGAGGGCCAGGCAGGGCAGGGTGGGTCTCTCCTGTACCCTGGGGCCCTTGTCTACCTGCCCAGGACAGGGCGGTCACAGGCTCCAGTAAGGGTTAGGCCCAGAAAAGGTCCCATCTGGGCTGCACAGGGCAATTCTTGGGGCTCAGATATGTGGACCTATGGCTACCTCAACACAGGGCTGGGACCACAAGGCTCTCAAGTGTCCAGGGCTGGACACTCCCCTCTCCCATCTCAGAGATGAAGAGATGGAGTCTGAGAGGTCACGTGCCACCCTGTAGAGGATACGGTACTTCCACGTCCTGACTCAGTCAGCGGGTACGCCTTCCAAGCCCACAGGGGCAGCACTGTGGCAGGAAGCAGAGCCCCTATCCCGCCACTCTCTGGCTCAGGGGGCCTGGGGCTTGCCACCTCGGGTTCCTCATCTGCAAACAGGGTAACGCAGCACCCCTCCTCCCTGCAGGGTTTGGATGGCGCCAACTGGTCGGAACCTGGCAAGCAGATGAAGCCCAGGGCAGAGATGGGCGCTCACGCCTGCAGGCCCCCTCCTGTCTGCCCTGGGCACCATGGCCAACAGCATGGGCTCTTACCTCAAACCTTGCCAGGCTGGGTGCAGCCTGGGTGTGGGTGCATTGGTGGGAAGGGGAGTCGGGGGGTGGGCAGAGAGCGGTCTGAGCTCTCTGAGGCCAGGCCCTTTGGGGTGGGAATCCCAACTTTGCTCCTTCAGGGCTGAGTGATGCTGTGCCCGCGCTGCCATTGTCCTTAGCCTCAGCTTGCTCGTCATGAGATGGGGATCATGGGGTTGAAGGCAGGAATAATGAAGTGCCTGCCACCCCTGAGACTCCCTGCACCCACAGAAGCAAGCCCTGTGGCCTCCCTCCCCTCCCTGGCAGAGGCCCACTCACTGGCATTATTTCCCACCTTTTAGCTTTCCACTGGGCCATACCAACCGACTGGCCACACCCACCGACTGGCCACCTGCAGCCTGGGGATGGGGGCACAGGGAGGGCCTGCCTGCGAACCCCCTCTTCTTCCTGGCATTAAGGCGGGGTGCCGACAGTCTCTGCAGCCAAAGTCCTCCCTCAGGCTCTCCCTTCGCTCCCAGCCATCCTCAGGTCCTTGGTCCGAGTGGGCCGCCGGCCCTGTTCCACTTTCTAAAGCCTTGCCAAGACCTGGGCCTCCTCCTAGCAGTGCGCCTCCCCCTGCTGCCTTCGGCACCACGGCACTGCACTTCCAGATGGTGTGCCTGGGCCTGGGACAGCGTCCCAGGGGGGTAAAGCCCAGAGCTCTCTGCTCAAGCTGAGACGGTTATGTGCAGTGCCCCAGAAAGATATAGCAGGGACATGTATCCAAGAGCAAGCCTCTGAAAACTAGCGTGCAGTGGGGAAAGAAGTCTCTGCTGGAAAATGTTCTTCTCTTCAGGAATGTTAAACAGCAAGCTCCTGACTGAGCACCCCCAGTGGCTGGGTGGAGGGTGCTATGGGCTGAGGTCAGTACTGGATATGTACACAATCCTGGCTGGCCCCCCGGGCTGGCCAGAAACTCCGGCATGGAAGCTGGCCCACAGGATGCGGGTCCCAGGCCTGGGCTCTAGTCTGGGCTCTGCCACTTCCTGGCTGTGTGGCCGAGGGCAAGTCACAGCTGTGCTATCTGCAGGGGTCTCCGCACCCCCTTCCAGGACTGGCACGGCGTGCGGGATCACGAATGCCAAGGGCTGAAACTTATCCCCTCCCTCTGCCTGAGCATTCTGGCACTGCCGCAACTGTGGATCCGCATCCGGGGATGGAAACGGTCTCCAATGGCCAGAAAAGACTGCACGCTGGGGGATGACCATCTAAAGGCTGTTTACATTTGATTGTTGGTGGTTTTTTAAAAAATTCTAGCTGTGAATGAGGGCAGCTGGGCTCGAGTAGGGACTGAGGACTGTGCTGTGGTCCTGTCAGGATAGGGGCCTAGGCGTCCTGTGGCCTTGGGCCAGGACACTGCAGCTGCTCAAGTGGGAACCAGCACCCCCGCCTCACCCCCAACCTGCCACCTCTTGGGCTCAGGTGGTTCCCACAGACAGGGAGACGGGGATGTGGACAGGAAGGCCTACAGCACCTGTTCCAGGCTGATCCCGGGCCCAGCAAGCCGGAGGCTGTGAAGTTCAACAGAGCCTGCAGAACCCAGGACATGGGAAGGAAGGAGAACCCGGGGATAAGCTAAGAAGCTACACAAGTTTGCTAACCTTTTTAAGACTCGAAAACTGGACCTTTTTTCCCTGGAGAACTTGAAGTGAATCTTTTGTTTACTTTTGCAACTGGCCCATAAATCATCTCAACAATGCTAAAAATAGCACCACTGCAGCAATTTCTACTACAGCCAAGGAGCTCAGATTTCCTCAATTTAAACTTTTCCCTTCTTTTCTGTTCTCTAATTCCCACTGTGATGTGACTGGGTTTCCTTTAACCCTGACGAGGGCTCTGCTGCCCGGCTCCGGGGATCTTAGTGAGGGGGAGGGTTAGGCCAGGACACCTGCCACCGTCACCGCCGCTGAGGGCAGGGCCAGGAGCAGAGTCTGATCCCATTCCTCACTGGCCAGGTGGGCTATCCGCAGCCACTGGGGACTCGGGACCATGGGGGAAGAGGAAAGCCACAGTGAATTCCCAGATAATTTCTTTTGAGAATCAGATGACATGGGTGTGCAGGAAGTACTGGGCTGATGATGAGCAGTGGCCCCTCGGTGGCGGCCTGGAGTCTCACATGCACACACACAGACACAGGGTCCATACCACACCGGGCAGAAGCATGTGGGACAATGGACCTGGTACGCAAGAGCAGAGCTGAGCTCCAGCCCACCCCCGCCCGCACCCCCATGCTTCCTGCCCTCTGGCCCTGCCCATCACGCCACTGGTCGGAGGGAGCCCTTTGTCCCTCCTCTGCCTGTCTCTAGGGCCCATCCACTGGCTGCCATTCAGGCCCCTCCAGTACTTTGTGCAGCAAGTGTGATGGCTTGAAGATCTCCTCCCCCCCAACCCCTCCGCCCTACAAGGAAGTCCACACTCTGCACCTGGCCCAGCCTGGCCCTCTGCAGGCACATGGCACCCACCTCATGCCCACGCTGGCTCATGCCTCCCTCTGCTCAGAAGCCCCCAAGCAGGCACCTCTCCAATGTCGCCGCCTCTGCCTTTCTCCCACTGTCAGCTCCCCCCCAGGTTCTGGGGTCTCAGCCCTAGGAGGGGTAGGGGTTTATTCAGGCCTGAGGTTCTCAAAGAGCACGTGTACAAAAGCGCCTGCAATGGTGGGGCTCAGGCAGGTCCTGACACTTGCTGGAGGAGACCAGCAGGGCCGGGAGGGGGACGGGGGTGGTCAAGAGGAGGTGGGTAGGCTTGGGAAGGCTGGGCTGGACAGTGACCCTGTGTACGGAAAAGACTGTGAGGGGACCACAGAGGGAAGCCCCTACTGCAAAATGGCTCTCAACCAGTATGTTTTCAGAGATTGAAGAAGGCACTGAAGCCAAAGGCCTATGGGCAGGAGGGACAATGACAGCCAGGTGAGGTTACAAAAGGCAGGCCAAAGGGTGGTGGGACTTACATTTGGCTGGAACAAACCCACCCCATCCCACCTCCTCACGATCCTTCCCCATCTAGCCAGCCCTACCCAAAACCCACCATGAGCTCTGGGCTCCCACAGCTTTTTTTTTTTTTTTTAAGATTTTATTTATTTATCTGAGAGAGAGAAAGAGACAACAAGTAGGGGGGAGAGACGGAGGCAGAGGAAGAAGTAGACTCACCGCCAAGCAGGGAGCCCGATGAGGGACTTGATCCTAGGACCCAAGATCATGACCTGAGCTGAAAGCAGATGCCTAGCCAACTGAGCCACCCAGGCGCCCTTCCACAGGTTTTGTTCACCAGCTCACCTCCCCCAGGGACCTGGGCACTCCTCAAGAGGGGGCCTCTCTAATGGCTTGAAGGAAGACAAAATGGGCCATAAGGTGACAAACGCCCATGCAGAGAGTGCCTCACTACCTGGAGACCTCAGAGCAAGGGAGGGGCAAAGGACTCCACCCCCTAAAGGAGGGGGCAGAGGCACAAGACACAATCTGCCACTGCCCACAGCAGACATCACTAATGGAGCAGAGAGAGCCTGGATGTGGCTGCTGATTTCCCAACATGGCAGCTAAAGGAGCCGGTCATGGAGTGGGACAGACCTGGGTTTGGACTCCAGCCTCACCACCTGGCTAGCTGTGTGATCTTGGCTCACTCCCTGGGCTTCTGCACACCGTTCAAAGGGGGCAGACGGAACCAATCTCTGCAGGGTCTGCCTCCCTTCCCCCCTCCAGCTGCAGAAGCACACCCCACAAACGCCCCTTCAGTGCCGTCGTCCTCCCCCAGTACCCAGAGCAAGCACATCAGCCGGGGAGTGGCCTATGAACAGGGCCTGAAAACAGGGTCACGAGCTCTGCTGTCCAACAGGGGAAGCCAGGTCAGCCTGGCGGGCAGAGGATAGAAAAGGGCTTTTGATTTTGACAGCCTAGGGCACCTGCTGGTGTCAACTTCCCCATCTGTACAATGGGGATAATAATAGTATCTAAGCCACTCACACATGCTGTGGAGGATCAAAGGCGGCACCCCACATAAAGCCCCCAGTGAGAGCCTGGAAATGGGGCCAGTCCTGCCATTTGCTGCCGTGGGCCAGGCCGGGCACACATGCTCTGGGCCTGTGGCAACAGTGGCGGCCTCCACGGTCACTGTGCGCTGCCTCAGGGGCCCCAGCCCCTGGGTAGAGCTGGGCAGGGACTGTCTACCATAGACAGGCCCAACCCAGTCGTGCCCACAAAGGCCCGGTGTCCACGCTAGCCAACAGTACAGTCCTGGCCCTCAGGGGTGGTCCTGGCCTCCACCATGGCCGAGCTCCTGACTCCAGCCCCCATCAACCTGGAATCCCAGCCCCACCTGCTAGGGCAGGGCTAGATGCCCATGTTCCCCTGCCCACTGCCACACCACCCTCCCTACCCAGCCAGGGAACCGCACGGGCAACACTCCTGCTTGGGAGCAGCTGGGCTGATCCTGGTGTAGGAGCCAACCTGTGCCTGGCTTTCTGCTCTCCTTCCCTCGTGTGCAGCTGCAGGCTACCACCCACGGGCTTCAGCACCAGACAGAGGGAGGCTCACAGTCTTCCTCCAACACAGACTGGTCATGGGACCTTACTTCCTGCCCCTCCATGAAATGGGCCTGTGGACACTAGACCTCCCTGACAATGCAGCTGGCTCAGGGCCTGGCGCACAGCAGGTTTAACAACGGGCCAACACATTCCTTGAGGTGTGGGCACAGGGACAGGCAGAGGTGGAACCCGAACTGGTCACAACTGGTCCTGAGAGCAGCAAAGGTGACGTGGGTGGACTGACTTCGGGAAAGGTGTGCGTCTGCTGCCAACGGGGGCTTCCTATTCCGATGTTCCCTGGCCCTGACCAGAGAGGGCGGGCGGGACTCTGCACTGGAGCGCCCCACGGGCCGGCACACCCCACGCGGACGCCCCTGGGGCTTGTTTACTGCTGGGAGGCGGGACAAATCTGCTGCTGTCAAGAGCGGTATAGAGTATAATTAACTGGGTGGAAACCAACACCTCGTCCCTGGGTCATGCCTTGGTCTTCCCTGATGTCTGCCTGTTGCAAAAGGCCCCGAACTTGGGGCTGACATCCGGGGGTGAGTGTCTGACTCAGCTCCAGGGGTAGGTGCGAGCGAGACAAGGGCTGCCCACAGGCCTACCAGGCACCGTGCCTCTCGGGAACTAGGAGGCGGGTAGTGGGAAAGAAGGGCCAAGTCTAGCCCTGCAGTGGGAGGCAGATGTCTTGGGGACAGACCCCAGGACCTGGCCAGGGCTCACCCAAGCCAGGATGGTGCCTGCTGTCCCTCACTCGGGCTGCTCGCTTCCCAGTTAACCCTGTCCCAGGGAACTCTCGAGGGTGGGAAGAATTTGGTCTTTAAGCGTGCCCCACCTGCTGGGCACTGTGCCAGGGGAACGTGCTTGGGGGTATGTGTGTGACAGAGACACTGTTCTAGATGAGGTCCCTGCTTGAGAGTGCCCGGTATGCTGGGCTCCAGAGGCTGTGCCCTGGATGGCACCACCGGCCTCCATCTGGAGCCCTGGCTCCCTCCTGAGGGCCGGGGCACTGTCTCAGGCCCGGCCGTGTATTAGGCTCGGGTATTAGGCCGTGTATTAGGCCTCCCCGGCGGGTAGCCCACTGTGCCTGCCACTCCCTAATACCTGCATCTGCTCACTGAGTGGGTGGAGGGGACTCCCCCAAGATCACACAGCCAACTGGCGACAAGTTAGAGTAGAAGGGGTGTGACTGATTCCTGTTGATAAAGATGGGGTGCGGGGCGTTTTAGAGGCCTTCCCTCCTTTCCCCCAGCTCTGGTGGGTGGCTCTCCCCTGAGCTGGCTGCCCAGCCGGTGGGGGCCCTTCCTTTCCCGATCAGGGCCCTCAGCGAGCACTCAGGCTCCAGGGCTGGGGACCACACAACACAATCACTCAAAAAACAAAGACGGCTCCTGGCGACCGTGTCTCCCTACACTTCCGGCAGCATGGACTCAGAACCAACAGAATCATGGAGCCGCTGCCACGGAGCTGCACACGCCAGAGCCGGGGCAGACAGAGGCGCCAGCCACTGGTACAGGAAGGGGCCTGGCCTTCCCAATCGGCCCACAGATTGGCCAAAATGAAAGTCGTCTGTGGTTCTGGGTGCCAGGAAGGGTGAAGAGGGGGCCAGTGAGAGAGAATCTGGACGGGATCTGCAGAACTGCCTGGCTTCCAACACATGGAGGCACTGGTTTTGGAGGGCCTGTGACCTTGACCTGGAGACCTGCACAGGTGAGGAGGGAGACCAGGGAAGGCCATGTCTTTGTACCGGTAGAGAACTGAAGCTACTGCTCCTCCAGGAAGAGGGCAGGTCGATAAGCTGGAGGACAGGCAGCAGAGCACCACGCAGCACTGCCCAAAGAGGGAGCACGACCTGCACTGACAGGCACCAAAGGCCACGCCGGGCCATGCAGAAAGGGGCCCATGTGGTGGGCAGAGATGGCCCCAAATGTCGGCTACCCCACTTGAGCCGGGCCAGGGCCTGAGCCTCTGGAGGGCCCCTAACTTGCCGTGAGAGCTGGGGCACCCACTGCTGGCTCTAGCCACGCCCCTTCTGGTACCAGCACTGCCCTCCTGCAGCACCACTGGGATCCACAAATAAGCCCCCAAGCCCCATGCAGGCTGACTCCTGATCCTAAGGGTGAGTTGTTTGATGTGCCAAGCACATGCTGGGCGAGGGCTTCCATCCGCCTATCGTGATCACCCTGCCGACAGGGCAGCCCCGTGCCCTATGCGGGGCCCGGGAAGGGGTGGAGTGGACAGGAGCCAAGCGCCCCCAAGTCCAAAGTCTGTGCTCTTCTCAGTGGCCCCAGGGTCTGGGGACCTGCCCTGGGGGCTGCTGGCCACGGGCTGCTCACTTGAGCCGCAAGCAGACCCCCACATGAGGCAGGAGTGGCCATGGGGGCACCGTGACAGGGCAGCCAAGTCCCTGCAAGCCAGCACCTCCCCTCCATTCCCTCAAACTCGAGTCACAGACTTCGCCCACCCCATGCAGTCTCAGACGCAGGAAGCCGTGCTAGTTGGACCCTCAATTCCTTTGCTTCTTTCACAGTGGCTGGAAACTGGGTTGAAACAAGAAAAAACCCTGCCTGCTAAAATAAGCAAACATTTTGGGAAAGGAAGGAGAGCCATCTCTGGCTTGGTTTCTATGGGAACGTTTCTGAAGCAACTGTAAGAGGGAGAGAAGTTCACTCTGGACAGAGCGGCCCAGCTCCAGCCTATGCAGGCCCACCTTCCCAGGAGTGCACACCCCAGTACAGGAAGCTGCAGAAGCTTCTGGGCATTCAGAGACAAGCCCTCAGGCTCTACCGTGTACTGGGACCCTGCTTTCCCGGCCCCCTCTGCCCAGAGAGGGACAGCCCCCTGCGCCCCACCCCTCCTCCCCCTGCCCCGCAGCCCACTCAGGGCTGGCACTGGCTCGGAAGGGTTCGTATGCCCCCAGGCCCAATCCCCACCGCACACCCCGACCCCAGGCCTCCCTGTCTTCCCTGCTCCCTGTTCTGCAGTTGGCTTGAGCAGCCACCTCTGAATCACACAGCCACACGCCTCCGCCCGTCCTGACTGATGCAGTGAAAGAAAAGGCACCAGGGCCCAGGCCAGGCCCTGCTGGGGCAGGGAGGGCCGCAGGACCTCAACCAACAATGGCCAACAACTCTGGCTCGGTCCGTCAGGTGGGAGAGGGCTGAGGTAACGGGGCCCTCAGCTGGGGCTCTGGCCTGCTCTGGGGCGTGAGCCATGGCTGCTCGGCAGCTGGCCCACAAGCAGGGATTTTCCACGGCAGAGGAAGGGGGTGGGCTGGGAACTGTTCCCTCACAGTCAAGTTATGGAACAGTGGGACTGGAGATGTGCCAAGTTCATTCCTCTCTCTCTTACATGTTCATCCAACCACACTGCTGCGCCCTGCTACGCGCCACGTCTACACTGCTGTGGGTCCCCAGCCAGCTGTGCTGCAGGCCCGCTAAACCCCCGGTGCAAGAGCTCCCATGAGGAGAGCTGCCATCGAAGCCCCAGGTCACACTCACCGGCCCTACGGCACCCAGCCCTCTGTCTGGCTCTTCACCCTCCCCATGAAGGCTTAGCCAGCACCGCCTCAGCCGTGGCCCAGCCCCAGCTCCCCCGGGGGGGCCTCTGTCTCTTGGCCCTTTCCTGGCTGAGCGGCACCCGCCCTGCAGTGGGAAGCCTGCCTCCAGCACACCTCCTCAAGAAGTCTCCTGACTCTCCCACGTGCCCCACGGCGTCGTACACAGGCCCTACACAGAGGGACCTGCGCGCGGGGCTCAGCTGCAAGCGTGCAAGCACCCTAGGACAGGGGCGCCGCGGCAGCCAGCACTGGCTGGACCACGAGAACGTGCCTGGAGACTGGCTGTTAAGGGAAAAGGCACGCATGGGATCGGCCCACAAACACGGAGCACTGCTCTGGGCCAGGCCGGAAGAGCTAGGGACTCAAGGAGGAACACAGCACCGGGACGGCACCGAGAGGCCCGCGGCAGCCTCCTTGTGAGCATGAAGCCGGGCCCCGTATCTGTGCCCACTCAAGGAGACCGTGGCCCTCGCACAGCACAAAACTGGGTGGCAGCTACAGAAGTGAGATGGCCTGTGCTCCTCACAGGGAAACTTCTCTCAGACTTATTGTCAGGGGAAAAAAAAAAACAAAAAACCACACCCAGGTTGCTGAAAAGCACGCACGTGTGTGCACACAGCACTTTTCACAGCCGCAAAACAAACCTGTATGATTCTGTACACACACACCTGAGACGAGAGAACAACCCAACCACGCACAGAAGCGCTTCTGAGAAGGCCACGGCGCCTGGGCTCCACTGCGTGTCTGGACTGTTTCCAGTGACAGTGGGGCCCTAGGAGACTCCCACGATTTTCAGAAATGATCACTGATCAATAACAGAAGGGTCCCTCAGCCCAGGCCCTTGAGGATGGTGGGGGGGGCTGTCCAGACAGCCTCTTGGGTGGCACGGGTGGCTGAGGACGGTGGGGGTTTTGAGGGATGGCCGGTCAGGGTGCCTAGCGCCCCCGCCCTCACCCTCCCTGCACCTCCTCACAAGGGCCAGCAGCCCCATGCCTTTGCCCTCACCCAGGGCCGAAGCATTAAACCCCCAATGCATAGCAGAAGGGAGAAGAGCCAGCCTGCTTCTCCCCACCTAGAGCCCCAGTTGTCAGAGCCGTGGCCCCATCCCCCAGAGTCAGCTGAGGGGGCTCTAAATGCTCCTCTGTAAACATGGCAGGAAACCATTTGCTCACACTTGGTCAAATCTGCCAGACAAGTTCGTGTACTGAGAGCATGCAGGCTCACACTCTCTGGGTGTGGAGGAGGTGTCCACCCTGAGGGTCCCCCTGCAGCAGGGGCAAGGACCAGGTGGGGTGGGCTTAGCAAGGGCCATCCTGTCACCAGGCAGCTGGGAGCACCTGTCCCTTGGGTACCTCACAAATTGGGGTACGAGTGTCTGGCCTCTGCCCAGAGGTTAACGTTTTGGGTTGGAGAAGCACGAGGAGCCCCAACTCCAAATAGAAGAGCTGAGAGGGCAGTGGTGGCCAGGACTTGGGCCAAAGAGGACCTGAGGGCAGTAAAAGCAGCAGGTCACTGGGAAGCGCGGAGAAATGAACAGCTGACGCGGCAGAGGTTAAGACTACCCACATCATCCAGGCCAGGCGGGCTGGCCCGTATCTACAGGGGCTTCTGGCTCCGAGAGGCACTGCCCAGGTGCCAGGCTCCCCCAGGGCTCTGCCAGTCTTCTCTCCCACGGGCACAGCCAACTGCCCTTCTGCAGAACTCATTTTCTGGAAGGCCCCAGAAACCAAGGAGCTGCTACGGGGAGTGAGCCCAGTAGGGAAGCGGCCTGGAGCACCCGGCAGCCAGCTCAGACATGCCTTGGGTTTACAGGCATCTGAGGTGCTGGTCTCCTAAACTCCATCATGAGGAAGGGTAAGCATGCCACCAAGAGGAAGCGAGGGAGGCTGGCTCTCTTCTTCCAACATTACTGTATAGTCTCTGAGGGCAAATACCAACAATGGGAGAGGGGAGAGGGAGGGAAGCTGTTTTCTTGAGCACCTACCAAGTGCCAGATCCTCAATTAAGGTCACTACCCCATTATATAGCTTGATCCCTACGATTACTCTTCAAGGCAGGTAATAACGGTAGCTCGTTTGATAAAGGAGCTCAGGGAAACTAGCTAGCTGCCTGTCTCTAACTTCAATTTAGCAACTGCAGAAAAAAAGGTTTGCACAATACTTACAGCCCATTTCATCAATAGATAGAGTTCTTATAAATAAATAGGTAACAGTTAAATAACACAGAGTGTAGAAGAGATGTGAAAAAAAATGAATCTATGGGAATGTGGGCTGGATCTTTGGAGGTACTGTCTTCTAAAACTTGAAAGGCACCACAAACCCTTTGAGGAGGGAATTGTTTCTAGGAATTTATCTCTGAATGGATTTCCACATAGCAAAGATGTATATACGAAACACGGAAATAACAAGACCGGAAACCACCGAAATGCCATCAATAAGTAGGGTATGGGGAGGTAAACTGTGGCACAGCCATATGTTGGGAATACTATGCAGCTATTAAAAAGACAGAACCGGTTCTTAAATGCTCTTTAAGATATATTTTTAAGTGAAAAAAACAAAAAACAAAAACGAAAAGTCAAAAACAAAGGTCAGAAGCACCTATACTTTGTCCGTTGTGTACATGTCTGTGCCCTGGCTTATAAACAGGCAGACGCCCTCTGGAAGGACACACAACAGGATGAGGAACAGTGGCTGCTGTGGGATGGTGGCTGCGGCCTGGGCATCTGGGTAGGAGGGAACTCCTCTTTCTCTGCAAACCCTTGGTACTGTGTAGATTGTTACAGATTACATCTACTGCTTTTCTATAAAATACCGAGAGAGAGAGAGAGAGAGAGAGAGAGGGAGGGAGGGAGGGAGGGTTGGCAAATACAGAGCTCCTAGGCTTCACAGCCCCTGCCTAGCTACTAGAAGGTCAAAGCCTGGGAGAGAAGAGCCACGGACCGAGACACCTCGCTGCCTGGCTGGCTCTCAGTGGGGAGGCCCCCGCTGCCATGTGCCTCGAGAACCAGCCTTTGACACACCCCTCCGGACTCAAGACCTGCTCTCCTCAGCTCCTGTCCGGGCCAACCCCACCCTTCAGTTTCCTTTCGTGTAACAGGGCATCAAGGAAAACAGAGAAGACACCAAAGCTCAGAGGGTCTGGGTAACCTGCCAAAGCCACCCAGTTGGGAGCTGGCTGTGCTGGGAGGGGTAGATGAGGACTTGCTGGTGGAGCAGAGTGAGATGAGGGGCCAGCTGTCTCTGTGCAGGACAGAGCAAATGAGGGAGGGATGGGCCTGGGTGGGGTGGCCAGGAAGGGTAGATGTGGGCTTTATGGGGCCTCAGGGATGGAAAGCAGATGGGCCTTGGCGACAGGCCAAGGGGTGGGTCTCTACCTTACCCAGAATATCAAGGCTGGAAGGGTACTGAAAGCCCAGCCCTGGCCAAACTTGTTTTTTAAGCAGTAGACCCGGCTTCGGTCAGAATTTCCTAGGTGCCCGAGACCTCACGGGGACCCATGGAGCTGCTCCAGGAGAAGCAGACCATGGGCCTGGAGCCCCTTCACCACTGCCTGCTGCGGCCCCAGAATACCCGGGGCTCCAGAGAACACACTGAGCCCATCCATGCCTCTCCCCACAGACGGGCAAACCAGTGCCGAGAGGGGGCAGCGACTTGCCAGAAGTCGCTCGGCAGGCACGGCCCCACTCCCGAGTCTGGCGCACTCTCGACTGCGCCACCCTGCCCGCCCTCCGAGGATGCCGCAAAGCCGTGGTCCTGGGAACACCCGCCCAGAACGGCCACTCGTGCGCCTCCGGCGCAAAGCAGTGCAGCAAGCAGCCTCGGAAATCAAGAAGGCAAAGTACTCACGTTGAAGAAATTGGTCTTGTTCCTCTCGCAGAAGAGCCCCTGTGCCGGCATGTGCTGCAGCTGTTGCCACGGGATACCGCTGCCTAGCAACACGTCGCGGGCCCACTGGAGGTTCTGGGGAAACAAGAAGTAGGTTGGAAGTGAGTGTGTGGGCAGCTCGCGGCACCCACGGGGAAGGGAGGCAGTCCCCTCCTTCCTGGCTGCGTTGGCAGGGCGGCGATGAGCAGCGGCTCCTGCAGACACCGATCCCACAGCTCCAGGGAGCTCTGGCTGCGGGCTTTGATCATCTGGCTGTTGGGTACATTTCCGGCACCAATTTCCTGCCTAGCACAGCTGACTTAGGAAAGTGTGGCCTCAGATTGCCCAAGAAGGGCCCAGATAGGGACCCCTCACCCGGACTGGCCTTGAAAAGCTGCTACATGGACCCAGTGCCCCGCCTTCTGTCAGGGGGACCCCTGCTGGCCCAAAGGTGCAGCCCTGACTTGTCAGGGTGTCAGCCGTACTCATCACAGCTGGCGACACAGCCACCTTAGGCTTGGAAGAGCTGGTCCCTGCAGGGTGCCAGGGGCCTAAGTGCTTGGGAGGGGACAGGAGTTCTACCCATACTGCTCAGGCCAGTGCTCTCTGGGCAGTGGTGCCCCTTGGACTCCAGGCCCAGGGGCCTGGTAAGGTGGAAACAAGAGCCTGCTAGCCCAGGTTGGACTCCGGGGCAGCGTGAGAGGCTGGGTGTGGGCCTGGCTGCCTTGGCCCTCCCTGGGGCCTTCTCACTGACTCAGAGGGCAGCCCTTCCTCACAGGCTGCCTGGCCTGCCACCTTCCCCTCTCAGGTCTTTCCCACGCCAGGGCCATCTCACCCCAGCACCTGGGACACTGCTGTCTTACAAGAGAGAAGCCAGGAGGGGGCAGAGGCTGGGACTGGAACCCGGACTGCCCAACATCAGACCCTCCTCTTTTCCATAGCACCCATCCACCCCCAGCCAATCAGTACTCCTCCCCCAGCCCCATCCAGGTCCCTTCCTTGCCTCTCTCACCCCTGGTGCCAGGTCTTTACCACCTCTAGTCCCAATTGCTAAATGCCTTTTCACATCTCAGCCTGCAAGCCTGTCTCACCTGCTCCCACTGCGCTCACTATTGGTCAGGCTGAACTTATGAAATAGTCCCCCTAGTCACAACTTCTGGCAAAATTGCAAAGCCCAGCTCCCTGGCTTGCTGGCTGGGGGCCCCTGCTGGCCTGCTTCTGAGCCTCTGCTCCTGCCTCTGCACAGAGGGACACACCCCAGGGGCTGTTGTCGGGGCTGAGAGCTGCTCTGCACCCAGGACCAGGCCAGACCCCGCAGCTGCGAGGGGGTGGGACACAGAACTGAGAGGGGGTGGGACACTCCTCTGGGATGGAAGCAGGTGAAGTTTCAAGCATGCATTTCCTGGATGACACACTCACAGCAGACAAAGCTAGCTCTTCCGTGGAAGCCCGAGGGAGAACATCATCTCCTGGGGGAAGCCTGGATGATTAAGGCTGGCAGTGACTCCAAGGCCATGTCCTACAGGGACGTGGCCTGGCTCTGAGAGTGGCTGAAGGCTGAGGCCCCGTCAAGTAAAGGCTGCTCTTGCCCAGCAGGGCTGCAGACCAGCCTGGTCTGAGCAGGTTCAATGTGGGGCCAGGGGCTAGAGGGCCATGGGCAGCCCAGCACACAGGAAAGCAGGGCCAACCCCAGCTGGGCGAGAGGGCACATGCTGTCCACAGCCCTCTACACAGCGGACCCCTCCGAGCCTGCACTCAGGAAGCTTGCTTTTTTGCTCAGAGCCCTCCTTGAACCCAGACACCTGCTTAGACACATCTGACATGCTGAGATCAGGAGCAGACTGAGACTCTGCCTCTCTCACAGACTCCAATCAAAACAGCAAGGCGAGCCCAGAGTAGGAATCACACCAAGGGCTGTGTGGAGGCTGCTCTCGCTAAGGCTCAGCGGCTGTCAGAGAGGGGCAGCCACAGCTATAGTCTCCTGAGACAGGACTTTGCCAGGACTCTCAGGCCTTTCTAGGGCCTCAGGGACTGATGCCACAGCCATTCATGGTGAATGACGAGGCTTCCTCAAGGCCAAGGCACCTCCTCTATGCCCCCATATGGGGCAGGCGGAAACAGGCAGAGGAGAGGGTTACCTAGGCAGCAACAGGCCATGGCCCTCAGCCCGGGCCCTTGACCAGGCGCACAGGGGCCACTCTGGCCTATACATAGGAAGAAGAGCGAACTACTCAGTCCCAGCCTTCAGCTTCTGAGCTCCAATGCGCCAGGGGGTCAACTTGCAGTTCACATTCCAATGTCCAGAGCAGGGCCCAGCACAGCAGTCTGGCTCAGAGACCCTGCCTCCCAGACCAGTCCATTAAGCAGCCTCCTGGGGCTGGTTACAAGACTGGCCTGATACTTCTGCCAGGAGAGGGAGGGTTGGCCACGGACAAACGGAGCGCGGAGCAGGGAAAAAGGGTGGGTCAGGTGTGCTTCATTACAAGGAATAAGATCCAACTCAGATTAGGTCAAGCTGCTCAGGGCTCCTCAGGGCCCCGGGACATGGGATCCAAAGAGAAGATAAAGCCTCAGACCTCCAGCAGGAAGGGCAACCGCTCAGGAAGCCCACGAGAGAAGTTCACAACCTCTATCAGTACTCAGCCATGATCCCTTGGTCTCAGTGCCACTTGGCTCAAAGTCTCTCCCAAGTGAGATGACAGAGGCTGCCGGTCAAATCAGCCATGAAGAGGACCCTCACAGAAAGGGACATGAGACAGAAGACCGATACTTGCACTTTGAACATGACAGGTGAGCCCACCTGACCATGCCCATGGAGATAGGGCACAAAGGGGACCCACCTACGGTGCAGTCTAAGTCAGTCAGTGAGGCTCCTTGGGGAGATGATGCCTGAGCTGCAGTTTGCACCCAGCTGTCATGGGGCTGGAGTACCCCAAAAGCCATGACATGAAAGCCCCTTTTGGGGCTCCTCTGGGACTTAAGGGAAGTATCCAGTTAGCAGCAGCTTGAAAAGGGTAGGGAAGTAAGACTTGAAGAAGCATCTCCGTGGTGGCCATAATTTTCATAAGAACATCAGGAAAATAAAATACAACAAACACGTGGCTTGGGGGACACACGAGAAAGAGTGGCGCCAGGGCCAGGGTGGAGAGAGTGGGGGACCCTGCTTCCCTGAGCCAGGCATCTCATTCCAGGGCCCAAGGCTGCGGGACAGGAATACGCATCCCCGGAGGGCTTCTATTTCTGCCATTGCTCTGCAGCTTCTCCCAGACACCCGCACCGAGCCGGCCCCTCCCAGCTGAACAGTCAGGCAGAAGGTGGAAGACCAGGGAGGGAGGAGGCTGTGGGAGAGGTCCCCGCCCTCATAGAGACCTGAAAATCAGCCACTTGAGAACCGAGTGCAGAAAGCGCAGGCCCGCTAAACCCGATCAAGACTGTCAATTAGCCTCCTGCAGACTTGGCCCCTGCACACCAGCAGAGAGCAAGGCTCCTCAGCCGTCTCCCAGGCCTGCCAGAGAGAGCCGATCGATGGCTAAGGCACAAAGCGTCCAGACGGCTCATGGGAGACCTCAGCTAATTTCTGTCTGAGGCCCCGGATGGGAGCTGACAGGGACAAGGAAATCTGCCCAGAGAACTGACGAGTGTCAGGCTGGGGAGGAGGGGGAGGGGAGGGGAGGGGAGGGGCGGGGCAAGGGGAGCCGACCCACCACGGCACACCTGTAGCGCAGAGTCTGCCCTGCAGCTGCACGCTGCAGGGAGGTGAGAGGCACAGTGCCACCCAGGCTGGGCCCAGCACATGACTCCTCATCCTGTGCATCGCCAGTTTACCAACAAGGAAACTGAGGCTCAGAGAGGTCCAAGAGTTGGTCTGAGCCCCCCCAAGCCAAGCGGCAGAGCCAGGCTTGCATTCCGGTCCAGACCCGAGGGACTCCAAGGCTTGGGCTCTTACCTGCGCTCCCACCCCAGGGTGGGCAAGTCACTTTACAAATCGACCTGGGGTCATGCTACGTGCAGCTCCAAGGCAGCCCCGTCTCAGGCCTTGAGCAACCTGTCACTTTGCCACTGGCCCGGAGCCTCAGCTTACCGTCACCCCTGGGAATGGGAGAAACACCATAGGGCCGCTTGCCAGATAACAGCACCGATCTTCCTGGGATCTGCGGGCCCCTGAAGCTTAGTGCACAGACCCTCCTCTGACAGAAGGCAGAACACCCTAATGCCCAAACGGGGCAGATGGAGGGCAGAGTCCTGATGAGAGGCGGAGAGAAAAATCCCCAGAAGCACATGGCACCTCAACGTCCTCCCCGCCTGTCGCCTGGACACCCCATCTTGCCATAAGGCCGAGGGACCCTCCCTGACTCGTCTGCTTGAAGGCCTCAGCTCCTTCAGAGTGAGAGCCAGCTCCATAACTCAGTTTACCCGCACACACGCAAGTTCTTTTCCTTCCCTCCCCTCTCCCATCATGTGTGGCCCTCCAGCCATACCTGCCTCTGTCCCTACCTTGGTCCCTACAGGTCTCTCTGCCTGGCACCATCTCACCCTACTCCCACCTGCCCCCCAATACAGTCCCCACAGCCCCATGGCCACCTTAAACAGCCTCTTCTGCTGACCCTCCAATGGCTTTGTTGTCTGCCTCCTCTTGTGTGTCAGCCCCGTGAGGGCAGGGATGCCGTCTGACTTCACTGACGGCTCCTTGGGGGCTAGGCCGGGATGGGGTCTGCAGAAGGGATGCGGCAGATATTCAGGAAGAGTGAAAGGAACGGGCAGGGTGTGAGTTTGTGGGACAGTCCGAGGGGCCAAGCCAGGAGAGTGGAGGCCGTACATGGTGGGGAGGGCAGCCCAGCGCTGGATGCAGGAGCACTGGGGCAGAGCCGTCACCCTGGGCTCCCATACCCAAGGAAGCTGTTGGGAAAAAGAGCTCCCATGCCAGGAAACTAGAACATGAAGTCCATCTTTCAAGATACCCTTCTCTGTTCTTTCTTCAAAACAGTAATTCAGAAGCCCTAGGTTGGCCTGGCAGTTCCTCACAAGGGCACGCAGTGGCACATGCTGAGGTGGTGTTAAGGAACAAACGAATGAGTGCCTGGCATTCTGGGAGTCACACAGCTAACCTCTTGGGCCTCAGTTGCCCACTTGGAGGATGGGACTGGCAGTGACCATCAGGCCTCTCTCAGGGTCAGCTGAAGAATGCCAGAGATAGCAGATGGAAAGCAACTGTCTACAAATGCACCGAGTTCCCCACCTGTGCCTTGGGGAGAACACTCCCGCCCATGCAGCCTGCTCCCCCCTGCCAAGCCGGGCCTTCCCATATCCTCTCCGAGGACCTGGCCTTGCCCCTGAACTTGGCAAAGTGTGCCACTGCTCCCCCTCTGCCCTCCCCACACAGACCTGAAAAGCCAGGCCTAAAGTGCACCCCCTGGCTGCTGGATGGGTTTGGCCAGCAGGAGGCACCAGTGAGAGAGCAGAGCGGGGCAGGGACGAGAGCAGAGCATCTATCCCAAGTTCCCTCCAGTGCTGAGGGTTGGCCACCAAGGACTGAAAGCTCTGACAGGCAGCCTGCTGCAGAGGCGCCCCGGGGCCGGCCCAGGGCCCTGCACTAGCCCTTCCCTGTGGGTTCCTGACGTCCATGCAGGCCACTGTAAATCCCTCCTTCGACTGGCTCTTCGCATTAGCGGTTGGATGGAGCCATCAGAGGCCTAACCAGCAAACCCCCTCACTCTCTACACAGCAGCCCGAGTCTCTCTCACACACGGCCTTGCAGAGGCTTTAACCTCAGAATGATGCCCCACAGCTCCTTCCTGCCTCCCCAGACCCCCATGACCTCTGACCACATCTTTCCCCCCACCCCCCTCCTCCCTGCCCAGCCAGTCACAAAGGCTTCCAGCTGATTCTAGTCCTGCCAGGCCCATTCCTATCTCAAGGCACACATGTAGCCTATGCTGTCCACCCAGAAGCCTCTCCTGGTAGCACCTTGCCTAGTTCCCTCACCTGCTTCAGGCCTTTGCTTAGAGGGGCCTTCCCAGACCTCCCTGCCTAAAGAGCCACACTCCCCCACTGCACACCCTTACCAGCTTCATCTTTCTCCCAGACGCATCACTATCCGCCGTTAGGTATGTTTCTACTCTCCATTCCCTCTGTGCGCGCTCAAGGGGAGGGGCTTCGCTGTGCACACCGCTGTATCCCAGCCTCTCAGGCAGGGCCTCACACGTGACAATGCAGGAGACAGCTGCTGAATGAATGAACCTGCAGAGATGCACAGGCACCACAATGGGGGGAAGGAGGGTGGGCAGAGGACGGTACTAAAATACAGAGGTTCGGCCATGTCGTGGTCTACGGGATGATGAGGTGGTGGTAGTTTCTTCCAAACTGAATACGATTTATAATGGGTGCTGCCAGCAAAGTACTCAACCCGTTCAGACTGCTGGGATCCATCTCTCTCCTCTTCCTGAGAGAGAACAAGGAAGGCAGCGGGCCCTTATGGGGGCCATTTGTACCCCCCTCCCCAAAGGCACAGCAAAATCTTCAAACCATGTTGCAGAAAGACTTTGAAATGCATAATTGAGATTCTGAAGGTGAGACAAATCTCGAGTTTCATTTTGCAAATCCCACAAAAAAAAAAAAAAAAAAGAACCTGGCTGGCCAGGATGAGCAGCAGCCCAGGGCTTCTGTGTGGGGAGCCTGGGGCCCGGAATTGTTTTGTGCATACAGAAAGGGAGCAGGGACTGAAGGAATGGCGGGGCACGCCCTGCTCTGTGGCCGGCATGCCCTCATCGTGCCCGGTCCTGCTATCTGGCTGGGAACGTGCGGCTTACCACCTGCTCCTGGGACATTCACTGGGTGTACGCGGCAGGGTCTCCCAGGTTGCTCCCTGGGGTGGCTGTGTCACAGCCTGGAGGCTCAATCCCGTCACAACCATCCAGTCGGACAGCACATGGCCCTCTTCACAGCCTCTCGTTTAACCTGAATCTGCAGGGGCTGGACATGAACTGGTGGCACAGGCAGGCAGGAAACTTCCCACAATGGATGGGTGAGGGGCAGGGGCTCACAGCCCAGCTGGCCAGTCCCTTGCCCAAGCTCACACCAGAGCACAGGCTAACTCTGAAGTCAAAGTTCAGCGGCTTCTCCGGAGATCATAGGTGGCAGCAGCACGGTTGGACTTTCCTAGCAGGAGGCAGCTTCTCACCAAACAAGTCCTACACAGACACTGGGGCTGAGCTCACCCCACATAGGTTCTGGGCCAGAAGTGGGTCTGATGGGGCTGGAACCGCCAGGCCGCTATCCCGTCGGCTGCCACATTGACAGGGCCTTGTCATCTACCATTGGGAGGAGGCACTGCAACAGGGCTCAGCCATGATGCTGAGGCAGCTGCCTCCGGGAGGACAGCGGGACAGGGACAGAGGCCTACAGCTGGTCTAGAGCACCGCTCAGGGCGAGTGGCCGCTGCTCCCATCAGAGTGGTGTGCTCGTGGGGCTTGCAAGACAGGCTGTGCTCTCATCATCTGTATGCACGTTTCCCAGCTGGGAAAGCACTATGAACTCACTTTTCCTCACAACAAAACCTAAAACCTACAGCGGAGGCACTGTTATCCCCACCTGACAACTTAAGAAACCTGTCCACAGGACTGAACCTGGAAGCTGACTGCCTAGCTGGCCGAGCCGGAGTGAGGTTCTGGGAGCGGGCGCTTGGGAGGGGTGGCTCAGGCTCCAGCATGCATACTGGCAAGGGGACAAGTGCTGGTAGGGGGACACATTCTAAACGCAGGCCTATGATCAGGGCAGGCTGAAGAGCCCCTTGCCCATTTCACGCCCCTGAGGCTCCTGAGCAATCCTCATCTGGGTGTCACCTCTCAGTGACAACTTGGATGCTAACTGTGTCAGAGAGCCGCTCTAGTTCAGAGGTGAAAAGCCACACAGCAAAAGATGGGCTTCATCCCACAGCAGAGCCAGCAAGGCTCACACTCACCCTGGAGGATGGGAGGAAAACCTTTTGGTCAAGTGTAGGTTGAATGAAGGCCAAGCCTTTACTTGGGCGCTGGGGCCAGATAAGCAGAGCCCCAGCCCAGGGCCCAGAAGACAACTGTGCGCCAAACCCCGGGACGGTGGCCTCTTCCATAGAACAGTCCTTTCTCTCCTCTCCTTCCTCACTTGGGGTGCCATGCACCCCTGGCTCACTGCCTGCCTTCTGCCACACCAACCAGCAGCAGCCCAATTACCGTGAGGCCACTGCACTCACAGGAGCTGCCATGTCAGCCTTGCTTCTGCTAAAGCTCCAGCGTCCCACACAAGGGCTCTCATAAGCCTTTCCTGGCTCAACCTGACGTAGCCAGCCAGTGGCCACGTGGCTTCAGCAAGAAGCCGGGCGTCCACCCACCCGGCCAGGTGAGGGACTTGAGTTAGAAGGCCTCAGTCTCCCCCACATGGAAAGTAGAGGCAAAGGAAACATCTGAGCCCCAGGAGGTCCAGGCCCTGCTGCATCCCCACCAAGGGGTTCGAGACAAGCTGCTGTCCCCTTGGAGCCTCGGTTTCCCGCTCACCCTGCCCGGGCCGGGTGCTGTGCGAAACAACACCGGAACTGGCCCAGGCCAGGCTGCCTCAGTGCCGCACTGGAGTCTGCTTCTTGACCTTTCTCTTAAGACGTCAAGTGACCTGGGAGGACCAGCAAGAGCAGAGAATGGGAAGAATATTCTCCAAGTTGAGACCCAGCAACGAGCACAAAACAAAGTAAGTTTAGGAAAGGCAGGAACTTCAACAAGAGGCTCCCCAGAGGAAACTCGCTCTAGAAAGCACCAGTGTTCACAAACCCTGGCCTCCTTCTTAAGGGGGAATGTAGCCCTGGCACCTAACTCCCTTGCCCCTGCGAACTGCCAATGAGGGGCAGCTGCTCATACACGCCCGGACCCCCAGGAGGAGAGGCCGAATGTTTGATTCTAGCCAGACTAGCAGGTAGGAA
The DNA here is from genome assembly GCA_028534135.1 of Potos flavus. Taxonomy (NCBI): domain Eukaryota; kingdom Metazoa; phylum Chordata; class Mammalia; order Carnivora; family Procyonidae; genus Potos; species Potos flavus. The sequence continues at coordinate 57,681,120 of CM052889.1, read as the reverse complement.
GTGGTAGCTCAGTGTGATTTGGATTCCCATTTTCCCAATGGCTAACGGTATTAAGCATCTTCTCCTGTGCTTATCGGCCATTTGTATACCTTCTTTGGAGAAATGTCTACTCAAATCCTTTGCCTACTTTTACGCTGGGTTGTCTTTTAATTATTGAGCGGTAAGAGGTGTTTTTTTTTTTTTTTTTAGTATATTCTATACACAAGTCCCTTATCACAAATAAGCATACCTCAGAGGTACTGTGGGTTCAGTTCAAGACCATCACAATAAAGTCAATACCAAAATAAAGTGAATCAAATGAACTTTTTGGTTTCCCAGTGCCCATAAAAGTTATGTTTATGGTATACTATAGTCTATTAAGTGTGCAATAGCATTATGTCTAAAAAAAATGTATATACCTTAATTTAAAAATATTGCTAAAATCTGCTCACCATCATTTGAGCTTTCACCAAGTCATAATCACTGATCATAAATCATTATAATATAATAATAATAAAAAGTGTGAAATATCGTGAGAATTATCAAAATGTGACACAGAGACACAAAGTGACCAAATGCTGTTGGCGCTGAAAGACTTGCCCAACAATGGGTTGCAGCAAACCTTCGATTTGTAAAAAAGGTAGTACCTGTGAGGTGTAATCAAGGGAAGCACAGTAAAACAAGGTGTGCCTGCATGTGATCTGTAAATATGTCTCCCTTGGTGTGGACCATCTTTTTCATTTCAATGTCTTTTGAGGCACCAGTTCTTAATTTTGATTCTTTCGTTTCTTATTATTTATTTATTTTTACCACCTGTGCTTGTGGGTGTCCTATCCGAGAAACCACTGCCTGGTCAAACGACACCTATGGTCAAAAATCAGTTGGCCGTAGATGTATGCCTTTGCTTCTGGGCTCCCAGTTCTGTTCTGTTATCTATACACCTACCCCTAGGCTAGTACCAACCACACTGTTTATTTTTGGTGAGGGTACAAAACACGTGAAATTTACCATCTTACCCATTTTTAACTGTACAGTTCAGTAGTGTTAAGCATATTCACATTGTTGTGTAACAGACCTCTAGAACTTCTTCATTTTATGAAACGAATTTACGGAAATTCTATACTGATTAAACAACTCCGCATTCTCTCCCCCAGCCCCTAGCAAACACCATTCCACTTTCTGTCGCTCTCATTCTGACTACTTTAGATTCCTCGTGTAAGTGGAATCATAGAGTGTTTGATTTTCTTGTGTGTGCCTGGCTTATTTCACTGAGCATAATGTCCTCAAGGCTCATCACCGTTGTAGCACGTGTCAGAATTTCCTTCCTTTTAAAGCTAAATAATATTTCACAGTTTTGATTACTGTAGATCAGCAGCAAATTTTGAAATTGGGAAATATGAGTCTTCTAAGTTTGTTCTTTCTCAAGACTATCTGGCTCTAGGAACCATCTTATAACCCACTCTGTCCTAGACCCCTTGCAGCAGGAGGTGCTGAAGTTCCCCAGCTGAGCCACAGGAAGTGGGTGGGGGGAACTGGGACAGGGGCACCCATGCCTCAGCCTTCTTTCTGGATCTCATTAGTGAATTTTAGAAGCCTCACGATAAAAGGTCCCAATGCCATGTGGTCTCTCTACTGGGCCACTCACAGGGACTTCAAGAGACAGGTTTTTCTGAGCATAGACTGACAGTCCAGGGCTCAAAATCCTGGTGGAGGCTGTAATCTTGGAGACTGTAAGTGATGTCATAGCTAGACTTAGGGCCCTTATGCCAACAGCATGTGTGATCTTCCCTAGGGTGAGGAGAGCGTTAGGGAGCCTTGCTTCCTCAGGTGCCCCTGGCCCTCAGTGTAGAATAGCAGAAGGCCTGCCTTGGGAGGCCCAGGGGTCAGCCTGGGCACAACAAAGCCAACCTTGGGCAGGAGCGTGGCCTTAGGCAGGCAGCAAGGTCCTTCAGGGGCAGCTAAAGCCCTCAGAAGACCTAGTAGAGGGGCTAAGAGCCATGGGAGATGCTGACACTGAGGAAATGGGCTCTGGGGTCCTGGTGAGAGGCTCAATGGGAAGGCCCCCAACCCCTCACCTCATTGTCACAATAATCCTGCACAAATACCACAAGAGAAGAGTCATGCCATCGTCCTCCTACCCAGCTGGGATTTGAACCAGGTGAGCCCACATTCAGAGCCCACATTCCCTCTCCCTCCCCCGGAAATCCTGCTGCCAACAGCTAAGTGGTTCCCTGCGCCCCGAGGGTGGTGTCTCTACAGAGGCCTGGGGTGGGGAAGCCTCTGAACAGAACAGAGCTGCTTCAGCTGGGGAAACTTGAAAGAGCCAAAGGATCTGGAGTCAACCTGCACAGCCCCTGGGGCCTCTCTGAAGGCAGGGATGATGGATGTTCCAGCCAGTTGGCCACTGAGCCATGAGATGGCAACAGGAAAATGCCACTGCCAAGCCCACAGGCGGATTTTATGAAGAAATGTGCTGCTGTTAAATATACACAGCGGGAAGTGTCTGCTACCAAACAGCTGTGTTTGGAAAGCAGTCACTGCTTGTCGGCTAATGGTTCCACATTAGTCACTGAGAGCACTGGCTGTGTCCCCCAGATCTGTGGGCAAACTGACAGCCAGGGCCTGGCAGAACCACGCCCAGCGCCCAGGACAATGGCGTGCCCCAGACAGGATCAGCCTTCACTCAGGCTCTCAGTGCAATGAGGTGTTAACGACCTGCCATTCAAGCTGGGGTGACACTTGCTGCTCACCAAAGGTCTCTTAGTCAAGTCAGCAAAGGAGCCAGTGAAGCCAGCCGGGGTGCACCAGGGCCTAGGGTGTGGCGGCCTGGAGAGCTCTGAGGCACGCCTGGCACCCACACACAACTGCCAGGTAAGAGAGGGGGTCTCCCTCGGAATCAAGACCAGCATTCCATTTCTCAAAGCCAAGTAACCCAGTCTGGGAATGCAGCTAACAGAAGAGCCAACAGAAACAGAGTGTGACGGCTGTGGGAAGGTTTTCCGGGAAGGAAGCCAAGGCAGCCTCCATCCCCAAGACCAGGGATGGCTGGATCCACTGGGGTCCACCCACCCTACAGACCATCAGAGGGTGACCAAGGTGACCTGGGGGACATTGGCAGAAATAGCAACAAAATGGCAAACTGAGCACGGATGCTCTAATGGCGGGCAATGGAGCAACTGGGCCGGGGTGAGGCTTCCTGAGCCGATGCCAGGCCGTCACTCCCCACTGTGTGACCCTAAGCCAGGTATCCAGATGTGAAGTAGAGAGAGAACAAGATCCCCACCTCCTGGACCTGAAGTATCTAAGAGCCGCAGAAGTGACAGTCAATGGTGTGTGCGCATGAGAACTAGAAAAAATACACATATAAAATAGCTTTTGTTTTAGGGTGGCAGAACTGTGGATATCCTCTAATTTTTTATTTTGACATAGATACTACTTTCCACTTTTAAAAAGCTCATCTAGCAAGGGGACAGGCAGGGAAGATGGCAGCCTATGCTTCGCACCGGGTAGGGCCCTTTCCATGCATCAGCTCCTTTGAGCTCAAAGCCATTCAATGGGGAGGCCGGGGCTGGGTGCTGGGGGCTCTGTGGGGCCTGCATTGCAACTCATCTCTCCTTCCATCTAACCCTGCATCTTCACTTCCCTTCCATAGCAGCTGATCCCTAATAGGCACCCTGAACCCCAAATTCTGTCACAGCAACTGCTCCTGGAGAAGCCCACCTGCCACAGTGTGGGGAAGGTTTGGGCTCAGCACAGGAAGCTCCAAGTGCTGCTAAGAGCCGACCACACCTGGAGAAGCTGCATGGCTGCTTGGGGGGAGCATCCGAAGAGAGGGACACCGAAGGCGGCGGAGATTCCGATGATGGATGCTAGTGTCCCTTCCAACCGAGACTCACGAGAGCTCCTGCACGGGGTTCTGCTGCTCTCAGAGGGAAGAAGGAAAGCTCCCAGAGCAGTACTGGAACATGGTGGGGGGCGGGGACAGTGTCAGCCATCAGGCCCCTGAAGACTGCTGCAGAGGATGTTTTATTAAAACCCAGGTCCATCTGGATCCCGAAGGCCCAGAGGTACGGTCCACTGCAGAATGCAGGCTGGCCAGTGAGGAAACTAGGCTCAGACAATTCAGTGGCAGCCAGGAGAGCCAGATGCCCTGAAGCAAGATCCCTTCCTTCCCCAGGCTAGTCAACACCAGCATCCCCTGCTCTGCTCTGACAGAAACCAACCAAGGCACGTGAGCACATTGGGCAGGCACGACTATGACAGGGCACCTACTTGTTCCCAGTCCCCAAACAGAATTTTGTCAAGTAACAACTTCCTGTCATGTAACTGGCGCCAAGCCAGCATCCATCCCTCCAGCCATCTGCCCTTCTTGGTTCTTCAGAGGTCCCACAGAGGCTGGTGGGGAGGGGTCAGCGGGGGGGGGGGGGAGCTCTGGGAGGAAGAAGTTTCTGAGCCCGGACCTTACTGAGTAAGGGAGCCAGACAAAATTACAGACTACAGCTGGACTCCAAGGCTGCCCCTGCTTAACTCCGCCACCCTGACCCTCTCTGGCCCTTGCCCACATCAGTTTGGCTCACCCAGCACTGCCACACGCCCAGACAATTTGCCTGACTGGGGCTCTCTGCCTGTCCTCCAACTCACCCACTGTTCCCTACTCTGCCCATGGCCACCTTACAGGTCTCAGCTTCACGGGTGCCTTCATGGCACAACAGCACCCCCACTCCTGTGTGTCCCCCATTATCTTCTCTGTAGCACGTGTCCCAACAGGACTAGCTTTATTTGCTTCTTTGCATATTTTAAAATCTGCCTGTCCCTTCGAATGGAGCAGGCAGCGTGACCAGGATACTTTTTCCAGTGCCTCTCAGGTGCGCGAGGATGGAGGGGGAGAGCACACATGCCACACTCCCGGCACAGATGCAACATGCCAGCAGAAGCGGTCTGGCCGGGAAGCCCCTGAGAGCGCCGAAGCCTGGGGCACAGCTGTTAAAAGAATTGCTACATCGTCTGCTTTCCGAAAAGAGCTGGAGGAGGCTGTCAGCACCCAACCCCCATGCAGCAGAGGCTGTGAAGATGGTTCTGGCAGCTGCACTGGCGAGGCAAGCCCAGGAGCAGGATGATGGCGCAGAGGCCTCGCCACAAGATGCGTCTGGAGGGGACAGAGCCTGCAGTAGGGCCCTGGGACAGAAAGGTGGGGACGCCTCTGCAGGGCATCTGGGGGATGTGCACATGGGGCCACGCTGAGGACAGGGGAGTAAGAGTCACTACACTGGTCCCCACAGACAAGAGCTCAGCCTTCGGCCCATAGCCAGTACCTGAGCCTGAGATCCTGCTTTGGGATCCCCAGACCCACTCCTCTCTTGATCCCCTGCTGCAACCCACAGTCCTCACTAACTGTCACCCGGAAAGCTGGAGCACTCTTGGATGGACCCACTCCCTACATCTCTCCTGTCCCATCCCTTCCATGTACCTCTACCCAAGATCCTGAGCAGCTCCGCCAACACTCAGATGCTCGTGGGCCTGGGAAGATCAAAGCCCTCTCTCGCCCTGAGTGGGCCAGCAGTCACTCACCCGGTGGGTCTTGCTGTAGGTGTAGAGGAAGGCCAGTCGGTAGAGGCTCTTATAGTGCTGGGGGAAGCGGCTGAGGCACAGGCGGAAGGAGGCAATGCACTGCTCCGTAAGGAACTGGCGCTGCTCCTCTGCCCCAGCCGGCAGCCCTTGGGGAAAGAGTGCTGGCTCCCCTAGGGGGTCAGCTCTCTTCTTCCCGTCCCATGGGGCAGGTGCAGATGCTGCGGGTTTGACAGCAATGCAGGCAGAGGCTGGGGGATCCGCAGCAGGCTTCTGGCTGCCTTGCTCCATGGCCCGGAAGCCTTCTGTGCTCTCCAAGGACTCCTCGGTTTTCCCTGTGGGTGAGAAGAAAAAGAAAGTCACCTCGGTAGTGGTCCACCACTAGGCAAAAGAGGTGCCTTAGTGAGGCGACAGGCACAGCTAGGCCTGTGCCCTTGCTAGACAGGTGCTGTACTCAATAGACCCAGCAGTAGGAGGCATGGGGCCTGGTGTTGGCTCTGCCCCTGCTGGCTGAGGCCTCCACAGCCTCCCAGTCTCCTCCCCTGTGAAACAGGATGTCCCAGCTGGCACATAGCAGAGGGGCCCCGAGGCTGCAGATAGTGGGGGTTGCAAGCGGGGCTCTGGGTCCCCCTCTGAATGGCAGCACAAGGCTGTCCCGCCTCCGAGGCCTGTGCAGGTGCATGGGGAAGCTGTCCACAGAAGGAAGGTGTGGCCGCCACCACCATGGAATAAAACGGCCAGGAGAGGCGCACAAAGGACTACACCTGCTCTACCACTCGGCACCTCAGCCCACAGCCTAGCCTACATCCTTCTCCAGGGCTGCTGCTGCTACTGTGCGTGAACCAAGAGCTTACAAGCAGGAGAGCCCAAGCTGGGTGGTAGGGGCTGCAGAAGAAGGGCTCCTTGGGCACACAGGAGTTTGGCAAGGCCTGCATGGAGGAGGCCAGAGAAGCAGCCCGGCACCAACCCTGAAGCCTGCCTGCCACAGCGGGCTGAGCCCCTTCCTGCCATCAGCCTGATGACCCTTCCCCAACTGTAGTGGCAGCCAGAAGGCTGGGGCCTGCTGCGGCAGGGCAGAGTGGTCAAGGACTAAGGTCCCAAGTTCCCCTAAGCAAAACCATGCGGACCTCAGGTGCACATCAAGCTCTTCCTGCCAAGAAGAGAATCTGAGCAAGACAGAGCCAAGCTACTCAGCACAGTGCACAAGGCCACCTCCTGTCAGTCCTGCCATTCCTCCTAGCTCCCCTCCTGGCCTCACACCTTGAGACCAACCACGGGGAACACCTCGTTCCTTGTTCCTACCTCTCCACTGCTGCTCCTTCTGGACACACTGTCTGCACTCCCTCCCCTGCCTCGCCCTCTGCTCTCATCCTTCAGGGCTCCACTTGGTGTCACCTCCTCCTGCAGGCCTCCCCAGCCCTACGTGGGGTTTGGAGAGAGCCTTATGTGCCCACCTTTTTGCTATCACCCATCCCACTGCATTTATGCATGGATGCCTCCCCCTCCCCCATCGCCTAGAGCCTAGCAAAGGCTCTAGTTTGAAGCTGACTGAATGACAGGAAAGCAGGTCACATCTGATCTTGACACTACGCTCTCCTTTCAGGGGAGCTCAGGAAACCACGCAGGTCCCACAAGCACCCATTCAGAGCTCGATGACAGCAACCAGGAGTCTACTCAGGGCCGGCATCTTACAGGGGACACAGATGCCTTACTCACAAATGTGCCGATTTCTAGTGTTCAATTCAGAGGATGCATTTCGAATATAACTCAACAAACATATTCTGAACAACCAGTCTGGGCCCAGCCCTGTGCTAGACACAAGGGAGATAAGGAAACAGGACAAGGACGCAGGTCTCCCCGGGATGTGAATAAGATGCTAAACATGTGCTCACACACAAAGACACACAGGAATGGGTTTCTTATGGAAAATGAGCAGAGGATAAAGAATTAATCCAAAGAGAGCTCAGATGACATGTCTGAAGACACACAAAGAGAGAGGAAAAAATAGCAATAGCGAAAAACCTAGCTGCTTTGGGATCCAGGTGGCCTGAAGAGGCCCTGGAGACATGGGTGACACGCCTCACCCGCAGCGTCCACTCTTATGGCTGAATGAGCCTCACAGGTCACGTTAGTGGAAGGAAGGAGGTCAGAAACGTCAATAAGCCCACACAGCGCTTTCCGACCAGGAGGCCCAATCCTAACCCTGGCAGCATGAAAGCGAGAAGACTTCCTCCTACAGATAAAAAGCAAGTGAAGCAAATACTCTGGCCACCCCGGTGCCTGCTGCTGGCAATGAGGACTAGCTTAGAATGCCCACGGTGCATGCACCCGGCCCCCTTCCACTCCAGCCACCGCCACCCACTCCCGTCTTGAACACAGCACTCAGGCATGGTCATCAAGCCTCTACTTGACCAGCAAGGGCAAGCGCAACCACAGGATGGCGGTCCCTGAACGAGGTGCCTGGTAGCTGTCTCAGCATCCTCGACCCACATCCTGCCCTGGGCCCAGGTGGCAGGGAGGCCCCAGGCCGGGCACCCATGTCCACTGTCCAGACCATAAGCTATTGACAAACTCTGCTGTCCATGGAGTGATATAACAGAGTGCCCTTGTGCTTAGGTAGTGAAGTCTGGGCAGCTTTTTCCTCTATTACAAACAATAAACCTTTACTGTGGCTACATTCACAGTATACGTTTTCTTGAAGCTCTGTCTCCTAAGAAGGTGAGCTTCAGCTAGCTGCAGTGGAACAGTCAATTGCGGAGAAAGCTCCTTCCTGGAGCCACCGTGTCACAAACCAGAGTGGAGAAAAGTAAAGGGGAGGCAAGTCCTCTGGAGCTGGTGCCCACTGGACACCGCGGGAGGGAGGGCACCTGGAAGGGTGCAGCTGTCAGAGCCGATCTGACTTCCCCTTGGCACCCAGGGCCTGGCACAGACTTGGGTTCTATTACACCCTGCTGCTCAACAATGCCCGTGAAATCTGTGAGAGAGCCCCGTGCCACTGACCACGACAGAAGCAGCAGGCTGGTGGCAGGGCTGCCCTCGAGGGTGCACAAAAAGGGCTGGGGTGTGGAGCATACTAGGGGCACACACCCAGCCCTGGCCCAGAACCATATCCTGGTTTTCTGCAGGAGGCCAAAAGCTGCGGGAGCCCCGGTGGCCAGGGTTCCCACCCACTGGGAGCCCACAGGAGGGGGCATCAGAGACCACCAGTGGCCAGAGCCAGGCCTAGAGGAGCACACTCCCTACGATGTCTGCCTGGTGTAGGTTCAGTGCACATGCCTTGCCGCGCCTACTCTCCCGACAGGAAGCTCGCCAACTTCACTGAGGTTCTGGGGAAAAGCTGGGCTTAGAGCAGAGAGCTGCATCCACAGAAGTAAGATGCTTCCCTTCAAGCCCACCAGCTACTGTGGTGACTGGTTCTGCTCGAACTTTCTTTACCAGTGGCAAGCCCCTACGCTGTCTCCTTAAACCACTGGCTCTGAATGAAAGGAGGGCAGGGGTGGGATGCCCCTCGTGTGTCTGGAAAGCCCAGCCCAGCCCGGGCCGGACCACAGACGACCCTCTCTTGGCTCAGCACCCCAGTCTCCATGCCCCACTTCCCCAAGCACGGTGGAGGCAGGCCTGTGATGACACAACGGCACCCACAGCAGTTGACTGCTTGACGGGCCACGGAGCACAGACGACAGGCCTCCCCTGTCCAATAGTTAAAATGATCTTGTCGGTAAGACTGGACATGAACAAGACATGCTGTATGAGAGCGTGGGCACTACTGGTAACTTTTTCCTCCCCTTCCAAACTCCTTGCAGTGTGTCTATGTCAGTTGCAGAAGGTCAACATCGGTTTGGGACAGCCTAACAAGTGCCTCGTGAAAAAGAGCAGCACTGGCCTCACCTTCCGTGTCCTCTTCCCTGTCCCTGATGGGGGCACCTCTGCCAGCCTGTGGGGCATACAGCCTCACCAGCTGTTAAGGCCAGCTAGGCAGGCAGGTAAGGAGCAGAGGACTGGGACAGGCCATTGCCAGCATGAAGGGCTCTGGCCGCATCTACACGTCAGCCCCTGAGCCTTGACTCTCCCAGCCAGGGCCTGTGCAGACACATCCGAGGGGCGTCATAGCCAACCCTAGCTGCCCCTCCCAGCCCACCCAGAGCAGGAGAATGGGACAGAGGTTAAGGGTGCGGACTAACCCTGGGCAAATTCCCAACCCTCTCGGAATCTCCGGTTCCTCACCTGTAACGTGGGGAGAGCTGCGGGGCTGTTTCCTAGGATGGCTGGGAGGACAAAAGGAGTTCAAATAGCGCCCGGCACAGGGCCGCTGAGCACGGGTCTGGGTGGTGGTGGTGGTGCTGGTGGTTGTACGGCAAGCCCTGGCCAGGGTGGGACAGCTCTCAAAACCCGCAGCCGGCTGCCCAGCCACAGCCCCAGGGTGGCACCGTGGACACGCAGCCTGCCCATGCCCTCCCGCGAGCTGGGCGTGGGGCTCTGCCCCCTGGTTTCCACAAAGGGAGCCTGGGGGCCCCTTGAGAGCTGGGCGTGCCCTGGGGTTGGATCAGGGCCCCCTGCCCAAAAAAGGAGGCACTTTTTTCTAAAGGCCTGATGTGATTCAGACTAAAAAGAAAACACATTGATGACATTTAGGATCCAAAGACTTTTTTAGTAACTATGTAGCAAGAAAAAAAATACGGGCACTCATGTCACGGAAGTGGCTTTCTCACACTGGGCCATGGGGGTCACAACAACGACAAGTGTCACTGAGTGCACACTGTACTCTGGGCACCGTTCCTGAGGTGCCTCGTTTCATCCTCACAACCCCCGGAATGGGCCTCGGGATAGCTCCCACCTACAGGGAGTAGAAGCCCAGAGAGGCAAGTAACTTGCCCAACTGAGGTCCCAGAGCAATAGGTGGAAGAGCGAGGACAGGAGCCAGACTGGGCCTGGGCCACTCGGGACCCCATGCTCTTCAGACTGCCCAGACTGCCACAGGTCACCAAAGTGGTTCTAACGCACAGAGCTAGGTCTTCATACCTCTTTCCTCTGTGGCCCCCTGAAGGTCTTTACCAGTTGGTCCTGCTTGGGAACCGGGAACAGGCAGCTTCTTCTCCACGTAGAGCTTCCGGGAGCTCTCCAACGAGCTGGCGGGCTCATTAAAGAAGTCCTGCGTCGAACTGGAGTCTGAGAGTGCCACGGCCGTGCTGTCCTGGCTGCGCTCTGAGGGGAAAAGGAGGGAGAGAGGGCGGCAGCATGAATCTACACCAGCTCCAACATGGAGGGGCCTCCCCAGGGTGAGTGTCCTGGTGACTGTCCTGCAGAGGAGATGGCCTGAGCATAGCCACCATGACCCTGCTGAGCCCGACTCGTGCCGGAGGCCACTAAGCCACTCACCAAAGGCACCAATCTCCATGGTCAACCTTGTGGGGTTTCCCCAAATGGTGGTGTTCTGGTAAATGGTTAACAACTGGCTCTCAGGGTAGGGGGGAAGCCCGTGTTTGAGCATTTGCTGATTTCTGTGGTGTAAACACTCCCACTGTGGCCAATTTCAGGCTACCAGCCAACATGATCTTGCTGAAGGTGGAGTTGGAAAGAGATGCACGGTAGTACACCATTCTCTAGTGTTTCTACCACAGAGACAATAAGCATAAACAACTGAAGCAGGTGAGAGTCTTGCAGACATTTTTATCCAGTTGCTATAGGCCAAGTGCAGTCTAGCGTGAGAGCGGACGTCCCTGGGACACATAGACACAAGGGAGGTTGCTACCTGCGTGCTAGCTCCTTTCCTTGGACCTCCACATGTGCTCCTGAGAAAGATCAGGGGCGGTGCAGGAAGAGAGACTGAAGGAAACCTTCTGGCGGTGCAGGCCTGCAGAGGAAGCGTGTTTGCTGCTATAGGAAAGGCAGGAAGCACTGATGGGACATTTTGGTCCTGGGGAACAAAAGCCTTATAAGCCAGCTGGGGAGAGACAGCAAATCTTGTTGCCTCCGGGGTACAGGTGAAGACCCACTGCAGCTGTGAGAAGGGAAAAGAAACACCTCCGGAGGGAGGGGCAGGGAACCATTTAGCGCCCAAACATTTGAAGTCTCCTGCCACTAGGGGAAGAAAAGCCCCACTCCTGAGACGCAGGGACACAATCTGCCTAAGTCTGAGGCTGGACAGGGACAACAGATAACCAGCCCTGCCCCTACCCCAGGCTAGCAAGTGTGAGTAACAAGCAAAACAGTCTACCACAGGAAAAGGGGCAAGAACATGGAGAGTGACCCTCCCCCAGGTGTACGCAAAAGGCTAAGGCTGAAGGTGGGGATGGAACTGAGAAAACGTTCTGGCAAATCAGCCCTGCTGTAAACATAAGGTAAGGAATTTGAAACCAGTGGTACACTGAAGGTAACTATGGCAACAACAAAACCCAACCTCAGCTCAACTTCTGAATAGCCTAGCTTCCCCTTGTAACAGCCCAGAAACAGGAGAGAGAAGCCCATTCCAGGCATAAATATGACTTATTTCAGTTTCTTCTGTCCTACCATAATATCTGATAGTCAATATAAAAATGAGGCACACACACACAAAAGAACACTGTCAAGAGAGAAAATAATCAACAGAACTAGGCTCAAAGATGACCCAGATGTGGGAACTACCTGATGGGAAATTTAAAACTAACTAAGATCAGGGTCACCTGGCTGGCTCAGTTGGAAGAGCATGTGACTCTTGATTTGGGGGTTGAGTTCAAGCCCCACATTGGGTAGAGATTACTAAATAAATACACTTTAAAAAAACAAATAAAATGAATAAATGTGATTAGTATGTTAAAGGCTCTGGTATAAAAGATGGACACATGCATGAACAGAGGGGGAGTTTGGGGAGTGAGATGGAAACTATGAGCAAGAGTCTAATAAAGATGCTGGAAATAAAAGACACAATAGCAGAGACGAAGAGTGCCCGTCAAGCTTCTCAGCACACCTGACACAGTTGAGGGAAAAATAACCAAAACATGAAGATAGGTCAGTAGAAATCATCCAAACAGAGAAAGAGAGTAGGGGGAAAATCAGAACAAAGCACCCAAGAGCACCCAAATGATCTAATATACTAATTAGAATCCCAGAGGGAAATGAGATGGACACATGTCTGAAGAAATATTTAAAGAGATAATGACTGGGAATTTTCCAAAAATAATGAGAGGCTTCAAATCACTAAGAGTCTCAGAAAACACCAAGCAGGGCAAAGACTCGTCCACAATATTTAAAAAAGAAACAAACAAAAACACCAACAACAAACCACACCTCCAGGACTCACATTCAAACTGCTGAAAACCAAAGGTAGAGAGGAAATCTTGAAGGCAGAGAAAGACACATCATATATAGAGGAACAAAGTTAGGAACTATAGCACACTTCTCATCAGAACCCATGCGAATCAGACAATATCTTTAAAATACTGAAAGAGAAAAAAAAAAAAAAAGTCAATCCCAGAGGTGCCTGGCTGGCTCAGTTGGAAACGAATGTGACTCTTGGTCTCAGGCTTGTGAGTTCAAGCCCCACATGGCGTGTTAAGATGACTTAAGTTAAAAAAAAAAGTCAACCCCAAATTCTATACCCAGTGAAAACATCTCTCAAAAATGCAGGAGAAATAAAGACTTTTTCAGACAAACAAAAGCTGAGAGGAATCCCTCCCATGAAATCTGAGTTACAAGGAATGTTAAAGAAAGTTCTTTAGGTAGAATGAATTGAAACCAGACAGAAATTGGATCTACTTAAAGAAATGAAGTTCCTCAGAAATGGTTAAAGTAATAATAGAAAGGACATTCTTTTCTCCTCATGCGTAGTTCCTCTAAAGTATTCCTGTCTGCTGCCCAAAGCAAAACTAGTAGCAGCCTCTTGTGAGTTTATAGTTTTTGTAAAAGTAAAAGGAATGAAAACAAGGGTAGAAGAAATGGGAGTTTCCGTCACTGTCAATGAGTAGTATAATATCACTTGAAGGTGGACTGTGATCATTTAAACATGTATTTTGTTAAGACTAAGGCAGTCACATTTTTTAAAGAGACATAAATACTAAACCAATAATAAAAGACAAAATACAACCTTAAAAAATAAAACTTTGTCTCCAACTTTGTGTATCTGAAAGAGGACGCTCAATGAAATAGGAATCAAGAGAGCCAAGTTCAAGTCCCTCTCTTGCTACTCACTAGTTGTATGACCTTGAACAGGTTAAGCCCTTGCCCACCTATGAGTTGCAACTACATATCCTCTCAGAGAGGTCAATGGTACAGCAGCATCTGGGGACACAGCGAGAGAGGCAGACATGGCCCCCAGGACCCTCCAATCCTTTGCTCAACTAACTCAAATACTGGGGGCCCCCTAGGAGGGCAGAAGTGAGCAGCTGGGGGGCAAAAAACTTGCAAAAAAATGTAAAGTTGTTTCAACAAAATCAAAGGCCTGGACTCGTAGATCCAGGCTGCTTCAGTTCAAATCCTACTCAGTCACTTTTTAGGTTGGAGAGCCTATGCAATTGCCATAATTTCTTTACATTTTCGTTTCCTCCTGTGTCAAACTGTGATACATACAAATGCCCACTTCGCAGAATTGTTAGGAGGATTAAATACATTAATACATGTAAGGTGCCTGAAACAGGGCCTGATACACCGTAAGTATGGACAAAATATCACCTCGATTATCAGTATTATTTCAGAGAAACTGGACTGATTTTTTTTCCAGTAATGTTTCAAACTTGACATTAGAGATTTTATTCTGAACGGGAAAAGGGTTCTGCTTATGCCAGGCGGCAGATCACGCCTGGGCAGCATCATGAGGATGGGGTGGTAATCACTTCTTACACACTGACCTGACAGGGTCGTCCAAAGTGGTCCTGCCTGCGCAGAGAAACGTTAGGCCTGTGCTTCCAAAGGCAGCTTTGCCGCTCCACCCTCTTCACCCATGTCTAATCATAGACCAGGGTGTGGAGACAGCGACCTCACAGAGCCTGCCATAGCCCTTCCTCCTTAGCTGCCTTTGGAATGTCTACTGCCCAGGAACTGATGGGTATCAGTATCAGCGCAGCTGGTGGAACACACTCAGTGAGGGGCTCTTCCCTGACCTGCAAGGCCAGACCCCAAGGCTCTGTGAGCACCGAATGGGGATTCCTGGCAGGCCTGCAGCCCTCACGAGAAGTCCCAAACCCAAGTCCCCAGTGTGAGGGGATCACTTCTCCCAGAGAAATGGCAGGGGCAGCCCATTTGTTGTCTCTGTGGAAAGGAGACCTGTGGCTCCAGAGGCCACACAGAGTCACCACAGGAGCTCAGGACTCGGGGGAGTCTCAGAACCACATTCCGATCCCAGATCTGCGACTTGGGCTGCTCCAGGCCTCCCAACATATTTATCGCTGTTCTCCCGGCTCTGTTCCCAACACACAAATGGGATCCCCACAGGCGCCTGGCCTCGAGCCTGGCATGCAGGCCTGACAGCCCGGTGACCCACCCTGCCCTGCAGCGCTTACTCTGGCCCTGACAAAGAGAACACCAATGGCTCGGACAAGATGGCAGGCCAGGCTCCGGCAGTGAAGAAGTCCTTCTGAAAGTCAGGCCGGGGCCGGCGCTTTCCGCCAGCATCCAGAGCAGCCGTAGTCACTGCATGGCTGAGCAGCACATCATGTGGCAGGAGTCTGGGAAGCGCGCCTAGCCGGGAGGATCTCACGAGAACTGGCACACTGCCTGATGAGCTCATGCACTCCAAGCTGTTGGGCTTTGGGCCTAAAGAATCACTAATTTGCTGGAATCCCAGTTGTGATTATTACAAATACCATGGATTGGCTTAAGCAAGCGGATATTTACTCCCAACATGCTAATACCCTCTTGATGCTGCCTACTGAGGGAAACTCCACTGCACCCGAGCGAGCAGAGAAGGCAGTAGACTGCACTAAGAATGGCGTGGGCAACACAGGGCAGCACTGGGCTTCAGGGGGGTCTGCTCCCCTGGGAGCAAAAATCAGCAGGCGGGGCCTCTGCTGAGACTCTTTAAAAACAACAGCCACAGCAACAATGGCCATAGCCAGGGAACAGGACACAGATAGGCTGAGGGACTGAGACCAGGCCTCCCATTTTGAGCCTCTCAGACATACGCACAAGAACCCAGAAGAGCCTACCTTCTGAAAGGGCGGACAGCAAAACCCAATTATCAGCGCTGGGGGGCACCGTGGTATTCTAGACAAGCCCTCGTCCCAGGGGTGATAGAGAGCACCTAAGGAGCCCTGAGGAAGCCTGATGCTGGAGGGAAGTGACAGGGATCTGGAAGCCCCACACCCCACCACCACCACCACAGTAGGGTGGCGCCCCCTGTAGGCAGGCTGCTGGGTCAGAGCTGCAGAGGCGGGAGCTCTGCACACTGAGGTGCCCTGGCTGGAGCTGGGAGCCCCTCCTTACCAGGCCTGTAAAGCAAGAGGGTGGGAGGTGCATGCCAAGGTTCCTGCCCACCCCTGAGTGAGCTGCGTGTCTGGGAAACAGAGGACAAGCACATCACTGCAAATGAGAGCCCGGGGCCAAGTTTCTCTCCAATCCTTTCGGAGAGCGTTGGCACAAAGCTATTTAAAATCATCCTCATTTTGAATATTAGGAAGCAGCCTATACCAAGGTCTCAGACCAAGAAGCAAGTCAGATTGAAAGAAAACTAAGTTCATTACTTTTACATCACTAGGGTGAAGGAGAGGAATGAAAAGCTCTTAGAGAATGACTCTATCACTGGGCAGACGATGCCTCTGGGTAAGGCCCAAATGACCCTGAGCATATCCCGCCTGGCCAGCCAAATTCAGCACAGGCTCAAGCAGCACCGTGCATGGCATGGATGCTAACACTGTGCTGATAAAATGGCACAGGGAGTCCATATGTGTCTGGTGGGGGGGGGTAGTTCTGGCTTAAAGAGCACACAGCTTCCCTCCAGGCCTGGCTATAGTCCCACCTTCTCCTCAAAGCAGTCTATGGATATCACATTCCTTATCTGGGACACTGTGGGCCAAGGGTCCAAATGAGCTGACATACGGCTTTGTGTAACTGTGCACTAATGGCCTGGGGTGCTTCCTCCATATCCTACAGGCACCACAGGATACCCCCAGGGTACTGGCCTGTGCTGATGCTCAGGGAATAACCAGGTGGGTCTGACAGGGCTCGGCAGCGGCCCTCCCTCCTCTCACCTGCCTGTTGAAGCACCCAGAAGTGGAGGGCAGAGGCAGGCAGAACTGGCTGTCTTCCTACCTCTGCCACCACCTGCAGGTCCCACAGATTGGCCTGGGCCGGGGGTTTTCCTGGCCACCTGGTCCTGAGGCAGAGCAGGAGATTGATAGAAAGTTCTTCTGCATAGGAAAGCCCGACTCAGCTAAAGAGCCAGGCTTCCTATAGGACTGGGCAGAGAGGGCCTTTCAGGGAAGCATGTACCTAAAATGGGACCGTAGGGACTACCCACAGCCCAGGATCCTGATTTCCTCAAGGAGCTGCCTAGAGAGCAATAGGAAAGAAGACACACTAGTGGACAGGCTGGACAGGCTGGCTCTGCTCTTCTTCAGAATGTTCTTTTAAAAGTCTGCCCACACGAAACCTGTTCACGCTAATTAACATTTATGGCAAAATTAAAAATATGTCATTCTCTTACTGTTAATCACCGGAATGTTTCACATCTCTGCCTCTGGGCCACCCCAGCCCCTCCCTGGAATCCTTAGAGGGATGTCCATCTGCCAGCCAACCGCTGGTGACACCCTCCACTTCTGAGATGGGACCTGCAGGGCCCACAGCAAAGGAACGGCAGCCGGGGTCACAGAGGGAAAGGGATGTGGCTTGGTGACAGACAGGCTGCCTGTTGCATTGAATGTGAGAGCAGACTGGATTCTGAGGATTTTTTGGTTCAGGTTTGACTCAGTTCAAATCCCTTGAACATTCTCAGGAGTTCCAGGCCAACCTAAAAGAGCTCTTCGCTTACAAGACCCACGTTTCCTAGTACATTTTCTCCAGCTGCTCCGGCAGTTAAGACTAGAAACAGCTCACAACCATTCATCAGCTCAGTTCAATGAAAGTTTGAGGGGAAAAGGCATGGTTGTACCATCAAAATCTGTAGCAACTCTGACTGGTGAACTCTGAAAAGATCACAAATGCTCTACCAAGTAGAAAGCAACAGGTTTCTAAGAACAGTAAACTTGGGTTTACTGGGAATCAATAAATCAATCAACTTGGGAATCAATATTTTGACAAATCTCTCAAGTGGACTAACTGTGCCCCAGTGGGTCCCCGATGACCACCAGGAAAGAAAACATCCGCCGGAAGCTAGCCTACCTGTAGGGAGGGGCGCCCTCTGGCAGGCCGAGGAGCCTGGACAGACGCCCAAGGGAAGAGAGATACCAGATACACGAGGACCCCTGAAAAAGAGGCAGACACACAGAGGCACCAGGTGGGCACGAGAGTATCACTGTGGCCAGTGCTCAGACAGCAGCGCCACCCCTCTGGGCCACTGATGCTGAGAGCTAGGAGAAGACTTGGCCTCGTGTGCACTGCTCACCATGTGACCCTCACCATGCATCACTCTGTCACACTGTGCCTACAGCAAGAGTCCTTGTGCCCCTATCTCGGACCCAGCTGGTTTCCCAAGCTCTCTCCCTGCGAGGTCTCTCTTCCTCGCACCCCCAGTCACCTCAGTATCCAAACACGGTAGGGCACTCCAACCTCCATGTCTTTGCTCCCACTGACCCTCACCCAAAATGGCCCTGCAGACCTCTCTGGAGGGCTACCTCCTCCAGGAAGTCCTCCCAACCCACTACACCCTGCAGCCAGCTCATGGCACTCCCTCTTGGCACCAACCACTGGCCCAGGACACCACCTAGGGACACACAGATCCAACCAGGCAGCAGGGATCAGGGTGCCCTCCTCCTGGCTTTCCTCATGGGGCCCTGTTCCATGCCCAGCACGCAGCAGGCACTCAACATATGCCATGACCAGCTTCAGCCTGGAGAGGTTTCTTGGAAGGTAGGAATGGAGAAGAGAACGAAGGTGACTGGCTCTGCCCTCTGACAACCTCCCTCCCTGACCCAGCATCAGTCCCCACCCTGCAGGGGCACATGCAGGGCCACCTAAGCTCCCCTACAAGCCTCTCCCACGTTGAAAATGTCTGCTCGTGGCATATAGCTAGCCCACCATGAGCTGACTTCTCCCTCACCCTAGGAAGGGAGGCTGGTGAGGACTGATGGCACACATAGCCCCCTGCCCCAAGCCTGGACACCGTGCACTGCACACACAGGGCCCACCTCAGAGCATCTTGGATACTGTGCATGATGTACATTCTTACACACTTGTCCTTGTGAAGACAGCTTGGTATCTTAGAGTCTGTCGCCTTTGTTACTTTTTTAAAGCCAGAAAGAGCAAAGCAATGGAAATACAGGACGAAGCCACCTGCCAGGCGGACGGGTGGTGGGAGGAGGCCACCACTGTATCTGGCCAGAACTGAGAACATGGGCTGTGGGCAGAAGCCAAGCACATCAAACACACACTCTCCAAATCACAGGACCAGCAGATGTGGAGGAGTTCCTGGTCACAGGGGGAGCAGGGAGCCGGACTGAGGACTAAGCATGCGGTCTGCGCTGTCCCCTGAAGCGAGCCGTGACAGTGCAAGCAGAAAGACATAGCCTGGAGAACAGAGTGTGGTCAGGGTTAGGGGCGGCACGGGCAATATTGGTGAAGGCAGTGTGGGTGAGCAGGCAAGGATGAGCACAGATGGGACACAACACAAACGGTGATAGCATGGCAGGTGAGGACAGATGGTCACATGGGAGCTTGTTCGGGCACCCTGGGCTCCCATAGGGCCCACACCCTACAGCCTGCGGCTCAGGGCAGGCTTTGTTCATGCCCTAAGTGCGGCCAGATGGGCATCTTGCAACCCTGAACACCAGCCTCCATGGCTCTCACTCTCCTGACCCATCACTTGTTCTCTCTTCCCACCCTTCACAGTAAACACTGACACACTCCCAGAACTTGGCGCAGCTTTGCCTCCTCAGGAAGGCCTCCCACCCACCAAGGCCAGGCCAGGTCTCTTGGGGGTGGTTTCAGTTGCACCCTGACTCTTAGCTGATTCACAGCTTCACACCTGCCTTCCCCAAGCACCTGCAGCAGGAACCAGGATTGTTCCATGCACGCAGCACAATGCTGATGGGCACTGGATAGGCATGGCCATGGGCTGGTTGAAGAACCCCATAGAAGGCTCCGCTTCAGACTGACCACAGGGCAAGGCCTCTGCTCTCTGAGGCCCTTTGTGGCTCCGAGATTCTCAGGTGACATGGAGCATGACAGGCAGACAGTAAGGGTCTTGGCAGTCCAGCAGAGCCACTATGTACACATCCCAAAGGCTGGCTGAGCCAGGCGAAGCTATGGACCAAGGCGTCCTGTAACAACCCTGCTCCCTGGGCCCTGCTACTGACAAACCTCCAACAAGCAAAGCAAGGAAATGCACACAGATCCAGTCTCCATTAGGTCAGCAAATACGGGACCTTCCCAGTGTTAGCCTTCTCTGGCCTGGGGTGGAAAGAGACTTAAACCCAAACTCTCCCTTGGCTCCACCTCAGCTAGGAAGGCAGCCCTAAGTGAGCGCCCAACTGCCCCCGGCTTGCCTTCTTCCCAGGAAACCGGACATGGGACCAAGCCTGCAGGGCAGCTGTGAGAATGGGACCGCAGGCACCTCTCCCGGAGCCCAGCCCAGAGCAAGCACACACCACTATGTGGTGGGGCCCAGTTACTCACACACATGCTCACACACTCCATGCCAGGGAGGTGTTACAGAATTTGTTGAGAAATCTCATGCCATGTTTGAACGCGTGTAAACAGCAATCACTCGGAGCCCCTTGAGGGTCACAATGTACTCCCTATGTGATTTCCTTTTCTTGGTCAGAAGTGTTAACACTAAGGATTTCAAGACTTTGGACAAGTCCCAAGATGGAAAGGAGAAATAAGGAAGCCAGGGCAGGGCTGCCAGTAGTGTTGGCCATGACTTAGTTTGTCCTCTGTCTTGCTCTCTCTCAGCTTGGCCAAAGGGCCCCTCTTCAGGTCAGCTGTGGGCACCCTCCCAGCCGCTCAGAACCGCTGGCTTTCACACCTGACCGTGGTGGAGTCTCAGAGCAACCCAAGGGCCAGTACCAAGGGTTTTCAGCCAGAGCTGTGGAGAAGCTTCTGTAGGAAGCTTCCAGCACTAGAGCAAGACGGCACAAGGGTGCGGGGGGCCGGGGGGGGGGGGCGGGGAGGCAATCCAGGGAGCAAATCTGGGTCCTACTAAGAAGCCATTATCAAATGTCGAGTATCTACATAAAATGTGAAGTGATTTTTCTAGATCTCTTTTAAAAATTTACAACAAACAAGAATTGACCCCAGCTGATTTCTGATTTTGACGCATAGGTATACAAAAGTAGAAGGGTAGCTCGAAGGCAGGGTATCCTAACCGTACCCAAGGGAAGTCCTAACGCCTGGCCCTATCTAGTTGGTAACAACTTAGGCTCTGACAGGCTCCAGGGTGCATGAGACTTGGGCCCAGAAAGCCAGAGGCCCAGGCCTACTGATGCTAGTGCTTCCAAGGACACTGCTTGCCCCTTTCCTGAGGCCACACCACTGGCCTGAGACAGGGTGCAAACCAGGGATGACTGGCCCCAGACCCGGGCTCCTCCCACTGTGCACTGCTGCACGGCCCTTGCGCCAACTCTGATGGCCAGGGGACGACTGCGTCTAGGATGTGGCTACAATGTGTGTGCACCTTCCTTTAATCCCCTTGAGAAAAAATTATTCCCATTCTCCAGGAGAGGAAACAGGCTCAGAGTGAAGTCCCTTACCTGAGGTGGCCAAGCAAGGTAGCAGTGGGTCTGGGACTGAAATGCAGATCCCCCTGACTCCACGGCCTGCCCTGCCCTGGCCTCCTTGTCTGACCTCGAGTGGGTCCCTGAACTGCTTCTCTTGGTCTGTACCAGGCCTGGAAGCTCCCATCAGCCTTCCTGTAGAAGGGCTCGGCTATGGCCTGGAGTGAGCACTAATGTCCTGTCCTCCCAAAAGGGAGGCTGGTCTCAGGCTAAGAAGTTGTATGGGAAGTGTGAGGGCACTTGTTCTCCTCCCAGGGCTAGTTAGGCAGCCCTGGGCCATGGGAGGTGGGAGTGGAGGTGGGCAGTGCAGGCCTTGAGGCTACCAGCATAGCCCCCGACACGAGCAAGCTGCTGCTTCTGCCAGAGCCGGGGCCTTTCCTTACGAGCTAGTATAACCGCTAAAAGGGCCACTTTAACATTCGCAGAGCGTGGCTATTTTAGGGCACAAACATTTTGCTGTTGCAGACAGTGCTTTCTTTCTGTGGTGAGGAGGGCAGGAGTTCGGAAAGCACCCGCAGCCAAGCCTGTGTGAAGCACAGTATGGCCACTCGAGAGCTTCCTGGCACACTGGGCTGGGACTGGGTGAAGGTAGACCATGGTTCCACATCATTGACAGAAATCGCTTTGAAAAAAAAAATTTTTTTTTTTACAATCACTGAAAAATGTACAACCACTAAAATTTTATTTGAGTCCATATGTATGGCTCCCTCTGCAACTTCCAGAGCAAATAACCATTATGTTGGCACTCAGGACATGTCACATCCGTGCCTTCCCCCAACGCTCTGCTTCCCTACAGCTACGCTTGCTTGGGACAGCTGGGTGGCGGTGCCAGGCGGCATCATGGCCTTCCTGCCTCCCTTCCTCTCTGCTTCTGGGCTGTGCCCACACCAAGGGAGCCACTCACAGCTCTAGGGGCTCCTGCTACCCAAGCTCAGCTCGAACCTGCAGGGCTGGGAGGAGTGCCGGCCACAGGCCTGTCGACAGCCATGAGAGGCATTCCTTTCTCACAAACGCGGGCCTGGTGGAATCCTCACAGGAGTACCTGGCAAAAACCAATTTGCAGAGCAGACTGATGAAAGGTGGGGAGCAGGGACGTTTCCCTGTTGAACTCAGGTTAAGAAGGGGAAGGACCTTGCTGCAGGATGTGTGCAGGGCTGAATTGGCCCTCCGGGGCACAGGGAGGTGACACAATCACACAGCAGCACGCACTCAGCTCCACAGCCTGTCTGTCCACACATTCCCCGCAGGCCGAGCAGAACCCAGGAGGGGGCACTGCAAGTCTCCTCTCTTCTCAGGTCACCAAATCCCCGCCCAGAGGGATCCCTTGCTCCTGTCTTCCTTCAGGGCCTCCCTAACCCTGCTCTCACACGCCTCTCACTCACAACGCCCCACGCTCTGGGAATCCATGAGATGGGTGAAGGGTGTACCATGCCCTGGGGAAGGCAAAGCAAGGCCTGCTTCCCCACAGCCTGAGGGCGATCATCGACTTGCGAGCGAGGGCCTGCATGTCTGCCGGCATTGTCACTGCCTCCCCAGGGCGCCACTTTAACGCCCTCTCAGTCCGCGGATTTGGCTCATTCCAGCAAAGACTTTATCACAGCTTAGTGCTGTAAAGGTGAGGAGAACATGAAGAAATCAAGCCATGAGGTCAGCATGCAAGCCTCCTAATGTTAGTAAGAAATGTGGTTCAGAGGTCGCCACCTGCCCTATCCCATGTGGGACAGCCTCGTTCACAGTCCCAGTTGATTGCCACTGCCCCACTGTCTGGACTCCCA
This sequence comes from Potos flavus, assembly GCA_028534135.1. Classification (NCBI taxonomy): domain Eukaryota; kingdom Metazoa; phylum Chordata; class Mammalia; order Carnivora; family Procyonidae; genus Potos; species Potos flavus. The sequence goes on along the minus strand of CM052889.1, from coordinate 57,657,965 downwards.
GGGGTGACAGACTCAGCCTTCCCACGGCTGTCAGAAGGTCACGCTGTAATAATGCCAGCACGATGCCAGCATCACTAGGCTGGACTGCACAGAGGCCGCTCCAGGCAACCTGCAGACCCTGACAGCTAGTCCACAGAATCTCAGAGAGGCAAGATGTCTGAGCCTGCCCTGCCCCTTCCCAGCCCCCAGGTGGGCTAGCTGGCAGGTGGCGACCCCGAGCATGTTTTGGAAGCACAGAATCATCATGAGGCCATGAGGTTAATGAACAGCCGCCAACATTGCCCGTGTCACCCCAGACCCAGCACCCCCCCTCACCAAAACAAAGCGAGTCATCACCCGAAGCACCCTCCCCCGTGATTGGCGTGCCGCCCTTGGCTGGCAGTAGGGAGAACAGGGACTGTACCGTCCGGCGTCGCCTGCTGGTGGGGTTTTTTACATTTGACGTAATCGTGGTCAATCGGAGTAGCTGTGTAAGGTGGGGATGTCAGACCTGGGCCAGAGGAGGAGGGGAGGGAGGCTCCGGGGCCCGGCAGTGTCCCAGCTGAAGAGTGGGAGTCCTCGTCCACCAGGCAGGCCTTCTCTCTGTGGGAACATGGTTGGGGTGCAGGTCAGAATCTCTACATCCCACCAAAACGGGACATGTACTGGTCTGAAACAGTGCCCTTCTTGACCTCATGCCACCTTCAAGGGCCTCCTCTGCCTTCCTAGGGCCCACTGCTCCCACACATGTCAGATGACCTGCCCCTCTGGCTGGTGGTCCAAGGTGCTGAAGGAGCTGCCCCCATGGCACTCCCTTGGACTCTGGCCCCCAACTGGCCAACTGTCTCAGGCCCCAGGCCCCAGGCCCCAGGTCCCAAGGACACTGCAGGGGAGCTAACAAGCCCTTCCTCAGAAGCACCCACCTCAGGTCCCCTCCATGCCAAATCAGCACCCTTACATGTGGTGCCCGAGGCCTGACAGATTTAATCCCCAACAAGATGCAGACAGAAAAAACATCTGGATTTGGAGCACATGGGTGTCTGCCAGTGAAGCGGCTGCCTTCGGCTCGGGTCATGATCCCAGGGTCCTGGGATCGAGTCCCACATCAGGCTTCTTGTTCAGCGGGAAGCCTGCTTCTCCCTCTACCCTTCCCCGCTGCTTGTAATTTCTCTCTTTCTCTAATAAATAAAAAATTAAAAAAAAAATCTGAATTTACTGCAAGCTCCCATGTGTATAAGGAAATCTGCTACAACACTGTTGAGCAAAAAAGTTAGAAACACTTGAAATGTTCCATCAAAATGGCTATGAGAAACATGCTGCACCCATGCTGTGGAATATTACACAGCCACAGACTGCTGATAGCCATCAGGAAGAATGAGTGAATGGGGTACTATCTCTATGGAGACCCCACCCCAAACCCCTTGTCAGGGGAGAAGTACACTCTAGAATAGCCCCTTCAGTAGTTTGTTTTTATAAACTCTATAAAATAAAAGAAACTATAATGTACATGTAAATGTAAGTGTGTGTAAATGCACAGATAATTATTTGAGAAAATGAACAAAGAACAGTGGCTAATTCTGGGGAGGAAAAGGGATTTGTCACATTTTAGCCTATATGTTTATATATTGCCAGAATTTTCCATAACTTGAAAATGTTCATGCATTATTTGTATAGTTTAATAATTTTTTAAAAGATTTTATTTAGTTATTTGAGAGAGAGTAAGAGAGAAAGCATGAGTGGGGGGAGGGGCAGAGAGAGGAGGAGAAGCAGACTCCCCCGCTGAACAGGGAGCCTGACATGGGGCTCGATCCTGGGACTCTGGGATCATGACCTGAGCCGAAGGCAGACGCTTAACTGACAAAGCCACCCAGACGCCCCTATAATTTAGTAATTTTTTAAAAAGATTTATTTATTTGAGAGTGAGAGGGAGACTGAGCATGTGCACAAGCAAGGAGGAGGGGCAGGGGGAGAGGGAGAGAATCCCAAGCAGACTCCCAGCTGAGCGTGGAGCCTGGCCCAAGGCTCAATCCCATGACCCTGAGATCATGACCTGAGCCGAAATCAAATCGGACATATAGCTGACTGAGGTACCCAGGCGCCCTGATAATTTTTTTTAAAGAGTCACGATCAATAAAAGAGAACATCATTGTACTTGGGGTTCTTTGTGACTAAAAAGTACACATGTATAATTTCTAGGGCACACCACATCCACATCTCTCCCATAAGACAATGGGCCTCAAAGACAGAGCCTGGGCGCAGGTCTCTCTTGCACTTGGCTGAGCCCTGCACAGTGACCAGCCAGGTAGGAACACAGAAGAGAGGCAAGCTGAGCCGAAGCTCCAAGATGTGGACACCGGGGCAAAAGAAGTCTGGGCCACAATCAAGGGGAGGCCCAGCAAGGGGACCATACCATGGCCCTAGCATCCCCACACACTCTGGCACCACAGGAAGAGCCTGCAATGCCCCTCTCTGCTTCTTGGGAGAACAGGCAGCACACAGGCCCTAACAAGGTCCCCACTCTTGTGAGGGGCCGTGGAAAAGGACCCGGGAGTAAGAGCCTGCAACGTGAAAACTACTTTCCTACAGTGTTCTGCACAGGGCAGAGCTGTGCTCCAGTGGAGAGAGGGAAGGAGCTAGCTTCTCCCTAGGACCTGTCCCTGAGGGTGGGGTAGCACTGGGCATGGCCCCAGCATGAGGTAACCTGGGGTTGCACACTCAGCCTCTCCTTCTCAGTTTCAACAGAAATAACTCAGTCTAGAAACCGGGAGTCTCCCGATGAGTTCCAGAGGCTCAATGAGCTCTGATTTACCCAGCAGCAACCCCCTGAATGCCACTTTGCTGTAAATGAGCCATCAGGGTACATATGGGGGTAAGCTGCTGGGTGAAAGCGTGCTACTCACTTCTCTGAAGCTTTGGGCGTATTCTTCTCCTCACCCCTGGCAAAGGGTCCTTCTGCAGCCTCCTTCATGAAGTTGACCAGGACCTCTGCACTGACCCCGGAGTCGGGCTTCCCCAGGAGCTTTAAGATGGAAGCGTGGAGCCGGAAGTACACCTAGGAGAATGATACTCAGGTGTGAGCAGCCCTCCCAGTTGCTAAGGTTCGTTCCACAGGCCAGTCAGCCACATTGGCAAAGAGCCCCTGACCAAGGAGACAGGCCGCCACACACTGCCTTTTTTCATTCACTTTTAAACCAGCCAACCTGTAAGTCATTCAAAGCAAGCTCTGACAATTAAAATGGACATGAACTCTCAGCATTCCAGCTTAAATGTTGAGCCAATAATGCAGGCAAGCGGTGGTAAGACAATGAGAGTAACAACCCTCAGCCCCGCTCACTGGGCACCTCGTCCTACCGCAGGCCCTGCCACCCTCTGTGGGCCCCTCTCCTCGCACCCATAAAAAGGGAGCCTCCACACCCGTCTCCCACTGCACTGCAGGCTCCGTGAGGGGAAGGACAGCGGACTTCTGTTCATGTGCCCGTGGCTGGGCCAGCCAGGTACTGCAGGCCTGGAGAAGCTTGCCCCGTGGGTGCAGGAAAAGGTAGCAGGCATGCTGCACCATTCGGGGCGTGTGCTTTTCTTCATTTCCTTGAGTCCGCACCACAGTCCTCCACTTACAAATGTGTGAGCTGAGCTGCCCAAAGCCCCACCGCCTGCAAAGCCCAGGCCCCGGTTAGACTCGGGTCCACCCTGCCTCTGCTGCTCCCAAGTGAACACCGCATCACACACAGGCACCGCCACACTGACTTGGCCTGACCTTCGCACCTGGAGGTGGGTGCGATGGGGGCTCCTGCCTGTGGCACAGACTCCCCCATACGGCACCAAGGATATCATGAAGACTGGGAGCCCCTGTGGCTGCAGACCCTGATTAACCAGCCTCCCCTCACCCAGAGGTGGTTCTCAAGAGACTCTGCCAAGGACCCCTCAGGTAAGATGCCAGGTGTTCCGCCCGGGCAGCACTCTCAAGGGGGCATCCTGGACAGAGGGGTCTGCCCCCCCGAGCCCCGCCATCTCCAGCCCGCCTGCGGCCGCCAGAGTAATTAGCCCACCAAGTCCATATGCAACCGCAGAAAACCTGAGGCCCCGACCCACGTGCAGATGGCTCCGCCTGGAGGAGTGCAGAGTGTTTAGCCAAGTTTAACCAAGGGGCAAGTTCACTATTTTGACTGAAGGTTCAACAGCAAAAGTGAATTTCCACCAGGGCAGGGTTAAAGCCTTAAAAGAAATGTCATCTTTAAAGCAGCGGAGCGCTCGTTCTCCTGAGAGCCGGCGCAGTGTGCTAGGCCTCCGTGCCTCACCTGGAAGCGCCTGGGCCCCACAGGGATACCACCCTGCCTACTCACTGGTTCCATCAGGCAGCAGCAGAAGCCAAATCTAAGAAACACCACAGAGGAAAAACGAGTGGTCGTTTTCCTGAGGGCTGGACTACCTCCCTGCACAGGGGTTCGGTGCTACCGGAGGTGCCGCACAGGAGAGGGCTCAGGTGAGCCAGCCCCAACCACCTTTCTCTCCTGCTGCTGACTGAGGGGAAATCACACCAGCTCTCTGGGCCTCAGCCTTCTCAGCCCCAAGGTGGGAGTCCCTCCAGGGATGGGCCCCTGAGCCTGAGTGGAAAGCACGAAAGAGCTGTGATGGGAAGGACGTGGGACCGAGGGCTGGGAATAACAGCAACGTCGAAGCTGCCGAAAACTTGCTCAGTACGAAACCGCATTTCCACATTTCTCCATGAACCCTGTGTGTGTGGCCCCCAGACAGCTGCTGCCAACCACTTGGCATGAACTGTTTTTCAAAGGCAAATTTATAAAAATGAGACTTTTTAGCTTGCTCGCACAATTAGCAAATATCAAAAAGAGGGAAAACATGGTTGAGGGAAAACAGACATGCTCATAGATCAGTATAACCTTTCAGGGCAACAAGACGCTGTGGGTGCAACGTTAAATGACCCTTGGAGATACTCCCGTAAGTGCTCCCTGACAAGTGTGCCCGGCCAGGCCCTGTCTGCACCCTAGCGAGGAAGAAGTGGAAAAGAAGGCCAAATCCATGAAGAAGGGATTGGACAAACAAGTGGATGTCCAGCCAGACTAGAGGGCCCAGGGGCAGGTAAGGAAGCCCACAATGCCTTGCACTACATCTTGTCCAGTGAAAAATGCCAGTTGCAAATGATAAGAAAATGTTACTATGTATCTATACATTGATAGGGGGAAAATCTAGAATAAGGACACGCCCAAACAGTTAACAGGGATTACTGAGTTGGGGGGCTAGGATCACCGGGGGACTTTAGTTTATCATTTTAAACACTTCTGAATGTTTGATTCTTATATATTTTTTAACCATGAATATGTGTTAATTTTATAATCAGGAAAAAAAAAAACCCATCAAGGCAGACAAGGCATAAAAAGCAAGCAGATTCTGGGCCTGCTCTGTGCACAGCCTATGCCCTCGCCAGGAACCAGAGCACCGGGAGACGCTGTGCCACATCGATGTCATCACCGAGTCAGGGTCCGGCAACCTGCACATGCTAAGGGGGAAAGGCGATTTTCTTCTGGGAGAGACAAACAGAACACTCACTCTCCCAGAAAGGATGGTAAGCACCCCTTAGAAGAGAGAGGAAAGGCTGCTTTAATTTCATTGCACACAGAGCTGCTGAACACAGAAAAGTTTCCAACAGGTTGCACGGGAGTCACTGGGACCTCATGCCCCAGCCCCAAGGAGACAGAGAGACTGGCCCGCCCCGGCCCTGCTTCCCCGCCCGAGGCCGGCACGGTATCACCTCCAGGGCCTCCATGGCCAGCTCAGGTGGGTTGTGGTAGTGGATCTTCTTGGGGTAGCGGGCTGCCTCCTCGTGCAGGTAGTGGCCGGCCTGTCTGTAGTGCAGCAGGTAGACAGCGGGCGGCTGCTGCTGCTTCTCGGCGACCTTGCCCAGCATGTAGTGGATGAGCCACTCCTCCTCATCACCGTCGCCCTCGCAGCGGGCCGCCGACGTGAAACAGTGCCTGGCTGTCTCCAGCATGCTGTCGCGCCGGCCCTCCATCTGGAACGAGAGCACGAGACCAGGCTGGGCTAGGCCCAGGGCCCGAACCCTCGCAGGACCGTGCCTCATGCTGCGGGAAGCCCTGCTGCCTTCTTTGCTTCTCAACAACCCTGACACACAGAGCGCCATTACCATTTCATAGCTGGGGATGCTGAGTGTGGAGAAGCCACAGGGCCCATCCGAAGCACACCTCAAGTAAGGCACAGAGCTGGACTGACATGTCAACTCCAGTGTCCTTTCTTTTACCGTCCCCCTGCAGTATCTGCACTACACAATCCAGGAGTTTATGAAGTACCTCCTGACCCCCTTCTGAAGGTCCCAACTGTGACCCGCACTACGGCTGCAGTGAGGTTCTCTGCCTGAGAGGGGGAGACAGCATGAGGCCAGGGCTGCCAGGAGAACCAGGCTGACAGCAATGCTGCTGTGTCGGTCTGAGAATGCCAAGAGCCAGCACCACTGTTCTGAGCCCCTGTTGCAGGCAATGAGCGCTCCGTTCTCTGCCCTGCTCACGAGGCTGGGAAAGCGGAGCTGGAGAGGGTGTGCACCCAACCCCCGGCAGCACAGCACTGGAGAGGGTATGCGCCCCTGAGGTCCCACAGCACTTCACACCTGGTCCTCTGCACCCTTCCAGAAGGACCTGGGGAGCTTACAAAAGGACAGATTCCTGAGCCCCACCCAAGACCCATGGCCTTGGAGCTGTGCCTCCAGCCACCTTCTCACACACTCAAGGGTGGAAACAGCTAGGACAGAGGACCAGCTTCTAAGAGGCTTTCCGACTCAGAGGATCACTTTTCCCAGTCCCTGTATAAGGGCTATGGGCCAGCACCTAGGTGCTATCCACGTGGAATGTCAGCCATCACAGGCATGTATCCCTTCGCCCCAGAGCTCCTGGGCTAGGACCTGGAATGAGGACTGCCTGGGTGGGGCCAGAGGGGCAGCTGTTCCCAGAACCCCAGGTCTCTGGCCCCTCATCTCCATGGCCCTAGCTCGACAGCAGGGAAGCTGCGACCTCTTCTAGTCTCGTCTCAGGGACCAGAGGGCAGGAGAGGCTGCAGGCACTGAGCTCTGGCAAGGGCTCTGCCTGCCGCCTGTGAGAGGAGTACCTGTGCCCCACTGCGCATGGGAAGGCTGCCCTATGGACGTTTGTCCAGTGGACGTTGATCTGTGTGAATCTCCTATAGCAACGGCCCTGGCTGGCTGGGCCGGCACAAAGAACCCCAGCCCTCTGTCAAACCCTCCCTGGGAAAGAAAATTACCACCCAGAAATCAAGGCACCATCAATGGGTGAGATACAATACAAGGAATCACAGTGGAGAGCCAGGACGCAGCACAAGCCAAGTGACTCCATCGTACCCCTCCAAAATGGGGTTCTATAGCAGATCTGAGTAAGTGAAAGGCAGCCACGTCACTGGAGTCCCGTTCTGACTGCTCGGTAGCTATGTGGCCTCAACCAAGTCACTAGCCCTCCGCCCGCCCAGCTCTGCCAATGAGGGTCATAAAGCCACCTCCTGAGAAAGGAAGGGCAAGTGTGAGGAGCCCCGTCTGGTCTGGCACCACACAGATCCCCACCAAGAGGCCCGGCCCCTTCCTCCCCCACATAAAGCACATGCTGCCAGAGTCCCTGTCCTCAGGACGTGCGGCGGTCAGCACACTTCAGGCAGGAAGAGGAGGGAGAGCCACTGAGGGTCCACTATATCCCAGCGCTCTGCCAGACACCCTCACACCACCCGTCCACCGCAGAGCGAGATGTGCACCCGCTGCCGTGACACCCGGGTGCCTGGCTCCGGGCCGGCCCAGGAGAGGGGCCAAAGAGGTGTCAGTTGTCACGGTACTGCCACACAGGAGGAACGGTCAACCTGCTCACAGCCAAAACCACAGCAGGAACATCAAGTTCCTCCCTCAGGCCACACAGCTAGAAGGCTCTGGCTCCAAAGCCTCTGCCCTTGCCTGAGAGCTGACAACAGGGAAACCACTGGTTTTCCCGTAACACACCCCTTTGGCAAGTTTGCAGGAGAAGCCGAGATGCACAGCTATGAACATGTATCCTACAGCTCCTCTGATCAGACACAATTAACCCAAATAGCTCTAGCAACCAAGGGGCTGTGTCCCCATGATATGCTTCAGGGTAGGAAACTGCCTTACCAGAGGTGGAAAAAAAAACAGGAGGCACAGAGCAGCCCTGCAAGGTGGTTTTCACCCTGAACAACAACGCAAAACCTCCTTCCTTCCCTGCCTGCTGGGACACCTGCACGCCCGGTGGATCTCCATCTCTCTCCTGCCAACCCCGACACTCCAGGAAGATGGCCTAGGAGCCCAGTTTCAGGTCCTGAACTACCTGGCCCAAGGGCTTCCAAAGGATCAAATGGAGTTCAGCCACAGAGGCCACGACCTACGCAGGAGAAAGAACAGTCAAGGGGAAGAGGTGTGCAGGGAGTCGACCTGGGTCTCCTGTCTGTCACCCACTCTCTGCCTTCCCTGCCCCATCTTGGGAGAGCCAGAAGTTCCCTCCTCTTGGGGACCTCTACAAACAAAACCCTCAAGTACCAATGGTAGAAAGGGCACTCTGATTTCTCATCATATTTACTTCCTGGAAAACCTCTATTCTGCTAAATCCTACTGGGCTTCACTGGTAGGGGAGTAGAGAAAGAATCCCAAGGTCCGTGCTCCACCCACCCCACTGAATCCCAGCAGAGGACAACAGTGTTCCCGGTGCTAGCAGGGAGTTAGTTCCGAGCCTGCTCAGCCCTGGGGCCACGACACTACAAAGAGCATAGAGCAAGGGGTCTCTGCACAAGATGGTCACAATGAAAGAGGGTTGCATGGCATGAGTAGAGCTCAATGACATGGTGCTAAGTGAAAAAGACGCTCAACACCATACACAGCACGACAGCATTTAGGCAAGAAGAAAAGAACAGGTAAATCACGGCATTCTTTCTAGGAGTACATGTATACATGAGAAATAGTGTTTGTTTAAAGTCAGGAAAGATACAAGTCTAACTGTAGGTTGCTCAGAAGCAGGAATGAAGGGACTAGAAGGGGGGGTGGGGAGAAGCCAAAAAGATTTTAGCTTTGTCCTTACTGTGGCAGTTGTTTTAAAGAAGGTGTTTCTTGTATAACTGAAAAATGGTTTCCATAACGGAAGCGATGGTTAAAACAAGGGCACGCTGCTCTTCTCGTGCCCATTTTTCTTCCAGGGTTTGGCCTGGAACCCAACACCTGTCCTTGCCCCATGGCCACACTACCCTTCTCGCCACCTCTGTCCTCTGCCACTGGTGCCAGGCTCTTCTCAGGATACCATGTCTAACCCAGGGAGACCCAGGGAGCCTGCGAAAGTGCAGCTTCTGACTGTGAGTCCCCAATGGGGCCTTACAAGCTCCCCACTCCCCCCAAAAGATGTTCTGATGCCCAGTAACGTGTGGAAGCTACTGTTGCTGGCCTGTAGGGTTCATGCACTCCAGGCAGAGAAAGACAGGGAAAACCCTAGGGCCAGGGTGCCCAGAGTCCAGCCCCCTGAGACAACCCTCTGGGTGCACGGGCAGTGGCATGCAGAGCTCAAGGGAAGAAGGTGAGGTCACTGGCATTCCTCAAACAACAGCCTGAGGTAGAGCCCCAGGTCGTGCTTCCAGCTCGCCCTTGTCAAGAGTGAGTGACGTGTGGAGACCGGGAAATGTGTGGAGAGAGCAGGGGATTTCAGCCTTTTTCAGGCTTTCTCAAAGTGTACCATACAGCACTCTGATGTCCGGCAGGACCTCGTGTGGGAACTCCGAGGCCGCGATGGCTGCAGACGTGGCGGCAACGGCAGTCACGCCAGCACGGGAACGTTCAGGAATGTTCGGATTCCACTGGTGCTCTTCCAGCACAGCCCCTCAGCACTTTCACTGATACCCATCCCCACCTAGCTTCATGCTGTAGTCAGTCTCTTGCTGATTGCTACACCTAGTCTGATGGTATAATGTAGATCTACTGCAAAGTTAAACTGCAAATTTTGCAAAAGATACGGGATTTCATGAAGTTGATGAAAGTAATGTGGACAAAGCCTTTATCCATGAGCACCGGGCACATTTAATGTGGTTGACAACTGCCCAAAGGGAGGACAACTGGCCAAGGAAGAGACCGTAATACACTCTTCTAAGGTACAAAGACATCAGAGAATCCTGTGAGAGGGAAGTAGCCTCGAATATTTCTGCAAAGATAGCTGTCTAAATTTATGCTGCCGAGGTGAAGGGGCATCATAGCACGCTATCATAAAACTACTGGAAAATTAAGCTCCCCACAAACCAACCAAAACTGTCATTCTTGGTTCCTTTGAAGAATTAACACATCCTTGCAATTATCACCAAAATGCTAGTAAGGTAAGATTTAAGAGTTATTTTCGTTATTATTTAATTACTAAGAAAAAGTCCATAGGCACTATTCACTAGGATAACTGAGCCCCACTGTGAGTGGATTTGCTTTGTGACCCTTTGCTAGCTCAAACTGCCCTCCAACAGCAGCCCCTCCCCCTCACACCCCTGCTAGTGGGTAGGGATGCCGCCCAGGTACAAAAGAGGCCACCGTGGGAGGGTGACATTTATATCATTGTTACATTCCCGTTTGTGCTCTTCCATACCAATTGAATTTTTAACGCTAAGGACACCTCACTTCTATATAAAATCAGTAAAAGCAACAAAGAACTGTTACCTCCTTGCACAAGGCTAGGACTTCCCCTACTTAGCACGATGTGGGAAGGTCAGGGTCATCATGAGGCCAAGCACTCTGGAAGCCTGTGACCTGCCTCTGAAGGGTTGCGGGGGCCGGGGGTAGGGGGCTGGGCATGACAACAGAGGCCTAAACTCAAGGACAGAGGGGCTGTCAGGACGGCGGCACAGCCATAGCTGAGAGTCCCACTGACCAGGCTGCTCTCACTGAGTTCCCATAACAATCCAATGGCAGCACTAACAAGGCCACTATCTTGTTTGGATTGTGACCACATATAATCACTGAAAGAAACAGGCCCCTTCAGCATGCTGCTCTCCTAGAAACCCTTCTGGACCATTCCATCTTATTGCCACACCAGCCTTAAACATGTCGGTGGGACTCCTTCACTTCCACCTCAAGGAGCCAAGGATGCCCTGCTCAACAGAGACCTCAGGCCAGACACCCAGCAACCCGCACTAGGGGAACCCCCTACAAAGACGGACTTCAAAATTCTCAACACAGTGTCCAAAATTTTACAAGGACTCAAGAAGTTCCTCTGAAGGAACAGGGAAGAGATAGCTACTTCTGGTGGCCAACACCCCTCCCGGCCTCTCCACTGCTGGGAAACTGATGGCTGACCAGCCAGATCACCAGAGCCTGGCCCTGAATACACTAGGTGTCTGAAGACCAAGGCCAAGCTGTCATTGACCATAGTTAGCTTCAGTCTCACGAGGAGAATTATCTGTGAGCTGCCAGCACGGTTGTGAGGACAAGAGCAAGGAACGGATAGGAGAGAACTTTGCCACATGAGGGCACTTGAGTCAGATGGCAGGATGGCAGCCCCTCTGCAGAGCCCCTCCTCACCTGCTGCACGAGCTCAGAGGGCAGCTCAGCTCTCCACTGCTTCAGCTGGCGGGAGGCAAAGGAGTGCAGGGCGTAGGACATGGTGCCATACTCGATCCACAGGGACAGGTTGGAGCTGTCAATTTCCAGGGCCCGCCGGAAGCAGTTCAGGACAGGCGTGGCATGCTTCCAGATGGGCCCATCACTCTTCAGCTCATTGGAGTTCAGCTTGTCCTGAATGCGACTGGCCCGGGCCAGAGCCATGCCTGCCCAGGAATCAAACCTGTGGTCACGACAAAAGCGCCAGTAAACACACCACTGCCCTTACAGCACTGCAGACATGATAGCCTGTAGGGTGGCAACCACAGGTCTGTGCGAGCCTGTCTCCCAGGCCAGGGCCCAGAGCCCAGCTCCACCACCCAGTGACTCCATGTCTCTGAGCTATGAAACATGGCTAAGAAAACCCACTGCAATGGGGCATCTGAGTGGCTCAGTCCGTTAAGCATCTGCTTTCGGCTCAGGTCATGATCCCAGGGTCCTGGGATCGAGCTCTGCATCGGGCTCCCTGCTCGGCGGGGAGTCTGTTTCTCTCTCTCCCTCTGCCCCTCCCCCTGCTCCTTCTCTCACTCTCACTCACTCACTCTCTCTCTCTCTCAAGTAAATAAATAATAAAAATCTAAAAGAAAAAAAGGAGAAAACCCACCTCAAGAGAGCAGGGCTGCTGGGACAGCACAAGACCCATACCTTAGGTCATCTAGCACCTCACAAGTACTCAGTAAGTGTTCTAAGAGGATCCCCACCAACTCAAGCCCAAATTGTGCTCACCAGCATGGTGGGCTCTTGGACTCTGCTCCCCTTTGCTTCCTTGCTTGGAAGCGTTACCCCAGAATGCCTCTGATGGAAGGGAAAAGGGGTGCTTTACAAGGCACTGCCCCTCCCAGGTGATAGGGAGGCCCCCATCCTGCTGCCACCTCAGCTAACCCCTCACCTGCCACCAACACATTCACTGACCAAAAGCATGGCGCAGCCGAGACCCCAAAAACACAGCCATGCAGTTTCTACATGGTTCTCCCTCCGGCACCTTGACCACATTCTGCCCTCTCCAGCTCAGTTCCCAGCAGCAGGACAGACAGCAGGGGGACCACAGGCTGGCTAAGACCCTACTGCTCTGAGACCGCCTGAAAGAAAGTGGTAAGGAAAATGAGAAAGGTTCTCTGAGATGGAGACCAAGGCTAAGACAATTTCTGGGCACTTGGGAGAGTGGAATTTCCTGAGTGCAAGTACGTACAACAGAAAAGGCAGCAATCACATCACAGATGCTACCCTCCCTGAATGCTAACAATTCTTGACCCACTGCTACACAAACTTTAAAACTGGCCAACTGGCCTCCTGGACTATTTGACAGTCCCCAAGGTGTGGGAGGGACACAGCAAACTTATGAAGCTCACACGTGCATCTGCCATACCCCAGGCACCTGGAGATGAGAAAGTGTGAACAAAGGAGCAGTAAAGAGACCTAAAGGCTCAGATGGTAACAGGGGATAGCAAAAACAAAGGCTTCGGCCCCTGTGTGGAGGTCCCGAATGTATCCTTTCCTACTCAGGGCCGGGGGATCCAGGGCTCTGCTCAGGTCACCTCTAGGAGGAAGCATGCGGGTAGGTGTCAAGTTAACCTCCAGATGGTGGGAACCCCATCAGGGACTTTCTACCAGGGCCAGCTCCTTCCACACTGAGGATTTTCCCTATTAACTCCTCCCAGAGTGCCTTGGCAAGCCCCTTTGCCCTTGCCTTGAGGGAAAGGACCACATCACAGTGTATGCCCAAACGCCTGCATGAGTACCAAAAGGAAAACCACTATCTGCAGTCAAAAATATGAGTAACCAAGAACACCGATACATCATCATAAAACCTCAAAATGCTCCTCTATGTGTCAACAAAAGCAAAGTCCTGACATGGGTTCTTGATTCTAGCAGAGCAGTACACAACCCACATTTAGGGAATGCTGACCCACAGGGACAATGGGGGCCAGCCCAAGGGCCAGTAATGCCATGAACTCAGGAGGAGGAGTGTCCAGAACCTGTGCGCTGGGTTCTTACTCATGCGGGGCAGGTTTGCTCCTAGCACTGGGCCCAGAGTTGTTTCTTTGGCAGAGGGATGAGCTGTCTTGGGGCCTAATCCCATCTTGTCCCCCCAAATGCCACTCTATGAAATGCCTGGCCAAGGTGGCCCAATCCCAGCTGAGCCAGAGCAGATGGATAGTGAAATGAAGACTGGTCAAGAAAAGCCGTTTCTAGCATCCTCGCACACTCTGTTTTCCCCACAAGAACCACCAACAAACACTATGGCCAGAACACTCCACCATCCACCCAGCTATCTGTCACGGGCTTCACCTGTACCTAGAGGGCTCAAGAGATCTAAAGCAAAAACCAGTATCTGAACTTCCATCTTAACTAGCACAGAAGATGAGACTGAGCCCAAGTAACCCCCTGACATCTGCTTGTTAGGGCCAGAATGAAGGGGGCCCAGGATTGGGCCACCAAGTTCCTCTTGGCCCTGGGGCCGGTCGTCACAGGACATCCCACCTCTCTGGCAGGGCTCTCGGCAGGTCGAGCCTGGCAGGTTGATACCGTCTGAACAGGGGCATGTACAGGTTTGAATGAGGCCCAGCTGCGCCGTCATGAGCCTCATCTTATAGCCCAAGTGGCTGCTGGGTGAGAGGTGCCACGCCAGGCTCCCACCTCCCCATGGACAGGTGGGTTTTATCACCCTTACCTTTTAGACACAGAGGTAGCAGCACAAAGGAGGGCACTGCTCGCTGGCTGGAGCTGTGAGCGCTCAGCCAGCCTGAGCGTGGGTCTACTCCATCACACTGGCCCACAGTGACCCCAGAAAGGACATCCAGGGCCACTGGCACATGGCTCCCTGCCTGGAGAAAGCCAGAGGCCGAGCAAGAGGGGGCTCTGGGAGAATGTTTCCCACAAGCTACAGAAGTTATGTAAACTGGTTTCTCCATTCAGATCCCAGCCCCACTCCCCCAGGCCAGGTGGATCCTGACAAGGGGGAGCTCTCTGGTTTCGCCTGAGGGTGGGCAGCCACTGTGGCCTGGCCCCTGAGTACTTACCTACAGATACTACTCTGGACCCTACAAACACAAGGCTTACCTTAACCCAAGGCTAACCTCCTAGGTGTGATAGCCATGAGAAAATGTTCCCTCTCAATCAAATGAATCAGACTTTATGAGTAGGGCCCTTACCCCAAAATAAGGAAACAACCATAACTAAAGACATGTAGAACACACCAGCCCACTTCCCAGGGCCAGGAGCCAGGAAAGGAGGCAGCACACAACCAACGGGATGGAGCCAGGTGGCACCCCCTTCCCTGCTTGCCTGCACTCAGACGGCCAGCTCAAGCCTTCTCTGATCCCAACGCTCATCCCAGGCATCCTCTAGAAAAGAAGCCTTCTTCATTGCTCTTCTTTTTATGAAGAACTTGCCTCTCCCCAAAACTGCAGAGTGCTAAACACACTTTCTCATTCCTTTTTCCCAGGTCTCTTTG
This sequence comes from Potos flavus, assembly GCA_028534135.1. NCBI lineage: Eukaryota > Metazoa > Chordata > Mammalia > Carnivora > Procyonidae > Potos > Potos flavus. The sequence continues at coordinate 57,642,885 of CM052889.1, read as the reverse complement.
CTAGGGCAGGGAAACCCCAAACCGGGCTCAGCGAGGAGCTTGCTGGGCTGGAGTCACCCAGCCCTCCCTGCCTGGCCTGATGCCCAGGCCACTGACCTGTTGGGGCAGATGCAGATGTCATGCATGTAGAACTTGATGGCCTTGGACTGCTCCTTGTTTTTGAAATGGTAATCAGCCAGGAGGTAGTAGAGCTCATTAACCACCGGAGGGGAGGGATCGGCCCCTTCTGGGAGGCAGGGTACCTAGCAGGTGAAGGACCAAGAATAAGGAGAGATGGAGTCAGGGTCTCAGGTGTGACCAGTCACACTGCAAACCCAGGACCATTCGCATTAGCACAGGACAGACCCTAGGCTTCTCACGGCCCTGACCTCCGGTACAGAGCAAGGAAAGAAGCCAAGGTGCATAAGCAGCAGTGCTGGAGGAAAGAAATGACAGGACCCAACCCCATCACACTCAGTTCCTACCTCAGCCGAGGTGCCCTCGATGTAGGCGGAGACTTTGCCCAGGCTAAGCGCTGGCCTTTCTGTGCGGGGCACAATGGTGGCGATTCTCTTCAGAAGGTTGGCCAAGTCGGCAGACACAGTGCTAGTCTTGTAGCTGTCAAATTCAGGAAGGGTCTTGGGCTTAAAATACTCGAACATAAACAGGGCATCCTCCCATATAAGGTCCACCTTGAGAAAAGACAGAAAGCAGATCATAGTGTAGTCAAGGTAAAAGCAGAAAGGGAAAAGTTCTTCCATGGGAACAACACAGATGACGTTACAATATATTAGAGTTTAGAAAAAGACCTGTATACCCTTTAAAATGTGCATGCCTGCTGTAATCCCCAAAACCAAATATCTGAAGAGCAAACAAGTAAAATGGCATCCGCCCGGCCTTTATAAAGACAAATATTGGAAACTGAGGGCTGCACTCTGTGAATCCGTGTGGCCAAGCCAGAGGGTAGGTTCAGTCATGAGTGGGTACTGTGGCCGGGCCACGGACCCTCTCCTGGAACCTCGGCTGCCCCACCGCTTGCTCTGGACCAGGCTGGTTCTGCATTCTGTGTGGTGCTCTGCAGGAGCCCTGCCCAAGTAGCTCCCATTCAGGGGATGGAACTGGTTAGACTAGAGAACAAATGACGAGCCATGAGGTAATGCACCCAACACTGCTCTAAAAATCAAACAAGAACAAATGCGAATTATTTGTATTATCCAAATTGGAAAAAGAAATCCTTTGAAAATTGCCATGCTGTACTTTTGAATGATTAGCAACATTTGCGAAGGCAGTCTTTGCAAGGAAAACCCTTTTCCGGGGGGCCTGGGTGGCTCAGTCTGTTAAGCGTCTGCCTTTGGCTCAGGTCATGATCTCAGGGTCCTGAGATCGAGCCCCACATCAGGCTCCCTGCCCAGCGGGAAACCTGCTTCTCCCGCTCCCACTCCCCTTGTTTGTGTTCCTGCTCTCGCTCCCTCTCTGTCAAATAAATAAATAAAATCTTTAAAAAAAAAATCAACCCTTTTCCTGTGAGCAGACTATATCGGACCGTCCTTTCATTCTCCTGTTGCAAAAGCTGTGTGTCTGATGTCCTTCGAGAGTGCTCGGAGCCCCTGCTGCTCTGAGCCCCGCTCCTCTGCAAAGGGGCGGTGCAGTGGGTTGGGGCAACTCCCTCACCTGCTGGGCCGAGTGCTCCTCCAGGTACCTGGCCTTGCTCTTTTTGCTAGGGAAGCTGTACAGGCAGTAGAAGCACTGCTCCAAGGCCGTCTCCAGCTCCTCCTTGTAGGGGTGTGTGTCCTCAGAGGTGGACGCAGCGAGCTCCTTCTGGAGAACTCGTACCTATGGCAGGCAGGAAGAGATGCCTGAGAAGGCCCATTTCCCTGGCACAGTGGGAGACCACCACTCTGTCAACTCTGTTAACCTGAAGAGGCCGTGTCTGTTGAGCCTGTTTCCTGGAAAGAGCCTATTCCCCTCACAAGAGCCATTCTGGGCCCGGCTCTGACAGTGACCTCCAGAGGAGCTTGCTGCCAAACCGCCTTCCTTCCAGCATGCCCAGTCAGTATCTACCAGCTGCTCGAAAGAGATATTATATGCCCTCTGGGAACTTCTCTACTTATTATTGGCCATTCATTTGCTCCCCAAATATTTACTGAGCACCTCCTTATGCTAGGCACAGTGTGAAACAGTCCCTGCTTTTAAGAAGCTCAGATTCTGGGGCGCCTGGGTGGCTCAGTCATTAAGTGTCTGCCTTTGGCTCAGGTCATGATCCCAGGGTCCTGGGATCGAGCCCCGCATTGGGCTCCCTGCTTGGTGGGAAGCTTGCTTCTCTCTCTCCCACTCCCCCTGCTTGTGTTCTCTCTCCCACTGTGTCTCTCTCTGTCAAATAAATAAAATCTTAAAAAAAAAAAAAAAAAAGAAGCTCAGATTCCAATAGAGGGGCAGTTAATTAAACAAGTGGTTAGAATGCGAGATGGTAAATCCCATTAGGGCTGAGGGAGTTTGAGAGCGACTCCTTTTCTCTCAGCATAAAATATAAAACTATAGCACAAAATATATCCAAAGAAATAATATCCAAAATATATCCAAAGAAATAATAAATTATCTCTCTAAGCAAAACACTGAACATTAGTCAGTAAAATTAGGAATCGGTATATAAAGGCTGCAAATACCAAATGTCAAAACTTACAGCATGCAGCTAAAAACGTACTTGGAGAAAACATAACCCTTCAACACATGTACTAGAAGAGTGAACACTGTCACTGAGTGGCCATCCAAGCACAGTGTAGCACAGTCTTTCCCATATGCTTCTACACATAGGTTGAAAAAGACTTAGACCTTAATGAAAGGAAGATGGTACTTGAGGGATGGTTTAAGCACCATGCAATTTCAGGGGGATAACCATATAACTTTTCCCATAAGTTTTACACACAAATTTTTAACACTTACATCTTAATAAAAGGAAGAAGTTACTGGGGTGCCTGGGTGGCTTAGTTGGTTGAGTGTCCAAATCTTGATTTCAGCTCAGGTCATGATCTCAGGGTCATGAGATCTAGCCGTGCATCTGGCTCCACACTCAGCGGGGAGTCTGCTTGAGGATTCTCTCCCTCTGCTCCTCCCCCCACTTGTGTGTGCGCTCTCTCTCTTGCTCACTTATCTCTCCCAAATAAATAAATAACTTTTTTAAGATTTTATTTATTTGCGAGTGAGTGAGCAAGAGAGTTAGAGCGCACGCACGAGCAGGGCGCAGGGCAATGGGAGAGGGAGAAGCAGACTTCCCACTGAGCAAGGAGCCTGACTTGGGGCTCAATCCCAGGACCCTGGGATCATGGCCTGAGCCAAAGGCAAACACTTAACGACTAAGCCACCCAGGCACCCCTGAAAAAACTAATTTAGATAAGCTTCAGGAAAGACTGGCTTATAAAAAAGGAGCAGAGGAAGCACAAATAAATGATTTTAGCACTGAAACAGAGGGATAACCAGAGGTACCACAGAGACTTTTTAAATCATAAGCACACTTCATGAACAACTTTATGCTTATGTGGACACTATTTCAAAAATATAATTGGTTTAAGAAAAGAAAATCTAAATGGGCCTAGAATCTCCAAAGAAAGGGTCAATAGTTTAAAATTTATCCCTCTTCCCCCCCAAAAAAGAGAGAGCTCTAGGCTGGGGTGACAAACTATGCCCCCAGGGGGCAAACCCTCCCATTGCCTATTTCTGTATAGCTCAGAAGCTAAGATTGGCATTTACATTTTTAAATGATTGAAAAAAAACCAAGAGAAGAATGTTATTTTGTAACATATGAAATTCAAATTTCAGTATCCACAAGTTTTTACATATTATCTTTACATATTGACAATGGCTGCTTCTGTGCTGCAATGGGAGAGCTGAGAATCTGCAACAGAGCTCCTATGGCCGACAGAAGCTTCAAAGATTTACCATCTGTCCCTTTACAGTGAAAGTTTTGCCAACCCCGAGGCCCAAAGCATTAAGACAAGGGAAAAAAAAGAAACTGTAAGGATTGAAAGGAAGGGAAAAAATAGTTATTCATGGATGATGTAAGTGTCCACACAGAAAATTTGAGAAATCTATAATCCACCAGAATTAATAAAGGCAGTAAGCAAAGGAGCTATGCACAGGAGAAACTTATTTTTTAAAAAAGTAGTGTTCCTATCTGTCCACACACACAAAATAGAAAACTTAATTTTTAAATATCTATTTACAACAGGAATAAAAAAAAATAATGCCCAGATATGAATCTAACAGAATACACATAAGAGCTTAAGGAGAAAAGTATAAAACTGTATTAAGGGACATGAAAGTGTAAGACTGTAATTAATTAATCCTAGCAAGTATCAGTATCTCTCAAAGACAGTGTGGTACTGGCACAGGAATATCTAAATCAATAGAAAGAACAAAGTCCAACAACAAACCCTCACAGATATGGACAGAAGATGGAGGGAGGCTTACAAATTTGTGCAGAAAGAACAGACTCTTTGATGAATGGTACAAACCAACTGGCCATCCATATGGAAAGTAAAATGGATCCCTACCTTATGTCATAAACAAACAAAAATTGAGAAGGAATAAAGACTGGATGTGAAAAATGAGAGTGAACTTTAAGATTAACATAGAGAAGAATATATTAATAATCTTGTGGGAGGAAAGGATTTCTTAAAGTACAAAAAACAAAACAACAAAACAAAAAAAACCACACACAGAAAACGAAAACCCCACAAACCATTAGGGACTAATAAATTTCACATTTAAATTCTATAAAACAAACACTATACACAAAGTTAAAAGACACGTCACATAAAGTTGCATAGAAATTAGAACTGAATACACACACACACACACACACACACACGCTCGGGCATATAAAACTGGTGAAACATATGTATCAGACAAAAGACGATTTCAGAGTACACAAAAACTCCACAAATCAACAGGAAAAAGAAAAAAAGCCCAACAGAAAAACGAGCAAATTATATGAGCAAGCAAATCTCTAGAGGCCACCTAGAGGGTCCTGCGCAGAGAGGGCAGTCAATAAGCAGAGTCCGAGTCCACAAAGGTGAAGTTGCTGCAGGAATGTAAAAGCTGGGCCTTTGGGCCTTGAGTAGAAAAGTCAGGAGATGTGAAATGAAACATGGAGGTATCCTATCACTTCCACTCCCTCAAATTCACTTGGCAGATTCTGGCAGCTAGAATTCACGCTCCACCAAAGAAGATACAGCCTAAGGAAAACCTGGAGTAGCATCATCCCATCATCACCCCTGCTGCCTGCCTGGAAGGCCGCTCCTCAGCACCACTCCTGCTGGGTACCAGCTTGCAAAGGTGCTACCTCATTCTTGACTTTCCCCCAAGCAGCATAAGGTCATAAGGGTGACTGACTGCCTTGTGGAAGGGACCCTGTGGAAGTAGACAATGTCTCCAGACTCCAATTGGGAGAGTGAAGGCAGAAGAAGGAAGTTGCCAATTCATGGGCAGCAATATAGTCTAAGCTTAGCACGATTCTTCCAAAAATGATCCTGAAGCGTGGAGCTGACCTAGGGTGAGCACCCGGGAGGCCCTCGGAACTCACAGGGGAGAGCAGACAGGCATCTACAGCTAGGGTTCCTGCCAAGTCTCTGCCTCCTCAGCACAAGTGCTCTGCAAACCGTCAAGCCTCACACATACATGAGCTCTATAAATATTCTCGGTCTCGTTCATTCATTCATCTCGTGACGTATTAAGCACCTACTATGGGCTAGGTGTGCTGTGCTAAGGTACTGGGATCCAGCAGTGAACAAAACTAACAAAAATCCCTACTTCATGGAAGTTACGTATCAATGGAGAAGAGGTACACAATAAACATACTAGATAAATAAGCTACATGGCATGCTAGAAGGTGGTCAGAGCCATGGGGAAAGCATAGGGCAGAGGAGGAAGGTCAGGACTGGAGAGGCACACTGCAGTTGTAAAGAAGATATGCTTGCTCAATGAAAAGGTATAGAGCAGAGGTCAGAAAACCTTTTCCCAGAGGGTCACACAGTAAATATTTGAGGTTTCACATACTGTATGGACTCCCATCAGAGCTCCACACCCCTGCCACTGTATTGCCAAAGCAGCCATAGTTAATAGGTAAATGAATGGTTATGGCTATGTTCCACTAAAACATTTATTAATAGACCTTATAGGCTGGGTTGGGTGCCCTTCCCGTGCTCTGTAACTCAGCAGCGAGATTTGGGGACAGGAATCATGCTGCTTATCCCCAGTACGCCCAGTCAATCACAGGTACCAACTGAGAGAAGGCTATTTGGACTCACTAAATATTTACTTACTAAGTAGCTATTGATTCAGCAACTACTACCTTGTATGACTGGTACCAGGCAAACAGGACTCAATGGAAGGCAGTGGGAAATGCAGCTGTTACTTCTAAAATTACTGTGAAGGGCCTGGCCCCATGCCTGACACACACGTAACAGATGCGGTAACAAGTAGTGGTTCTAAATCCACCTTAGGTCAAGGCCAGGTCCAGAATCCCTGAACTCAGGTGCACAAGGGAACCAAGTTCAGACTTTCTGGCAACTCTGAGTACTCAAAGAAGCACAGCAGGCTTTAGTGCAGGGGGAGGCCAAACAAGCAAGCCTCAGGGTGCCAACCCATCCCAACCCGTACTCCAACCCCGGTTCCGTCCCCCTCAAGCCCTGGCCAAGAGGGCAGCGCTTACATAGAATCGCAGCAGAGCCCCATCGGAATTGCAGCACCAGGACCTCCTGCCCAAATATTCATGGGCTGTGTTGAGCAGCATGAGGGAGGACGGGAGCATAGGCGTCTCGGCTATCACTAGGGAAAGACCAGACCGACACACAGTTAACATGGGGACATGTGTGGGAGCAGCAAGGCTCAGTCTCTCCTTTGCAGGCTTCTGTCTTTACCAGGGTGGCCACAGATTTTCCTTTCTTTCCTTTTTTATCTTTTTAAGTAAGTGATGACTTGACTGGCTTCACTAAAGCAATACACGCTTCTCAGAAAACAATTCAAATCATACAAGAAGACATAAGGGATGCCTCATCCACCTCCAGATAACCATGCTGACATTTGATGGACATTACTGGAAGCATCTTTCTGGGCATATCTGAAACATTTTGAAAGAGAAAGATAAATAATTTTTAACAATGAAACCCAACTACACATACCATTTCTTCAAGATTCTTGTATGTAGGCCTATGGGAATATTACAAAAGAAAAACAGAATGACTAGATTTCAGTTAAGTGTCTGTTCACTATTATTAGCTCCTTAAGGATCCTTCCGTGTTTTTTAAACTCTAGTCTATTAACCCACTAGTAGGCTTGTAATTATCATTTTTAAAGAGGACTAGGACAGAACACAGGACAGAAAATACCAGTGGGGCTCACACCTGGTAGAATAAGGATTCTTTCATGAATTTGTTTCATACTTTTCAACCATCGACCAGCCCCAGTCAAAAAGGTATGAAAGGGGAGCAGCACCTGGGTGGCTCAGTCGCTTAAGCGTTTGCCTTCACCTCAGGTCATGATCCCGGGGTCCTGGGATGGAGCCCCACATCGGGTTCCCTGCTCAACCGGGAGCCTGCTTCTCCCTCTGCTTCTCCCTCCTCTCCCCCTTCCCCTGCTCATGCGTCCTCTCTCTCCCACTCGCTCTAATAAAAAAATAAAAAATTTTTAAAAGGTATGAAAGGCATGGATTTAAAGAAACAAACAAACAAACTCAGAAAATCAGGAAGAAACTAAGCCATGCTGGTCCTTTAGTTTCTATTTTCAACAGCATCAACTGATTCTATTATACAAGATGGATGACAGCTTGTAACACTTCCTTTCTCCCCTTCTCCCAGTTTTGTTGTACATATTATTTGTAGCACTTCAAGGTTTGTAACACTGACACTCTGTCCTGTGATCATAATTAGCACGGCTGCTTTCTCAATTCCAATTCTAAATGGATTTGATGCTCATCACAAATTCTTGCCCGTGGTGGCTTTTCCACTCCTGACGAATTTCATTCTGACTCATGTTGGTTTACTGACTTCATCCCCCAATGGTGTTTTTAGAAGCACCCACAGAAGCTGGAATCCCTGTTTATAAATGTCTGTTACCACTATTAATTACAAACAACTTGGCTAGATGTCCTAGCTTGCACCATCTTTCCTGGAGAACAGTGTAGACTTTTAAATAGTACCTCGACTGCCCTGAATGAGGCTAAGGAGAAATATGAAATGAATCTCATGTTTTAGCCCGTGAAGACAAATTGCTTTTTCAGTCCAGAAATCTAAAAAATCTTTATTTTTTAAAGTAGATCCTTAACCAGGATGTATCTTGCTGTGTATCAATTTTTCACGGTATATATTGAACACTCTGAGTCTGCACATTCAGTTTTATTACAGAGAAATTAATGTTATTCCTGTGTTTGACAGCAGGTTGAATGCTTGTCCTGTTTCATTGCTAGAGTCTTTCCATCAGAAGCACAATCTACCCTCGCAAGGGACCACCTGTTTCCCATATCCATCCTTCTCGTCAACGCTTTTAGCTCTGAAATGAGTCCCTGGTTTCAGTTCTAGCCAAACTCATTCTGCTCCTCGCAGTCTGGTTTGTTAGTTTATAATGGTGAGGCTTGATTTGCAATGTTTTCCCTTAGTTTTGCAATTTTCCTTTTCATTTCATTCTGCTTATTAGTTTAAATTTTGTCATAAGTGATTTCTTGTGCAAATCGTCACAGGGCCCCTGACTCTATTCCTTGGTGTAAGTTTTCTTCCTGTCTGAGCTCATCGATTTCTTTTTTGTCCCCCATGCGGGGTCGGGGGCAGGCTACAATCTGCCAGCACACCTGCCATGTCACTTCTCTCTACCCTGGCACTTCCTCCGTACTATGTTTAAGTACTCTAACATATCACCAGTGAATTTTCTGGGGCACTCTCCCAGATATAAGATCAATTTACCCTTTCCTTAAAGCCATAATTTTAAAGTAGGTGCTGCTCTCAATCCACTTTTCTGTAACCTATGTCTGCGGAGGTAGAAGGGAGATCACGGGGCTAGTGCCACACACAGTCCTCACCAGGGAACCTGGATTTCATCTTCTCTCTGAGATGCCCTTTAAGGTAGGACTGGCTACCCACTGACAGGAGCGCAGTCAGCAGACAGCCCCCAGCTGTCAGCTCCTTCAGGGTTTTCCATAGCTGCAGAGACACACCTCGCCCAAGGCCCTGCACTTCCTGTGGAAGTCCTCATGCAGGGACTGAGCAAGATGGCAGTGTAAAGACCGGCTATGAGGCCAACATGGTATGACAGCTCTGATGGGCCCCTCTGGTTCCAGAGCTGCCTGCCAGGTTGGACAAGGCCTTAGTCAGAACTGAAGCACCGATCAACTTCCCTCTACTCCATCCCGCTTCCTCTCCCGTTAGCAAGTAGTGATCCCTAATGAACTGGCTCAGAGAACTCAATATGACAATGTTCTACCCTACACCGGGCCCCTTACCATCCAGCTGGTAATGTGCTTCATCCCTGGACCCCCTCCCTCAGTGCGGCCTAGTAACTGGAAGGTGGCAGGGCCCAGGAGCCCTTTCTGTCTCCACCGAGCCTAGGGTGATATGGAGGGGCTTCCCCGCTAGCCCGCTCTCTACAAATGAGAGGACATTAATAATATTTCCCAGAATTTTGCCAAATTCCCATCTTCCTTCCGCTTTCCTACCAGTGGGAGAGGAGGGGACAGGAACCACACCTGCTGCCAGTCCACCAGAATCCTGGATTCTTTCCTTAGCCCATCCTCTCAAGTTGATGGCATTCCACTGTCCCCCTTTTTTTGTTTGCTTACCGGTAGGTTTTTCAAAACTATATTTTGTTTGCATAATTAATCACAGGGGAAAGGATACTCTTAATTCAAGAGTCTTTTGTATTATACTTATAAGAAAAACAATAAACGTAGTTGTAAACCTCAATTGTTTTTTTTCACCATTAAAACCCCCCTGGAAAATACAAAGGTCCTACTTGTCAAGAGCTCAAAAGATACTCATGCTAGAAATTTATCCAAGAAATCAATTAGGCAGAGGCAAAAGGTATACATGAGGTTCACCGAAGTGTGACCTGTAAGAGAGAAATGCTGCAGGCATCCTGAGGGGTTAGCAGGGGGGATGGCTCAGTAAAGCAGGACACCTTTCAACAGCATTCCAAAAACCACAGAGCAAAACCGAAACAGCTTCATAAAATAGGGCCTGAAAGCCTTTCTCGGTCTGGCCCTTCCCGTGTCCAACTCACATGACCCAGCTCTCTTGCAACCCTGCTCACACTGCTCTGTCTCCCCAGTGTCCTCCCCTGCCCCTGCTCTTCTCTCAAACCTCAGCCCGATACCACCCCGCCCCCGCCCCCACCCAGGCAGCTTGAGGCACCCTTCTCTCAGCGGGCCACACTGGCTTGGCACCGTGGGAGTTCTGGTCTGTCTCCTCCCACTATGAATCTGTCAGAGCGAAGTGCCTTATTCCCAGAGGTCTGACATGCAGTGAGCAGTTAAGTATCGGGGGAGTTAGAGAAGTTAGAATGAATGGAAGGAAACAAACCGCATGTTAACTCTGGCCTTCGCTAGGTCGTTGGAATAGGGATGACTTTCTTTCCTTTCCACTTTTTTGATTTTTCAAATCACTGAGGAAAAATGCCCAATAAATTTAATCTGAAGCTTAGTTGAATACATAAATATGTGTACTAAAATCCCAGCTATATAAAAATTTGTGTCATTGGCCAAGTCTAGACAGAAAATGCTAGAACATTCTACCACGTGGTAGAATGACAGGGAATCTGTTTAAATGTCATTAGCTGTTACTGTTAATTCTTCAGTTCTCCACATTTCCTACCACTGCACTGACCTAGCTCAAGTACCACCTCCATGAAGAGTCCTGGGCTCGCCCTCTTCGGCTTCTCGTTCGTAACTACTCCTCATTTAGCAACCCCTGTGCCAGGCACTGATCTGACAAATGGTAGCTTTATTATTTCATTCTGTCCTCAGAACGACCCTCTGAGATGGGTACCATTATTCCCAGCAGGTACCTGGGGAATAGAGGCTGAGAGGTTGTATGACTTGCCCAAGGTCACACAGCCAAGATGTGACAGTTGGGATGTGGAACATGTGCTCACTCCCTACTTCCCTCCAGCCCACATTCCTGCCCATATGGGCTCACACCAGCAGGGACCACAGAGCGTGGTGGTTAAGCGCAAGGGCTGGTGCATGGCTGCCCATCTCACAGGGCTGCCTTGGGGATTAAAGGCGTAAGCCAGTGTGAGACTTTCCAGAGCAGTGTCAGCACCCCTTGTGAGCACTCGCTGCGCTGTCATTCTGTGCTGCCACCGGCACCAGACACGAAATAGCACACAGCCACTGCCTCTTGACCTCACTGCGCAATGAGTTCCCTAAAGGAGCTTCTGCTTCTTCTGAGTGCCACACAAAATCCTGATGACTGAGCCCTACGTCCACTCAGCACCTGGAGTGCTGATGGGGCTGTCAGGGCCTGTCCCCACCCAGACCTGCTCCCTGGCACCTTCATCTGCTGGGTTCTGGAGCTGCTGCTGGTGGCAGAGGGAGTGGAAGGTGTCCTCCTCCTGCCAGATGACCCGGTGCAGGATGATCCAGGGCAGCACTGAAGAGACATGGGGCTCCTTGGGCTCCTCCTGCACGGCCATACTGCAGTCAATGACCTGGGAGACAGAGAAGAACGGGGTGGGGGGGGGGGTGTTACAGTCGGGCCAGCTGTCCCTTCCACCCTCTGGGATGACTCGTCGGGGCAGAGCTGGGGACACGGACCTAGAAGCATTCCAGCACATCATCAGAGTCCCAGTATGCCCAACAACAGAGTTAAGCCCAGGCATCAGAGGAGCCAGCTCTGCCAGTCCTCCCTCATGTCACGTGCAGCTCCTGACACCCTCAGCACCTACTGTGGGCTGCGCCTGAGCCTGATGTGAGGGTTACAGAGGTGAGTGGGGCAGGGGCGAGTTGACAGCGCAGCAGGAAGAGAGCCACAGACAAGCCACTCAAGAGCTAAGAATCGGGGCACCTGGGTGGCTCAGCTGGTTAGGCAACCAACTCTTGATTTTGGCTCAGGTCATGGTCTCAGGGTCGTGAGACTGAGCCCCACAGTGGGCTCCGTGCTCAGCGTGGAGTCTGCCTGTCCGTCCTTCTCCCTCTGCTCCTCCCCTTGCTTGTGTGCATGCTTGCTCTCTCTCTCTCGCAAATAAATAATAAATAAAATCTTTTTTTAAAAAAATTAAGAATCAAGGTGCGCCTAGGTGGCTCAGTCAGTTGGGCGCCTGCCTTCGGCTCAGGTCATGATCCTGGGATCCTAGGATCGAGTCCCACATCAGGCTCCTTGCTTAGTGGGCAGCCTGCTTCTCCCTCTGCCTGCTGCTCCCCCTGCTTGTGCTCTCACTCTGTCCCCCTCTTTCTCTCTGACAAATAAATAAATAAAATCTTCAAAAATAAAATTAAGAATCAAAATCAGTATGGCTGCTGCATTTAAGGCAAATGAGGGTCACAGTGGGGTCGCAGAGGAGTGGGTGGGGACAGAGGAGAACCCTGAGGTTTCCTGGAGTGGAGGTGACACTCTAGGTGAGTGGCTGTGGTGGAACCAATACTGAAGAGGGCAGGAGTTGGTGGCAGAGGACAGGCGGGCAGGCAGAGGCCCATAGGTAGCCAAGGAAGCGAAAGATGAGTAAAGGAGGCTAGGCGAAATCGTGCACCTTGGGTGATGGGCAATCCGGAGAACTATGATGGGTTGAAGAGAGGGAAGAATACAACTGACATCTCCATGTTGGGGTGATGGCTGTACTGGGAGAGTAGAGGGGGCAAGGAGGACTGCGGGGAGCAAGCTGCCACAGTTCAAAGAAGAAACAGCAGTGGCCTGGGCTAAGGCAGAACACTACAGACGGAGAGGGGAAACAAAGAACAGGGACATTAAAAGGACGTGGATTTGGCAGGACCTGCTGACGGCCTGAGTAGTTGCTGTCAGGAGAAAGAGCTTAAGGAAGGTTCCCTGCTATGAAGCCCACTGGACAACATGGAGTGCGGTGACCACCCCTTGCCTATGAAAGCCAGAATGATGTGGGGTGTGGAGAGCCCAGTGGGGAGACCGAGGGCCTGGGGTTCCAGCCCCAGCTCCACCTCCTTCTCACCGCACACACGTCAGGGCCTCCTGCCCTGAGCCTGATTCCACCCCCTGGGGATGGGTGGTCTGGAAGAACCCTGTGGTGCCCAGTGCTCAGCAATCTCCACCCCCACACCCAGCCAGCATAAGGCAGGTGTGCAGCCAGTGCACAGTGACCTGCCACCTGAGGTGCCCGCTTCCTGCAGCCAGAGCGGCCAACGCATCCCACTGGGGTGCCTAGCTTGCAGGAAAGCCGGTAACCTATGAAGAAAGGGCATGTCCGCAGGAAGGAGTGGTGGATTACCTGGATGAGGTTGTTGGTGAGTCGAGTGAGGCCAGTGGAGGAAGATGATTCCTTCAGGATGCTGCCACTGCTGTCAGCCGAGAGTGCCTGCTCAATGCCCAGCAGCAGCTGGGTCACCGTGGCCACCCACTCCTCCTTGGCTGCAGACTCACTCGCATTCACCATCTGCTGGACAGCCTCATGCAGAGCCACATCGGAGCACTCGAAACACTGTCGGTGGTCTTTTAGCCGGAGCAAGGAGTCCTGAGCACAGGGAGGGGCAAGGAAGAGGAGGAGGAGGGCATGAGAGGACTGTGATGGCGCTCTCCATGCCTGGTCCTCAGGACTGAGGAGCAGGTAGCTGGGACAAAGACATGAGGGGCAGTCCAAAAAGAGGGGAAGCGGAGGCTTCCCACAGGTCTTGAGGCGTTTGTGAGGGCAACCACAGCACGGTGGGTGCCAGCCAGGAGGCTTTCAGAAAGGGGCCTTACCAGCAACCTCTTCAACCTCAGCCGCGGCAACTTCTTCCTAGAAACATCACCAAAGGCAAGGGAAGCAAGGGCAAAAATGAACTCTTGGGACTTCATCAAGATCAAAAGCTTTTGCACAGCAAAGGAAACAGTCAACGAAACCAAAAGACAACTGACAGAATGGGAGAAGATATTCGCAAATGACATATCAGATAAAGGGCTAGTATCCAAAATCTATAAAGAACTTATCAAACTCAGCACCCAAAGAACAAATAATCCAATCAAGAAATGGGCAGAAGACACGAACAAACACCTGCAAAGAGAACATCCAAATGGCCAACAGACACATGAAAAAGTACTTGACATCACTCGGCATCAGAGAAATACAAATCAAAACCACAGAGAGATACCACCTCACACCAGTCAAAATGGCTAAAATTAACAAGTCAGGAAACGACAGATGTTGGCGAGGATGCGGAGAAAGGGGAAACCTCCTACACTGTTGGTGGGAATGCAAGCTGGTACAGCCACTCTGGAAAAGTATGGAGGTTCCTCAAAAAGTTGAAAATAGAGCTACCCTACAACCCAACAATCGCACTACTGGGTATATACCCTAAAGATACAAATGTAGTGACCCAAAGGGGCACGTACACCCGAATGTTTATAGCAGCAATGTCTACAATAGCCAAACTATGGAAAGAACCTAGATGTCCACCAACAAATGACTGGATAAAGAAGATATGGTATACATATACAATGGAATACTATGCAGCCATCAAGAGAAACGAAATCTTGCCATTTGCAACGACGTGGATGGAACTAGAGGGTATTTTTTTTTTAAGATTTTATTTATTTATTTGACAGAGAGGAGAGAGATCACAAGTAGGCAGACAGGCAGGCAGAGAGAGAGG
>CM052889.1:57494325-57628012 GCA_028534135.1 Potos flavus | reverse complement strand
ATGAAACAAGATGGGATCAGGAGGGAGACAAACCATAATAGACTCTTAATCTCATGAAACAAACTGAGGGGTGCTGGGGGGTGGGGGGTAGGGATAGGGTGGCTGGGTTATGGACATTGGGGAGGGTATGGGCCATGGTAAGTGCTGTGAAATATGTAAGCCTGATGATTCACAGACATGTACCCCTGGGGCAAATAATACATTATATGTTAATAAATAAAAAAAAAGAAAAGAAAAGAAAGGGGCCTGACCTCTGCACCTCCATTTCCTCATTTATAAAGCTGGGACATGCATGAGGCCACAGAGCCGGCAAGCAGCCAAGGTGAGACTGAGTGACTCCACCACCTCTGTCAGCTCACACCCTGAGCCACCGTGTCCTGGGGCACCTAGTCATGCACTCATCTGGTACCACGGCTCTGGAAGAGTCTCAGCAGGGAGGACAGGCTGCCAGGGAGGGACTCTCTCTGCGGAGGAGGGCCCAAGCAAGGCCAGAGCAAAGGCGAGCAGCCAGGCAGCGCTGAGGTCATGGTTCTAAGAGGCCCCACCCTCCCCAGGTGCCGAGGTGGAACAAGGCACCAGGAGCAGAAAATGAGCCTCGGTCCCCAGCACACTCAGCGCCGCGCCTCGGCACGTGGAGGAGCTCTCAGTACGCCACACTATTTAAAATCTCCTCTTAGGGAGCCATCGCTTTTTGTGCAGCTCCCTTTCCTTTTGCTCTAGAACATAACCCACTTAAGGCCCTCAGTCTCAACCACTTTCATCACCATGCCGCTGTGCGAGGAAACTCAGCCTGGCTATGAATTGGCAGATCTGGCAGGCGGCCTGCTAGACTAGCAGGAAGTACCTGCTGCCCAGTGCCCTGTGAGGCTCTGACCTCGCAGCACCCAACGCCTGCAGCTCCACAGCAGCTCCACACAACAGGCGCAGCTGCCACACTCCGAGCGGACGCAGACAGGGCTGCCCAAAACTGCCTTTGGGATGTGCTGCAATGTCTGGACACAGATCAAAACCACCCCAATTTAAAAGCCCTAATTGCCAGGAAAACGGGGCCTGTGTTTCTTTAGAGAAAGCCAACACCCTTTAGCAAGAGACCTAAGGCATGAAGGAGCCTACGGGGCGCAGACATGGAACCCAAAGGCCCAAGCTGACCCCTCCCGATCAAACACCAATCATGCAAGGGGCAGGGGCTTGTTGTGTAGCAAGATAAAGACTACAGATCTGAAAGTGCAGCCAGCATTGCCATGAAAGTCAGGGACAAGACAAGAACCCACCAGCAGTGCTCTAATGGGACATAATCCCCAGGGCTCAAGGCTAGAAAGAGCTCAAACGCACAAGGATAACTGCCAACAAATGAGGAGACCAAATTACCGCTGACTATGGGCAACATGATCGTCTACCCCAAACAAACAGAAACTATCAGAAAGAATGGGAATGCAGCAAAGTGGCTAGATTGGAAATAAACATGCAAAAATCAATAGGGTTCCTATAAACCAGAAATGTACAGTTAGAAAATACAATGACCAACAAAAAGATCCTGCTCAAAGTTGTAACCAAAAATACCAGGAACTTAGAATCAATTCGACCAGAAAAAAACTACACAATTACATCAAAGAACATTCAAAACAGCTTGCCTAAATAGGAGGAGAGAGGCATCATACTGTTAGAGGATTCCAAATTAGACCCCCTCCACAGACACATTCCATAAAAGCTAGACCAAGCACAATAAATGCAAAACTAACACCACTAGAAGAAAACAAAGGCAAATACAGTTTTTATCTATTTGTTGACATGCTTCTTATCTGCCTCCCTTTCTAAAATAGAGGTTTGGCCAAAGGGGGCCTCTCTCCCCTGTCCAGTGCCAGGCACACTACAGGAACTCAATCCATGTATGGAATGTCTGGAATGAGTGGACAACTACTCTTCCAGTCTTGGAAAGGCTATCTAAGCATAATGAACAAAGTCACAAACTTTTAAAAATATCAAAAGATTTGACAAGATAAAATTCAAATCTCTTATATGTCAAAAAAAGGCCACAATTTAAAAGCAAACTAGAAAAATATATTTGCAACATTTGATGAAAAAGATTAATATCTTTAAAATATAAAAACTACTCCAAATTAATAAGAAAACACACCCCCTCAACGGGAAATTAAAGAAAAATCAACAGTTGCTTATCCTCAAAATAAAAACCAGGTGCTTCCACAGCACTTGGCCCAGGTCTCACCACAGCCCTCTCAAGTACTGTTCAATGCCCGTCCAACCCATCAGTGGAGCACTCTGCCACACCCGGGGGTTCTGGATGACAGCAGCAGACTGACATCTGAACATTGGGGCCATCTTAACAGGCACAGTGGGGGCAAGCCTCTCCCCTCCTCCCCACCTAATGGCCTCCCTGGTACACCCAGTCATCCGTCTCGTATGCAGCCATGCTGGACACTCCTCCATTCCCCGCCACCCACCCCCGCAAGCCTGCCATGGCAACTGGGGTCAGACACATCTCATCCCTTGATCTCGGCATAGGCCAGCCTGATCCTCCTCTTCCAGGAACTGGAACCTCCCTTCCTCCCTCCCACCCTCCATTCCTTCCCAGAACCAACTCTTTCCGCCCCTTCTACCAAGATGGAGATGCCTCCACTTGCTCCTACAGCCGCACCTCTTAACTATTTCCCGGTTTCAGAAAGTTAATTGAAATGTCTCACATAATGGGAGCAAAAAGCCTGGAAGAAGATTGGGCTCTCTTTCCAAATTGAAGGGGAAGGACCCAATAAGATAATAAATAGAATGTGATTAGTGTATGAACCATAAGAGACAGGACACCAGACACCCCCAATGCCCCTAAGCACATCGTGTTTATCACCATCCACATTTATTATCCAACCCCACACTTCCCGAGGATGGCAGCACTGGTGCGAGCCAGCACTCACCCACACAGCACTTGCTACATGCCAGGCACGGTGCCAACACACACTGACTTGTATAACCCCTACAGCAGGCCGCTAAGGGATGGCCAACGGTCATCTCCATTCTAGAGATGGGGAACCAAGGCACAGAGAAACTAACTGCCTGGCACCCAGCAGATCCTGATGCCCCGTGCTCAGTGTTTACCTCCTAAAGAAGGCAGGCATGGAGGGAGTCAAGAGGGCACATGGCTTCAAACACCACAATGGTGGTCTTTTTTTCTCAACCATGTGATTGTACACGGGTATTTATTTGATCTTGACTATACTGTATAATTTGCCCATTTTAACATCTACTCAAGACTTAATTTCAAAAGAATATAAAAATACAGGCAGATGAACAAACAGGTGGATCAACGGGTGCCATCCTGACTAGTCTCCCTTCCTCGTCTGCCAGGCAGATGTTCCGATTCAAATATGGGCTCGTCTTGAGCCACACAGAATCTGCTCTCCTAGGGTCCAGCTTTCCCCTAGTCTTGACCAGGTGTTCTAACTAGCATCTCCCTGGGTGCCAGTCAGCAGTTTTTACTTCTGTTTTTCTCTTCTAGGTGCATGGAGAAGCCTCTGGAGAAGAAACCCACAACCAAGCAAAGGTGGTACGAGGTCAGGGCAAGGGGGACCATGGGCAGCACACACCTGCAGCAGCAGCAGCTGGGCCGGCCTCTCTGGAATAGAAGTCATAAACTCCAGGTGTTTAGCCCGGTCAAAGCCACTGGTACACAAGGTGGGGCGAAGCAGATGCACGACGGCCTTATAGTCCCCAGCCTCGTAGAGCCGCTGAATCTCCTCCAGGGACTGGCACCGCTCCAGTGACTTCAGGTTCTTATCAATCTGGAAAAGGCCCAGACATGCTGCCCGAGGACAAACCCCTCACATCCTCTCTGAATCTGGCCAGTGTCGGCACTCACTAGACCCAGATGAGGAGTAAGAAAGTAGACTCCCTATTAGTACACCAGCATTTACATTAAACAACAGCTTGTTAAAAAGTACTTCTATTGGGGTGCTAGGTGGCTCAGGGCGCTTCTCCGTCTCCCTCTCCCTGCCGTTCCTGCTTGTGCGCATGCTCTCTAGCAAATAAATAAAATATGAAATCTTAAAAAAAAAAAAAGTACTTCTATTAAGGTCAAGGCACTCAATTCTTTTAAAAACAAACAAAGCAAAAAATGGGGTGCCTGGGACGCCCGGGTGGCTCAGTGGGTTAAAGCCTCTGCCTTCGGTTCAGATCATGATCTCAGGGTCCTGGGATGGACCCCCACATTGGGCTCTCTGCTCAGCGGGGAGCCTGTTTCCCCCTCTCTCTCTGCCTGCCTCTCTGCCTACTTGTGATCTCTCTCTGTCAAATACATAAATAGAATCTTTAAAAAAAAAAATGGGGTGCCTGGCTGGCACAGTCACACTCTCATCCCTGAGATGAGAGTCTTAATCTCAGGGTCATGAGTTTGAGCCCCAACTTGGGTATAGAGATTAAATACCTTAAAAAAATAGTGAAAAACAAAAACTACCCCAGAAGCAGAGAGGTTCCAGAAAATTCTCTGCCAAAATAGTTGGACAGTGAACCAGACTCCTGAAACTGAGGAACCAGAGGCCACTGGAGACTTGGGGGAGCCCTGGTCCAGAGGCTGACATGCAGCATTGACCCACAGAACCCTCTCCTCACAAGAGTTCTGCTGTGGCCCCAAGAACGCAGGCAGCAGGGGCACTGCACTTGGCCTTGCCCAGAAAATTCTATAAGAGTCTAAAGACCACTCAGCTGATGTGGACATGTCACAGCCATGGAACTGTGACGGGGTCTGAGGCTGCGCAGTGAGAAGAGTATCAGAAACGGACAAAGCCTGACATGCGTGCCCCGTACTGCTGACCCAACCCACAGCCAGACCAGCACTGCAGGCTTCTACAGCAGTTTCCCTCTAATCCCGCTGGACCTGCTACAGCACGTGGCCCAGAGAGATGAGCAATGATCATTCCAGATCTTGCCGAAGGCCTCCCTCCATCCCTGCCCCCCGCCGCCTGGACGAGCTTTCCCTCAGGGGCGGTATGCCCATGAGTCCAAGGCGCCCTTATGCCCCAGAGCAGCCTCTCCCAGGCCCCTTCCCCCACCCTCGAGAGGAAGGAGCCCCACTCAGTGCATGGGCCACTCTCCTGCTCCATGGGGACATGGCAGGCCTGGTCTAACTCGGCCAGCCCAGAATAAATCTTTGACCAAGAAAACACCATTAAATAACTCCTACTCACCTCCTCCAAGGAAACGACTGAATCGTTGTAGAGGTTGGGCAGGCGGATGACAATGTCTCTTTGCTCAGTCCCTGCCTCAGCCTGGATGGCAGTGGAGTTCTGGAGAAGTTCTGTACAGATGTCATAGTTCTCCAGGGCCTGCTCCATGTCTCCCTGGTCAAAGGAAAAGCAGTCAAAGGTCAGGAACAGAAGGAAGGAAACTCCCTGTGCTGTGCCAGGTGCCTTACCCGCCTGATCCCACTAGACTGCAGGCACCAGGAGGGCGGTTTTGTCCGGTGACTGCTACACCCTCTAAAAGGGGGCCTGGCACACAGCTGGAGTTCAACAAGTATTTGTTGAACGAATGAATGATGCCTCAATTCTAAGGAAAGGTATCATTAACCCTATGTTGTAGATGAAGACACTGAGGACACTTGAGGAAGGCTGAGTGTTTTGTTCAAGATGAGTAAATAAATAGCCGAGCCAGCATTAGCACCTAGGCCAGTCCTAATTCCAGAGCCAACTATGACAATCTTACTCATTCCACCACAGTGTACTGGGCACCACCATGTGAGGGGCTGCGTAACAGCCAGTCCACCCTGGCCATCTAGACCAGGCTCTGAAGGGAAGCCTTCTGAGAATTCACGCAAAATAAGTGGTTTCCCTTCTGCGTCCATTTGTGCACTCATTCGGGCGCTCAGGAAAACAAAGGCAAAGAGTTCAAGACCCCAAGGCAATCGTGAGTGAGGAGGCCTACAGGGTGCACAGGAGGTCCCTTGCAGAGCTCTATGGACATGCCGATATGCTGTACGGACTGGGGGCCATACATACCTGAGATCACAGGATTCCCCACCACATCCCACTTCCTCACCCTGAGCCCAGCACCGGGCAGATGTCGTGTGTGCACACGCACACATATCCTCAACAGTACATCCAGCTCTCTTCCCTCCCTTTGGGCGCCAGGGAATGCCGACCACAGAACCAACCTGCAGTGCCAGGAACCGAGCCTTCAACCAATAAACGCGGACCACAAACTCCAGCCAGCCATCCTCAAACAGGTCCCGCTGGGATGAGGCAAATGACAGCTGCAGGAGGTCCCCCAGGAAGTGGGTTCCCGGGAAATCAGGCCCAAACCTGCCATTCACCACACCAGCAGGGCAGTTCCGAGGAGACACTGAAAACCATTCAGGCCAGAACAAGTCAACTTCATGGGCACGTTCCAGACACCCTTGTGCTCCCTAGAGGTCGCCCTTAGCCCTCACCACACTTGCTTTAGTGTCCAGGAGCAAGTGGCAAGCATCAGAGAAGTCAGACAAACCATACAGAGATGCAGAGACCCCAAGGCCCTCATTTTACATACTGAACTTTGTTCACCAAATAGTGGTTTAAAAGTCAGAATGATACACATCATCTAGAAAAATTACTGGGACACATAAAGTGTCAGGTGATGACTTGAGAAATCTGAGATCCTACTTCCTTCAATCCTGAATAACAGAAAAAGCAGGCAGGTGGCTCCCTCTGGGGGCTCAGCTATAACTAACTACTTCTTGAGCATCCAGAGGATTTCTCTGGGACCCTGGATTTTCCCTAGTCCAACAAGCCAACCCAGGAAATGTGCCCACTGCAGATGTAAGTCTGAATTCCATGACACAGCCTCCCCATTCCTGTTTCCTCCTGGCTGCTGAGGGTTGGGAAAATTACTTCTGCCACAGAATACAGAATGCCTCCTACCTGCAGAACTTCTGCCCTTGGTCAGCAGCCACTGGTCCAGCTGGAGCTCCATGCAGGAGAGAGACATCAGCATCATATCCTGCAGGACAGGCACCAGAAGGTCAGGAGTGGAGTCACAAAGAGGCATTAAAGGGTGAGGCACGGGATGAAATGAAACTAAAACTTACTTTGATAAAGATATAATTCTTTCTCCAACCTACTTTCCATTTTATAATCAGTGGCTACTTGCCAGGACATGAAAAGAGGCACATGGATCTATACTGGCACAAGACTTGGGAGGAGCCGGAGATCTGTTTTCAGTCCTAAGGGACTGCCTTACGGAAGGGGCAGCTCTGTCACCTGCCAAATGTCAGGCCAGATGCTGCAACCATTCTACAGCACTCAAGCCTCAAAAGCGGCTGGGTCAGGCATCACCTCCAGAGTCACAAGGAAGCTGGGGTTCAGCAATGAGGAGCCACCTGCCAAGTGGGCAAAGCTGAGAAATAACCAGCCTGGTTTGCCTGGAGACCAAAGCCTCACCTCCTCCAGCCACTCCACACTGCCCCTGGGGAACAGGCCTAATGGGCAGCAGCTGGCAGGATGCAGTCCCTGAGCTGTCCCTGTGGAGGGAGCACGGACTCACATGGCCCTCAGGACCTGTCAAAACCCCTGAGCTTCTCTGCCTTCTGTGTCCCCAGCCAGAAAGACCATCCCAATGGGCTCTAAAGGCTCCCAGTGCACCCTCCCGGGCACCCAGCCTTCCCCCATAACAGGAGAAGGGGACCAGAGCGGCCAGTGTTCCCTTGAGCCTCGGGAAGCCCCAAGTGGAGGAGCCTGGCGTGCGGAGTGCAGTCAGCGCATAGGCTGAGCATGGGTCAGCCCCCTACTGACAGTGGGCCCCACCACTTCCCTAAGCAACCTATTTAGGCTCTGCATTTCTATCTTCTCATCCGCTAAAAAAAAATTGGTAACAGTCCCTGGCACCTGGAATACATCCGAATGTTTCACTTTCACTCACTCTCTCCACTGGCTCTCCTCCATCTCGGTAAGCCACCCCACCACCAACCTGGTGCCTAGGCCAGCCCTAGGAGCTCTGTGCACCATCTCATTCCCTCACCTCCGCTTACAGTTCATCCTGTCGGCTCTACCTCCAGAACCTTCCACTCCACTGCCACTGCTGTCACTTACCCAGCAACAGCTTTCTAATGGCCCCGTGCCCACTCTCACCTCCGAGTGCAGCCTCCACTCAGCCACCAGGGACCTCTCTAGACACAAACCAGTTCCCATGACTCCCCAGAGGCCCAGGTTTTAGGCCTACAAACGGATGCAGCCGAGGAGGCTCAATGTGACAGCAACCCCATACCCACAGAGCCCGCCCCCCAGCCCCAGCCCTCAAGAGCCCCCCCGCCCACCTGACCTTGATGTGCCTGTTGCTGCAGTCCCTCAGCAGTGGGTTGGGCAGGCTGGTGCTGTGCCTCCTCCAGCTGTGATAAATGCTGAGCACCACCTCTGCCAGGCCCGGCGGCCACCTCAGCAGGAACTTATGGCCCATGCTCTTCAGGTAGCGCATCATCAGCTCCAGGATGCCCCCGTTGGTCAGGTTCTCCAGCAGGAATGCATGTACATCCTGCTTCTCTGCCCGGGGAGGGAGAAACAGCTGACTGGAGTGAAGGACCTTCCACGCCAGGGTCTCCCATTTCCTTTGGGAGAAGAGAGAGCCAGCGGCGGGGCCAGGCCGGGCAGGGGCAAAGGCAGGAGAGCGCCTGTGGCCTCCCCAGTGGTGGTGCTCCCCTGCCGGGCCCCAAGCCTGGCTCCAGCCCTCACCAGCTGTGAGCAAGCCATTCTGAATCTCCAGGTCTGAGGTGGGGACTGAAGGGCCAACCTGCACACACTGCCTTATGAAGCGCACACAATAGCCGGATCATGTGCACATGACTTGCAAAGCCATGCCCCCGGCTTTGGCCTGAAACACACGTCCTTCAGGGAGCATAGTCAAGTATGAGCCTAGACATTTCCACAGACCTCCCATCCGACCACGTTGCTCAAGCCCAAGACAAATCCAGGGAAAACCCTGACCATGCTTTGAAGATCACCCCAGAACAAAACCTAAACAGGCTATAGAATAATGGGAAGAAGAATTCCCAACAGTGAATGATCAAGCTGCTCAATTCCTACCAGATTCCATGAACGTAGCCGAGTCGTATGACAGTCGGTGAGGCCCGACGCTCGGGAAGCTTTGGAGTTTGGCTTCTGACTGGACTTCATAAGTATTAAAGGGGTCATCTTCCTCCTCTGGGTCCAGCTTTCTTAGCCTGCATGGAACACACCAAAATCACAAAAGCCACACCAACACATTCTGACACGAGCACTTGAATTCCTCCAATTAGAGAAATGAAAAAACAAGACAGAAGAAGACGCCAATTAGCGAGCAGATGGAAGGGGTCCGACATCCAGGCCTCTAGGAGGCTCTGCCTCTTTCCACACGTTTCTGAGCTGGCATCTAATCTATACCCTCACTCGTTCATTCATTCCACCAACAGGACTGCAACTGGAATTCAGCTGCGAGTGTGGCAAACCCTGCAAACAGTAAGCTTACCTTCTAAATGGGAGAGACAGACAATAAACAGAAACATGAAGTAAAGAGCCCAAATAAGGACCAACCACCACAGAGTGCTTAAGACAGAGGGTCACAGGGGACGTCCTTTGGAGAACTGAATCAGAAAGGCTTCTCAGAGGGGATAATGTCCATGCTGACAATGGAGGAGAAAAGGGACTGGCCTTGCAAAGAAGCAGGACAGGGACAGGTGGAGAGGCACAGGCCAGAAGAGCACCTGGTATGTCCTAAGACCTGAGGGGAGCCCAGCAAGCAAGGAGAAAGTGCAGTGAGTGCAGTATGGGGGCCCAGAAGGCCCTTCTGAGCTTGGGTCTTCCATGGCTCCGTGGCTCCCCACAAAGCCCTGGGCCTGGGGAGGACCATTCTTTCTGCACCTCCCAAGGACCACCTTTTGGTCACCCAGTAGCTTCTCAATCAAGCAGCCCTGGGGCATAAACACATAAAATAGGGCATTCTTTGATGGCTTCATTTATTTATGCACACACACCCCCAGGGTGACTACTCTGGGCAAGCTCTCACATTGCTCCTAGCTGGCCATTCGAAGCAGCAAACATGGAAACCAACAATTAAAATAAAGATAAAGAAGGTAGAAAACATTCCACATAAAGAGGGCAAGAGCGGCATCTGGCTGGCTCAGTGGGTACAGCATGCAACTCTTGATCTCGGGGCTATAAATTCAAGCCCCACCCTGGATACAGAGATTACTTTAAAAAAAATTTTAGGGGCACCTGGGTGGCTCAGTCGTTTAACGTGTGCCTTCAGCGTGGGTCTTAATCCCAGGATCCTGGGATTGAGCCCCACATAGGGGTCCCTGCTTCTCCCTCTCCCTCTGTCGCTCCCCCTGCTTGTGGTCTCTCGCTCTTCCTAATAAATAAATAAAATCTTTAAAAAAAAAAAAAAAGAGAGAGAGAAAGAGAGTAAGATCCTTTCAGCAGGGCTGAGTGGAAGATAGAGAAATGGGTCACTCAGACCCATTTGGCATGATCAACCACGGCCCCATCCTGCAGCTCTCCTGCAGGGAGACCTGCTCCTGGCACCAACCCTGAAGAGGAATTTATCAGAGAGCACCAATCACATCCTCCACGTACACAGAACAACCTTGATTTCTAAGTGCTTCACTTTCACCCCAGAAAGAGAGAAAGGCAACAAAGGAGGAAAACTGGGAATCTTGCTGCAAAATGGATTCACAACCCACCTAAAGCTTCTGGCTCCTCATCTTGCACATAGATGTTGTCACCCCTGAAAATAAACTGTCACGGGCCAAACCGCCAGTTTGAAGACTCCTGGTTAAAGACACATACTGAAGGGGCGTTTGGGTGGCTCAGTAGGTTAAGCGTTCTGCCTTTGGCTCAGGTCATGATCCCGAGGTCCTGGGATCGAGTCCCACAAAAGGGTCCCTGCTCAGCAGGGAGCCTGCTTCTCCCTCTCCCTCTGCCACTCCCTTGGCTTGTTCTCCCTCCCTCTCTGTCAGTAAATAAATAAAATCTTAAAAAAAAAAATGCACACATGGTTACCTTCCAAACTCTACTCCAGAAACTGTGAAGGGATTAAAAGATACAGGGGATAGGAGAGAAAGCCCCAGCAGACAAGAAACATGTTCACCAAACATCAGATGGCAGCAAGATGATGGAGTAGCAGAAACAGAACTGCTCTCCACTCATCTAAGGACAGGGGAGGAGGCATTAGGAAGCCCATGCACTGCCGCCATAAACAATGGTGGCCAGGATGGTTCAGGAATGGGAGCCTCTAGAGGAGCTGGGGAGACAAGGGCAGAAAGCAGGAGAACTGGTGAAAACTAGCTTAAGGAGCACAGGCACCCAGGCCCCTCCCAGCTAGGGGCAGCCTGGACCCTTCTCCTCCCATAGGGCATCTCTGACAATACTAAGAACTGGTGAAAGCAAGGGAGGATTTATGAGTCTGTCCTCCTTCTCAGAACTCGAGGGAATCCTACTGAGCCTGGAGAAACCAAGCACGCACGCTCTTCCTGAAAGTGGAATGGGTGCTCCCTTCTGTGGGGTTTCCCAGAGTCTGCACCCAAGCAGCAGCAGCCCTAGGCCTCCCGGCAAGTAGGTGTCTATGTGTGCATGAGGACATGAGTGAGTGGCCTCCAGCTCGGTGATCCATCCATCTCCTGAGGGCCCAGGGAGTATCTGGTTCTCTGAAAGATGTATAAGTCATAGGTCCCGCCTTCAGGAAGTTCAGAGGAAGAGAGGTGAGAAAAACCCACAATCCCAATCCATTGAGATCTGCGCTTTGGCCATTGGCACAGATGTTATGGGAAAACAAAGGAGGTGCCCAGAGGAGGGAGAGGCAATGGAAAGAGAAACTTTATTGGTGGTATAGGCTGGAGGTTTATAGGTTTGCTTGTTTTCACGAATGAGAAAATGTGTGCATGGTACCTGGACGGCAAGAACTTCATCAGAAGCTCCTGGAAGTCTACCTTCTCTTCTTTCTTGCACTTGGTATTTCGGACACGGGCAGATCGCCGCTTCGCTGTCTCTCCACTCTCCTCTGCAATCTTCTTCCGCTTCACTCCTTTCTTGGATTTATCTCCCCCAGAAACATCACCTTCATAAAGAGCGCAAACTGAAATCTTACAAGGGGGAGGGGTCAGAAAACGCACCACATAGGCACATCGGTGCCCCTAATTTTCTAACTCTACCAGTATGTTTCATCGTCCTCTCTGACATTCAAGAAACGGCCCACTTAACAAGAGTCCTGAGAAAAGTTCATTTCAAACTCAAAACACTTGACTCATACTTTGTTCAAATTCCCAGAACCCATAAGCCAGATCTGAAGATTACTGTCCTCGGCTACAGAACACCAAAGTCTCCAGCAGTCCCTCCCCCCACCTCCGCCAGCTGGCTGTGAGAGCCTCTGTTGCCTTGGTGCGTGTACTTGGGACACGACAGAGCAAGTGGTGGCAACACTAACTCTGCCCACCACCCAGGACCTTTGGAGCACCCAATGACAGGAAGTGAGCAAGAGTATCCTGAGAATTATACAGAGAGAGCGGGGGAGTGTCATGTATGGTTAAGCAAAAAAGGTTAGAACAACCACATACATGTTCATTCAGAAACTTGTTTAACGGCCAGAGAGTCTTATTCCGGGACACAGAAATCAAGAAAAGCCTTGGGAACTTGCCTGGAATTTTTTTTTACAACTTCACTGATAGTAAAAATCCCTAAAACTACTGAAACTATACTACCACATGTAGTGGTAACTTTGCTGACTTTCTCAAGGTAAAACACTCCAGTGACGGTGCACATCAGCACGGTGCTACGGGCACAGCCAGCAGCAGAGTAGGACCAGCAGAGGGCACATCCCCCTCACCCCCGGGCTCCCAGCTCCCACAGTACAGGCGAGAAGGGCGACACTTCCTCCAGAACTTAGCAGCCAGGAGTTTAACAGTCCCAACAAGCTGCGCTTCTGGGCTCCGACCCCCGCCCCTCGGGGGCCTCATTGCTGAAGCGACCCCTGACTGGCCGCAGCTCTGGGAGCAGGCTCGGCCTCCCCTGCAGAGCTGGGGGGGGCGGGGCTCCCACTTAAAACCTTGGCCCAGAAGTATCAGCAAGATCCATCCCGCTGGGGAGGCTAGGGCACTCCAATACTCACTCCTGCCCTGCAAATGGGGCCTCCCCCAAAGCTGACCCCAGGAGGCCCCCTCACCCGCAGGGACACCGGTCTCCAGCAGGCTGGGACTGTGCAGCGGGAAGCTGGCCGCGGCCACGGGGGCATAGGAGAGCACAGGTTCTGCCACTGCCACAGCCGGGTTGGTGGTGACGGGGCTTGGCTGGATCACGCTCACAGGGGCCACCACCACAGAAGACACCAGAGGCTGGCTGGGGTCCTGGTAGTCGGACAGGTCGATCCTCTTGCCAAGGCTGGGCCGCAAGGGCTCACAGGTGGTGAGGTGGTTGTACATGGCCAGCAGACTCTCTCCCAGGCACTTCCAGCTGCAAGGAGAGGGTCACCGCACCTGGTCAGCACCCAGCAGTGGGTGCTCCAAGCCCAGGGCCAGCTGGCCTGTGGAGAGGCAGTAGCGACGGCCCCACGGCTGCCATCCCCATGAGGGCAGGCAGGAGTGCTCAAGGTTTTGTCGTCACGGTTATGGACAAAATCCTGAGTCTAACACACTGCGGCGGAACAGACCAGGCAGGAGCAGGGCCCACAGCCTCCTCCCCTCGCCCTGGCACAAGGCCTGAACCACCTCAGACTTAGGCACCCTTGGACTCCACTAGGCAGGCATGAAAACCACTGACTCACTCCAAAAGCTCCCTCCCTACAAAGTCGAATTTTTAAATCATCTGTGAGTCCCCACACACCAAGACCATGGTGTGTTTTATCGTGCGGTATGTTATATGCCTTGTGATATTTGTGTCACGTGTGTTTTATTGTGGTATGGCGTGTTATGTTGTAGACTGTCTCTTGTTTCATGTTTTATGTTGTGTTATATGGTGTGCTGTCGTATGATATGGTGTGGTATGATATATCCATCCATCCCTGAATGGCTTCCCATGCTCTCAGGCCAAAAACCACACCCTCAGCCTCATGGTGCTACATGGCCTGACCTGGCCAACTGACCCGGCCTCATCTCACACGCCACCCTCACTCCAACCCTCCCACCATGCTAGCTTGCTTTCAGTTCTGCAAACAAAATCAGACCCCTGCATATCACAGGACCTTTGCACAGGTTTCTCTCTGCCCCAAAATGAGGCCCTCACCCCCATCCCAGCCTCTCTGCCTGGTCAATGCCACTCCTCTGCCAGACTCTAGCTCTGGTACCTAAGCCTTCCCTGACCCCCAAAGCAGTGCAGACCCTATTATGAGCTCCCCGCAAGGTGCTGGGCTTCTCTCCTCAAAGGGCTCATCAGCTTGGGAAATGTGCCTTTTCTTCTGGGTGACTGACTACTCCTCACGTCACCCCCAGAGAGGGACCGCACCCACCATGCTGAGTCCCCAACACAGGGCACAGTGCCTGGCATGAAGCTGGCATCCAGTAAACGCTGAGGAAAGAATGAAAATGGAAGGTGCTCTAAAATCCAGAATCTAACCAAACGGAGGCTCCTAGGACCAGAAGGGATCTCCTACCTGTTCTTTCCCTATCTTAAGTAAAGGCTACATGTACACGGGGAAGAATTTGCTCATAGCTGGGTTATGTCTAATGCCTTAAGTACACAATTTCATTTACTCGTGCCTTGTCTAGCAAGCACTGAATAGACCAAGGGGTGGCAAACCATGGCCCACAGCCTGTTTTATACAGCCCACCAGCTAAGAGCCAGCTAAAGGATTATTATACACAAACCCCCACCACCACCACATGCACATACCCCCCAAGCAGAATATACAACAGAGATGGGACCTGGTCCACAAAGCCTAAAGCATTTACCACCTGGTCATTTGCAGGACAAGTGTGCCGAGCCCTACAATAAACCATGGTTATTTTAAAAGCCTGACCCCTTCCCTCCCAGAGGACTCCACACTCTTCCTCTACAACCCAATCCCAGACTTCACTCCCAAGCAAGGCTCCCTCTAGCCGAGCCCATCTCCCTCATGCTTCCCTTTGGCCTTCCCCCGGCACAAGGGCGACCGTGACACTAGCTCACAGCTTCTCTATCCTATCCACAGCTTCTCAGATCCTATCACCAGGATCCTCTCCAGCCGTCTCCAGTGTTCTCAGGCCTTCCCCTCCTTCACTGTAACAGAGAGGCACTCAGGGCTCTTACCAAACTCCCAAATGCCTCAGCTAGGGAGCCCACACTCAGACAGGATGGGGCTCCTGGACCCAGCTGACAAAATAATGGGAAGGACATCTGACGAGAGCCTGAGAGCAGCCCCAAATTCCTGACCACGTCAGGGTCCGGGCGGGAAGACATTCCAGGACACGCCACATGTGGAAACAAACAGGCAGTTGTACCGTGGATCAAAAGCCAGCCCCTCCTGAGTGAGTGCGGAAATGCTGGTTCTGTGCTCGCCCCCTGCGGTCCTATTTCACTATCACAACAACTCTATAAGAGAGGATTGCTTTCCCTGCTTTTAGGGAGTAGCGTGTAGCATCCCAGGGTCACCCACTTAGGGGTGCCAGAACTGGCCCCAGGCCTGTCTGATCCAGGGTGGGAGCCACACACCACTATGGGACAATGCCCCTGAGTATGAGAGCTGAATATGACAGCCCCTGCTGTCAAGGCATGCTACATTCAAAGATTCAGGATTCAACGTCAGAATTCAACGTTAATTTTAAAAACAAAAACTACACACCAGATCTCACTAAGGGGCTGAACAACCCCAACTCTGGGAGGCTGTCAATATCAGTTTTCCCTTCCCTGGGGGGCCTCTCACACCCTGTGAGACTCACAAGGACTATGCAGAGGCCCATCCTCCAGGGCACCCCGCGTGGCCCTGGAGGGAGAGCAGGGGCTCAAGGGCCAAGGAACCCACACCTGGGATCAACTCCAGACTCTCCATTCACCATCTGCCTGCTCTGAACCCCGTTTCCGCCCATCCAGTGCTTGGCAAACGTTACTTTCCTTTTTCCCTCTGGGAAGGGCAGACTGAGAGGGGGTGTGCAGGGATGTGGCAGGTGGCTGGCATCAAGAACGGCAAGAGCAAAGAAAGACTTCAACTGGGCGTACTTGGGAGAGGCCTGGCCTGCCTCTTGGCAGCCAACAGGCATGTGCGCACCTCTAGGTGTCTGGCATGCACTCGGGCCCCACTCCCACCATCAGCCCAGGGGCAGGCCTCAGGGCCTCTCCCTCCTGCACAGGGCCCACCGGCTGACCCAGCAGACCTACGTGAAGAAGGGGATGGGCTGCACGAGCTTCAGGTCTGGCTCCTTCACCCGCACAGTCAGTGCTTGCCGTTTCTTCCGCAGCCCCAGGGCCTCCTCTACAATGGCCTGCGTCTCAGCTGCGCTCACCGACACATCGTGGATTGACATGTCACTAAAGTGTGTAAGACAGACAGAAATTACAACATTACAAACTGGAGCTGAGGCTGAAATTTTATAGACGGGGATGCGGTTTAAGTTAATACCCTTTAATCTGTATTAATTCTTCCTACAAATAAAATAACCCCTTGAGTCTGGCCTCTAAGGGCAGTAATTAGAATTCTTAATACCCACATACAACAGAAGTGACTAATACCCTTTGTTGCCTCTACAATTCAAAATTGAGCTAAGGGTTTTCATATGTATTAACAATATCACAGTAATGTCAGAAAAGCCACAGAAAAATAAAACCTTGCTCTCAATTACCTACAGAGAATTGTAAAAGAATGCAACTTTCCCATTCTGCCCAGCCCAAGAGTCATCAGACTACCTAAGCTCGCCAAAGTCCCTGGTCTAGCCAAACCACAGAAAGGGCAAGGGTTCTGAGGCCTCGGGTGCCCTCACACGGACATGCCTCCACCTGAGGCGGCCCAGCAGTACATGGCCTCCCGCCCGGCTGTCCTGACGCCTCTCAGCAGGCCTCTACCACAAAGCCACTTGCTTATGGACTTATTTTTCCCTTTTATCTCTCTCTTAAGACGGTTAGTACCATCAGGACAGATATGAACAAGAAATATAGTCTTAAGAGGGAGAGACACAGGGGCGCCTGGGTGGCTCAGTGGGTTAAAGCCTCTGCCTTCGGCTCAGGTCATGATCTCAGGGTCCTGGGATTGAGCCCCGCATCGGGCTCTCTGCTCGGCAGGGAGCCTGCTTCTCCCTCTCCCTCTGCCTGCCTCTCTGCCTACTTGTGATCCCTCTCTCTGTCAAATAAATAAATAAAATCTTAAAAAAAAAAAAAAGAGGGAGAGACACAGAGACAAATAACCACTAACCCCTCCCCAGCTGCGCTACAAGGCCAAAGACCAGAGGATGGAGGAGTTGGCTCATTTGGAGGGTTGTGGGTGGGAGGCAGCCAGAGTTTGGAAAGCTGCCCAGAGGTGACCCGGGAGCTAGAACATGAAGGAGCAATGGCACGACAGGTGGAAAGGTGGGAAGCTGGCCTTCCAGGTGAGGGCATGAGGGAGCCAGGGCACAGGGACAGGACAGTGCACAACGGGGCCAAGCCTGGAATCTGTGGGGACCTAGGGCAGTCTTCTCCTGGGGCAGGGAGAAATAGGAGGCAAGGGGAAGTACTAAGGGGGTCAGACTGTAAAGGAGCTCCTAGGTGATGCTCTGAGCATGAGCTTTGTCCTAGAGGCGAGGTAGGGGTGTCAAAGTCATATATGGGACACTGAACTTGGGAAGCACTTGGGAGCAAAGCCCTGGAAAGGGAAACGGCGGGTGGTGGGCAAACAAGGTGAACTGCCAGCTGCCGCAAGCACCCAAAGGAGAGCTAATGAATGCCAAGAGCCGGCTGGACGGAGGAAAAGGCGGGCAGCAGAGAGCCAAGGAGGCACCGCCATGATTAGGCACACAGGCGAGTAATAGACAAAGCAGGATCAAAGCCAGGTGAGGGGATGCAGTGGGGGATGAAGTACAGGGGCTCAACTGCCAGGAAGTCAGGACCTGAGAGAAGGAAGTACACATGCCTCCTGATATCCACCAGCCACACACTGTTGGGGGAAAGGGGAGTGCAGAACCAGCCCAGAAAAAGGCAGGACCCACCATTTAAGGAACATTCGGAGGGAGTCCTTCCGGAGACAAGGCTGTTCCTCAAAGATCTTTTCCTTGAGAACCAGTCCTTTGCTGTACCGGCAGTCCTTCTCCAAAGCTTTGCATATGAAGTACAGACATGCTGGTAAGGAAAGAAACAATTTGATTTCTGAGTGTGCACCCCAACCTCTGGCCCTGCCAGTTAACACCAAGAAAACGTCCCTACTCTGGAATCAAAGAAATGCTGGCAAACAATAATGAGATACCACTTTATCTGACTCAATCAGGAAAGATGCTGAAAATACTACTACCTACAGCAGATGAGGCAAACCCAAATGCTGGTGAGCAAGGACAGACTATACGATGACCTTTCTAGAGAGCCGTGGGTATTACACACAGACCCTCAGCCCAACAGTCCACTTCTAGGAATTGCTGCAAAAATCTACAGGCCCACAGTGATTAGCTATTGGCAAATTGAAAAAGAACCTTCAAAAAATCAGGAAAGCACTCAGCACCACCCAGGGAGCCTGGTTAAGGAAAGCCTCCCCAATCCACACACTGGGTTGCTGAGCAGCCGCTGCACAGAGGGTTGAGGGGTGTGCTCACTGACCAGACAGAAGGCCACGAGAGGGCATGGGGAAAAGGCAGGAAGCCAAACGGGCCACACACTGTGACTCCATTTGTACACATAAAACCGGTTTCTGTTCCTTTTGCTTATCTGCATTTTCCAATTTTCCTCCTTCTTTTTCTTTTTTTTTTAAACTGTTCTTATCAAAAAAAGTTACTGCCTGCAATTAAGGGCATGTACATCATTCATGTCAACGAGCCTTCTCAAGTCAATGATGTGGAAAGCCTATCCTCTAGCTCCCCCAGGAGTGGAGACAGTAACACGCAAAGCAACACAAGAGAAAAAACAGGATGGCAAGGAGTCATGCAGCAGAGCTGCGATGTGAACTAGGAAAGCCTTTGGTATTTCTGAGTGGGACTAGCCCCTGACAGACGTGACTGCCGTCAGTCAGTCCCCAGCAGGCCCGATGCCACCAGGCCTCTCCTGGGAACACACGGGGGAACAGTACAGTGCGGCCAAGTGTCGGCTCTGCTCCGACTGGGCACTGGGACCACTACTGTGCCCCGCTCAGCTTCAGAGTCGGGATTGTAGTGTAGACGGATTGCAAGCCACTGCTGTCAAGAATAACCAGACAAAGAAGGAGCCAGGGGTGAGGAGGAAGTAAAGGTAGAGCAGAAGCAGAGATGTGGGCATGGAAGCTTTGAGAGGCAGAAGGAAGTGGTGTCCTCCTAGAGCACCATGGCAGGAGGGAGCAGAGCCCGGTCACAAAGCTCCACAGGTACCACACTGCCCCCCATGAGGCCCACGAAGGCTGTGCAGCCTATGCACAGGGAGGAGGGGGGGTCTGGGGGTTCCCAGCACAGCCCAGCAAGCTGCTGACCGAACGGCTGCATAAAGGCCCAGAAGTTCCTGCCCCAAACAAGAACACAGTTTCTCTGGGACCACGGTGGGACACGAGAGTGGCCATCAGAGACGCCCAGGGAGGCCCGGAGCCTTTAGTGATGCTAGCTCTCAGCAGGCGTTCTGGCTGCGGTAAAGCTCACCACACCAGCTGTACTACCGGCACTCTCACCGAGGGAAGGCCTGGCAAGTTCCAAGAGAACAAGAGATGGTCAGCAGGCATTAACCCCAAGCACCCCTGCCTACTCAAGTGGATAAATGCCACTGGGAGTCGAATTAACATGCTGCTTTCACTCTGGGGTTTAAATGAGTGTCTGGTCTGGGGCGCCTGGGTGGCTCAGTCAGTTAAGCATCTGACCCTTGATTTCTGCTCAGGTCTTGATCTGTGTCGTGGGTTCAAGCCTCACGTTGGGCTCCACACTGGGTATGGAGTCTACAAACACACACAGATGCACGCATGTGCATGCAATGAAATCAATAAATGAGTGTCAGGTCTATCCGGGCAGGGCTCTCCCAGACAGAGCAGCCGTTCAGCCCCCCAGGCCTATTCTCCCCCGAGGACTTCAGTTTACCAACTACAACTTCTCCTACCATGAGAGAGGGGAACAAAGAACTAAACCAGGTGGGTGGGGGAAGAAAGGCAGAACACAAGACTGTCCACCTCAGGTGGCACTTAAACTGCTGGAAAAGCTTCCATGAAGAGCCTGAACACCTCCTAAAGAAGGAGCTGTGAGTCCAAAGGGCACCCCACAAACACTGACACATTCAGCTGGTGGGCATGAAAACTGGGGCCAGCAGCAGAACAAGTGCCATGTCCACCAGAGGACGCACACAAGAACATTCCCAGCGGTGTTATGCAAGCACTCCACGTGCAAGCACAGAACAATCAAACTGTGCAGACACACATAGCAGACAACACAGCAGTAAAGAGGCCCGAGCGATGGCCTGGGGGCACTCACGGACAGGAAGACCACAGCCCGGGGAGCCAGGCCGAGAAGAGTACATGCCACTACCTGATGCCACGTAGAGGAGCCTCGACAGAGCTCCTCTCTGGCGACAAAAGGGAGAAATCAAGATCAGCTCCGGGATGGAAATGACTGGAATGGGAGCCAAAGCAGCCCGCCTTCTGGGGCTTTAGAAATGTTCTGCATCTTAACGTGTTCCACATGTACATATTGTGCACTTTACTGTGTGTGTGTGCATTACCGCAATTAAAAAGTAGCTGTGGAGAACCGGAGGTGGGGAATGGTGAGCAGGGCCTCGAAACACTCACGCTATTTGTCTTTAAAAGAGGGAAGGAAAAGCCTCTGCCAGTCAGTCTTCCAGGCCTAAACCTTGGAAGTGATAGCAAGTGCTCATTGGCCTGTCCATCCTAAGAAGAGTAACTGGGCCCAGACAGACACAGAGCACCTGCACACACCGGACCAGCCTGCAGCATAGTCAGCAGACAGAACCCCGGACTCCCACTGCGCTCAGCCCTGCTCCGAGCACTCCTGGAGAACCTCCTTTCTCTCTGGCCTCAGAGGACACCCAGAGGAGGCTGACTCCTAGAACACCTCATCAGTGCCTGCCTCAGGACCAGCCCATGCAAGGGACAAAGGTATTCTCTGCAGAGCAGATGGAAAGGCTGGAGCCAAGGAGCTTAATCAAATGGAGGACAGACTCCATCTGGCAGATGGCAGAAACCATTCTAGTAGCCCTGCTGCTCTACAAAGGAATGGACTGCCTCAAGAGGTAGTGAGGTCCCCAGCACCAGAAGGAGTCAAGCTGCAACTGCTAGGCCATCTGTTAGCAAATTATGGAAACAGGTTCTGGCGCAGGATGAGACAATGCAGGGGTGAAATGAGACAAGCAAAGGGAAAACCACTCAGAGAGCATGCTACCTATCACCACAATGCACTCAAGAAATCTCAACTGAGTGAGAAAGACACACGCAATAAAGCAGGAATGCAAAGCCATCTCCCTTCCTGACAGTCTAGCAAAAAGCCCTCCAGTGTTAACCTGGCCTCCAGCTTACCTAAGCTGCCCTCCCTTCTCTGTCTGCAAAACATACACACATGGGAGAAAGCCGTCAAAGCCGGACTCACTTGTGTAATCGCTGAGGGTGTACAGGACAGTGATGAGGTTGTCCAAGCAGGGCCAGTGGTCAGGATTGCACCGCAGCCCTTCCTCAAAAGCATGGCGAGCCAGGGGAACCCGGATGAGCCTCAGGGCCACATGTCCAATTTTATACCAGAGGTTGACATCCGTGGAGTCCAGCATGACTGCCTGGAAGCAGCACAGAGGGCGCACAAGCTCATTCGGCTCTCTCGCTGAGCAGGCGCCCATGGGGACCGGAGGGGACAGAGCACCAGCCCTGCCACCCAAACCACCCAGAAAAATGGCAAACACAAGTTACAGGAACCAATTTATCGAATTCAGAACATCTTCTTGACATAGTTTGTCACTCTGAACAGCCGTACTCCTTACGTATCTGATAGATAAAAGAAGTGAAAGTACGATTAAAAGAAAATGGGATTTGTGGGGTATTTTTGTGGGATTTAAAAATTTTTTATTTAATTTTGAATTGTGGGATTCTAGAAAGATTATGGGCTCTGGAGACAGACCTCAGTTCACATCCCTGCTCCTGCACTGACTGGCAGAGTGATCCTAAGCCTCAGTCCCCTGACCACTAAAATGAAGATAAAGGCGCCTTCCCTGCAAGATGACGTCCAGTTAGCGCACATGTGGAAAGGAGTTCACGTGGTGTCTGCGACCTCAGAGGTGCCCACAGAGACAGTGACAGTAACATCGAGATCACGGCAATACGGTTATGAGCAGGTACAGGGTGCCAGGGGTCAGGCTGTGTTCTTAGCACTGGTGTATGTACCAATTCATTCCATTTGCACAACCGCCCTCTTTCTTACCATGCCCACTATACTGCTGTAGATCTGGAGGCCCAGAGAGAGCAAGCGACTCGCCACGGCCACACAGGCCCTGAGTGGCAGAGCACCAATGCACAATGCAGGCCCCTGCTCTCTCTGAACGCACCGCTGTCAGCTGATGAGGGTCTCAGGGACCACAGCCTGGTGATGCGCCACTACAAGTTCTTCTTTTTAGCCAACAAGACCACAACCTCACCCCCTCCACCAAGAGCTTTCAAAAACCCCAAGGGGCTAATAAGCACTGCCAAAACCGCACCTCCAAGTAGAATTCCATAGCGGTCTCCAGGTCCTCTCGCTGGGCTGCCAGCTGGGCCAAGTTCTTATATGTGGAATATTTCAGCATCAGCCCAGGGTGCTTCAACCCTTCTTTCTCATCACCGGACGAAACTGCCTGTGAACAAAAACAGAGGTCAAGAGTGACATGTAGGCCCTGAACCCTCAGCAGGCACTCAGCAGGACACCTGGCTTTCCGGCTGGCCTCTGCTGCAGTACTTTGTCCCAGTCCGGTGCCACCCTCCATTGGAAAATGAAAGCCCTAGACTAGATGTCCTTGGGGGACCCTCCAGCTCCAAGCAGACAGAGAAGAAAAGCTAGGTCACCACAAGGCAGTTTGCAGATAGTCTCGGCACCAAAAGTGACAGAGGGAACCCTCCCCGTCACTACGGCCAGGCCTGAAAGGTCAAGCCTAGAGCCTGCAGCTCCCCCGCAGCAGGCCTGAAGAGGGAGGACAGGGCATGAGGAGGCCACCTGCGGGCAGCGCCAGGGTCTGGAGGTGGCCAGGCAGCCAACTTACACATCCCTGTACATCCCGCAGCAAGAAGAGCAGCAGATTAGGAATCAGGAGGCTGAGCTCCCAACTCTGTCTCATCACGTGACTGTGGACAAGTGACTTTAACTAAAAAGTTAGTGTCCTGAAGACCTCTGTATTACAAGGACAGTAAATCCTACCCCAAATATCAAAAGTGCGAGCCAAAAGAGCATAAAGATTATAAGCATGCTTTATACAAAAAGTTATTTCACTACAGCTTTTAAGAAAACTCTTAGAAAACCCTACAACTTCTAAGACACCACTGATGAAGAAAACTACTGTTCTAACCACGGGACGAAGTAAAACATTTTCTAACAGAAAAACTCGGTGGCACAAAGAAATTCTTTCCAGGGGTGGGTCCATATCTCAGCCTTGTCCTGGGACAGGTCACATCCACATGACATTCTTCTTCATGATCAGAACAGGTTAAGACCTGAGGACATGCAACCTTCAGGAAGCACTCTTTGACTAATCCAAGAAATCTACCCTAGAACTCTTACAGAATCCCAACAAGACTAAAAAGATCAAATCCAACCTCATTCCTTATCTTCTCCTATCGTCTGGCATATACTGCAGAAAGATCCGCAACAACGGGCTGACCACAGCTGGATACCAGGTACCCTCGCCACTTCAGGCACAGAACTGCTCAAAATCTGGTGTGAACCCTTCAATAGAGGCAGTGTGAGTCTATCTTGGAGACTAGTCAGTGTACCTCCACATACAACAGCAGAAGCTCTCGTAACTAACCTCCACCTAAGCAGCTTGATTCCACACCGTTCTCCACCCTCCGTGACAGACACGCTGATGCCCACGGGAGACGAAGGGCTCACCCCAACAAGCCTCCCCAACGAAGCTGGCCACTTCTTAGGGGTCAGCTGTGTTCCAGGGCCTGTTTACGGCAAGTGTTTGGGAGACTATAACTACATAATTTAGTTTAATATTAAGTATAAGAATGCAGATGAATGTGAAAAGAAACTTTTCTGTACATTTTCTGTACTTTTCAACTGTTTACAATGACCATGTTTTACATTTATAAGCCAACGGTGAGAGGGCTACAGCAGTGTTTCAAGGCTAAAAGTGAGAGAGAGGTGAACACACCTACAACTACGAGGCCGACCAGCACCCTTCCGACTTTGCTCTGCTCACCCACTCACACCGCTGAGGCCCGCTCCACCGAGGTCTGAGGGCAGACACCCTCCTGAAACACACACAGCCCCTGGGCCCGTGGCTGGAGCTCAGTAAAGTGGAATGATGTCGTTTTCGTCTCTGGGCCCTCACACACTTCCTACTAATGGGGGAGGGGCGGGTCACAATTCCCCCAGCCCTAATTCCAGGCCACTATAACCAGCCCCAGAGAATCCTGACATCCACGAGTGAGGGAAGGGATGGACTCCTATAACCGACAATGAGAACTCAGTTAGCATTCTGCCTCATCCGTGGTAAAAAACCATCCAGAGGTAGGGACTTCAGACTTAAATGTCTGCCTTTCTAGAGGTGTAGGAGACTGCTCAACTGAAGGACCACATTCCAGAAAAAGCCCATGGATGGAGTCTGCTTCCTTATTGCACGTCTCTGTGTTTGGTGTTTGGGTACTTGAATATAAAAGCCTTTCCTCCTAATGAAAGGCCTAATTCCTAATTTCCTCCTAATTCTCCCTAAATCAATTTCAAGTTGACACTCATTCTCAAACTTCTAGGCAACATCTCCGTGACCCAGCCAACTCAGGCCTGACTCGCTTGCCACTAGCACGGCCCCCACGCTGGATCACCCGGTCCTGCCCTGCCTGCCCCTCTCCGCCATACCCTGTGCCCTCAACCTGGCTCTGTGGTGCTCTCCCAGCCGTCTTCTCTGACTATGTTTTTCAAAAGCCCATGGAGCACCTACACAGGCTTCCTGGGCTCACGGGCTATCACCTAAACGGCATTTGCCAAAATGTGTTGCCAACAGGATCATTAAGTATCAGAAAACCGTGGGTTCTAGTCCTGGTTCAAATGCTTCACTAAGTTGGGTGGCTCTGAGCTATGAACACCTCCCTAAGCCTCCATTTCCACAACTGTAAAATGGGGACAGTGGCCCCCACTTTCTCAGCAGAGTAGTTGTAAAAAGAATGTAACAAAATAAGACACAGAGCTCTTACTATGCACCATGAACCACTCTACATGCTTCACCGGATTCACTCGACCCTCACAGCAATGCAGCGAAGCTGACGGTCTACAGGTGGGGAAGCAGAGAAGTAACAGAGAGAAGTAACAGAGAGAAGTAACATGTCCAAGGTCGCCCAGCCAAGAAGGGGAGGGCAGAGGGCAAGCCCGCCGCCTGGCCTATGGTGCCTCACCTCTCGCAGCAGGCGTGCCTCCAGGAGCTCATGGTAGGCCTTGGCTGACTCCTCAAACCGATCGTGTTTCTGGAGATCCAGGGCCTTGTGATATAAGGCAAAAGCCTCTGCTTCCTGTGAACCAAGACAGGAGATTACAAAGGTTTGTCTGTTTTAAGCCAGAAGCGTGTGTAAGGGGGGCTACAGTCAAGGCCATGTTCACTGACAGCTGGACCCTCTGTAGTGGAAACAGTCCTAACACTCCAACCTCCCAGGAGTTCCTCACTGGGAGAAGAACCCCTCAAGAGTCCCCCAAGGAGACTCGAGCAACACAGGCTCAAGTGAGCCTAAGCAACAGCAAAAAACACACTGGCCCAGGGACACAGGATCAGAGCAATGGCAAGGTTATGAACTCAGCTGGCCTCTTCTGGGTGAAGCCCACGGTGCTGAAGAGAAAACAGAATTTTCAGGCTTCCTAATTCTTTCGAAATTGCTCAAGCCAATTGTCCCCACTGAAAAAGGCTCCTGTGGTAACTTTAATGTAATCTAAAAATATAGTACCTTCCACTCCTCTACCACTATAGTCCATCCCAGATACTTACAAGACACATTTGTGTTATCTCAACTAAACTCAAAACAGCCTCTAGAAAGAGTATTGGGCTTAGAGTCATATTTTTGTCCTTCTTTAGCATTGTGACTTTGGACAGGTCAGCCAGGTCCCTTAAGCCTCAGCCTAATCTGCGAAATGGATATGATAATGCTTATCTCATAAGGCTGGTAGTCAGGAGGGCCGGACATAGATACATACTGGAACTGAAGTACACCTGTGAGTGTCCACATAACATTTGAAGAGGAACCTAAAGAATGATCCTCCCAATGACTTTTCTTGTACATTAGTCCCATGAGACCAGGATCCCCTCTGCCACAGGCCCCCAATTCTATCTTATCATTACCACTCTTCCTCAGCTCCCTCAATTCCCGGTAGCCGCTGGACAAGTGGGCCCAGGGGCTAAACCGGCCCAAATACTGCTCAAAATGAGGTACGATCTACAGAAATGAAAAGCAGGGTCTACCTACAGAGGAAGACCATGGATTACATACCTGGGCCTCCTTGGTCTGCGTTTTGTGACTTTTAAAGCTTCCTTCATGATCATCCTCAACTGTAGAGCTGGCATTTAAGGCTGCAATTCGAATCTAAAAACAGGGATTTGAGGGAAGAAAAAAGTTGCTTTTGAGATGTCATTTGTCTCTTTAACAACCTATAGTGAGGGGCACCTGGGTGGCTCAGTTGGTTAAGCATCTGCCTTCGTCTCAGGTCATGATCCCAGGGTCCTGGGATTGAGTCCCCCATGGGGCTCCCTGCTCAGCGGAGAGTCTGCTTCTCCCTCTGCCTGCCTTTCCCTCCCGCTTGTGCTCTCTCTGTCTCTCTGTCTCTGTGTCTCTCTGTCTCTCTCTCTCTGACAAATAAATAAAATCTTAAAAAAAAAACAAAAAACCTACAATGAATACAACTCTGCTCCAGCACATGATCTTGTAACCTGAGC
Organism: Potos flavus; assembly: GCA_028534135.1. Classification (NCBI taxonomy): domain Eukaryota; kingdom Metazoa; phylum Chordata; class Mammalia; order Carnivora; family Procyonidae; genus Potos; species Potos flavus. The sequence goes on along the minus strand of CM052889.1, from coordinate 57,600,884 downwards.
AGCTATGGCCTTCTCAGAATGTAATGAACAACAAATGATCATCAAGGAGAAAAACAAAGACCAGAACATGTCCAGGCGGACCATAAGAAGCTACTTGGGGAGCATGTCCTGGGTGCTACCCACCGCAAAAGGAACAGCCCAGCAATGCTAGATACAACAGACGACCTAGACGTCAGAATAATAGACACTAACAAAACATGTGAACTTTGTACCTTTCTCACAACTGCGATGAGGTCTGGCAAAACATGTTAACTAAACATCCTTACCCTCAACTGCACCAACAGCTCTCCCAGGAGGAAGGCTGCCCCATACTGAGTGTCCCCCAGGAAAATGGTCCTCACTCCCAGGAGTGAAGTGACAAAAGAACACTGACACCAGCAAAATAGGCAAGCACCAGTCCTTACCATACTCAGAGAGCTTCAGCGCTGCCACTGAGCACCACTTCCCATCACTGGCAGGGGCTGTGCTGGTCCACAATCTCCTAGACAGGAAACGGGAGAGACTGAGAGAGGGCCCAAGAAAAGCCAGGCACGTCACAGTTCCAGGGGCCCATCACAAAGCAGTCCCCAAATCCAGGGTCCTACCCAGCTCTAAGCACACAGGCCGGTGAGCAACTGCCTCATGACGGCTGTGTGATCTGTCACCTAGGTCCTGTGGCCAGAGCTTCTATCCTAGCCAGGCAAGACACCAGGCACCGGGGACACAGAAGAGTGAGACCAACTCCTACCCCCAGGGCTCACTGCTCAGCAGGGGAAAGAGCCCTATAAACAGTTATTTTTTTCAATAATTGAATGAAATCAGGGGCGCCTGGGTGGCTCAGTCCTTAAGCATCTGCCTTCGACTCAGGTCATGATCCCAGAGTCCTGGGATTGAGCCCCGCATCGGGCTCCCTGCTCGGCGGGAAGCCTGCTTTTCCCTCTCCCACTCCCCCTGCTTGTGTTCCCTCTCTCGCTGTGTCTCTCTCTGTCAAATAAATAAATAGAAATCTTAAAAAAAATAATAGTAATTGAAATAAAGAGAAACCCAGGCAACATCTACAGGTGGAAAACAATTCACTTGAAGGGATCCAGGACAGTGAGTGAGGCAGCCCTTGTGGTAAGCCCTGGGAAACAGCACTGCAGTAGGGCGTGGTGAAACAAAGAGGCAGGGGGTGTGTGGTGTGATGGGGAAATGTGGACACACACAGGCGCCAGCCCAGCCTGTGGCCGGGCCTTAGAGCAGAGACAAGCGTGGAGGATGGAAGAGTACCGGGCCAAGGAAGTGGGAACGTCATCCTGTAGGCAACAGGGGAGCCACCCAGAGTTTTCGGGAAAACAAAATTTTAGAAATATAAATGAAAAAATATTAGAGGTAGGCAGACCAGTGTGAAGTCTGCAAAAAAGGACAGGATTGGTGAGGATATGGAGAAATTAGAACTTCGTACGTTACAGTGTGCAGCCACTGCGGAAACCAGTCTGGTAGCTGCTCAAAATGTTAAACACAGAGTTACCGTATGACCCAGAAATTCCACTCCTAGGTATCTACCCAAGAGAAATGAAAACATAGGTCCACACTAAACCTGGTTCAAGAATGTTCACAGCAGCATTATTCACAACAGCTTCAAGGTGGAAACAACCCAAATGTCTGTCAACTGATGAATGGATAAATAAAATGTGGTATGTTGATACACTGGATTATTCTTCAGTCATAAAATAGACTAAAATAATAAAAAAGAAAAAGAAAAAAAAAGAAAAAATAGACTAAAGTACTGACACATGCTACGACATGGATGAACCTTGATGCTCAATGAAAGAAGCCAGTCACAAAAGGCCATGTGTTGTCGGATGCCATTTATATGCAATGTCCAGAATAGGCAAATCTATAGAAACAGAAAGTGGATGGTAGGCCGCGGGAGAGGGACAAATGGGGAGTGACTACTAATAGGTACAGGGTTTCTTTCTAGGGTGATGAAAATGTTCTAAAATTGGTTGTGGTGATAGTTCCACAACTCTGTGCATACACTGAAAACCACAGACTTATACACCCCACATAGGTGAACTATATGGTATGTCAATTACATGCTATTATTAAACAAAGAGATGCCACGAACCTGGATGGGGCAGTGGACAGAAGGGACACACTCCAGGGGGCAGACTCATAGGACTCGGCACCTGGGAGGCTGTAGGGAACAGAGGGGTTCTGGATAACACCAAGTGTTCTGGCCTGAGCAGCTGGGACAGGAAGGGGGCACCCCCAAACAAGCCAGATCTTGAAGGAAGAGGAGTCAGAAAAAGTCCCATCTGAGAAGCTGGCAGAAGGCCCTGGAAGGGCCCAGCAGGCAGTGGGAGTGAGCCTGGGCATACAGACTGAATGCATGCTCCATCCAGATAACAGGAATTGACTGGGTTGCCAACAGCACTACAGCATCCACCATGGGCTCTGAGTTCTCCAAGGGTTCTTACAAGAAAGGAAGTATAGTCTTTTCACAGACAAGGACGACTCAAATCTCCCCTAGGCTAATAGCTATTTTACCTCCTGAGTTCTATATCTAGGAAAAAAGAATGTTGCTGCCCAGTGTGGAAACTGCTGCTTTACCATAAGCTATGCCACGATGGACACTGTGACTGCCATATGATATGGGGAAAAAAGAGAAAGAGAGAAAAGTAGAAACTATACGATTAAAACTCTGCATCTAGACTATCATTTAAAAAATACATCAATAGATGAACTTGGATAAAGAAGATGTGATATATATACACACACACATACACACACACACACACGCACACAGTGGAATACTACTCAGCCATCAAAAAACTGAAATCTTGCCATTTACAATGACGTGGATAGAACTAGAGAGTATAATGCTAAGCGGAATAAGTCAATAAGAGAAAGACAAATATCATATGATCTCACTCATATGTGGGATTTAAGAAACAAAACAGAGGATCATAGGGGAAGGGAGGGAAAAATAAAACAAGACAAAATCAGAGAGGGAGACAAACCATAAGAGATTCTTAATCATAGGAAACAAACTATTGCTGGAGGGGAACAGGGTGAGGGATGGGGTAACTGGGTGATGGACATTAAGGAGAGCATGTGATATCATGAGCACTGGGTATTATGTAAGACTGATGAATCACTGAATTGTACCTTTGAAACTAATAATACATGATATGTTAATTAATGCAATTTATGGGACACCTGGGTGACTCAGTCAGTTAAGCAGCTGCCTTCAACTCAGGTCATAATCTCAGGGTCCTGAGATCGAACCCTGCATAGGACTCCCTGCTCAGCAGGTAGTCTGCTTCTCCTTCTGCCCCTCCCTCCCTGCTTATGCTCACTCTCTCAAATTAAAAAAAAAATAAATAAATCTTTTTAAAAAATTAATTAAATTTAAATTAAAAAAATTTTTTAAAAGCTTTGCCTGCAAAAAAAAGAAAAAACAAAACATACATACATAGGGGGCACCTGGGTGGCACAGTTGGTTGAGCATCCAACTCTTGGTTTCAGCTTAGGTCTGGTCTCAGGGTCGTGAGCTCAAGCCCTGCGTCAGGCTGCTCGCTCAGTGCAGAATCTGCTTGAGTTTCCCTCTCCCTCTCCATCTGCCCCTCCTGCCCCCACTCTCGGATAAATAAATAAATCTTTAGAAAAAGAGAAAAAAATCATACACACATAGAAAATAACAAGCACTGGCAAGGATGCAGAGAAACTGAAACCCTCATACCCTGCTGTGGAAAACAGTACGGTGGTTCCTCAAAAACTTAAACATAAGGTTACCTTAAAACCCAGCATTTCCACTCCTGGGTATATACCCGAAAGGACTGAAAGCAAGGACAAATGTTTATACGCAGGGGTAAAGAGTGCAGGAGAGAAGTCATAGGGTAGCGGTCTTCCCAGATGCCACCGGAATCCTCATGGAGAGAAAAATAAGAGGAGGACCTAAGGATGACTGAGAGATTAGGTCTCCGAGTGGCAGCAGCAGGACCCATATCCACAGGTGGAAGGACATCAATACAGCCATCATGCCCCAGGGGGCGACCTACTCCTGAAGAGGAGAGCTTACGTGTTCCTGCCTCAGCAGCACCTTGCAGAAAGGCACCCAACAACCACTGGGATTGTGCTAGATGGGCCAGTGCCTTCCACTGGGGCTTCTGTGTCACCCAGGAGCAGGATGGCTGCAGGCCCCATTTCAGAGTTGACGGGAGATACCTCCTCAGCACAGACTGAATGAAAGATGACCAGCCACGTCGGAGGGGAAAAACAGTGAGCTCCAAGTCGAGAGAGAGGTTTCTGGCCCCACTTGCTGCCCAAGTCCCTGCCCACCCCTCTGCCTACCTGCCTCCATAAAGAAAGTCCCTAGGCTCCTCAAAACAAAAGCTCCCTGGGCACTATAATCAGGGCCAGAAGACCCTCACAGAGCCCATGGTGCTGAAGAGAAAATAGAATTTTCAGGCTTCCTAATTCTTTCGAAATTGCTCAAGCCAATTGTCCCCACTGAAAAAGGCTCCTGTGGTAACTTTAATGTAATCTAAAAATACAGTACCTTCCACTCCTCTACCACTATAGTCCATCCCAGATACTTACAAGACACATTTGTGTTATCTCAATTAAACTCAAAACAGCCTCTAGAAAGAGTATTGGGCTTAGAGTCATATTTCTGTCCTTCTTTAGCATTGTGACTTTGGACAGGTCAGCCAGGCCCCTTAAGCCTCAGCCTAATCTGCGAAATGGATATGATAATGCTTATCTCATAAGGCTGGTAGTCAGGAGAGCCGGACATAGATACATACTGGAACTGAGGCATACCTGTGAGTGTCCACATAACATTTGAAGAGGAACCTAAAGAATGATCCTCCCAATGACTTTTCTTGTATATTAGTCCCATGAGACCAGGATCCCCTCTGCCACAGGCCCCCAATTCTATCTTATCATTACCACTCTTCCTCAGCTCCCTCAATTCCCGGTAGCAAAATAAAGAATGAGCCAGAATACTGTACTCTTAATACACCCTAGAGGACTACGGGGACTCTGTAACATGGACTGTATTATTCCCTTTACTTTTGCCAAAATAGTACATAGCATTCACTAGCTTGAAACTGACCTTGGATTTTTAAATATCAGTACATATGAGAATTTTTACCTAAGACATAAAAATAAAAGAGCTTTTCAAAGCTGAAAATCTTACACTGACTTAATACAGCAAGAGCAGGGTCTTTCTAAATTTCCTCTACGTACTCTCACCTCTGCCCTGGAATTACCCTAGGTCTCTCCTACCCACCAGCCTGTAAGCTCCTAAACAGTCCTGTCTTATTTATCTTTGCACCTCCATGTCGGGCACAAAACAGGTGCTCCAGAAGAGAGGGGATGAACAAGCAGATGAGTGGTATCTAGGCGGCCTGTCTGTTTTAGTGGGAGATGTATTTAATTTCTCAGCCAAATCTTTCTCTGAGACCGGCATCTGTCATTCACAGGAGACTCCTTGTATGATGAGTCAAGCTGCAGAAACCATGCAGAGGAACGGCTCACTGATGGCTTTGGTGACCCTGTGAACTACGACATTCCTGAGTGAAGAGAAACCTTCCCATCTCAACTCAAATAGGACTTCATCAACGAGCTTCCCTAACCCCCATCCCTCTGATGTGGCCCCTACTGCACATGATCATCACATGCTGTGTTCTCCATTAATGATTAAAAACAACAACAAAAAACAAAAACAAAAAACAAAAATGGGGCACCTAGGTGTCTCAGCCATTAATCATCTGCCTTCAGCTCAGGTCATGATCCCAGGGTCTTGGGATCGAGCCCCATATCCGGCTGGCTCCCTCATCAACAGGGAGTCTGCTTCTCCCTCTCCCACTCCCCCTGCTTGTGTTCCCTCTCTCACTGAGTCCCTCTGTCAAAAATAAATAAATAAAATCTTAAAAAAAAAACAAACACGAAATCTTTTAGAAAATCAGGAATAGGGGCACCTGGGGGATGCAGTCAGTTAAGCATGTGACTCTTGGTTTCAGCTCAGGTCATGATCTCAGGGTCATGAGATCAACTGAGCCTGGCATCACGCTCAGTGCAGTTTGCTTGAGATTATCTCTCCCTCTCCCTCTGCACCTCCTACTTGTGCACACTCCCTCTCTCTAAAATAAATAAATAAGTCTAAAAAAAAAAAAAAAAGAAACAAGAAAACCAGGAATAAAAGGAAACTTCCTCAATCTAATAAAAGGCATTTTATCAAAAAAGCTACAGCCAACATCATAATTTTTTAAATTTATTTATTTATTTATTTATTTATTTATTTATTTATTTATTTATAGAGGCAGACAGACGGGGTGGGGGGGCGCAGGGAGAGCAGATGGAGGGGCAGAGGGAGGAGAGAATCTCAAGCAGACTCCATGCTGAATGTGGAGCCCCATGCAGGGCTCAATCTCACAACACTGAGATCATGACCTGAGCTGAAATCAAGAGTCAGACACTTAACCAACTTGAACCACCCAGGAGCCCCTACAGCTAACATCATAATTATAAAAGACTGAATGCTTTCCCCCCTAAGATGAGGAACAAAGCAAGGCTGTCCACTCTTACCACTCCTATTCAACAGTGTACTAAAAGTCCTAGCCACTACAATAAAGCAAGAAATAAAAGCAAAGAAATTAGAAAGGAAGAAATGAAACTGCTCATATTCATAAATGACATAATTGTCTGCATAGACAATCCCAAATAATCTATAAGATAAAGCCCTAGAAGTATCAGATGAGTGCAGCAAAGCCACAGGGTAAAGGTCAACACCCTGTATTTCTATATACTAGCAACAACTAGAAATCAAAATTGAAAAAAAAAAAAAGCCATTTATAACAGTTCCAGAAAAAAATAAAATACTTAGCTACAAATCTAAAAAATACAGAGTCTATATTCTGACACTTAGAACACAATGATGAAAGAATTCAAAGAAGACCTAAATAAACGGAAAGACATATATTCTTGGACTGAAAGACTCAACCTAGTAAAGATGGCAATTCTTCCCAAAAGGATATACAGATTTAGTGCAATTCCAACCAAAATCACAGCAGAGTTTTTTTGTAGTTATAGACAAGTTAATTCTAAAATTTAGATGGATGGGGGGGTGGGTATCTGGGTGGCTCAGGCAGTTAAGCAGCCAACTCTTGATTTCAGCTCAGGTCATGATCTCGGTATCCTGGGATCAAGCCCTGAGTCAGGCTCCGTGCTCAGCATGTAGGTCTATTTTGGGATTCTCTCTCTCCCTCTGCCTCTCCCCTCACTTGTGCATGCCCTCTCTCTCTCTCTCTCACTTGTGTATGCCCTCTCTCTCTCTCTCTCTCTCTTCCCCTCTCTCTCAAAAATAAATGCATCTTCTAAAATTTTTTTCAAAAAAAATAAAAAAGAAATTTAGATGGAAAGGTGGTACTAGAATAACCCATTTTTAAAATTTTTTTTAAGATTTTATTTGAGAGAGAGAGAGCATAAGCATGGGGAAGGGGCAGAGAGAGAGGGAGAAGTGGACTCCCTGCTGAGCAGGGAGTCAGATGCAGGGCTCAATCCCAGGACCCTGGAATCATGACCTGAGCCAAAGGCAGACGCTTAACTGACTGAGCCATCCAGGTACCCCAGAATAACCCCGTTTTGAAAAAAAATAAAGTTGGAAGAAACACGCTGCCTAATTCTAAGACTTAAAATAAAGCTATAATAAAATCAAGACAGTGTGGTGTTGATGAAGAGATAGACACATAAATCAATGAAATAAAATACAATCCATAAATAAAAATAAAAGATATCCAGTATCATTAGTCTCAGAGAAATATGAATTAAAAATCATGATGAGATACTACTACACATCTATTACAATGGCCACATTTTTTAAAAAACTGATAATGCCAAGTCCTGGTGACGATACAGAGCAACTGAAATTCACACAATGCTGATAGGATTGCAAAAACAGAGGGGCGCCTGGGTGGCTCAGTCGGTTAAGGGTCTGCCTTCAGCTCAGGTCATGATCCCAGAGTCCTAGGATCAAGTCCGGAATCACGCTCATTGCTCAGTGGGAAGGCTGCTTCTGTCTCTTCCTGCCACTCCCCCTGCTTGTGCGCTCACGCTCTCTCGCTCTCACTCTCTCTCTCTCATTCTCTGTCAAATAAATAAATAATAAAATCTTTAAAAAAAAAAAAAAAAAAAGGAATGCAAAACAGTACCACCATGCTGGAAAATAGTTTCTTACAAAGTTAAGCACACACTGACCATATGACACAGCAATCTCATCCCAGCTATTTACCCTAAAGAAATGTTCACACAAAGCCTGTATATAAATGTTTAAAGGCGCTTCATTCAAATTACCAAAAAGTGGAAACAAACCAAATATTCTTCAACAAGTGAATAAATAAACTGCTGTGATATAACACACAATACTCTCAGTAAAATACTACTTACACAATGGAATAATACTGCCCATTAAAAGAAACAAATAACTAATGCATGTAACAACTCAGATGAATCTCAACAGCATTATATTATGTTGAATGAAAGAAGCCAGTCTTGGGGTGCCTGGGTGGCTCAGTCAGTTGAGAGTCCCGACTATTGATTTCGGCTCAGGTCATGATCTCAGGGTGTGAGATCAAGCCCCTTTGTCAGGCTCCATGCTCAGTGCTGAGTCTGCTTGAGATTCTTTCCTTCTCCCTCCACCCCTTCCCCCACTCATGCGCACGTGCGCGCGCTCTCTCTCTCTCTCAAATAAATAAATCCTAAAAAAAAAAAAAAGAATATACACCAAATAATACAGCAACCAACTCTATGAAACAAAAAACACATGAGATGTAAGGACACATAAATAAAAACACACTAATAATAAGAGACTTTCATTCACCACTGTCGGTACAAGACAGGTCAAATGGAGAAAAAAATAAGTAAGGAGACAGAAGATCTAAAGAAAATGATTACAGGAAAATTTACAGATGCATACCACTCTATATTCTGCTAATAGAGACTACACATTCTCCGCCACTTACACCATATTCACAAAGCAATCAAGCATATATTAAGTCACAAAGAAAATATCTTCTACAAAAATATTTTTAAAAATCTCTGATCACAATACACTAAGACTAGAATTTACTAACACTACCACTGCCATCACCACCACCAACAACAGAAGACAGGTGCTTCTATTTAAAAATTTAAGTACCTCCTATTAAACAACTTCTGGAAATGCAGGAAAATTGGAGAAATGTAAAGAAATACTAACAATGACAACACAACAAAATCATCTAAGGGGGGGGGAATTGTATGATTATCCCCACAGAAAAGAAAGCCTTTGACAAAATTCAATACCCTCATGATAAAAAGCACTCAAGAAAATAGGAATTAAGTAATACTTTCTTATATACCTTAGTCCTAAAGCCAAGGACAAATTTATTTAATTGAGAAACACCAGAGGCATTTCCATTAATATCAGGAACAAAGCAAGGATCCCCATTATGTCTGCTACTATTCACCACTATACTTAGCATATTAACAATACCATTAGAAAAGGAAAATAAATTAGAGGTATAAGAATGAGTAAATAAGAAGTAAAACAATCATTAACTTCATACAATATAATAGAAAACCTGAAAAACCCCAAAATTAACGATGAAACTTAAAAGAATTCAATGAAGGAGCATGATACAAAATTAACATACAAAAGTCAATAATGTTCACCTAAACAAAAAATAAACAGAAGACATTATGATAGAGAAAAGTCCTGTTAGTAACAGCAACAAAGATGATTAAATATTTAGAAATAAAGTTAACAAGAAATGTGCAACCTATGCAAGGAAATTTTTAAAATACTACCAAAAGATACAAAAGTAAAGTTGAACAAATGGAAAGGCATCCTCAGTTCTTGGGACAGGATTCAACATTATAAAGATGTCAGTTCTCCCTAAGTTAATTTATAAAATGAACACAATACAAACAAAAATACCAACAAGATACTAGACAAGTTGATACTAAAGTTCATACGGAAAAACAAAAATGTAAAAATATCTAGGAAAACAGTGAAGAAGAAAAGTTACAAGAAGGGATGAGCCCTACCACACATTAAAGCATACTATATAAAGCCTAAGTACTTAAAACTATGGTATTGGCACATGCATAAATAGAGAGACCATGTCCAGAATTAGACTCGGGTACGTATGAAAATGTAAAATATGACGAAGGTGGTATCTCAAATCACTGGAGTCAAAATGAACATTGCAACAAGAGTTTCTGGGGAAAATTGGTAGCCATTTGGAAAAAGAAAAAATTAGATCCTTAACTCACACCATATACATAAATAAACTCCAAATGGATTAGGGATCTAAATGAAATCAAAAGGAATCAGACAAATACTAGAAAAAAAAATGGATGACTTCTTCTTTAACCCTGTATATGGAAAGGCTTTCTCACAATGATCTAAAATCCAGAGGCAGTAAAAAATAAATAAAAATATACATCTAATTACATAAAAATGTTTTAAATTTTGCATGACAAAAAAAATCAGCACAAGCAACAAAAGCAAAAATAAGTAAGTGGGACTACATTAAACTAAAAAGCTTCTGCACGGAAAAAGAAACAAAATGAAAAGACAACTTATAGAATATGAAAAATATCTGCAAACCATATATCTAATCAGGGCTTATATCCAAAATATATAAAGAACTCATACAAATCAATAGCAACACACACACACACACACACACACACAAATAATCTCATTTAAAAATGGGCAAAGCATCTGATTAGATATTTTTCCAAAGAAAATAAAATAATAGCCAACAGGTCCATGAAGAGGTGCTCATCACTAATTATAAAGGAAATGCAAATCAAAACCACAATGAACTATCATCTCACAAACCTGTTAGAATGGCTATCACCAAAAAGACAAGAGAAAACAAATGCCGGTGAGAATGTGGAGAAAAGTGACCCAGGTGTATTGTTGGTGGAACTGTAAATTGGTACAGCTTCTATGGAAAATAATGGAGGTTCCGCAAAAAATAAAAATAGAATTACTATATGATCCCGTAATTCTACTTCTGGAAAGGCATCTGAAGGAAATGGAAACACTATGTCTGAGAGATAGCTACATATCCATGTTCTTAGCAGCATTGTTTACAATAGCCGACACATGGAAACAATGTAAGTGTCCATCTATGGATGAATAAGGAATTTATATATACATATATATATGTGTGTGTGTATATATATATATTTTTATATACATATATATAATTTATATATACATATATATATGTGTGTATATATGTGTATATATATATACATATATATATATATATATATGTATATGTACACACACACACACACAGACCCCCCACATAATTATTGAGCCATAAAAAAAGAAGGAAACCCTGCCATTTGTGACAAAATAAATGGACCTTTAGGGTGTTATGCGAAGTGAAATAAGTCACACAGAGAAAGACAAATACTATATGATCTCACTTATATGGCAAACTAAAAAACAAACAAATAAAAACAAAATAACCCAAATTCATAGGAGAAGATATCAGATTTGTGGTTACCAGAGGCAGGAGGTGGGGAAGGGGTGGGGGAGAGAACTGGATGAATGTAGCCAAAAGGTACAAACTTCCAGTTATAAGTAAGTACTAGGGATATAACGTACATGATAATTATAGTTAACACTGCTATATAATATATTTGAAAGTTAAAAGAGTAAATCCTAAGAGTTCTTATTACAAGGGAAAATATTTTTTTTCTTTTTTTTGTATCTATATGAGATGAGATGACGGATGTTAGCAAAACTAACTGTGATAATTATTTTACAATACATATAAGTCGAGTCGTTATGCTACATACCTTAAACTTGTATAGTGCTATACGTCAATTATACCTCAACAAAATTGAGAAAATTTTTAATTAGAAAAAAATTTTTAATCAGAAAAAAAGTCAAAAGTCAACTGATAAATTGGGAGAAAATATTTACAACATATACTGTAGACAAACACATAAAGAGCTCTTAAAAACTGAGGGAGACAGCATTACCCACAATAGCTAAAAGGTAGAAGCAACCCAAGTAAGTGTCTATTCACAGATGAATGGATAAACAAGGGGTTTCTGAATGTCTCAGTGGGTTAAGCATTCGACTCAATCTCAGTTCAGGTCTTGATCTCAAGGTCATAAGTTCAAGCCCCCACATTGGGCTCCACACTGGCTGTGGAGCCTACTTTAAAAAAATGTGGTATATACATACAACGGAATATTATTCAGTCTTAAAAAGGAAGGACATTCTAACACATGCTACAACATGTATGAACCTTGAAGACATGCTAAGTGAAATAAGCCAGCACAGAATGACAGTGCGTGATTCCACTTACACAAGGTACCTAAAGCAGTCAAGTTCATAGAAAGTAAAATGGTGGTTGCCAAGGGCCGGGGGAAGGGAAGAATGGGGAGTGTTTAATAGGTACAGCGTTTTAGTTTGGGAAGATGGAAATAAAAGTTCTGGAAAATGTATGGTAGTGATTGCTGCACAACAGTTTGGATGTATTTAATGCCACAGAACTGTATACTTAAGAAGAGTTTAAAAATTACATTTCACATTAAGTGTATTATGCCACAAGCAAAGGGAAAAAAAACCTGATAGAAAAATGGGGAAGCTATATGAATAGACAAATCAAAAAAACATACATACAACTGGCCCTCAAGCCTATGAAAAAAGTTCATACTCATTCATAACTAGAGAAATGCAAATTAAAATAGCACTGAGACAATGTTTCTATTGCACTATTATTATCACACTCACAAAAATTAAAATTCACAAAAATTAACCTCTGTTGGAGGTTGTCAGGAAACAGGCACTATTTTCATACACTATTGATGGGAATGCAAACTGGCACAACCACTCTGGAGGGGAATTCGACAACAGCTAACAAAATTACAAATGCCCTTACCTACTTCTAGGAATCAATTCTAAAGAAGTACCTCCAACAATATGAAATACATTTGGTTATTTGTAATAAGGGGTATTTTTTGTAATAAGGGTTATTCAGTCCATCATTGTTTGTAATTCCAAGAGACTGAAACAACTTAAATGGCTATCGATAGTATAGTGGATGAAAAACTATGGTACATCCACACAATGAAGTAATATGCAGCTGTAAAAATTAATGAAGAAATGTTTATAGCAGCATTATGCATAGTAACCAAAAAGTAGAAACAATCCAAATGTCCATCAACTGATAATTGGATAAATAAAACGTGGTACATCCATAAAACAGAGTATCATTCAGCCATAAAAAGCAATAGACTACTGACAACAGGATGAACCATGAACACATCATGCTAAGTGAAAGAAGCCAGTCACAGACTACATATTGCATGATCCCATTCATATGAAATGTCCAGAACAGGCAAATCTATACAGACAGAAAGTATTAGTAACTGCCTGAGGCTAGGGGAGGAAGCAATGAAAAGTGACGGCTAACTGGTACAGGGTTTCTTTCTGGTGTGATAAAAAATGTTCTAAAATTGATTATGGTAAAAAAATAATAATAAATAAATAAATAAATAGATTGTGGTGATGCACAACTCTGCGAATATTAAAAACCACTGAATTGTATGTAAATTTTATCTCAATGATAGGTAAATTATGTATAAATTTTTATCTCGGGGTGCCTGGGGGCTCAGTCATTAAGCGTCTGCCTTTGGCTGGGGTCATATTCCCAGGGTCCCTAGATGGAGCCCCGTGTTGGGCTCCCTGCTCAGCAGGAAGCCTGCTTCTCCCTCTCCCACTCCCCCTGCTTGTGTTCCCTCTCTTGCTGTGTCTCTTCCGGTCAAATACATAAATATCTTTAAAAAATTTTTATCTCAATAAAACTATTTTAAAAAAATGAATAAGATCTCTACAAACACATAAGGATGATTTTCAAGACATACTTTTAGGTGAAAAAAGAAAATACAATTATCTATAGCATGCCATTTTTCATAAACGAAAGAAGAGGATATAGAAAATACACAACCACCTGTTCATTTGTGCAAAAGAAAGGATAATCCAGACACCAAAGAGATCAGTTAGCTGCAGGGGATGAGCAGGAAAGGGTTGAAAGGTAGGGGAGAACAGGAACAAGGTGGCAGGGGTGGGGGAGGGAGTGACACTTCCCTGAGTATACTTTTGTTATAGTTCTTACTCTTACAACCACAGTCATGTTTCCCAGTCAAAAAAATAGAGATCTAGGGCGCCTGGGTGGCTCAGTTGGTTAAGAGTCTGCCTTCGGCTCAGGTCAATATCCCAGTGTCCTGGGATCGAGCCCCACGTCGGGCTCCCTGAGAAGCAGAGAGCCTGCATCTCCCTCTCCCTCTTTCTGCCGCTCTGCCTACTTGTGCTCTCTATCTATCTCTGTCAAATAAATAAATAAAATCTTTAAAAAAAATAAAATATAGAGATCTAGAGGAGCCCAAATGGAATATAAACTTTAACAATGAACCTACTGTATTACAAATTACATAACCACGCTGAAGGCTATGAGGAAGAAAAGAACTGGCCTAAGTAATTGTGGAGAGTAGTATCTTGATTGGATACTGTAAGGCTTTTTCTTTTTTTTTTTTTTTTAAGATTTTATTTATTTATTTCACAGAGAGAGAGAAATCACAAGTAGGCAGAGAGAAGGAGAAGCAGGCTCCCTGCTAAGCAAAGAGCCCGATGTGGGGCTCCATCCCAGGACCCTGAGATCATGACCCGAGCCAAAGGCCGAGGCTTTAACCCACTGAGCCACCCAGGTGCCCCTGGATACTGTAAGGCTAAAGACGACAAGAATTGGGATCCCAGATTTGGGGCAGAGAGAACACAAGATGAGTCTGGAACATTTTGAGGTGCCAGAAAATAAGTAAATTCTCCAAAAAATGATGAGGATTTGTTGAGGACACAGCAGCTAATCTAAAGGAGATCCTGAACAAACAAAGCCAGAACAGTGAAGAACAAAATAACAGTAACATTAGATTTTAACCCATGGAACAGGGCACCTGGGTGGCTCAGTCGTTAAGTGTCTGCCTTTGGCTCAGGTCATGATCCCAGGGTCCTGGGATCAAGTCCCATGTCAGGCTTCCTGCTCAGTGGGGAGCCTGCTTCTCCCTTCCCCACCAACATACTTTTTCACTCTATTTCTCTCTCTCTCAAATAAATAAATAAAATCTAAAAAAAAAAAAAAAAAAAAAAAAAAGAATTCAAATAAAAAAACATGGAATAAAATGAGTATCTATGGGGCCCATATTAATATAAATAAATAAAGAGAAGGGATACCTCTTCCTTTAATTGAATTTGAATTAATAAATGTAGAAGAAAAGAGAGGAATAGGTAAACCTTCAGGCAAACACCAGAGACCCACAGATGGATGCTAACTATGGTCAGTTGGCATAAATTTGTGAGAACCAGAATTCCTATCCTTCCAAAGATTTCCCCCAAGATACTTACTAAAGGGAAAGATAGTAATTTTATAGTATAAAACCTGGCAGACACCAACTAAACCAAGCAATGAAGACAAATATCATCAGTAGTAAGACTTACCAGCATCTTGAATCCCTTGATATGACACACTGAGGACAACACAATGTTTGTGTTATTCTGGTCAAAAATGCATAATGCACATGAATTAAGAGAAAACATTAGACAAATCCAAGTTGAGGGATATTAGACAAAATAATTGATCAGTACTCTTGAAAAATATTGAGGCTAAGAAAGAAAACTATGTAATTGTTAAGGATGAAAGAGACTAATGAGCAATAACTAAATGCAATATGGGAAGTTAGAATCATAGAATGAAAACCAGAACATTGTGCAACATACTGGTCAAATTCAAACTATGTTTACAATTGAGTTAATAATATTATATCAATATTAGTTTCCTGTTCTTGATAGTTGTATTATGATTCTATAAGATGTTAACATTAGGAGAAGCAGAGTGAAGGATGTAAGGAAACTCTGTTATTGTTGCAACTTTTCTCCAAATCTAATCTAGTTTAAAATAAACAGTTTAAAAAGAAATAGCCACTTGAGCACTTGAGATTATGTATTCATCATCTGTAAGCAACATGATGGGGACCATGTCTGTATTATTCACCACAAACCCCCGAAACCCACTAGAAGGAGCCAAAAAAAAAAAAAAAAAAAAAAGGCAGCTATTGAATTAAAAAGGAAAACATCTATTCATTTTTCAGGCTCCCAGCCCAGTAATCATACTATCCTAGAACACCACATTCAGGAGATTAACGTCACAAATTTCCAAACTCCTTAGACCACGGTTTCCAGGGCCTTAAGAACACATGATAAAGAACAGCACACTCTGAGTACCTCAGCACTTTCACCCAGTCAGTGATAAGTGGTGGTGTTTCCTGACATGCTCTGGTCTGGGAGTCAGAAAGCTTAGATTTTAGGCCGAGCTGTGGTACTTCCTGGCTGTGAGGTTAGCTTTGCATAAAAGACCCCTCTTTGAATCTGTTTCCTCTATCCTATGAGGTTTTGGGCTAGGCTAAGGGTCAACAAGCTAACCAGCCTACTGTTTTTGTATAGCCTAGGAGCAAAGAATGGTTTTGACATTTTTTTTAAGATTTTATTTATTTATTTGAGAGAGAGAGAGAGAGGGCACAAGCAGGGAGGAGAGGGAGAATCAGGCTCCCTGCTTAGCAGGGAGCCCGACTTGGGGCTCAATCCCAGGACCCTGGCATCATACCTGAGCCGAAGGCAGACGCTTAACTAACTGAGCCATCCAGGTGCCCTGGTTTTAACCTTTTTAAACGGATGAAAAAATTTGTGACACACGAAAATTATATAAAAATACATAAGATTCAAATTCCAGTGTCCATAAATAAAATTTTATTGGAACACTGCCACTCGCTTACCTATTGTCTCTGCCTGTATCCACCATACAATGCCAGAACTGAGTAGACAGAGGAGTCCCCCTAAGCCTAAAATACTCACTATTATAAATATGCTTATATTCACAACATACTATGACATTTTATTTACTATTATAAGTAGTATTACACTTAACACATGAGTTTGCCAACCTCTAAAGGAGACCACTCAAAGGATATTTTAGCTCTAACCATAGTTATGGATCCCACAGAAGGAACTTTAGCTGCATGAAACCCTAAGTCCCACAGCTATGACCCATAAACCCACAGTAACCAAGGCCCCAAAGAGTTAAGTGGCTCCAAAATCACTTGTGCAGACACCTGAGCTGTCAGTAGGCTCTATCTATCTACCTGGGGTCCTCCTCCTCCTCCTCCTGGGAGGCAGTGCACTCAAGATTTTCAGTCTAGGGGTAACTGGCTGCTTCAGTTGATAGAGAATGCAATTCTTCATCTCTGGGTTATAAGTTCAAGCCCCACATTGGGTGTAGAGATTACTCAAAAATAAAATCTTTAAAAAAAATTTTTTTTCAGCCTAGACTTGGGCTGACCCATTAGTTAGCTGGCTGACTCTAGACAAGACCCTTCACCTCGTCGGGGCCTCAGTTTCCACCCGTATAAATGGCGCTAATAACAGCACTCACCTAGCAGGGCTGCTGTGAAGGTGAAGTGTAAGGACGTAAGTGAAGTAAAGGGTTAGCACCGGTCTCAGCACCCGGCAGACGCAGAATCAATGGTGGCTCCTGAGGCTGTCATCGAGAACCACTCCGGAGGCTGAAGCCCGTCCTGGGCACCCCAGGGTGACGGCAAGAGCCGTGAAGAGGCCCGCGAGGAAGCCAAGAGCCCCGGCCTCGCAGTTCCCGCTCTCCAGTCTCGGTTTCCGACTGTGGCACTCAGGCTACCGGAGGTGCCACCGCCCCCTCCCCCACGTCAGCACCTGCCTCGGCCGGGCGCCCACCGCCTTTCAAGCCCGAGCCCCGGTTCCGGCCCCTGCTTCAGCAGAGCCGCGCCCCCACCCGGGGGATGCCCCCAAACCAGCCACCCGGGAACTCACCCGGCGTCTCCACGGCAACGGCCTGCCTGCCTCGACCCCTGCGCCGGCCGGCGGCGCGCCTGACAATAAGGCGCGCTCCCATTGGCTTCGGTGCCGGCTGCGCTAGCCAATCAGAGAGGGCACACGCGCCGCCGGCCCGCGGGGCAAGCTCTCGGGAACCCCGGGAGCTGCGTACAGATAGGCGCGCAAGTGTAAACCTTCCTGAGTTTTGCATTTGAGCGCCCGAAGTATTGTGTGCTCGAAGCGCCGGCTTGAGGTTCCGACCTCTGTTCCCCACCACTCGTAATGAAACACCGAGTTTGGTGCCTGGACCTGAGCAGTCGCTAAATGACGGGCGGTGTTATTTGTTACAATCTGGGACAGGTGCTCTAAGGCAATGGAAACTTGGGGAACACTTAGAGGGAACCAGGGGAGGAGGATCGTTCTCATTTATTTACCCTGTGCCTCATCTCTTTCTAAAAAGGATTTGAAGCCCAAAAGGCACAGATACAATGAACTATTGAAACAAAGATAAAAACAAAAATCACAAAAAAATTGAGACGGGTAAATGAACGGGCTGAGGAGTGACGGAATTCCAAACCTGGAAAGAGGAGTCAGCATTGAAAGTTTTTCGGAAACAGTCTTGGGCTGAGAGAGGTTAAACTCTTGGGAGCTAAACCTTTTAGGGAAAGGTTTCACAGTGGGGTTGAAGTTCATAGTTGCTTGAGTCCAGCAAAAACGATTTAAATAGGAATGAATATTATGGCTTTCTCTTTGGCCGTATATAAAGATGATAAATTCATGGTGAAGAACTCATAGCTTCAGTTCAGAACAATAAAGCTTTAGTGATACCCAGGAGTTGCAAAAATAATGGCGTCATGGGGCGCCTGGGTGGCTCAGTCATTTAAACCTCTGCCTTCAGCTCAGGTCATGATCCCAGAATCCGGTCTCGCATTGGGCTTCCTGCTCAGTGGGGAGCCTGCTTCTCCCTTTGCCTGCCACTCTCCCTGCTTGTGCCTTCTCTCAAGCTCTCTCTCCTCCTCTCTCTCTCTCTCTACATCAAATGGATAAATAAGATCTTAAAAAAAAAAAAAAATGGGAAGGACAGTCCACACAGCAGGGAGCTATGTGGCAAGCTTTTTGGAGGTGAGAAGCAGTGCAGGCCATACGAGATCCTCAGGCAGCACAGTATGACCAGGGGACAAAGCTCATGGCCACTTTGGGGATAATGTGGAGAGGGGGAGGGGACAGTCGCCCATAGCAACCAGATGTCAGCACTCTCACTACAGTGGGGATAAGACATTTAAGGTGGGACCAGATAGAAGGCTGCTGCCTAATGGTCCTGTCTAGGGTTAGGCCTGAACCCCTCCTTGAGCACCTCAACCATTCACTCAGATTCAACCCACGGATGTTCCCTGAGCCCCTCTGGGGAAGGAGGACACCCATGTTGGCAGAAGGAATGAGTGTATGAACAGTTGGGACAGGGAGCCAAAGGAAGGAACTCCAAGCTCTAGGTTTTACTGAGAGTCCACAGTAGTGGTCAGGTGCAAACGCCGCAAGCACACACTCAACTAGAAACTAACTTTCCCATGTTGACAGCATAGGCTAAAAATCTCGGTTTGGTATTTCCCAAGTGTACTAAGACAAGAATGATGAGACTTTCAACTCTATAGGTTAACCCAGTGCTCACCACTGTGTCTAGGAGTCATGGTATGTAAACTCTGCATTGAACATCTGCAAGGAAACTGAAAATGACACCCCTTGGGCTCCCCCAACCCTGCCCTACCCATATACCCCTGAAATGTGAAAGCATGATATAGTATGATATAGTATTTAGATGGCAATTGCATTCATTCCATCGCATTTCCAGGTTTGCCATTTCAGAACATGACTTTTACAAGATGCACAGCTATAGAGGATTCTCCGCAAGACTCATGGGACATGATGGAGTTTGGGAATGCCCAGGAAAGGTCCCTGAAACCCAGCTCCCCTGCTGGGCATGGCATTCTATGGGCAGTAAGCTGCATGGGCCAACCCAAGCTGAGGACAGGTACATCTGGTCAGCAAAATCTGCAGGAAGACCCAGCCTAGGCCAGCTGCCGGCCCCGCCAGCCTGCACACAGGCATGGAAAGCAGGGCCTCCAGGCTGCCACCTTCCACCCTTGGACTTGAGCAAGCCTACATACAATACATGAGACAATGGCCCGGAAGACGGGAAACGTCCCACCTCTCAGGTTCCCTAAAGTTCCCACATCATAGGCCAACCCTGCTGCCCAGGGTGACCCAGAATGCCAGGGAGGGGTAAAGGGAGAGAAAGAAATCATGTTTGAAAGATGACGGTCTTGGGGTGCGGCAGAAAAAAAAGAAAGACGAAGGTCTCTTCATTTATTTGACACGAAGATGGGGAAGAAGAGGACTGTGAGGTCTCAGGCACATCTGCATGAAGGAGTACCAGAAGCTGGTATCCGCCAGGCCCTTACTCTGACGGAGGCCTCTCTGGAGGGGGCAGACAGCTGATAGACGCATGCTTTGGATGTCCTCTGTGCCAATCATAGGAAAGTCACGACTGTCCCTTTCTTGCCAATCTGCCAGGATTCCAGGGGGAAGAAGCGGATAATTATCCTTCAGGAGAAAAAAAGATAAGGAAAAAAAAAAAAAAGATGTCATCAGCTCCTTGGCTAATGCCTTATATTCCAAGACGCCCAGAGGGGCACTCCTTACATGGACGCCCAGACCAGCCTGCCTTAGCCTAGCAGGCATTTTGCAAGCCTGCTCTAGCCCATTCATGATCTCCCACTATGGGTCAATCAGGGGCAGGATGGTTTCGGCCCCCAGACACTCAACACAGCAGCCTTTATTGTCACTGTATGCTCTGTCTGTGGACTCAGAGGGGCAGCCCTCCCACTTCCAAACTGCAGGCTCCCCGGGGGCATGAGCAGTGCCCCAGCCACCTTTGTTTTCTCAAAGCCTAGCTCAAAACCAGGCACAAGGTGGCCGCACCCCCCCCCCAACTGATGTCTATGGAATGAACAAACACGCCCCTTTCACAGAAGTGATGGGATCAAGTTCCTGGTGAAGAGCAAGATACTTGGGGTAGCCGAAAGGTCGTAGGGGAAGGGCCGGTGTGACAGCTTTAGTTTTCCCATGTGCAAACCTCACAGGGATGGCATGTCTGCACAAGGTGCTGTGAACAGAGAGGGACAGAGCTTGCAAGGATGAAAAGGGGTGATGCACGTAAGGTTTCTAGAGATAACCTGGCACACGGTAAGCATTCACATGTTACATATTGTTCTTCCAATTATTATCTCACCCCAACTTGAGGACCAGGTCTGAGCACTCCCAGGAGTAACCATTCCTCACCAGCCTTCCTGGGCCAACAAAGGAACCATTCTGGAAGGTTCTTTCAAGCTTCTTATGCTCTTAGTTCCTCACAGGCATGGGCTTGGTTCAGGAGTATTTTTCACCCAGAGAGAAACTTTAATTCTGACACAGGATCCCAGGTTGGGGGGCTCTTCGGGCTTCTTGGGTGACCATTTGATACATTCCCCTCTATTCACAGAAGAGAAGCCTACAAACCAGAGATGGTTCATTTCCAGGTTTGTCAGCCATCCCGCCTCACTGTGCTGGACCCAGAACCCAGGTGTCCAGACATCCAAGCCAATGTTCTCTCCACCACTCGCTGAGACTCCTGGGAGCCTCACCTGGGACCTAGTTGGCTATAGGCCCAAAGGTCACACAGCCTCAGGACATACCCAGAATTCCTCCCAACCGGCCTGGAGAAGTTCTCCTAGAAAATTATTCTTGATTTTCTAAGATGTGGAGAAGACTAGAGGCAGATGATAAATGGCCATAGCTTCGTCAGGTTGATAACGTTCTACCCTACCCAGTGGACCGCCATGCCAGGACTCTGGCAGTTCCCCCAGGGAACGGTTAAAGGAGAGCCTTCCCACATCGCAGATGGAAACAGTGAGGTCTGGAAGGCCACGCCTTGCCCAGGTGTCAAGAGGACCATGGCAGAGTCAGGAATTCATTCAATCCCGCTACCATTCTGAGGGTGGACCCACCATCCAAGGGCACCCGGCACTAGGCCCTTCTCGAGCAGGGCGAGGAATGCATTTTTCCCCCAACCTTAGAGATGGGATCACTGACCCCTTCCTCTCCCTGCCCCCACGCACCGATCCTGGCCCAGGTTCAGCTCCTTGGTGAGGAACTCGAAGAACCGGGCGCTGTGGCCGCGGTTGTCCTCGGCCGTGCCTACCACACCGATGGAGGAGATGAGCAGTTGCGCGCAGGGCTCGGTGGAGCCGTTCACCGCCATGGCCAGACCTGGTCGCACCGTTACGTTCACGCGCTGCGAAGAACACGAAAGTTTCACCTGAAGCTGGTGCAGGCCGAGTTCGCGCTGAGGACCCGGGAGGACAAGAGCCAACACGCGCGGGCCCCTGGGGTCAGGGCTAGAGGCTCGGGGCGGGGTCCTTAGCGGTCACGTCGGTGTCAGGGCCAGGGAAGGCAGCACTCAGCAGACATGAGAGGTGGGGGGAGTGGGAGGCCAGGGCCTGGCGGGCGGGCATCCCTGCAACGAAGAGCCCCGGTCGCGGTGGCGAAGCCGGAGCGAGGACAGAGCCCGACCCCGGATCCAACAGCCTCCTCCCGCCCGGTGTTCCCCAGCCCACGCTCACGTCCTCAGGTTTGCTCAGGATGGCTGCAGTGGCCGCGCAGAGCCGCTTCTCCAGTCCCGCGGGCACACGGCCGGCGGGCAAGTTCGTGTCCAGCTCGACGAACGGCATGTCTGCCGGGAAAGAAGTAAAAGTCCACAGCAGCACAGAAAGAACGCACGAACTTCCGGTCGATGCTCCCAAGGGTCGCGGACTAGGCAGCAGGGGCGGGGCGCCATGGAAACCTGGCTCCCTATTGGTTGGGCAGGCAGCAGCGCCCCCGGATTGGCTGCATCGTCTACACCCCGCCTCTGCTGGCCCTGATTTCCGAAAGTCCTAAGGCCAGAAGGGGAGTGGGGTAAAGAGTGAGGTGTGTGACCCTCCCCCAAGGAGACTGGCTGAGCCGCGACCCACTGTGTCCCGGCCTCTACCGGCTCCCGACACACTGGCCGGGGGTTTTCTGGCTCCCTGAGCTCCTGGGTGGTGCAGTCCTCTGCTTCCTAACCCATATTTAGATTGTTAACCTTGAAAATAGCCAGTTATTTTATCAGTAAAAATGGGTTTATTCGAGGATGGCAGAGAATTGTAATTTGGGACATGTAGCCTAAGGCAAAACCACAGGCAAGTCCAACCAACAAAGAAGAGAAACGTTTTTTAACAGGTGAAAGGGAGGTGTTGGGAGGGACTTATACACAAAATCAGCAGGAATAAATTAAGAGTGTAGTCGCTTTTCAGTGGCTGAGTTGTGACAGTATCTCACTGGCTGGACGGCTGGACGGGGAGGGGGCTTGGGGAGTATCTTTCTTTCCCGGGCTGGCAGTATATAGTCTTCTTTCCCTTGGGAATGCAAGGTAGGGCTCTTCCTCAAGGTAGGGGTTACAAAGGGCTGCAAGGAGTAGTAGGTGTGAGTGCTCCCTCTTCTGGCCTCGGGACTTTATTGTAAATGAGATTTCCTTTATTCCGTTTCACAAAATGGGGGTTTGAACACACCCAAAACAAACACACCTGTAGGGGCCTTGCCCAGGCTCCGTCCTAACTTTTTTTTTTTTTTTTTTTTTTTTTACTGTGTTGCTACCATTTCCAAGTAAGGCCACTTCACGTCGTATGTGGAAATCTGCACTTTTCTTGACCAGGAGCCGGGTGACACTTGTGAGTTCAGGTGAGTCTGGGTAGAGAACCTCTGGCTCACTGCATCCCTACCTGGCTCCAAGAGACATCTGCCTTTGTGGCCTCTTGCACCTGTGGCAATCTTGTCTCATAGTGAAGTACTGTCCATCAAGGGGTAAAGGCCACTTCCTAGTCGAATTACCAGCCATGTTTACAGTTCCCTATATTTTTATAGTCAAAACAAAATGTCTCACTTAAAACATGGAAATCTGGGGGTGCCTGGGTAGCTCAGTCAGTTTAGTGTCTGCCTTCGGCTCAGGTCATGATCCCAGAGTCCTGGGATCTAGCCTGGTGTCAGGCTTCCTTAGGGAATCTGCTTCTCCCTCTGCCTTTGCCCCTCCCCCAGCCCTCCTGCTTGTATAAGCTCACTTTCTCTCTCTCTCTCTCAAGAATAAATTTTTTCTTTTTTTTTTAAAGATATTTTTTATTTATTTGAGAGAGAGAGAGCGAGAGAGAGCAGGAGAGGGGAGAAGGTCAGAGAGAGAAGCAGACTCCCCGTGGAGCTGGGAGCCCGATGTGGGACTCAATCCCGGCACTCCAAGATCATGACCTGAGCCAAAGGCAGTCACTCAACCAACTGAGCCACCCAGGCACCCTCAAGAATAAATTTTTTTAAAAACATGGAAATCCTGTTGATATGGCGAAACATGGTACTCTCATCAGTGTTACAAAGTTGTTTGACTTGTAAATGAAAATACAACAAATTGTGTGGGTGCGTATGAATAATTTCTATATGAGTGTGCACATTAGAGGAGCTTTGGGGCACCTGGCTGGCTCAGCCAGGAGAGCGTGCGACTCTTGATCTTGGAGTTGCAGGTTCGAGCCCCATGTTGAATATAGAGATTACTTAAAAATAAAATCTTAAAAAAAAAAAAAAGGACCCTCCATGAGAAGGCAGGCAGTCTGAGAGGCCCGTTCATGACCCTGTCCCATTAGCAGTTTACTGGATGACTAAGATATCAGAGGGTCTAGGACACAAGACAGGTAGATTCTGGCAGTCTTAAGGAGAAAGGACAGGGACAGGTGGCAAGTCTGGGACCCAGGGCGGGGCACAGATAAGACAGTGGCCAGGGTTCTGAGTAGGAGAGCAAGGCCTCTCAGCAGTACCCAGAAGGCCAGGAACTAACCTGGGACCTCCCTCCCTGCAAGGAGGTTCATGAACCAACCCTGCACCCAAACTGCCTTTGGGAGATAGCATCAACCCAGAGGGAGGACAGAGACCTAACAGACCAGGGCAATGCCTGATTCAGACATTTCTTCACCAGGTTAGCCCCCACCTGTGACACGTGCTCAGTCCAGGGGCTGTTGAACCAGCTTTGTTCCAGGGCCAAGAGAGGGAAGCATCGGGGTTGAGAAGCCTGGGGCTAGGGAAGTCGGGGAAGTCAGGGAAGTCTCCCTGGAGAAACGAAATGGTGACAAATGCCTAAAGACCAGAGGGGGCACCGGGCAAAGGTGATGAGGGGCCCTATTAGCAAGGGAAACAGCCTGAGCCAAGGCCAGGAAGTGGAGGTGGGAGCTGGGAGAAGAGGTCTAAAAATGATAGGCTACTGTGTGCAACCAGAAGGGGGTGCCCTGGAGGGGTGGGCAAGGACTTGAATGCAAAGTTCAGTGATTCATACTTTAGCCTCAGAGCAGTTCAGCACCATGGAAAGCTTCAACACAGGATGGACAGGATCAAACATGTGTTTACTAAGCTCTTTCCAGGGGTCACACAGTCAGAGTGGAAGGGGCAGAGTGGACTGTGAAGACAAGAAAAAGAAGGAAGGAAGACCTGATGCCTGGAGGGAACTGGGGACCAGAGACTGGACAGCGTGTCTTGCTTACAGCCCAGGAGGGGCAACTCTACCTCTTCATTTTGACGACAGAGTTTCCATCATCTCTGCAGGCCTGGCCTTCCACTCACTGCAACAAAACCTGCACGGCGGGCTTCAGCTTTTCCTTTGTAGCCGGGTCAGCTGGAGGCAAGTCCTTGACCTTCAAGACAGCTGCGTGTGCCTCCTGAAAGAGGTCCTTTCCCACCTCCGCCTCCACACGTTGGCGCCATGCAGCCAGCTTGGGTCTGCTTTTGAAGACTTGGCAGCCGGCACTGACAGGCTAGGGGGAGAGGGAGCCAGGTGGAGGGGGTAGGCATGGTCAAGCACGAGGCAGGATGACCTGGCTGAGGAATTCTCTGGGGTGGATTTTCCCTCCTTTGGCCACACGTCTAATAGGCTGGAGGTTCTCTCCCGGGAGACACTGGGAAGGTTCTCAATATCACTGCAGGATAGGGTCTGAAGCCCCATTTTACAGATGAGAACACTGAGGCTCAGAGAGGGAAGTGACTCACCCAGGGTCCACCAGCCAGAAAGGGTAACATGAACTGGCACATTGGCTCCCTCCCAGGACACCCCAGTGCCCAGTGGACCGCCCGACCCCACAGCACTCACATGCATCAGTTCTGTGATGGCCACTAAGTCAGCCACTGTGATGTGAGGTCCAGCAATGAAGTCCTGGTCCTTTAGGAACTTGTCCTCAAGCAGCTGCAGGCACCTGTCCAGCTCAGCCAGAGTAGATGCCAATGTCTCAGGGGGCACCTGTTCACCCAGGAATACTGGGAACATCATCTGGTGGGTGGGCAGCCAGAGAGAGGGCTCAGGATCTGCCCCAAGCCTAGCCTAGTTCCTGATCTCATCCAATCTATCAACAGGCCTTCCAATTTCTCCTCACTCCAACCCAGTCCTTCCACCCACAGCCATCACCAGCCCAGGCATCATCATCTTCCACTCCAACATGGACAGTCTCCACCTCTCCCTAAGTCCCCATGCAAGGCAGCCAATGGGGGGAACGTCTGCAATCCTGGTCTGCCCATCACCCCCTGCATAAAGCCTTCCATGGCTCCCCACTACCCTCACCATGAAAGTCTCAATACAAGGCCCCTCTTCAGTACAGCTGTCACCCTCTCCCCACTCCCCACCTCCTCCTCCACCCCAGGCTTCTCAAATGGGATGATGCATGTGAATCCCTCTGGGATCTGGTTAAAGTGCACATTCCTAATCTGTATGCCTGGGTGGTGCCAGAGACCGCATTTCCAAATTCCCAGGTGGTCCAATTCTCCTGGTCCCTGGAGCACACTTTGAGTAGCTAAGGTCTATACTCAATCTATTTGATCTCTCTCCATTCTGCCTTCAAACCCACCAGGCTCCTGCCCCTACCAGCTTGAAGGCGCTCCTCTTCCAGCCCCGTGAGGCTCAAGGAAAACACTTCTAAGGTTATAGAAACCTGCATTTTGCCCTAGGGCCCCTCAGAGCAGTGGTACTCTATTTGCAGAAAGTATGAGCATAGCCATCTCATGCTCCTTCACAATCACAGGGAACCCACTGTGTGCCACGCCCTTTGTAAGTGCTCTGCAAATAACAATTCAGAGCACACATCTCAAAAACATCCGTACATCTGATGGGCAAAACGGTATGTATGTGCTGTTTTAGTGCGCGTTTACTTGATTCTTACTTAGGTTAAATGTATTTTCATCCACTTAATGACCATTTTTCTCTGTCCTTCAAGTAAAGCTCTGCTGGTTTCCTATGCCCATTTTTCTCCCGTGCCTTTGTTTGATGGCTTTCTGAGAGCATCTTAAATATTAAGAATGTATTTCTTCCAGGGGCAGCTGGATGGCTTAGTTAAGCATCCAACTCTTGATTTGGGTTCAGGTCATGATCTCAGGATGGTGAGAAGGAGCCCAGTTGGTCAGGCTCCCAACTCATGGGGAGTCTATGTGAGATTCTGTCCCTCTGCCCCTCCCCCGCCATCTCATGGGCGGGTGCATGTGATGTGTGTGCGCTCTCTCTCGAATAAATGAATTTTTAAAAAAAAATTTTTTTAAATAACCTTTTTTAAAAAAAGACTTTATTTATTTATTTGAGAGAGAGAGCACAGAGGGAGAGGAAGAGGAAGAAGCAGACTCCTGGCTAAGCAGAGAGCCCAGCATAGAGCTCAATCCCAGGACCCCAAAATCATGACCTGAGCCAAAGGCAGATGCTTAACTGACTGAGCCACCCAGGCACCTCTTTCTTTCTTTCTTTCTTTTTTTCTTTCTTCCTTTCTTCCTTTCTTTCTTTCTTTCTTTCTTTCTTTCTTTCTTTCTTTCTTTCTTTCTTTCTTCCTTCCTTCCTTTCTTCCTTCCTTCCTTCCTTCCTTCCTTCCTTAGATTTTATTTATTTATTTTAGAGAGAAAAAGAGCACAAGCAGGGGGAGGAGCAGAGGGAGAGGGACAAGCAGACTCCATACTCAGCGCAAAGCCTAACCCAGGGCTTGATCCCAAGACCCCAAGATCATGACCTGCGCTGAAATCAAGAGTCTGACGCTTAACTGACTGAGCCACCCAGGCGCGCAAAATGTTACTTCTTTCTAACAAATCTTTGCCAGTTTTTTTGCTTGTTTTAAGTTTAATCCTTTCCTCCTTACACAAATGTCATTGTATATGGAAAATCTATTAGGCTTTTCTTTAAGTTTTTCAGTGTTTTTAGGCTTCGAAGTCCTTGAATACCCAGAAATCAGATCAACTTTATTGAAAGGTCTCCTCATTTCTTCCTAGTTTGAGATTTTTCACTTAACACTTCTCTATCTGAAAAGTATGTGCGTAGCCAAAGCATTTGATTTTTTTTCTCTCTCTCAAAAGGCAATGTTTCTGCAGTTGGTAGCATGCAAAAGGCCATAAGATTGATTCCCAGCAGCTCAGGAATCAGGGCACATTGGGGGAAGTCACTCCCTGACTCTGCCTTGGTTTCCCCTCTGGGAAACAAGTTAGCTGGACTAGAGAGTCTCTGGCATTCTAGAATTTGGTGTTCTAAGGCCTTAGGCCTCAGTGAATTTTTTAAAAAGATTTTATTTATTTATTTGAGAGAGAGAGAGAGAAGGAGCAGGGGGAGGGGCAGAGGGAGAGGGAGAGGCAGACTCCCCACTGAGCAGGGAACCCACCGTGGGGCTCGATCCCGGGACTGGATCCTGGGACTCCGGGATCATGACCTGGACCCAAGGCAGACGCTTAACCGACTGAGCCACCCAGGTGCCCTGAACAGAATTTTTAAAACAAAAACCACTGTTCCTTAAGCATCCCAGAAGGGCCCCCGTCTGGCCACAGCTCACCTTCTGCCACATGGCTCGGGTGCAGCTACTCCGCAGGGCTGTGTGCTGCCAGGCGAGGTACTCGTCCACACGGGCGCAGGCCTGCAGGTCCTGGGGGTACCAGTGGTCGGGGACCTCATACTTGCGACTCAGATACAACAGGATGGCCACACTGGGGAACACGGAGGGGGTGAGGAACACGTGCTAGTCACTTTGCGGCCACTCCACAGTGGCCGGCCCCCACTGCTCCCATCTCCCCAGCTCCTATGGGTGGAGCATTTCACTACCTCTGCACCATGATGCAGAGTAAGAATGTGAGGCTCAGAGAGGTTAGGTGACTGCCTAGGGTCACACAGCTCTACATCAGGTCATCCTATCATCTGAACTAAGGGCACCAAGTAAAAAACAAAATGTCTTGGGATTTCAGAAGGACAATGATGGGGTACTCAGAGACAGCTTCCAGGAGGCAGGGGGGCCCAGCATGGTTCTTGAAAGACAAGAGTGACTTGCATAGCACTCCCCACCGTATCTGACGCATGGGTCACAACAGGAGCAAAGCTAGCTGTCCCCTCACACTCCCTGGGGCTGGGACAAGGCCTCCCAGGTGAGTGGGTCACTGCTTCCCACCCTGTCCCATCTCCTCTCTACCTGCCCAAAGCCTCCAGCCTCCTCCCCCAGGAAGCCCTCTCTGACCTCTCCCCTCCCCTCTCCCTCCACCATGTCTGGCCTGTGCCTCATGTCTGGCCAGAGCACCAGGCCTCCATGGATGTCAGACTATCCAGTGACCAGAGGTTCTGAGGCCAAGTGGAACGTGAATCTGGCTCTACCACAGAGGTGCTATGTGGCCTCAGTAAAGGATATCACTAGTCAACCACCAACCTGGAGGCTGGCCTGGGCTCTCATCTCTCCCACCTACCTCCATTGTTTCAGCATACTCTTGGTCTTGACCTTCAAGGGCAGTCAGAACTGACCCACTACGTCCCACTGTACTGCCACCTCGGTCTGGGGCCCCAGCACCTCTCTCCTGGATTAGCACAGTACCTTCTCACCCCAGCCAGAGGGATCCTTTAAAACCGAAGTTGGATCTCAGCTCTCCTCTGCTTAAACTCCTGCAATGGCCCCATCTTAACTACAGTAAAAGTCAAAGTCTTCCTGGTCCCACAGGCTACCCTCCGACCTCAGCCCCTGCTTACTCCCCTCCCTCACCTCAGCCATGCTGGACGCCTTGTCTCTCCAACCTGTCCCCCAAGCACTGTCCCACTTCACAGCCTTTGGCTTTGCTGTTCCCTCCAGCCAGAACACCCTTCCCAAAGACCCTGCACCTCTGTTTCTGTAGGTCTCTGCTCAGATGCCTGCTCCTCAAGGGGCCCTTCACTCAACATCCTACTCAAAATCGCACCCCCCCCACTCTTACCCTACTTATTTTCTCCGTGGCACTCATCACCACCTGATGGGTTACATCTTACAGAGATTAGCAGTCCCCTCCTTCCAGAAGATGAGCTCCAGGAGGCCAAGGGCTTAGAATTGCTCACTGCTTTGGCCCCACGGCCTAGATGGTTCCCGGTGGGTGCTCAGCAAATAGCCACTGAAGCTCTCTGGGTGCTCTCTTGACTCCCAGGGCAATAGAACTTGCCCAAGATTTGTAGAAGTAGAACCTCTAAAGAGCATAGTACATTTACTCCTCCATATTTCACTCTCCGCTTTCCTTCCATCCGGGAGCTGGGTGGGCAGAGAGGAGGCCTGGAAACAGGCTGGGGGCCCTGTGACCTTGTGCAAGTCCCACTCCTCTCCCCACTTCAGTTTCCTCCTTCGTACATTTCCCCGGAGGGGGGAAAGGGGTGGGGGGAGGATGCCATGACTTCAATAGCCCCTCCCAGCCCCAGGCTCCTGTGCCTGCTGGGGCTGGCACAGGCGCTCAGGGCACACAGCCGTGATCCAAGCCGTCAATGGTAGATACACGGACGGCTCACTGGCCTCACAAGGCCTGGGTAGCCGCCTGGGGACCTGATACCTCTCGGCCAAAGTGAAGTCCCCGTCCTTCAAGGCTGGCACCTTCTTCAGGGGATTCACCTGGGCAAAAGCATCGCTGTGGTGCTGGCCTGTGGGAGAGACCAGTGAGGCGGGTGAGGAGAACTCTGAGCCCCCCCACCCCACCGAGGCCTCCCCACCCCCACCCCAACATCCAGACACCAACTTTCTGAGGTCCCTATCCAGGTGGGCAACAGGAAGGAGACCACTCTGCTGGTCACCAGACCACAGACCCTGACCCCACCAGAGGTCCACTCTTCCTGCATCCACCCTCCCTGGGAACTTGGGCCACGCAGCATCTCAGCTTGGCCATGAATGGGGAGGGTGAGTCCCTGCAGCTGTAGGGCACCCCCAGCCCCAGCCAATTCCATCCATATGTCAGACATTCCAGTCTCCTCCCTGGGCTCCAGGCTTGCCCCTGCAATCCATCTTCCTATGCCGGCTGGGTGACTTGTCCACACCACAGAGCTCCAGCCACATCTGCCCCCAGCCGTCAGCCCAGCCTCATTCTCTCCAGGAGCTCCTGCCCTCTTCGGTCACCCAGCTTCCAGCAGCTCAGCTCTTCTTTCTGTCTCATGCCAAACCCTCAAGGCTCCTTCCCCAGTGGGGGTTCGCAGGGCTGACCGTGTATGGAGTCAGAGGGCCTCCGTGGAACCAGGCTCCAGCCTGGCCATGGGACCACCTATGGGCCTCTTTGCCCTTCTCCTGGGTGATGAGAATCACCCCTACCCATTCTCCCTCCAGAAAATGCCTCTGTGCCCAGCCCCATCCCAAGAAGGGCTGGAAAGGCAGAGCAAGATGGCAGCATCGCAGTTGGTGGCCCAAGATGGGGGCACCAAAGACAGAAGGTAGGCAGGCCTAGGTAGAAGTAAAGAGGAGACCAGAGCCAGGTGGAACCGCCCTCTCCTGCTGGCAGCTGCAGAAATTCAAAAGATGCAGGCTACTCCAATTCAGAAATGAGGAGGCAGTTTCAGTGTTTTCTCCAAGCCGGAGTGTGGAGGCATTCGGGCACTCACTCCACTTCCCCAGGGCCCCCACCCTTCCCGCCTCCCACGCCCCCCACTGCTCTCTCTCTCTGCTCTGCTCCCTCTCAACCAGTATTTTGAAAAAATGTTTTGTATTCACTAGGCAAAGATCGGGGATCTCGAAAAAGGCACAACCCATAACTGATTACACAGTTTCCGTACTGGAGAGGGTCTTCCAGTCGGTCTGCCGCGCCGGAGGGCTGCGGGGTCCGTTAGCACACAGGCGCGGGGACCGCGGGGCCTGCCTCCCTGCCCCGCCCACCTTTGAGCAGCTCCACCGGGCGCAGCTCGAAGGGGATGCCGTTCTTCTTGGCGAAAATGTAGACGGCGCGGCAGGGCTGGGACAGCAGGTCCAGGTAAAGCTCTAGGCCCATGGCGGGAGCAGCGGATCGCCCCCGGGGTCGCGCCCAGGGTATAAGACGGAGAAGAGGAACGGCTGGCAGAACCGGCCAGGCCACCCAGCCTACAGCGGAGCGCGATCCTGGGGAGAGCGGTGGCGTTGGGGATGGGGGCGTCTGAGCCCCGCCACACCCTCTCCACCCACTGGATGGCTCTGGAGAACTTTGGGCCAATCAGCGGCACCCCAACTCTCCCTCCTTCCCTTCCCGGAATCCTGGCTGCAGATCTCTTGGCGCTGGAAGACTTGGCCTCTGACCTGAGGTTTCGCTGCCGGGTCACACCCTTTCCCTGGACCTCGATGTCTACCTTTGTCAAACGGTCCAGTGGAGGGTGGTAATGGGAACGGGACGCCAAGAACGCTTCCAGCACGGACCTTCAGTGAATTTAGGATCGAAAGGGCTCAGCTGCCTTCAGTTGGCCCAAGTCACCTCCCCAAACTCAAGGAGGGGACTGAGAGAGGAGGGCCTTCTGAGTCCCCAGGAACACAAAGGGAGGCAGAGAACGGAGGTATAGTAGCCTCCCTTGGGCCCAGTGCCCACGATGGAGGCTCGGGAGGTTTCCCCACCCCAGCTCCCTGCAGAGGACCCGCCCACACTCCAGGAAAGAGTGAGCCGCCCCTCCCTAATCCCTGGGGTCATATTCATTACACTCCAGCTAATCCTTCTAGCAAATGGCAGAAGGGGGGGGCATCCAGAGATCTGCAGGGGTCTGAAAATTCCCCACTTCCTTTACAGGGCCAAGTCCCTCCAACTGACACTTTCTGGCCCCTGAGGTGGGTGGATATGAACGCCCATTCCTTAAGAGAGGCTCTTGGGGTAAGAAGACCCTGCCCCCAAAGCCAAGATTCAGAGAAACCCCCTTGGCAAGAGGATGTTATTGGAGACTTTAGGTAAGATTTAAGTAAGACCTATCCCCTCCTCCAGGAGACTGCCTTCCTGGGCTAGTGCTGAGCCCTCTCCAGGCTGGGAGGTGCCCTGTTCACCATCCCCTTCATTGCCCCGCCCTCCTGCTCAAATCACCTTTGGCAGCATTACTATAATATCCAATTTCCCTGCTTCCTCTTGGCCACCCTCAAGTCCAACCCCCCACCCCCACCCCGCCACCAGAGAGCCAGAATATTATTTTAAAGACTTTTTTTTTTTTTGACAGAGAGACAGCGAGAGAGGGAACACAAACAGGGAGAGTGGGAGAGGGAGAAGCAGGCTTCCCGCCAAGCAGGGAGCCCGATATGGGGCTCGATCTCAGGACCCTGGGATCACGACCTGAGCCAAAGGCAGACGCTCAACAACTGAGCCACCCAGGTGCCCCCAGAATATTATTTTTAAATACAATCCGGTGGGGTGTCTGGCTGGCTCAGTCAGTAGAGCGTGCAACCCTTAACCTCAGAGTCATGAATTCGAGCCCTACAGTCAGTGTGAAACATACTTAAAATATAAAGAAATAAAGAAATGCAGTCGGAGCACACTATACCTATTTATGGTTTACAGATCATAGGCATGGCCTTTAAGGCCCTGCATGACTGATTCCTGACCAGGAGAGCTCCTGTTTGGATTTGCCCCTCCTGCCCAATTTGGCAGAACAGAAGCAGGACTCCTGAACTACAGTACTTGATGCCAAAAGGCCATGCTCTGGGAGGTTGGCCCAGACAACTGATTGATCACCATGCCTGTAGTCACCACATATGGGATGCCTGCTGATCCCTATGCTGTCGGATAAATCACTTTCTCCGAGAATTAGAAGAGTAAAGGGCATTTGTTAATTTCACTCTTGGCAACCATCATGGGGAAGCCGACCTACAGGGCCTCAGAAGGGGGCTTGTCTTTCGGATGAGACAAAGACCAGGGCCAAGACAGGTTAAATAAATCACATATCCGAGTTAGAAGTGTAGGCTCAGGCTTACCCCAGGTTTATTTCCCAAACTGAAAATGAAATGCAGTGATTAAAGGAGATAAGATCGGACTGTTCCATTCTCACTGTGGCTTTTAGGCAGCTGTGCAAGATGGTGTGGGTGTAGGGATCTAACCTGGGGAGCACAGGTGCAGTGGCACTCAGGCAAATCACTACTGCCCTCTGAGCCTGTCTCCCATGGGACATTGGAAATGAAGGTGCTTTGTGAACTGCCAAGGGCAAGTGCAGGGACTGGTTCAACCGATCATGGCCAGCACCGCAGGCATCAGCTTCTGCTTTACGGTGGGGTCTGCAGGTGGAGAGTCCTTGGCCTTCAGGATGACCTCATGGGCCTCCCGGAAGAGATCTTCCCCCACTGCTGCCTCCACACGCTGGCGCCATGCAGCCAGCTTGGGTCGACCTTCGAAGACTTGGCAGCCAGCACCCACAGGCTGCAGGGAGAAAGGGAACAGGATGGGGGTGGAGGGGTAAGGTCAAGGATGGTCGCTTCTGCCTGGTTTGGGGGTCCCAGAGCCCCAGAAGAGGTTTCCATACATAAGCATGACCCATAGCCAGGTGGGGGCAGTGTGAGCAAGACTTCAGCGACTACCCAGGGCCCTCCCCACCTAGCAAGCCACCCTATCCACAGCACTCACATGCATCAGCTCTGTGATGGCTACCAGATCAGCCAGCGAGATGTAGGGCCCGGTGAGAAAGGCCTTGTTCTGGAGGAACTTGTCTTCAAGCAACTGCACATTCACATCCAACTCGGCCAGCGTGGCTGCCAGCATCTCAGGAGATACTGGCTCGCCCAGGAAAACAGGGAACATCACCTGGGAGGCGGGGAGGCAAAGTAGCCGGTTAGGGGCCAGCCCAGCCTCAGGGGCAGGAAGGCAAGTGTGCCTTCCCTGCCGCAGTTTGAGCTGCTTTCTGGTTCCATGCACCTTTCCTCTAAGGCTGGGTGAGGTCTCCAGGGAACTTCCCAAAGGACCACCGTTTCCAGAAATATTCCTGCTTCCGTGATCTCTGATGGCTGAGCTTTAGGGGGCATCTGACAGGACTCAAACCCCTTTGAGAATGACTCGAGGGGGATTTGAACAATGAGTTTTATACTTTGGAAGTAGGCGGCTAGCCTAGGGACAGTCTATGTTATAACCTCTTTCCCCCTGAATGTAAAGTCAGTACCTCTTACCATATAAATAATTAGGAGGATGGGCTTGCAAGGTTCCCACTCTGCCATTTACAAAGCGTGTGGCCTAAAGCAAAATACCCAAACCCTCTGAGCCTTAATTTCCTCATCTATAATATAGGAATAATAGTACATGACTCCTCTTATAAATGGAAAAGTGGGGCCCAGAGAAGGACAGTCAGTTGCCTGAGATGGCACAGAAAAGAAAAGACTAAGCCAAGAGTAGAACGGACATTATCTGACAGCGAGCTACTGGGAACTAAGGAGAAGGGCCAGGAAAAGGTGGTGTCCAGGATTCTGAGAGGAAGATGTTTTAGGGGGAAGCCATCAACAGCCTCATGGTTGCCAGAGCTGTCAGGAGATACAGTGGATGGGGAGCAAGGGAAGAATGCTTCATGCTTCGTTTGGTAAAGTTGCTTGGGAGAGCCTGGGATTCAGGTCAATAGGACTAGGATTGTACATGAGCCCTGGCTTCAGGCTTCAGTTTCCTCCCCCATACAAGGTAGACAGAATCAGCAGTCTCTCACTGGTGCCCCGGAGGCCAGCCCTGAGCTAATGGCATTCCTTTGCCTACAGAGTTTTTTTTTTTTAAATATGGATCAAGCGGTGCCTGGCTGGCTCAGTCAGTTAAATGTCCAACTCTTGATTTCAGCTCAGGTCATCATCTTAGGATCATGGGATTGAGCCCCACATCAGGCTGCATGCTGGGCATGGAGACTGCTTAAGATTCTCTCTCTCTGTGTCCCTCCCCTCCCCACTCTCTCTCTCTCTAAAAAAAATAATAATAATAAAAATTAAAATACAGATCAGTTTCTGACATTTAAAAATGGGGACATTTCATATATAAGAGTCCAGATTTCTAGCTTTTCCTTTTTTTTTTTTTTAAAGATTTTACTTATTTATTTGAGAGAGAGAGAGAGCAAGCACAAGTGGGTAGAGGGGCAGAGGGGAAGCAGACTCCCCACTGAGCAGGGAGCCCAATGCAGGGCTTGATCCTGATCCCAGGATCCTGGGATCATGACCTGAGCCAAAGACAGAGGTTTAACCGACAGCCAGTCAGGTGCCCCTCTAGCTTCTTTTTCATATAAAGGGTGCTGGCCACAGGGTATCCCTGCTCAGTATCTAAGGCTAATGTTGGGGAGAAGCCACTCCTTCAGGAGGGCACAATGGGCTCTCAGTCTGCACAACCCCACCTAGCCCTCCTCCCTCGTTTTTTATCGGCCTCACCCCTGTAAAAGATTATCTACATTTCCCTTCTGTTTCAATTTGGTTGATCCAAAATTCTTACTTACTTACCAGATCATAATAGGATAATAAATACATTCTGATTTATTACTATAGAGCAGTTAAAATGGATAAATTAGATCCACCCACGACAATACAGAAAAATGCACACTGCAAAGTGATATGAGGGCATTTATATAAAATTTTAAACAAGGAGCAAAACTTTATTTTGCTTATGACGACACCTAAGTGTAATAATGTATAAAATCATGAACTGGAAGGACTCCCACCAGATCCCAGAGCAGAATGGCCTCTCAGGAAGGAGTGAGGGCAACAAAGAGGTCTTTTGAACTTTTGTGCTCTGTTTCTGTTTTATATAAGAAATGACAGTGGGGTGCCTAGGTGGCTCCGTCGTTAAGTGTCTGCCTTTGGCTCAGGTCATGATCCCAGAGTCCTGGGATCAAGCCCCGAATCGGGCTCCATGCTCAGCAGGGAGCCTGCTTCTCCCCCTCTTACTCCCCCTGCTTGTGTTCCCTCTCTTGCTGTCTGTCTCTCTCTCTCTGTCAAAAAAATAAGTAAAGTCTTTAAAAAAAAAAAAAAAGACAGGAGACGGAGAAATAAAGCCCATGACCCACAATTAGCAATACACTTTATTTTTTTTAAAGATTTTATTTATTTATTTGAGAGAGAGAGAGCATGAACAGGTGGGAAGGGAGAGGGAGAAGCAGACTCCCCACTGAGCAGGGAGCCTGATGTGGGGCTGGATCCCAGGACCCCGGGATCATGACCCGAGCCAAAGGCAGACACTTAACTGACTGAGCCACCCAGGTGCCCCTAGCCATACACTTTAAAAAATGAGGAATCCCACTTCTGATTAGAACATCAATGTCACAAAAACCATAGCTCCCATCATAACAACGGTGGAAAGAAAATAATCTTATCTTTCCTTAAAGCCATCAAAGAGTTATAGAACTTTTAAAAATAGAAAATAAAAGAAAGGACAAAAAAATGAAAAAGAAAAAAGCCTAAACCTATGATGTCTGATATGGTAGCCACAAGTGAGCTCTTAAAATGTGGCTGGTCCTAGCTGAGCTGTGAGGCAAAAGCATAACACACACAGGTTTCTGAAGACTTAGTACAAGAAAAGAATGCAAAATAGTGCATTAATGATTTTTCTACCGATTATATGTTACTATAATTTCTTTTATTTTTAATTATGGTAAAAAACGCATAACATAAAATTTCCCGTCTTAACCATTTTTAAATATACAGTTCCCCGGCACTAAGCACATTCACACTCCTGTACAACCATCACTGCTGAGATAGTCTAGGGAAAGCAAAAGGGACTGAATTCCTATGAAAGTCCCTGGTCTGAGACAAGGGTTAAAAGTTTCCATTAGCTTAGAGACAAACACCTCTTTCTGGGAAAGAGAATGAATGAGAGGTAAGAGCCATGAGGCAGTAATGGTTGTCTGGGCAAAATCAGAAGTAACAATTTAAAGCCTGCTTGCACAAGTATTTCTATTTTCCAGGAGCCCTAAAAGAATGTCAACCATGATGAAAAGCATCTTGTGATTGTCTTGTGTCCACTAAAAAGTGACACCCACAAGATAATGACCGTGGGACTGAAGGATGCTTTCCCACTCCCAGACCCTCGCTCTTTAGAAAAGTGCCTTTATAAGCCTCACATGCTACAGAGGGGGTATCGACATTCCTCTTTCTTGTCGGCCCCCTTTTATACAAGCTACCTCTAATAAATTCCACCTGTTTTCTTTCTCTGAAGTTCAATGTTCATTTCTGTGACTCCAGGAACCTAGACTCACAGGTCGGGTAACACCACCATCCATTTCCAGAACTCATTCGTCATCCCAAACTGAAACTCTGTCCCCATTAAACAACAGCTTCCCATTCCCTCTTCCCCTGACCCCTCGCAGCCATCCTTCTATTTTTTTGTCTTTATGAACAGAATAGGGCTTTTCATGTAACTGGAATCATACAGGGGCACTTGGCTGGCTCAGACTGAAGAGCATGTGACTCTTTTTTTTTTTTTACTATTTTATTTATTTATTTGACACAGAGGGAGAGTGAAAGAGAGAGCACAAGCAGGGGGAGTGGCAGTCAGAGGGACGGGGAGAAGCAGGCTCCCTGCTGAGCAAGGGGCTTAATCCCAGGACCCCGGGGATCATGACTGAACCACCCACGTGCCCCTCTACCTTTTTTTGAACATAATGTCTACCACACCATAAGACATGCAAAAAAAAAAAGAAGAAGAAAATGTGACCCGTAATCAGGAAGATAAAAAATGGCCAATAGAAATAGACCCACAGAGGACCAAGCTATGAAAATTAGCTGACAAAGACTTTTAAGTAACTATTATAAATATGTTCAAGAATTTAGAAGAAAAGATGGAAGAAATGGATAAACAGATGGTGCATTTCAGCACAGAAATGGAGACTTAAAAAAGAAGCAAATGGAATTTCTAGAACTGAAACGGAACCTGGACTGAGTCCTGACGGAAGAACCAAGCGGCACTCAGAGACTTTACAGGATCGGAGGTTATTTTAATACCCCCGGGCTCAGAGGAGAGCAATCTCCAAAGGCCTGAGCCCCGAGCACAGACAAAAGGGGTAATTTATACCCTTCTATTTCCGCATACTTGGTACTTTTGGCACATGCGTGGAAGCAAGGCAGAGAGAACCCAGAAGAGCCCCAGGGCAGTGGCTGGGACTCTTTTACTGACTCGGTGGGCCATCTGAGAACACAGATTTTCCCTTACAAATGTCTCAAATAAAGACTGTATTAGATGGGTTTAATAGCAACGCAAGCACAACAGAAGAATTAGCGGAGTCAAAGTTAGGTCAATAGAGACTATCCAAACGGAAAAGACTGAGATGGTGCTTTCGCCCCTTTGGGGCGATGCCCTCAGGGCCTCACCTTATGCCACAGGGCCCGGAGGCAGCTTCTCCGCAGGGTCGTGTGCTGCCATGCCAGGTACTCATCCACACGGGCGCGGGCCTGTACATCCTGGGGGTACCAATGGTCAGGGACTTCATACTTTCGGGTCAGGTAGAGCAGGATGGCCACACTGCAGGGGAGGGAGGATGTCATGCATGGAAGAAGGACACTGTGCTAGGGGCTTAATCAGAGTCCCTTCTTTAATCTTCCTGACAATGTGCCAAGGTCCTTGCCTCATTTTCCAGAGAAGGAAGTCAGGCTTAGAATACTGAAGGGACTTGCTCAGGGCACAGAGCCTTTGGTGGCAGGGCTGAGAGTCTGAGGCTAACACCCAAGCTCATCCTAGCACCAGGCAAAAGCCCACAGCAGAATATCCTGCCAAGTGTTCATAGTCTCTGATCAGAGGGCCAGAGGGCTTCCTGGAGGAGACGCCATCAAAGCTGAACTTTAAAGCTTAGTTCTTTCCAGTCTGCATCCATTCTCATCCTCTGGCATCCAGACCAGCCTCAGATGGCCTGACTGCTCAAAAAGGCTTTCCTGTCAACCCTCTGTCCTCCCTAAAGCACCCCGTAGGAAAACACTGGGGCTGCTGCAGGATCATGGAACAGCAGAACCAACCAGGCCCCTGGAGCTCTCCTCCTGCCCTAGATTATGAGGGTTACCATGGTGTTGGGACAGGGATGGATTTGGAAGGCCCTGAGATGCATGAATTTGGAGCCATAGGAAAACTTTCAGGAACTTGGCGCACCCCAAGGGTTGTGCATCCCAGCCAGTAAGGGCAAAAAACCTCCGTTCCCTATTAGGAATCCTGTATCCGTGCCCTGGCTTAACAACTCACTTATCTGCATAAGTGAGCTCTTTTTCCTCCCAGCTAATTGTTCAAACAACCTCTGGGGACAGCTGCAGGTCCCTGGAAGTCACAGACCTCCTGACGGTGAGAAAAGACACAGAGAAATGCAGAAATCGCACAATGCCCCTGGCAGGCACCGTGGGTGCTCAACACTGGGTGACACAAGGACCCAGGACAGTAGAGAGCAGCAGAAAGAAGAAAATGACACTGGCATAATGTCAGGAATTCTTGGGGGGAATGCATCCATCTCACAATTGCAGAGATAAGTTCAAAAGCTTCAAGTTCTCCTTGTAATGGGAGGGGTGACACAGGTGATAAAAGGAGCAGAACAGGGGGAAAAGGTGTGAACTTCCCTAAAGAGGTTTCCACTTCTTGGGACCTGTTGGGATGTAAAACACCCACATGTCTCACGGTCCTCCCTCGGGTGAGGCCCACCCAGGGAGGCTGCAGCCCAGACTTCGAGCCACTGGGTAGACCAGATGCCCATGGGCCATCTCGAGCCAGAGCACCACCCCTGCCCTGTCCTGCACCCCTGCCCCAGGGTACTCTCACCAACAACCACAAGATGGGTACAGAAGTAAAATATGCTTACTTGTCCAAGCATCCCTGTGAACTGGACCAGTGGGCAGGCTGGGATCCAGGTTCCAGCCCTGACTCTCTATAGGATGTTAGGCTAAGGAACTTCACCTCTGAGGAGTTTAGTTTTTTGTCTCTAAAACAGAGGGTTAGGGGGAGCCTGGGTGGCTCAGTCGGTTAAGCAGCCGACTCTTGGTTTTGGCTCAGGTCATGATCTCAGGGTCCTGGGATCTAGCACCATGTCGGGCTCTGAGCTCAGCAGGGACTCTGCTTGTGGACTCTCTCTCTCTGCCCCTCACTCTGCTCACTCGAGCTCTCTCTCTCTTTAACATAAATAAGTAAATAAAATAAAATAAGTAAATAAAATTTAAAAGTAAATAAAATAAATGAACAAGATGGTTCCAGTGAGTTCTGGCAGCAGCCCCAGGGTCCCAGTTACCTCTCAGCCAAGGTGAAGTCTCCATCCTTCAAAGCAGGCACCTTCTTCAGGGGGTTCACCTGGGCAAAGGCATCACTGAGGTGCTGGCCTGCAGAGAGCCCATCATAGTGGGTGAGAAAGGAAACACTGAGTCTTGCAAGGCCTGTGCCCACTCCTTACTAACCCCAGGCCCCAATTCCATGGTTCTTCTCCAGCCCCTGGGTGCTCTCCTGCATGGCAAAGGCTAGTGAGGGCCACTTGGGGAGAGGCAGGACACTACTCTGCCAAATGTTGCAAAATGGACCTCGAAAGCCCATACCATGCCAAGTCCCATTGGGCACAAGCTCCACCCACAGCCCAAGGGACAAGGTGTGATGCTCCAGCTGGGCCTTCACACGTACCCCACCCACCACCTCTGCACCATCCCTGGCCTCATAAGTTCACATTCAGGGTGCCCCAGGCTGCCAGAGCGGAGTGGCTGGTCACCAAACACAGAGAAGTGGCTTTTTCCCAGTATCTATGTACTTGCAAACAACTTCTACCAGCTCCTCTGTGTCCCCTTGTTCACCCTGCCCTGGCCACTGGGGACACAGGGCTGGCCCTGCCTTTAGGCTCTGCTGGAGCTGGAATAGTCACATTTTTGTCCCACGCACAGCCCCCAAAAGGTGCAGCCTCGTGTCCCCTGGGCCCCTGGCCTCTGCTTGAGTTTATGTGGGTGGCTCCCACTCCTGCAGTTGCTGTCAGAGAGAAGCTTCTGAATGGCATGTAAGCTTATCATCTGCCACCCTGCTCAACAGCCTTCAATGGCTCCCCATTACCCCAGGATCAGGTGGAAGCTCCTCGAAGCCATACATGATTGCCTTAACACTCTAGCCTCAAACACAGCCAGTGTCCTCCCTTTTCCCTCCGTTCACGCTGTGCCTTCACCAGACACACCTGCCCTGGTCTCCTAGTGAAACCCACCACTCTGCACCTTTCATTTAACAGCATGGTTGGGATGTTCCTTGGTCCCCATGCCCTGTCCCCTGCACTCTGCAGAGATAACCCCTGGGCAGGACAAGGGGAAATCTCCCCAGGAGACTGGGAGAAGATGACGATTCAGGCAGAGGGACAGGCCAGTACAAAGGCACAAAGGCAGGCAAGGGCCCAACCGTGGTGGGAAAGTGATGGGGGCGGGGGGAGGAGGGGTGGAGGCTCAGCCAAGCAGAGTTACCCTATCTGCCCACGAGCAATACGCAATACCTCGGTTCTGCTTCCCTCAGCTGTGTCCTTGAAGCCTTGGGAGGCTGCCAGAGACACAAACCCTCCAGCTCCGAGTGCAGGGCTCAGCACGCTCCGGCAGCCTCCCCTGCAGTCTCCCTTCAAGCTCCCAGCAAACCCTGGGGGGGATGCTCCTCCCAGCAGGAACAAGAAGGCAGAGAACAAGGGAAAGCAGAAGGCAACGCAGAGGAAGTAGGGACAGAAGGGGGCCCCCAATGCAGATGGGCCGATGCATAGCGCAGGGCTGGAAAGTCAGGACCCTGGTGACTAGCTGTTGCAGAGTTTCGGCAGTTGGGGGCCACAAAGGAGGGACTCGGCTCTGCCCCCGTCTCTATGCTCGCCCCCCTAACCCCTCACCTCCTGCCCCCATCTCTTTTTTGGAGGTCCTCTCTCCCTCTGTCCAGGCGCACCCTGTTTTCGTTCATCGCGCCTCTCTTTTTCCTCAAGCCCCACCCCTTCACTAGACTTCCGCCGCGCCACCTCGTCTATCCCGCGGGACCGAGCCGATTTTGGGGGATTGATTACCCGACTCTCGGATCTCCCGGTGGCTCACCTTTTTCAGCAACGGCCCCAAGAAGGGGTGGGCGCCAGGCGTCCGCTTAAGCAAGATTTGGCCTCCCCGTTCCTCCCCGATCTCTCGGTTCCCAAACCCAAGCCTGGGCCCACCTTTGAGCAAGTCCACCGGGCGCAGCTCGAAGGGAATGAGGTTCTTCTTAGCGAAGATGTAGACGGCGCGGCAGGGCTGGGACAGCAGGTCCAGGTAAAGCTCCAGCCCCATGGCGGCAAGTCGGGACTCTCGACCCCAGGGACTCTGCACCCCGGAGCGCAGCCAGGAACACACACGGTCCTGGGACCACGCCCCACCAGCCTCCGCTCCGGGTTGGGTGGCTCTGGGCACTCAGGCACTTTGATCCAATCGCTGGAGCGGCCAAGGGCGTGTCTGAGGGGTTGGGACCAAGAGCGCAGGGCCCAGCAGGCGGCGTGGTGACGCGTCGGTCGCCCCTCCAAGGTTCCCGCGGAGGATCCCCAGTCCTTTGAGACTATCTTATTTCACTTACCATGCTGTCTTCAAGGTTCTTCCACGTTGTCGCTGTCAGAATTTCCTATCATCTCCGTTTTAGAGATGTCAAGATTGAGGCAAGAAGTGATTTTGAACCCAGAAAGTCTGGCTCCAGAGTCCATGTTCCTAAGAACACTCCAGAGATCGTGATACCTGAGCGGACCTTGAGGGCAGTATGCTGAGTGAGATAGATCCAACAGAGAAAGACAAATACGGTGTAATCACACTTATTTGTGAAATCTAAAAAAAGCCAAACTCGTAGTCACAAAGTAGAATGGTGGTTACCAGGTGCTGGGAGTTGGGGAAACTGGAAAAATGGGTAAGGGTACAAACTTGCAACTAGGAGATAAACAAATTGTGGAGATCTATCACAACATAATGATTAATGGTCAATAACATTAGTTGTCAACAATACAGACAACAAATGTATTATAATTTCAAAGTTGCTAAGAAACTAGATCTTTTTTTTTAAGATTTTATTTATTTGAGAGAGAGAATGAGAGAGAGAGAGCACAAGAGGGGGGACCGTCAGAGGGAGAAGCAGACCCGCTGAGCAGGGAGCTGGATGTGGGACTCGGAACTGGGACTCCAGGATCATGACCTGAGCTGAAGGTAGTCGCTCAACCAACTGAGCCACCCAGGCACACTAGATCATTTTTTTTAAAGATTTTATTTATTTATTTGAGAGAGAGAGAAAGCACGAGAAGGGGGAGGGTCAGAGGGAGAAGCAGACTCCTGGCTGAGCAGGGAGCTTGATGCGGGACTCGATCCCAGGACTCCAGGATCACGACCTAAGCTGAAGGCAGGCGCTTAACCAACTGAGCCACCCAAGTACCCTAAGAGACTAGATCTTAAT
This sequence comes from Potos flavus, assembly GCA_028534135.1. NCBI lineage: Eukaryota > Metazoa > Chordata > Mammalia > Carnivora > Procyonidae > Potos > Potos flavus. The sequence goes on along the minus strand of CM052889.1, from coordinate 57,556,321 downwards.
TATTCTCCCTACAAAAAAGAAATGGTAATTAGGTGACATAATAGTGTTAGCTCATGTTACAATATGTAAATGTATCAAATCAACAGGTTGGGGGCGCCTGGGTGGCTCAGTGGGTTAAGCCTCTGCCTTCGGCTGGGGTCATGATCTCAGGGTCCTGGGATCGAGCCCCGCATCGGGCTCTCTGCTCGGCGGGGAGCCTGCTTCCCCCTGTCTCTCTCTGCCTGCCTCTCTGCCTACTTGTGATCTTTCTTTCTCTCTGTCAAATAAATAAACAAAATTAAAAAAAAAAATCAACAGGTTGTACACCTTAAACCTCCAGTGTTAATTATATCTCAATAATAAATATATAGGTAGATAGATAAAATAATGGGGAGGCTAGAGAGCTACAGGGCCCTTACAAGTCATCACACTCAGACTCACAGGTTAAGCCCCAGTTTCAGGCCTGTTCCTTACTACCCCGGAATCCACCCGAGCATGCCACCTGGCTGGTCAAATGGCATCATTTCCTAACATAAGTCCAATTGAAAATGCATCCACAAGAACATAACGTTTTCTACACAGTAAGAAAGCTCTTTGCGAAGAAAGTAAATGTTGTTGGTAATAATGATTTCAACTGAAAAAAAAAATTTAAGGAAGGATGAGAACTTCAGATTTCAGATGTTGAAGTTTGAAAAAGGAGCTAGACCCTCAGAGGAGGCCAGTTACTTGATCCCCACTTCCCGCCGACCCCCAGGAGGAGGGCACCCCCAGGAGGAGCTGGGCAGGATCCTGTCTAGGGCTCAGCCTCAATCTTGAAGGCTCAAAACCTAATTTGGTCCATATTCCAGGATTAATCTTTTTCTTAGGATCTGAGTCACATAACTCAACTCACAAGAGACTGAAGGATTTATTATTTTATAGAAAAAGAGATCAAGGGCCTTTAAACAGAATGCTCCCAACCAATGTTCAGAGCACTCTCCCAGCGAGCCTGGGGAGGTAAAGTAAGAACGAAGCAAGTCAGACCACCTGCAAGGCACCTTCCACCTGAGAGCTTTAGAGAGTCAGAAAGACCATCTGTATTCATTAATTATTGCTACATAACAAATTACCATGAACTTAATGACTTAAAACAACACATATTTATTGTCTTACATTTTCTGTGAATCAGGGGTATGGGCCTGGGTTCACTGGGTCCTCAGGAAGGCTGCAATCCAAGTGTCAGCCAGGACTGGGTTCTCATCTAAAGTTCAAATGGGGAAGGATCCACTTCCAAGTTCACTCGGGTTTTTGGCCAAATTCATTTCCTTGCCATGATAGGACTGAGGGCCCTGGCTTCTTGCTGGCCTCTCTCAGCTCCTTGCCCCAGGGACCTCCTAACATGGTTACTCACTTCTTCAAAGCCAGCAAGGGAGAGAGTCTCTAGAACCAGTCTGCTAGCAAGATGGAGTCTTGTACAACAAAACATAATCTCAGAAGTGACATTCCATCACCTTTGTCACATTCTGTGACTTAGAAGCAAGTCATGGGCCCTGGACACACCTGAGGGGAAGGGATTATATAAAGATGTGAATATCATGTAAGGTCATTGGAGGGTCAGTTTGGTTTTTGTTTTTGTTTTGTTTTTTTTTGAAAGATTTTATGTATTTATTTAACACAGTGAGTGAGAGAGCACAAGCAGGGGGAACAGTAGAAGGAGAAGTAGAAACAGGCTCCCCACTGTGAGACTCCACTGCAGGGACCCCAATGTGAGACTCGATCCCAAGACCCTGAGATCATGACCTGAGCCGAAGGCAGACGCTTCACCAACTGAGCCATCCAGGCGTCCCAGGAGGTCAGTTTAGAGTCTGTCCACCACACCTTCCAAGGCTTCATAAGTGTGCAACCTGTGCAACTGCCCAGCCCCCCTGCATATAAATGGGCCCCGCAGTTGCTTTAATGCTTTGCTCTTGTCTTATTCAAGTTCTTAATAATCTTTGATCAAGGGGCCCCTCACTTTCATTTGTAGCCAGTCCTGGCCAAGGGGTCCAAAGAGCTCAGAAAGCCAGATAGAGCACTGCTCCAGGTGGTGACAGGAGGGCCAGCTCGTCCCCTGGGGCATCTCACCCTCTTGACATTTAAACCGCTGCCATTTTTGGCAAGGAACATAGGCGCATTTAAACATCTTCAGGAAAAAAAAAAATGCTTTCCCATTGAAGGGTTCTCGTGATCTAGGTACTTGTTACTCACATTGTGGTCCTTAGAGCAGCAGCAGCCTTGACCATGAGCTTGTTAGAAATTGCTGACCTTCAAAATAGAAATTATTTTACTAGCAAAAATTAGTTTATTCTATTCAGGAATAGCAGAGAATTGCAACTCAGGATGTGCAAGCCAGGGCAAAAACTACAGACAAATCCCACAAACAATAGGGAGGAACGGTGTTTTATTAAGAAGGAAGATGTGGGGAGGGGTCGTTTTGAAGGAAAGTCCATTGGAGAAAAACAAGAATTCAGAGTGGTGAGGATTTCTCATTGGCTGTGTTACTGGCGTAATGGATTTCTTTCTTTCTTTCTTTTTTCTTTCTTTCTTTCTTTCTTTCTTTCTTTCTTTCTTTCTTTCATTCATTCTTTCTTTTTGAAAGAGAGACAGAGATAGCGAAAGCACGAGCAGGGAGGAGAGGGAAAAGCAGATTCCCCACTAAGCAGGAAGCCCAATGTGGGGCTCAGTCCCAGGACCCCAGGATCATGACCTGAGCCAAAGGCACATGATTAACTTACTGAGCCACCTAGCCGCCCCTGGGGTAATGGATTTCTTATAGGAGAAGCACAGGACATCTTTTCCTGTTGGGGTCTGTAATTGACAATTCTCCCTGTAATTGACATCATGTGCTATGGCATGAGAGGTCCCCCCTCTAGCTTCCAGACTCCATTTTAATGAGGTTAAGAGACATAGATATGGATAGATATTCCATTATAAATATATAGATATTCCATTATAGATAAATATAGTATTATTGGAATACACACACACACACACACACACAGATTATTATTCAGCCTTAAAAAGAAGGTAATCTTGGGGCACCTGGCTGGCTGTCAGTAGAGCGTGCAACTCTTGATCTTGGGATTGTAAACTCGAATCCCACATTGGTGTAGAGATGACTTAAAATAAAATAAAATCTTTAAAAAAAGGTAATCTTGTCATTTGAAACAACAGGGATGAACCTGGAGGTCATTATGCTAAGTAAAACAAACTAGACACAGATAGATGAATACTGCATAATCTCACTTGTATGTGGAACCCAAAAAAAAAAAAAAAAAAAAAGGAACTCTTAGAAGAAGAGACTAGATGATTACCAGGGGATAGGGGGATGGGGAGCTGTTGATCAAAGGGTACGAAGTTTTAGATATGGAAGATGAATAAGTTACAGGGATCTAATACACAGCATGGTGACTATAGTTAACAATACTGCATGGTACACTTGACATTTGCTAGCAGAGTTCATCCTCTTTGTTCTCAACGACAATGACAAAATGGGTACTATGTGAGATGGTGGATATTTTACTTAGCTTGATTGTGGTAATTATTTCACAATGTATGTATATATCAAAACATCACGCTATACACTTAAAATACATACAATTTTTATTCATCAATTATTCCTCAATAAAGCTAGGAAAATAAAGAAACCGGGGAATGACTTATCATGCTATCAGATAGTTTTAATTTCCCATGTAACTCTGCGAGGGAGGGTACTCAGTCTGGTCTGTCCCTCTGTTGACCGTGAACATCCTTTTATGTTCCTGATGGGGGCGGGGGGCAACTTTCAGTCTTTCACCACTAAGTATGATATTAGCTGTGAGTGTGTGAATGCAAACACATGAGTGGAGGGAGAGGAAGAGGGGGAGGGAGAGAATCTCAAGCAGACTCTACACTGAGCATGGAGCCTGACGCAGTGCTCAACTCACAACCCTGAGATCATGACCTGAGCCAAAATCAAGAGTAAGATGCTGACTGACTGAGCCACCCAAGCGCCCCCAGTTGAATTTTTTTTTTAAGTAAGCTCTATGTCCAATGTGAGGCTCAAACTCATGACTCTGAGATCAAGATTTGCATGTTCTACCAACTGAGACAGCAGGGCACCCTTAATCATATTTAACTTTTAGTTTTTATACTCTTTTTGGAACCTGGGAGGACCCATGGCCACGACCCTCTCCCACACCATACATACCCTATGCTCACACCAACTGTCCCAGGCTCAGCAGCCATGGTGGTTGTTATAGTACTTTATTAAGCAAAGAAATGGAGTTGTTTTCAACATCTCCTCTAAGGGAGGAAGTTCAAAAGGGCTGAGCCAGCAGGGCCCTGCAGGTTGGGCTGCTTCTACTTGAACTTCTGCAACAACTCACAGATCTTCTCCTTGACCATTGGATCCAATGTTGAACAGTCCCACTCTGCCAACTTCATCAGCCGGTCATGGGCCTCCCAGAAGAGGCCAGAGCCAATAGCCAGCTCCACCCTCATGCGCCACTCAGCTAACTTGGAGCTACCGAGGAAGACGTTATACTTGCTTCCCATGGGCTGTACATAGACGAAGAGGAAGGAGTGGTCAACCGGAAGAAGGAGGGTGATGGGGGGAGACGAGCCCCACCTGGGTCCCCTCCTACAGCCTTGGGGGTCTCCCCATCTGCCTCCCACAAAGAGTGAGTCTGTGACCCACCCCACCCCCAGGCCTGGGCAAGAGGTCAGATGCTATGTGATCGACGTGGGGTGAGCATTGGAAGATCAGAATCTCCAGGGTTCTTGGCCACTGCTCTTGCTCCAAGGTTCCTGAGTCCCTCTCGGAGGTGACACCCGGCCCAGATGGCTCCCACCTCTCCAGCATAAACTTTCTATGGGTCTTGCCTTCTACCAAGAAATCTCTTGTTCTCAGATGAGGGTGGGAAGAATTCAGTTCTTTTTCCTCTACATTGAGCTTTCCTCTGTGATCAGGCACAGCAGGCAGTCTAAGAAACATGGACCCAAGAAGCTTGGGGGCCCCAAAATGGGGTGGGTGTGGGTGAAATGTAAGGGGTAGGATGTGAAATGTAGGGGACCAAGCCACCTGGGACAGAAAAACTGAAGCGGTCTTTCCTGGTGACAGTCTGCCCTGCGCCCTGACCAGGGACTAAAGGGGACACTTGGCTTACTGGCCAGACATTATGTTGGCCTCTCAAGACATCGGCCAGGGTCTAAACTGGCCATCCTGCATACCAGCTAGGTCAGAACTGGCCACCCTCCCCTGCACATAGAAACCACATAAATGACCCACACCCGGGTATGTTATGCCCCCCAAATGCACAGTGGATGCCCCTCAGACCCAGAGCTGTGGGAGCTGCCTTGTATAGCTGTTAGTCTGGAGCTCTAGGAAAGAAGCACTCGGTCGGAAAGACACTTTGGAGGCCTCTGTACACTTCCTGGAGAGTCCAACGGGAAGGGAAAGCATCCAGGATCCTGGTTGACTCACTAAGAGATGCTGTGTTCTTCTCTCTGTCCCAGGCCTGCCCTCCAGCCCCTCTCCATGCTGAAAAATCATTGTGAAGCATGGATAATCATGGTCTTCCTTGGTTCAAAATCTGTGCTTCCTGTTACCCCTGGGTGGAGTCCAGGCACCCCAGCCCCGGCTCTAACGGTCCTCCATGTCTCCTCCTTTACCAGCCTATCCTCAAGCTATGGCCCCAGTGGTCACAGAGGAGTCTCACCTGTGCCCAGGCTCTGTGCCCCCACCAACCCCACTCCACACCTGCATCATCTCCACCAGGGCCACCAGGTCGGCCAGTGAGATGTGGTCCCCAGTGATGAACATCTTGTCCTGCAGAAACTTCTCCTCGAAGAGCTGCATGCTGTTCCTCACCTCGACCAGCATCTGCTCTGTTTTCTCGGCTGGAACCTCCTCGCCTGTGATCATTGGGATCAGCAGCTGGCCAGGGTAGGGGAGGGGTGGGAAGAGGAGGCTGCCCTCTAGTTCCCATCTGACCCTCCGGTCTTCAGCCTCCTTGTCTGCTGGAAAAATGTTGAGCAGAACCAAGGGCATAAAGTAGATTCACCTCTTTTAGTGGCTCTGGTTGGTAGAGGTCACCTAGGGCCATTGTTCAGGGGAATTTCGAGATCCCAGCAGGAAGGAATCCTGTGATTGGTTAATGATGTCCATCATAGGCACGAGATAAGAAGTAAGGGTACATATACGGGCTATTGGTCATTTTCAGATTTGGTGGTCTCTATGGGCCCTTGGACGCTGGTGTTTTCTCATCTGGAACGAAATTTCTGGAATCCTATCCCAGCTTGAGTAATATCAACCCCTCCTGCGTGCCCTTCCCTTTGTTTTTACAAGACTTTTTCATACCCAGTGGCTCATTCCACACTCCTATCAGCTCTGTAGGGCAGGCAGGAGAGAGAGCCAAGGAAATGAGGCTCAGGAAAGGGGAGGGAGACTTGCTTGAACTCATTGGTGGTCAGCCCTAGCCTTGGTCCCGCTCACCTTGATCCAGAGGATCTTGGTCATGGGCAGCTGAATGGCAGTGTGCTGCCAGGCCATGAACTCATCCACGAGGGCACGTGTGTGCAGGTCTGGTGGGTACCAGTGTGAGGGTGTGCTGTACTTGCGGCACAGGTAGAAAAGGATGGCCACACTGTAGAAAGGGAAAGCCAGGGGCACTGCTCTTGCCTTCCCCAATCCTATTACGCCCACCACCCCAGTGTGGCCTGAGTCCAATGCAAGACCTCCAGCCAGAGGTGGGCTCTAGGCACTGACATTCTCCTAGGGGAAAGATAAGCCCAAGGGGTGCCAAGAAAGGCAGGCAGTCCACCAGCGAGTGCAAGAAGAAGGCCAGCAGGGTGAATGGATGTTGGTGGATGGCATCAGGAAGGGCAATCTCAATGGGGAACAACATGTGCGGGAATTCAGGGGTAAGAGGTAGCAATTTGGAGAAAAGGAAAAAGTGTATCCAGAAGAAGGGTGGGGAGAATGGTCAGAGACAGTGAGGCCACCCAGGGAGGCCCCCGGAGATGCAGGAGGATATGGACTTAATCCTCAAGGTTATGGTTATGTAAGCAGGAGGGTGAAAAAATCTGCCTTGAACTTTAGAAAGATCCCTCTGTCCTACAACTCAATAGCAAGAAAACAAATAATCCAACCAAAAATGGGCAAAGAGCCTGAGGACACATTTTTCCAGAGAAGACCTCCACATGGCCAGCAGACACATGAAAAGATTCTCGACGTCACTCACCAGCAAGACAAAACCACAATGAGATATCACCTCACACCCGTGATAATGGCTGCCATCAAAGGGACAAAAAAATAACACATGTTGGCAAGGACGTGGAGAAAAGGGAACCGTTCTGCACTGTTGGTGGGAATACAAACTGGTGCAGCCCCTGTGGAAAACAATATGGAGGTTCCTAAACAGAACTATTACATGATCCAACAACTCCATTTCTGGATATTTATCTGAAGGAAACAGAAACACTCTAAGGAAAAGATATCTGCACCCCCACGTTCACTGTGGCATTATTTTGAAGAGCCAAGACAGGGAAACAACCTAAATGTCCATCGATGAATGAATGCATAAAGAATGTGTGGTGTAAATATACAGTGGAATATCATTCATCCATAGAAAAGAAGGAAATCCTGCCATTTATAACAACATGGATGGAGCTTGAGAGGTTATGCTAAGTGAAATAGGTCACGCAGAGAAAAACACAGTGGGATCTCATTTATATGTGGAATCTAAACAAACAAACAAAAACAAAGTCATAAATACAGAGAACATATTGGTGATTGCAGGAGGGGGGCAGGGGGATGAAATGGATGGAGGGAATCAAAAGGTTCAGACTTGCAGCTATAAAATAAGTCACAGGGATGTAATTGTGACCCAAGTTAATAATACTGTGTTGTAGGGGCGCCTGGGTGGCTCAGTCATTAAGCATCTGCCTTCGGCTCAGGTCATGATCCCAGGGTCGTGGGATCGAGCTCTGCATTGGGCTCCCTGCTCTGCAGGAAGCCTGCTTCTCCCTCTCTCTCTGCTTGTGTTCCCTCTCTCGCTGTATCTCTCTCTATCAAACAAATAAAATCTTTAAAAAGAAAAAAGAAAAGAAAAGAAAGAAAGAAAGATCCCCTGGTACTGGGTGGAGGGGTTCTGAAGAGGGCAGAGGCCACAGGGGTCTGGGGAGGGTAGAGACTGGAGGCCCCATTTGGAGGGGATGGTCTTGCTCTTGGCTGGCGGAGGGCAGGAAGGGAGGAACACAGGGTGGATACAGGCATTTGAGGTGTCTAGGACATCTGGGGCCCTAGAGAGTCCTGAGCCAGAGTCTGATATGACATCAAAGTCCAAGGAGCTGGTGCCTGCCCCATCCACTTACTCCTCCTCCCCCCTCAACACCGCCTGTGCAGAGTCAGCAGTGAGAAGGGAGCAGAGATGGGTGGGGGGAGAGGGAGGGAAAGAAGAACCTGGGAGGGAGGAGGGAGGCTCCAGAGGACCAACTCTATAAGAAGGGACAGAAATCCTAAATCATCTCGGCTGATCTCACGATAACCCTGTAAGATAGGTACCAGCAGGCTTACATTTGAGGAAACTGAGGCTCAGAGATACAACAAACTTCCCAAAGACACACAGCCCATGAGTGGCAGGATTGGGGTTTGACCCCAGCAGCCGGGCCCCGAGTCTCAGCCCAAGCCCCGCCACTATTCTTAACCACCTGGCATAGTGTGTGACCTGGGCCGGGCAGATCAGGGAGGTGGAGAGGATGGATAGAGTCAGGCGGGGAGGAGATCGAATTGGCAGTGGAGGCGAGAGGATGGTCCCCACTGAGGGGCAAGCAGAGGCTTGCCTCACTGGCCCAAAGCCCCTCCTCATTTTGTGACCTCTGGGAATATCACCCTTGGGGGCCAATCCTGGGTCATGACTATTCTGGGCAGACCTGCCGGTGGCTCCCAGTCCTGACTGGTTCCTCCCACGGTGTCTGCAGCCTGTGCCACTCCGCCCGAGCTCACAGCCCCCACTGCCACACTCTGTGTCTCCATCCTGCACCTTGAGGCTAGGGCCCCCGATGCTCATTCTTGGCCTCAGCCTTCCTGGCTCCCCCACTGGGAGCACCAGGACCAAGTGGGGCCCACCACCAGCATATTCTTGAACTCTTCTTGCCTCAGACCAGAGCTCGCCATGCCTGGAGGAGCCCCATCTCTTGGGGGGCGGGCCCCCGGCTGGTATCACAGTTCCTGGGATGACCCTGGAGTGGGCACCTGGCCTTCTGTCTACCTAGCATCCTCTCCCCAACTCTTCTTGCAGGGACCTGCTCTGTCATATTTAACCCAGTGATTCTAGGGGTGGGGGGGCTGCCAGTCAGGGTTCTCAGTACCCCAGCCAGTGAGTGGTCCACGGGCAAGCATGCGGCTCAGACCAGGCCCATGCATGTTGTGGGAACATCAGATACCCTGAGAAGGAGGGGCTGATCCTTTCCCAGACAGGTGGATAGGGAGATGGGCAGGGGAGATTCTGCCCATCTGGGCTAGGCCCACATTCCCCTAGCTGGAAGGGGTGGGGAGGTGAGGGTCACTGGAGCCAGTGGGGCTCTCCTGCCACCAGCAGGCCCAAATCGGGGCAGCACACGTAGGGGCTGAGGCTCAGTCTCACTGGTTCCAGAGAGTGGGGCCACCACCCTAACAGGCCCAAGGGACAGAGCAAGGAGCCAACAAGGATGATTTTCAAATCTTAAAATGTAAAGCAGTTTACCCTGCTAGGTTTCAGACTTGCTTGGGATGCATGAGATTTTGATTTTCCCTTCCTATTTCTCTGTTAGGGAATGGGAATATCCATCCTGTGATGTCCTCGCATTGTATTTTTTCTATTGTTATTTTTTAAGTAATGTCTACAGTACCCAATGTGGGGCTTGAACTCAAGACCCTGAGATCAAGTGTCATATGCTCTACCGACTGAGCCAGCCGGGCACCCCTCCCCATTGTATTTTAGAAGCAGGACAACTTGTCATCTGGTTTCCCAGGTTCACAGAGAGAGCAGAACTTTGCCCCAAGATGAATCATACCCTGAATCTCACCCATACCTGATTTGGATAATGTAGATGGTGGCATTTTGGGCTAAGAGTTGACGCCAGAGTGATTAAGACTTCTGGAGATGCTGGGACGAGGTGGATATATTTTGAACATGGGAAGGATATGAATTTGGGGGGCCCAGGAGACACACTGCTATGGGTTGAACAGTGTCCCCCAAAGATGTGTTGCAATCCTAACGCCCAGGACCTCAGAATGTAGCCTGATTTGGAAATTGGGTCTTTACAGAGGCAATCAAGTTAAAATGAGGTCTTAGAGGGGTGCCTGTCTAGCCCAGTTGAAGACCACGTGACTCTTGACCTCAGGATTGTGAGTTCAAGCCCCACACTGGGTGCAGAGATAACTTAAAAACATAAAAGTAAAAACAAAATGAGGTCTTAGAGTGGACTCTAATCCCATATGACTTGTGTTCTTACGAAATGGGGAAATTTGGACACAGAGACACGCACGGATGGAAGGCAAGATGGCGGTCTCCCAGCCAGGAATGCCTCAGGCTGCCAGAACTAAGACAGAGGCCTGCAACAAAGCTTCCCCAGACTCCCCAGCATGGCCCTACCCACACCTCAATTTTCACTTCTAATGTCCAGAACCGTAAAAAAAAAATACATTTCTATTGTTCTAAGTCATTCAGTCAGTGGTAATTTGCGACAGCAGCCCTAGGAAAATGATCCAGGCCCCGGGCCCCGACCCCGAGGTCCTGTGGTCCACTTGAAAGATGTACTTTAAACTTACAACACCGACTCGGAAGCAGCCTGAAAAACACTCAACCCCAAATCTTACCAAACCTCTATTTCCAATGACCAGTTTACAGGAAATGAAAGGATGGGAAAACCTTGTAAACATGACACCATGAGAATATGATCGGCAAAACTCAGACTGTGGGAAACTCCACAGGACAAAGGACTCGGTTTCTTCAACCACGACAAAAACACAAAGGCAAGGGGCGCCTGGCAGGCTCAGTGGGTGGAGCGCACAAATCTTGATCTCAGGGTCCTGAGTTCAAGCCCCAAGTCGGATGTGGAGACTATTTTAAAAAAATGCAAAGGCAGGGGCGCCTGGGTGGCTCAGCCGGTTAAGTGTCTGCCTTCAGCTCAGGTCACGATCTCAGAGTCCTGGGATCAAGCCCCGTGTTGGGCACCCTGTTCAGCCTTAAAAAAAAAAAAAAAGCAAAGGCAAAAAAAGTGGGTCATGGAGGGGGCTATAGATGAAAAGGGACCCTAGAGGCACATCACCAGCTACAATACTTGGTAGTTTTTTCAGAGCCAGATTCAAATGTACAAGCTACAGAGAAACTCTCTGTGAGATAATCAGAGACTTTTGAATACAAACAGGGTATTTGTTGAAATCCAGGGATTATTATTAATTTTACAAGGTGTCATCAGGGTATTGATGCTTTTTTCTTTTTTTTTTTATGATTTATTTATTTGAGAGAGAGAGCGCATGTGTGCGAGGTGGGGGGCAGAGGGAGAGGGAGAGAGAGAATCCCAAGCAGGCTCCATACCCAGTGCGGAGCCCAAGGTAGGGCTCGATCTAACAACCTTGAGATCATGACCTGAGCCGAAACCAAGAGGCAGATGCTTAACTGAGCCACCCAGATGACCCCTGATGCTTTTTTTTTTTAAGGGCCCTTATCTCTTAAGAGTATATTCCTAAACATTTATGGATGAAATGATGGGGTGACTGGCAGGCAGGGGAATAGAGTGGGTTACAGGTGACGGAAAAATGGGCTCCCCAAGTGGACCACTGCTGGAATGGGGTGATGGGTACCATGCTGAGGTCGCTATGCTCCTCATTAGTTGGTATTCATTCTACTTTGGTGTACATATAAAATTGTTCACAGTAAATAAAAAATAGGTCAGCTCTGCATGGATCTCCGGGAGGAACAGAGACAGATGATGGGGTGGGGGGCCCCAGGGAAGACTTACCTTTCAGATAAGACAAATTTTCCATCTTTGAGGCTAGGTAGCTTCTTCAGGGGGTTAATCTCTATGTATTCCTTGCTGTGGTGGTGACCTGAGAGGGGCAGGAAAGGGTCTGAGGGTGCCAGGACTCCAGGGAAAACCAGGTCTCCCGGAGGCAGAAATGCCTTCCTCCCCATTTTCTCTAGAAGGGGAAACAAGCCCAGAGGAATACCAAGGTTCACTTCAGGTCAAAGGGCAAGTCAGCTGGCTGAACAGGGATTAGGATTAAGTCTCCTGCTCCCATCCCAGGTTCGGTGACCAGGACCACCTGTTGGCTCACAGAAGTTGGGGGCCTCCAGCCCCCACTCCCAACTCAGGGCCTGAAGCCATAGCCCATGGAACAGCAGAAGCCCTAGAAGCTTGGATCCCACCCTCTACAGCCCCCTCTAAAAGGGCCAGGGCAGCCAGGAGCCCCAGCCCCTGCACACAGCTGGAATCCAAAAGGGAGCCTCTCACATGCAATCAATCTACGAGGAGTTTTGTTTTGTTGTCGTGTTTTGGCGTTTTCTTCAAGGTCGTTACTTTATTTTTTAACATTCTTAAAATTTAAATTCAATTAATTAACATATCATGTATTATTAGTTTCAGAGGTACAATTCAGTGATTCATCGGTCTTACATAATACCCAGTGCTCATGATATCACGTGCCCTCCTTAATGTCCATCACCCAGTTACCCCATCCCCCACCCCCATCCCCTCTGGCAACACTCAGCTTGTTTCCTATGTTTTAGTCTCTTATGGTTTGTCTTCCTCTCTGATTTCGTCTTGTTTTATTTTTTCCCTCCCTTCCCCATGATCCTCCGTTTTGTTTCTTAAAGTTCACATATGAGTGAGATCATATAATTGTCTTTCTCTGATTGATTTATTTCACTTAGTTTAATAGCCTCTAGTTCCAGCCATGTTGTTGTAAATGGCAAGATACCGTCTTTTTGATGGCTAAGTAGTATTCCAGTGTGTGTGTGTGTGTGTGTGTGTGTGTGTGTGTGTGTGTGTGTGTACCACATCTTCTTTATCCATTCATCTGTCCATGGACATCCCGGCTCTTTCCACAGCTTGGCTATTGTGGACGTTGCTGCTATAAACATTAGGGGGCAGATGCCCCTTCAGATCACTACATTTGTATCTTTGAGGCAAATACCTAGTAGTGCAATTGCTGGGCCGTAGGATAACTCTATTTTCAACTTTTTGAGGAATCTTGTTTTGGTTTTTTTTGGTTTTGGTTTTGTTTTTAAAGGTTTTATTTATTTATTTGACAGAGAGAGATCACAAGTAGGCAGAGAGTCAGGAGAGAGAGAGGAGGAAGCAGGATCCCTGCTGGGCAGAGAGCCCGATGCGGGGCTCGATCCCAGGACCCTGAGACCATGACCTAAGCCGAAGGCAGAGGCTTAACCCACTGAGCCACCCAGGCACCCCTGTTTTGTTTTGTTTTAAGTACACTCTGCTCGGGGCACCTGGGTGGCTCAGTCGTTAATCATCTGCCTTCAGCTCAGGTCATGATCCCAGGGTCCTGGGATCAAGTCCCCCATTGGGCTCCCTGCCCAGTGGGGAGTCTGCTTCTCCCTCTTCCTCTGCCCTTCCCCCTGCTCTTGCTCTTTCGCGTGCTCACTCTCCCCCAAATAAATAAAATCTTAAAAAAAAAATAAAGGTAAGCTCTGCTCAACATGGAGTTGAACTCAGTTTTTTTTCTTTTCTTTTTTTTTAAAGTAAGCTCTCTGCTCAACATGAGCCTGAACTCACAACCCCGAGATCAAAAGTCCACACATTCTACCAACTGAGCCACCCAGGTGTCCCATTCTATCAGGAGTTTTAACCCTTCCACAGCCAGCTGCCTCTGGCTGGAAACATTTCTGGGGCCAGACTCGCACCTCATTTCAGACAGCCAGGTCTCCTCCTCTATGTTCTAGAGACTTCTGCCTCGGCAACCTGAGCTTTTAAGAATCCCTTCCATGCTTGCAATAGTGTCGGAGACCAGTGCCCTGCATACCTCTCAGGGACTGTGTCACCCTGAGCAGCTGTGAACACGGTGGGGAGGATAGGTATGGACTGAAGCAGGAGCCTTGACTCAGATCCGAACGACCACACACCCTTCTGCAGCCTTTGCCAACTGATCAGAGGTGCTGCAGCTAACAAGATGCTACCCTCCCTCAAGGAAAAGCTAAGGGCACTGGATGGGAGACTGGGGGACGCTCAGCAGCTCTGCCTTCTCCTTTACCTTAGAAGAGCCTGTTCATCATAGCAGGGGAGAAAGCGTGGGAGGATGGACAGCCTACGATTCCCTTGGGAAACGTTTCTTCCCCTGGGGACTCTGATGGGGGGAGTCTCCTCTGTGTCTCAGCTTAGAGATAGCCCTGACCTTGTGCCCTGCCACCCCCCTCAGGGCCAGACCTATGCCCTGCAGCAGGGGATGCCTACCTTTCAGCAGATCCACAAACTGGAAATCGAAAGGAATGCTGTTCTTCCTAGCGAAGATATAGACAGCACGGCAAGATGCTGACAGCAGGTCCAGATAGAGCTCCAAGACCATGCTGAGATGCACGGTGGGTGCGCCCACCAGCCACAGCTGCCAGGCTCTGAACCTGGACCTATATGTAGCTTGAGCCCTTGGCCTTGGCCCTGTGCCCTTCAGCCGTCTCCCACCCAGGCCCAGGACCCAGCGTTCTAGAACTCCTTGTTTCATTTGGTATTGTCATGAGGCCAGGAAGCCCGGAATTCTCACAGCAACAAGGACTCTGGGGAAACTCAGGGGCAGACTAGGGAGAGGCCCCTGGCTCCGGGGCAGAAGGTGGGGGCCACCTGCAGCCCTGCCTTTCCGCTCCCTCTCGGTGCATGTGTGTGCCTATGGCCCATTTCAGAGAAGGACTTACACTTGGGAATTCTCAGGGCCAGAACTTCATTGCAGAACATGACCCAAGGGGCTCTTTAGGGTCCAGAATGAGGACGGGGCGATGAGAATGAACCACAGAGGGTTTCAGAAGCACACTTGGGGGTATGCATAGGTCAATCTAGCCTGAACTACATCTTGAAATGTTGGGAGGAAAAGAAACAGGAGGCTGGCAAGGAGTCAGGGCACTGGGGACAATGTCCCAGAGGTGTCAGGGGTGAGCCAGCCAGGCTGTGTCATGCAGAGAAGCCCAGAAACTTCGGACCTGGCTTGGGACTGGCAGCGGCCAGGGGAGATCAGCAACACCTGGCAACTCGGGAAGATAACTGGACCCACACGGAGAGGCTTGAGTGCTATCACTCGAGGCCGCATCATTGCGGGACATCTCTTGACCTCCTAGATTCTGCTCAGAAGCAGGGAGACCCCACCTCCTAAGGCCGAGTGAGGCTGGAGACAAGTGGAGGGCACACAGCATGTTTATTGTGGGCAGGAGAGAGCAGAGGACCCAGCCTGGCCACTCCCCTCTCAGCTGAGCCGCTCCAGCACTCTCTGCACCAGCTCCTGGGCCAGTTTGGGGTCCCGCTGGGCATCTCGGGGGTCCCGAGGCTGCAGCACAAGCCTGTGGGCATCCTGGATGAGCTCAGGGCCCAGAGCAGCCTCCACTCGGGCTCGCCACGCTGCCAGCCGGGGCGAGTCTTGGAAGATGTCACAGCCGACAGCAGTGGGCTGGGGAGACAAGGCAGCAGGAGCAGGGGACTCAGCCCTGGGCCCAGAGTCCCCCCCACCCACCCCAGAGGACCAGCAGGCAAGAGAAGCTCACCTGCATCAACTCTGTGAATGCCATCAGATCAGCCAGGGAAAGTTGCTCGGTGGCCAGGAAGGGCTTGGCGGCCAGGACCTCCCGATCCAGGTGCTGCAGAGCTGGCTTCAGCTTCCCCAACAGCCGGTCTAGCCGAACAGGGTCCACAGGCTGCCCCGAGAAATGGGGCAGGAGGGACTGGGGGCGGGGAGAATCGGGGCAGCTCAAACATCCTCAGCCACCTGGCCACCCCTCCTGGCTGCCATCCGTCAGGGATACCCACCCTGGGGTCCTGTATCCAGAAAGATTCTGAGATGTCATTCAGACTCCGGGGAAGGAGTGCTGTGACAGATTACGGATGTCTACCTGGGACACGGGACGAGAGGCTGTATATACACCAACGGGTTCTTTCCAGCACAGGGTGGGGCGGGGAGGCTCCAGCTCCAGCCCAAGCCTGCACACTAGGGCAGGGAGTCTCACCTTACACAGGTAGACGTTTGTGGCCGGCAGCTGGACGGCGGTGTGCTGCCACGCCAGGTACTCGTCCACGCGTGCACGGGCCTGCAACTCAGTGGGGTACCAGTGGGCCGCCGCCTGGTACTTGCAGTTCAAGTATAAGAGGATGGCGACACTGCACATAGGGGGCATCGGAGATTTCCCCAGCCCTCAGCGCTGGGCAGCCTCAATCTCTCACAAGCAGGGTGATCTGGCTGGATCTCTCTCCCAGAGCCACGTCCATTCCCACATCCCCACCAATGGTCATCTTCTTCCCATCAAACCGCTCCATTCCTCAAGTGCTCCCCCAGGGGCCCACATTTCCACCTCCTCTCCCTTTTACTACCCCAGCCAGCCCTCTGCCTCCAGGCCCCGCTCTCTGGCATCAGAGTCCTACTGAGCGGGAGGCAGGCAGACCTGCCCTGGACAACCTGCCTGAGGGGTCTCCCACTTCCCTCCCAGGTCAGTGCTCCCCAGAACCCCTTTCTTGATCCTCCCTGAGCTCCTGGTACTTGGGGACCAGTTTTGATTCTCAGGCAAGTCCTGGGAGGCGGTTACATTAATCCCCCATTTTACAGAAGAGAAACATGAGACACGAAGTTCTATGACCTGCCCATGGCAGAGAGCGAGGATATGGGGAACTGGGATTCAATTTTTTTAGAATGAGGCTATTTTCCTCATTCTTTCTTTTTTTTTTAAGATTTTATTTATTTGACAGAGAGAGAGACAGTGAGAAAGGGAACACAAGCAGAGGGAGTGGGAGAGGGAGAAGGAGGCTTCCCGCTGAGCAGGGAGCCCAATGCGGGGCTCGAACCCAGGACCCTGGGATCATGACCTGAGCCAAAGGCAGACGCTTAATGACTGAGCCACCCAGGCACCCCAGAAACTGGGATTCAGAGCCCAGTGCAAATCTGGAGCTGCCTGCCTCCTGACTCCTGGGACTGAGAGGCCGGGTTTGGGACATCCGGGGAGGGCTGACCTCAAGCTCGGATCTTTCTCAACTGGCTCCAGGTGGTCCAGGCCTGATTGAGTGACCTGTGCCCCTTTATCCCAGGCTGAAGGTACCAGCTTTAGCCCCAAAGCAGCCCCCTAGTCCAGCCCCTGCCTCCAAGCTGGGAGAGCCACACCAATTTGGAAAAATCTCCCAGTGAGAAGTCATCAGCTTTCTGCCTTCCTCCACCTCCCCCAACCTTGAAAAGCCTCCGCAGACCCCAGGACCCCATTACCTCTCCGCCAGCAGGAAGTCCCCATCTTTGAGGGCAGGTACCTTCCCCAGGGGGTTCACCTTCAGGAATTCACGCTTCAGGTGCTCCCCTGAGGGGTGGAGAGGATGAGTGGCTCAGCAAGTTCTGGCCCCTGGACACCCCCTCCATGGCGCCCAGCCTCATCAAGGCTCACCCCGTCCGAGCTCCACAGGCCGCAGCTCAAAGGGAATGCCATTCTTCCGGGCAAAAATGTAGATGGCCCGGCACGGGGGTGAGTACAGGTCCAGAAACAGCTCCAGCGGCATGGCTGCGCCTCCCACGGTCCTCACCTTCCCTCCACTCAGGTCTCCTCTGAGGGTGTGTTTGGCCTCCCCGAAATGGGGCCCGAAGAACTTTGTTCCCCTCCCCGAAACCTACTTCCTCTGAGCTACTAGCTGGGCGCCCCGCCAAGCCTCCACACCTCCTGGCCTCTGTGGAATGGAGGCGGGGTGGGCTGGTGGGCCCTTGTCACTGGCTTTCCACAGCAGGGTCCCCAGCCTGGCCCTTCTCCTCCTTCAGGGGTGTTACAAAGGCCTGGACACCCAAACGCCCTGTTGCTTCCCTCTGGCTGGGCCATCCCCTTATCTCGGCTTCCGGGCAGCCAGGGCGGCTTTCACAATCCTGGCTGAGGTAGGAGGCTCCCTGGCAGCAGACACACGAGGTTGATCTTAAGGCCTTTTGTGTCTTTCCTCCCACTGTGCCTGGGCCTCACAAACACACACACAGAGTCTCACACACACAGGCACGCACTCACAAACACAGATTCACACACAGTCACAAACTCACACAGTCACACACAGAGTCCCCACACACAGAATCACACATTCACACACACAGACTTACACAGAGTCACGCACTCACAAACACACAGATTCACACCCAGTCACAAACACACACAAACACAGAGTCCCACATACAGAATCACACACTCACACACACACAGACTCACACACACACAGTCACACACAGTCATGCACTCACGAACATACAGATTTACACACACACACAAACACACAGATTCACACACAGTCACGAACTCACAATCACACAGAGTCACATCACGCACACAGAGTCACACACTCACACACACACAGACACACACAGAGAGACACACACACACAGACACACACAGACACACACAGTCACACACACAGAGTCACACACACAGAGTTATACACAGTCACACACTCACACATACAGTCACATACTCTCACATAATCACACATACACACACAGTCACACACACACACACAGACTCACACACAATCACACACATATACACAGTCACATACTCTCACACAGTCACACACAGTCACACACACAGAGTCTCTCTGTCACACACACACACACACACACACACTCTCTCACACTCCTATGACCCCACCCCCACCCCCATCCAGGCCTCTCCTCTCTCCAGTCTGAGTAACCGTCCTGACATGCTGACGTGGTAAAGACATCTCTATTTATTTATTTATTTGAGAGAGAGCGTGCGCATGTGCACACAGGTGGGAGAAGGGCCAGAGGGAGAGAATATCCAAGCAGACTTCCGCTGAACACGGAGGCCCAGCTCAGGCCTCCATCCCACGACCCAGGAGAGCAGTACCTGAGCCAAAACTGAGAGTCGGACATTTAACCAACGGCACCACCCAGGCACCTCAAGGCATCTCTCTCCTGACCGTCATCCTCTGGTGCCCCCCACCTCAGGTGCAGCACCCCCACCCCCTGGGGCTCAGGCCAGCCCCTGGAGTCTTCCCTCCTCCTTACCCAGACCTGATCCCTCCGGCCCCACCAGCTCCCCTCCCAGCCCCTCTACCCCCACCAAAGGCCCTCTGTCCTAGTCTACCCAGCGCCACGGGGATTTCTCAAGTCCCAGTGAGATCCCATGCTCCCCTGCGCAATGCCCTCCCACAGCCCGAGTGCCCTCACCCCTGCAGCGCCCCCCCCCACCCAGTGTAGCCACACTCCCCAGCCTTGCCCATTTTCCTCCCTTCCTCCTGGACTCTCCTGTACCCTTCCTTCCTGTCAGAACCCGAGTCTTGAGGTGCTGAGGGCTGGGCTGTGGGCAGCGGCTCCATGGACCCAGAGAACAGCCAGGGGTGGGTTGGGAGCTGGAGCTTAGCATCCACGCTGGCCCAGGCTGGCGGGGTGGGTCATGGAGCAGATGACACCTGGAGCGGCCCCCTGGGGACTGAGCCAGGGCCTCCCAGGAAGCTGCCCCCGCCCCATTCTGGGACCTGAGGAGATCAGAGCCACTTCCGGGCTTTCCTGACCCATGCAAGGCAACTGTAATGTCTTCCCCACTGTTTTCACAGGAACTGAAATCCGCCAGGCAGGACTTTTAGGGACAAAGACCACCCGCCACAAACACACGTACTTGTAGGACATGTGACTTGGGCAGGGCTGTCCTCACCCTTGGTTTCAAGACAGTTCATGGTTCAGCCCAGCCAGTGAAGACCCTGTACCGCTGGGCCACTCTGATTGGATCAGGCAGGGTCCAGGACTGTGGCAGGATTTTCTGGGAAGGAGGGACTGGGAACAGGCACAAAGCTGACCCCTGCTGAGGCTCACGGTCCTTCCCAAGGAAAGTCTCTGGAAGCCACCGGTTGCAGAAGGAGCACTGCTGGCTCAGACTCTTCCCCAGGGAAGAGGGAGGGCCAGAGCTGGGCAGCTCCCAGGAGCCAGGCGTCCAGAGCTGGCCACGCTGGAGCCCAGGCAGAAGGGAGCGAAGCCACGCAGGCCCAGCCCAGCTGTAGATGGGAGGCTGGGCTCAGACCCAGAGCCGTCAGGGAATTCAATGTCTGAGACCTGTAACCCAACCCTGCACAGAGAATCCCACCCAGCCGGCTTTACCATATTGGACAGGGGCCCCAGCCATGCGGTACAGGGGAGGAGTCCGAGAGGGGCGACAGAGAGAGAGTAACCTGGAAGCAAGATGGGGAGAGGAGAGAGGGAGGAGGGCGGTGAGGAACTCTTCCGTTTGTTCACTTACTCATTCATTCACTCAGCCAATGGAGAGTGAGACTCGGAGACAGACAAAAAGCGGTGGAGGGAGAATAGGCTAAGAGACCACAGAGGAGTCTTTCTTATGTCCCCCAGCCCTCCAGCCAGGACCTGTGAGGTCCTCCAGAGGGATTGACAGCCTGTGCCAGGACCTTGGGGATGGGGCTGTGGGCCCCAGCACAGCCCTGCCCCCAGGTAAAGCCCCAGTTTGCTCCTGCCAAGCCATTCCCACCTCCCTCAGAAGCCTGCAGGCCTCTGGCAGAAGAAGTCTCTGCCGTTGAGAGATTCTCCTTCATGCTGTCCCCCACCCAGCTCTCCACACCCCACTCCACCATCCAGCGGTCAGGCCGTGCCCCTGGCCGGTCACATACCTGAGCAGCAGTAGTTCCTGGGAACTAACAGCCAGCCCTCAGCATGGCTCAAGAGCCTGTGCTCATCTTGCCACCATGACCTTGGCCTGCCAGCATGCCCTTCGCCATGCCCAGCTGCTGGAGAGTCCCAAACACATGCGACCTTCCTGCTTCCAGCATTAGCTCAGGCCCTTCCCTCTGCCAAGACCAGTTCGGGATTCAAGGTCATTTCCAAGAGTCTCTTCTCCTGGCAGGAGACCTGAGGATCCCACTACCCCCCTCCTTTGATGGTGCCCAGTGTGGCTAGTTCAGTGGTGGCCCACCCTCCAGGACATAACTGTCACCTACACTGAACTCACTGTGAGTGTTTACTGTTCATTTACATCTTATATTTTATTGCAGTGTCTTTTGAAAGCAAAACCATCCAATTGTGACCCAAAAAAGTAGCTGGTGTGGGTCTAAAATGCACAGGCTGCCTCCGCCCCCAACCCTCTGAGGGAAGATGGAAAAGGCCCAGGAAAGCAAGCAAATAGGAGGAATCGCTGAAAAGGAGCCCGCAGGAATGGGATCGAAGAGGGAAGACCCCCATCAGGGACCCCCAGGGCAGGATAGATGCAACATGGGAGCCGCTCAGGGCTCAGGCTGGGAATGACACAGGATGGGAAAGATGGGCTCCAAGCCCAAGGTTAAGAACACCATTTATTGGTTGGCGGTGCCATCTACTGTCACATCCAAGAACTGCAGCCACATAAGCTGCATGGCCTCCTGCGGGGTGTCCTGAGAGACTGGAGACCCTGACCCTCTCCCAAGAAACAAATCACTAGACAAAAAACAAACATTGGCAAAAGGAACTCTGAGAAACTTGAAAGTGTCATGTGCTTTGACCTATGCTGTTTCTGTTGCGTAAGTTCAATTTCCTAAATTTTGTGTTCAGGCACGTGGTCGGTGATGAGAAACCCTTGATTATAAAACAGAGTGTAGGGGTACCTGGGTGGTTCAGTCAGTTAAGCATCTGCCTTTGGCCCAGGTCATTGTCTCAGGGTCCTGGGATCAAGCCCTGGGGTCCTGGGAACAAGTGCCATGTCGGGCTCTTTGCTCAGTGGGGAGCCTGCTTTTCCCTCTCCCTCTGCCTGCCCCCTTGCTTGTGCTCTCTCTCTCTCTCTCTGTGTCAAATAAATAAAATCTAAAAAAAAAAACAAAAAAAAGAAACAGGGTGTAGTCTTTGTGATGATTAAGTTTGTGATGCTATGTTCTTTTTTTTTAAGATTTTTTTTTTTTTTAATTTGACAGAGAAGGACATAGCTAAAGAGGGAACACAGTAGGGGAAGTGGAAGAGGGGGAAAAATGCTCCCCGCTGAGCAGGGAGCCCAATGTGGGGCTCGATCCCAGGACCCTGGGATCACGACCTGAGCCGAAGGCAGATGCTCAACAAGTGACCCACCCGGGTGCCCCAAAGATGCTACATTCTTTCCTCCCTAGATCCCACTAGGATGCCAGTGAAACCGGTCACCAAAGAGTTAACAGGGCAGGTAGTGCAGCTCAACTATTCCCCCAAATCTGCTTGTTCTCTGTCCCCTTGTTTCCGTAAGATAACATTCATGCTTGACAAGTGATAACCAAATGTTAATTTAGTTGTTTTGCAGGAGCTCGAGGTTTCATAAGGAAGCCATCAGAACCCAGGACCACTGACTTCCTCTTTGAGCACAACAAAATGAAATTGACCCTCCCACACTCAGCAAACTTCCTGGGGCTGATCTTGAGTCATGTGACTCTCCTCCCCTTTACCCAGACCCTCTTTTGCTGGCCTTTATTTCTTTTTTTTTTAGACTTCTTTTTTTTTAGATTTTATTTGTGAGAGGGAAAGAGCATGCTCACAAGCAGGGGGAGCAGCAGGCAGAGGGAGAAGAAGGCTCCCCGCTGAGCAAGGAGCCAGATGGGGGACTTGATCCCAGGACTCTGGGACATGACCTGAGCCAAAGGCAGACCCTTAACCATCTGAGCCACCCAGGCACCCCTCACTGGCCTTTAAAAATCCCTGACTCTACCCCTTCAGGTACCAGGGGTGTGTGTGTGTATGTGTGTATGTGTGTGTGTGTGTGTGTGTGTGTGTGTGTACTTCTATTTTATTTTATTTTAGATTTATTTATTTATTTGATTTTAAAAGTGCATGCACGAGCTGGGAGAAGGGCAGAGGGAGAGAATCTCAAGCAGACTCCCCACTGAGTGTGGAGCCAGACTGGGGGCTCGATCTCACCACACCGAGATCATGAGCTGAGCTGAAATCAAGTGTTGGATGCTTAACCAACTGAGCCACCCAGGCATCCCTATTTTATTTTTTTAATCGCCTTCAGATAAATTATTTTCTAACTTTAATTCCAGTATAGATAACATATAGTACTATATTAGTTTCAGGTGTACAATATAGTGATTCGACAATTCCATACATTAGTCAATGCTCATCGTGGTAAGTGTACTCTCTATCCCCATCCCTTATTTCACCCATCCCCCTACCCACCTCCCCTCTGGTGACCACCAGTTTGTTCTCTGTAGTTAAGAGTCCGGGTAGTTTTTTTTTCTTTATTCATTTGTTTCGTTTCTTAAATTCCATATATGAGTGAAATTATATGGTATTTGTCTTTCTCTGGCTGACTTATTTCACTTAGCATAATACTCTACAGCTCTATCCATGTCATTGCAAACGGCAGGGTTTCATTCTTTTTCATGGTTGCATAATATTCCATTACACATACATACATACATACATACATACATACACATATCTTTATTCATTCATCTACCGATGGGCACGGGCTGCTTCCATCATTTGGTTGTTGTAAATAACGCTGGAAGAAACATAGGATTACATAGATCTTTTTTAATTAATGTTTTCATATTCTTTGGGTAAATACCCAGTAATGGAATGAGTTGACCATATGCTGGTTCCATTTTTAACTTTTCGAGGAACCTCCATGCTCTTTTGCACAGTGGCTGCACCAGTTTGCATTCCCCACCGACAGTGCATGAGGGTTCCTTTTTTCTCCACATACTCACTGACACTAGGGAACGTTTGAGGCTTGTCCCCTGTATCCTCATGTGGCAGCCTTCACACTCGATGTCTCACCAATGGGCTCTGCTGTGCATTGGACAGATGAACCTGGGTTTGGTCACACTAGCGTGAAATAGAAAGGCAGGAAGAAAGGAAAAGAGGAACGGGCTTTGGTGGGCACGTATTCAACAACTCAAGACATGTGGCTACGAAAGAAGAGTGCGAATGGTTGAGGTGGCGGGATTTTGGCCTGGCATGGCCCCCAGAACTCACATCTCAAGGAAGCCAGCGACAGCTGGGAGAGGTCAGGGGCCTTCGTGGCTATACCAGCGTAAGCCTCAATTAGGGTGGAGGGCTCAAAGGGGCTTATCCATCCATATCCCAAATACCATTCTTAGGTATGAGGGCCCTTCACAAATGACACAAAAAGGTCACAGGAGAAGAAGTGCAAAAGGCTCTGAACACTTGAAAAGTACCCAGTTTTATTTTAAAAATGTAAATCCCCAGGGAAGCCAGCATGAGACTCCTCTCCATCCCCATCCACCTGCCACGGTCAAGCTCTTCAGCACAGAGCACATGCGTGCATGTCATGTTAGGAGCTCGAGTGTGTCCTCCCCCCACACTCACATGTCGAAGTCCTAACCCCCATAGGCCCTAATCCAATCTGACTGGTGTCCTTATAAGAGAGATTAGGACCCACAGAGAGACACAGTGCTGTCTCACATGCACAGAAAAAAGACCACGTGAAGACACAGGGAGAAGGTTGCCGTCTGCAAGCCCAAGAGAGAGGCCTCGGGAGAAACCGACCTTGCCAACACCTTGACCTTGGACTTCCAGACTCCAGAACTGTGAGAAAATAAGTTTGTTTTTTTAAGCTCCCCACTGCCCCACCCCGCTCTGTGGTACCTTGGTATGGCGTTCCGAGCACACTAACAAAAACAATCCACAAGGGTTAGGATGACCTCCACAGACAGCAGTGTGGTGATATTTAGCAAAAAGGGCATGTGATCACAGAATCAGACCTTCAAATGCAGAGGACAAACTGATGGCTGCCAGAGGGAAAGGGGGGCAGGGGTGGGCAAAATAGGCAAAGGGGAGTAGGAGGTACAGGCTTCCAGTCACAGAATGAAAACGGCACAGGGATGAAAGGCACGGCATAGGGAATACAGTCCATGATATTGTAATCGCATTGTGTGATGATAGGTGGTGGCTACATTTGTGAGCCTAGCATGATGTGTAGAGTTGTGGAATCACTACACCGTCCACCTGAAACCAGTATAACATTGTGTGCCCACTAAAAAAACAAAACAGTGGGGCACCCAGGTAGCTCAGTCATTAACGTCTGCCTTCCACTCGGGTCATGGTGCTGGGATCGAGTCCTGCATCAGGTTCCCTGCTGGTCAGGAAGCCCGCTTCTCCCCCTGCTTGTGTTCTCTCTCACGCTGTGTCTCTCTTTGTCAAATAAATAAATAAAATCTTTAAAATCAAATAAAATACAAAACAAAACAAAAAAACCCAACCAACTTAGATAAATAAATATTTTGTAAAAATCATTCCATTTCCTTCCACCCCCCCCCAAAAAAAGACACATGACACCTTTAGCCAGCAATGCCGTTTGTGGGAGTGTCCCAAGCCATACTCAGCAGTGACCCACAGGGGCACTGGCAGTAATAGTCACAGATTACCGATCCATTAGCAGGAACGTGTGGCCATGTCATGGTCCACAGGTGCGGTGGCGGCTGTGCATTGTAGTAAAGCATTCATGAGCCGCTGTGGCAGGCTTGGGGAGACTCCAAGAGCTCATACAGGCAAGGTGCTCGGAGCAGGGCCTGGCACATCAGCAATTATACTCTGCGACTCAGCTGCCCCAACTCCTCAAAAATATATATATACATTCTCAGGACACCTGGGTCGCTCAGTCCATTAAGGATCCAACTATGGATTTCAGCTCAAGTCATGATCTCAGAGGTCATGGGATCAAGCCCCACATCAGGCTCCTCACTCACCTGGGAGTTTGCTTGTCCCTTACCCTCGCTTCTCCCTTTACTTGCTCAATCCCCTCCACCCCCACCCTATCTCTAAAATAAATAAATAAAACCTTTTAAAAAATGTTCTCTAATGAAATGGCCATGTGTCAAAATACTTCTCAATAACTAATATCTCCCAGACACTAGTGTCTCCTGCCCATCACCGCCCGTCTGCTATTTTCTTATTCAAACTCAGGATTCCATGAGAGAATGGCAGTGATGCCTCCGATGGCCCAGTCGGGCCTGCAAACTTGTTTTAGAAACCTGTTTGACAGTGACTTCAGCCCTTAAGACAGGATTCATCGAATTTAAAATCCAGTGGAACTGTCCCAGTTCGGTCCTAGTCGGTTTGAAATCCATTGGTGTTGGTTGCACTGAAGAGCGTCCCTGAGCACAATTTGCAGCTCATCAGGAAAAAAAATTCTCCCGGCTAACAACCACATGGGTGCCTCAGTCTGGGGGCCTAACGTTGATGCGAGACTGTTGTGTGATTTTATGCAGCTGGACCGTCCGGATTTCAGATCTGTATGTGTCTCGTCTTGTATCTCTAACTGGAAGCAAGACCCAGAGAGCCAAACAATGTGGCCGGAGATGACCAGATAGTGCCGGGCAGCTTATTGCTGGTTACATACGATGTTAGGGACCTTCACTATTTCCAAACCTGTCCAGCTATTTTCCCCCCAAAGCCATGTCCGTTGGAACCCATTCTCAATCAGCTCACGCTTACTTGGAGACAGGTCTCGGTTTGCGGAGTGCAGTTGAATGAACTGGCTAAGCATGTTGCGGGTGCCTTACGACGGACACTGTCTGCAAAAGAGAACCTAAGTACAAAGAATGTTTCCATTGTCATCACTGGTAAAGACGTGGTGTTTAAGATTTAGGATGATGAGGGGACACCTGGGTGGCTCAGGCAGTTGGGCGTCCCACTCTTGATTTCTGTGCAAGTCACGATCTCAGGGTCATGGGATGGAACTCCACGTGGGCTCCGCACTCGGCAGGGAGACTGCTTGTCTCTCTCTCCCTCTGCCCCTCCCCCCCACACCGCTTGCTCACTCTCACTCTCTCTCTCTCCAAAATAAATAAATTTTTTAAAAATTGAGAATGATGACGATGTATTTCCATTCCTGGAAGCTCTTGAAGAAAGACCACAGAGACAGGCTCAGCCTGCTGATGGAGCTGCAGGAAAGACTGGCAAAGCAATGCAACAGGAAGTGACAAACCAGGCTGGGTGTGTATTATCAAATATGCGAGGATGCGATTACACAAACCGATGACAATGATCTGTATTTAAAAAAAAAAAAAAAAAGATTTTTATTGGGCCCCTGGGTGGCTCAATCTGTTAAGCATCTGCCTTCAGCTCAGGTCATGATCCGAGGGTCCTGGGATCGAGTCCCATATTGGGCTCCCTGCCTGCTTCTCCCCCCTCTCCCTCTACCTGCCACTCTTCCTGCTTGTGCACACTTTCTCTCTCTCTCTCTCTATCAAATAAATTTTTTTAAGATTTTATTTATTCATTTGACAGAGAGAGATCACAAGTAGGCAGAGAGGCAGGCAGAGAAAGAGGAGGAAGCAGGCTCCCCGCTGAGCAGAGAGCCTGACATGGGGCTTGATCCCAGGACCCTGAGATCCTGACCTGAGCCGAAGGCAGAGGCTTCAACCCACTGAGCCACCCAGGCTCCCCTCTCTGTCAATAAATTTAAAAAAATAAAATCTTAAAAAAAAAAAGATTTTATTTTTAAGTGTTCCCTATGCCCAACGTGGGGCTCAAACTTACAACCCTGAGATTAGGCATTGCATCCTCTACCAACCAAGCCAGGCACCCCAATAATCTATACTTTGAACCCAAAGAAGCAAAGTGGTGAAATGTATGTTTCAGGAATCAGTCCAGATGTGAGTTTTTTCTCAAGCAACCTCACCAAAGCCATATAATGGGGCAGGTCTATAGAATCATGTTCTAGAAAGTATAGCTATCTGTGCTAATGTAAAAATAAGTGAATGGATGGATGGATGGATGGATGGATGGATGGATGGATGGATAGATAGATAGATAGATAGATAGATAGATAGATAGATAAATAGATAGATAGATAGATAGATAGATAGATAGATAGATAGATAGATATGTTTCTCAGAGGTTAGAAGAACAGGTCAAATGGGCAAAAGGGCAAGTGACTTTGCTCACACCCAGGGCTGCCGGAAACTGGAGCTAGCAGAAGCCAGATGCCTGAAGAGCCCAGGGTGGGAACTAGAGGCTGGCTGGGGGGTTCCTTTCAGCCAAAGTGAAGTTGTCATCCTTTAGGATAGGCACCCTTCTCAACTTGTCCCTTGGGCAAAATTCTCATTCAGATCATGCCTAGAGGAGGGATCAGGACACAGGGAGCTGAATGGGACCGGGGCCAGAACCCCATCATCCCTCCACCTCCACACAAGGCAGATGCTCTCAGCTACCCAAATCATCACACCGGCAAGGCTTGGGAGCTCCTGCTATGGGCTAGAGGTTCATCTTCCCTTGTCCTCCAAAGCCCTATGATGGAATCCTAACCCCCAAGGAGATGGTCTGAATCCCTGGGGAATGGGATAGTACCCTTACAAAGAGACTCCAGAGAACTCCCAAGCCCCTTCCACTACATGAGGACCTGGAGAGATGACAGTCATTATGAACCAGGAGGCAGGCTCTCATCAGATAGCGAATCTACTGACACCTTGATCTTATGCTTCGACCTCCAGAAGTGTGAGAAATAAGTGTTGGTCCCTTAAGCCACCCAGTCTCTGGGATTTTTGTTTCGGGGATTTTTTTTTTAAGACTTTGTTTATTATTTGAGACACGGTGAGTGAAAAAGAGAGAGAGCACAAGCAGGGGGAGGGGCAGAGGGAGAGGGAGAAGCAGGCTCCCCTCTGAGCAGGAAGCCCGATGCGGGATTTGATCCCAGGACCTCGGGATCATGACCTGAGCCAAAGACAGACGCTTGACCAACTGAGCCACCCAGGCGCCCCTCTGGTATTTTTCTTCTAGCAACCCATGCAGCCTAAGACACTGCCCAAGGTTCACAGGCAGGAGGCTTAAGGTGGTGGCTACGTTCTGATGCGACTGCCTTCCCTCTGGGTAAGGGAGGCTGCCAGGCACAGATGGAAGGAAGCCCAAACGTTCTGGCCTCCGAGAGGGAGGGGCCGTGAGGAAGGGGGAACCAGTTCCGGGGAATACAGAAGAAATGTCAAACCACCCGCTAGAGCTAGTCCACGTCACGGACTTGAAGACAGACGCCTCTCACCTAGCCCGAGGCTTTGTTTTAAGCCCCTCTCCGTCACTGTCAAGGATGTCATCACAGTTCGTTGGGGGTGGCCACACCTGGGGCTGAGCCTGGTGCTTCTTACCCAGGATTCCAGACGTCAGTAGAGTCCTGGGCCAATGCCTTCTCTTCCGTGTGGCTGAAATACCTCACTCGGATGCACCTCGCTTCTGCTAGGTAGCTTGGGACAGGGGCACAGCTGACCCTTTTTACCGTCCCACAAGAGTGCTATTTTGGTTAGGCATAAAATCTCCTGTGGGGAAACCCATTGTCCTCAGCATTGTTTTTCTATTCGAGCACTGCTGTTAAAATAGATGGAGACATTTTGATTCCCAGGCAGAAATGGCTACAAGGCTACAACTGACTACTGGCTTCTCTAATCTAGATGGTGCCATACACTGTAGGTATTAGAGACAGTGTTAAGCCTTGCCATAAAAAAACCCACCAAATACCATGAACTGAGGAGGAGGCCAAAGGTTCCTGACACTATCGACATCCCCACACTGAGGGGTCTTTGCTCAGGTGGCAGGAATTCTCCCATAAGTGCAGTTGAACTCTGTTTGCAATTTTCCAACACTCCTAGGACCCATGTCTTCATTCACCATGAGACAGCAGTACCCTCCAACTAGCGTCCTTTCTCCAAGGTCTGGTCTCAGCCCCATGGTTCTCTCCTCGGGGTTTTGGAGGCAGCAGCACCCTCCTCAGAAGTCTGACTTCCAAAATGTGTCTCCTCCAGCACCTACATTTTGAGAATTCCAATTTCCTCCCTTGGTCCCCCCCTAAGCCCTAGGGCTAGTGGCTGTCTCTGTGATAATCTAGGTTTTCTCTGCCTGTGAGTTCTATAATGTCCAGTGACCAATTCTTAATGTTTTTATTATTATTTTAATTTTTTATTTTTATCATTATTATTAAGGAGGCTCCCATCCAGCATGGAGCCCAATGCAGGGTTTGAACTCATGACCCCTGAGATCGAGACCGGTGCTGATATCAAGAGTGGGACACTTAACCAACTGAGCCACCCAGGCATCCCACCAATTCTTTATATTAAATTCTCTCCGTTAAAGTAACTGGTGTGGGCTCTGTCACACAGATCTGGGGGATACACACGGTGGCTTTTGCAACAACCTATAACCCCCCTGTTTTCTCTTATGCTGAAACCGGACTGGAAGACAGGAGTGCTTGTTAAATCTTCTGTGTTTCCCAGACTTCAAAAACCATTACCATAGCCCTTGAAATATCATCTATATCCTTTAGGAGCTTGCCATTCTAATGGATTTCTTACCATTTTTTTGCCCTGGTAACAATGTTATACAATGGCTTGTTATCTGTGAGGTTACTTGGATTAACTATGATGAGGGTTACTGGGACATACTTTTATTACATGCATATAATATGACAGTGTAATAGAACCAATCACTCTTGATCTCTTATTCAAGAGTCTGAGTCTTCATTATATATTTTTTAAGATTTTATTTATTTATTTAGAGAAAGAGAGAGCGTGCAAGTGGGGGGAGGAACAGAGGGAGAGGGACAAGCAGACTCCGTGCTGAGTGTGAGCTGGACACAAGACTCCATCTCAGACCCTGAAATCATGATCTGGGCCAAAACCAAGAGTCGGACGCTTAACTGACTGAGCCACCCAGGTACTCCAAGTCTTCGTTATTTATATTTTTAAGATTTTATTTATTTTTC
Source organism: Potos flavus (assembly GCA_028534135.1). NCBI lineage: Eukaryota > Metazoa > Chordata > Mammalia > Carnivora > Procyonidae > Potos > Potos flavus. The sequence continues at coordinate 57,525,482 of CM052889.1, read as the reverse complement.
AGAGAGAGAGAGCACACAAGCACGGAGAGTGGAAGGCAGAGGGAGAAGCTGGCTCCCCGCTGAGCAAGGAGCCCAATGTGGGACTTGATCCCAGGACCCTGGAATCATGACCTGAGCCGAAGGCAGATGCTTCACCGACTGAGCCACTCAGGTGTCCCCCCAAGTCTTCATTATATTTAAAAGACCGATAACATTTGCTGATTTTAAGTTGATTTGTTTTTCCTCATGCTACTGAATTTCCAGAACTCTTTATATATGGTGGGTTTTAGTCTCCAATTGATTATACCTGCTATACCTGAGAAGCAGCACTGCCAAGGACATCAGGTGTCCTACCTGTACAGAGCTCCTCCAGGAGTCAGAAACCAAAGACTGAGGCAAGATAGAAGGGATGAAAAAGGACAAGTAAGAAACTAAGAATGAATCTTTATGGCTAATCTCCTGGCCTCAGGGGATCCTGGAAAGACGAAGCAGCATATACGGATAGACTTCTGGGGAGGGCTTCAGGACTTTTTTGTTGACCGCCTGCTCCAGGATGTTCAGGATGGGACCATGGGTCTCCTGGAACAGCTCAGAACCCAGGAAAGCCTCCACTCGCTCACGCCACACTGCCAGTTTCGGCCGTCCCTCAAAGAGGTCATAGCCAACAGCCACGGGCTGCAGGGACAAGGATGGGAAAGTTACAGTGATACTGACGCCCCAAAACCAGAATCACTAGCACAGGTGATGGCCCCACCCCCCACCCCGCCAACCCCCACGTGAGGCCCAGGGAAACGTGGCCAGCCTCTGGGCCCATGAGCACCAGCATGAAATGCCACACCCAGGAGGGAAGCAGAAAGTCAGGGCGAAAGCACCAGTTCGGACAGAACCTTGCTCTGTGATTCTGGGTAAATTCCTAGCTGTCTCTAGGCCTCCCTCAGGAGGGATGCCGCCCACAGATGCCGCTCCACCTGCCAAGGCCAAGCTCACACCTGCATCAGCTCCTCGAGGGCCATGAGGTCGGCCAGCGACACCTGCTGGCCGCTGAGGAAGGCCTGGTTCCCCAGGAACTTGTCCTCCAGCTGCTGCAGCGCCCGGTCCATGGCCACCCTGTTCCGTTCCACCTTCTCCTCGGGCACGTGGGCCCCAATGAGTGGTGCTATCACCTGGCGGGCGAAGGGTGGGCTCAGGCCGTGGTCCCTGCCTCCTCCCGGGTCCCTGATGGTCAACAACCCCCAGACGGCTCTCCTCACCTGGGTCCACACGGGCACACCGAAGGTGCCACGGATGCAGTCCGAGTGCCAGCCCAGGTACTCGTGGACGCGAGCGCGGGCCTGAAGATCAGATGGGTACCAGTGGTCTGCCGTCTGGTACTTAGAGCTCAGGTAAATCAAGATGGCGGAGCTAGAGATCAGGGCCGGCAGGAACAGTGGCTGTGAGAATCCTGGCTCGCAGCCTTTTCCCTCAGCTGCTCCCATCCCTCAGTGGGGCTCTGGGGCTTCTCTGTACTTGATGGCCTCCCCTCCCATCCACAGTTCCCTGGGCACTGCCTCCTCTCTCTCCCCTGACTGTAACCTCCCGAATCTCCTTCCTTCGCTGTCGCCAGCATGGACGCTTGGCCAGACCGTCTACTTGGCCCTTTAAGAGGCCCATCTCTGTGATACCACAGCAGCCTCCCCTGTGAGGTAGAGATTTCACGTGAGGAAGCTAAGCTTCAGAGTAATTAAGTGACTCGTCCGAGGCTACACAGCTCAGAAAAGGCTCTCTGGGCCTCTGGAATCTTGCATCAAGCCCCCTGCATGTCCAAGTATATGGGCTGGGGACCTGGAGGGGAAGCCTCTCCTCAGATCTGTCATGGGAATCCCACAACAGATCCTCTGGCCATTGTGCCTATAGCCGTCTGACCTCTTGTCCTCTGCCTGCCTGGTGGCTGGCCCTCACCGTGAGTTGTCCCCTCAGGCCCTGGCCGACTCTGGAAAGTGGCCTGAGGAATCAGGAGAGGACCTTTCAGCTTCCATCTGTTGAGCCTGCTCTCTGTCCAACTGGACAAATGCCCCCATGTCCTCTTCTAGAGCCCCTCCATCTGGAGGCGGAGACGCCCTGGGGTCCAGAGGAGGAGGCCGAAGACAAGAGAGGTACAGCGCTATCTTGCATCGGTTTCCGGGCATCCCCGCCACCCCCAACCCCAGTTGTCAGCTCTCACCACACCTGTCCCTCTGCCCTCATCTGCTGCATGGGGTCTCAGAGGGGACACTGAGGGACAGCCAGAGGCCAGGGGGGCTGGGGGCTTAGGAGGAGGGAGGGAGGGAGAGCACCTTTCAGTCAAGATGAAGTCACCATCCTTGAGGGTGGGCACCTTCTGCAGCCTATTAATCTGGGAGAACTCCTTACTCAGGAGCTGCCCTGTGGAGAAAGAAGTCAAAAAAGGCCTTCAGAGCAAGACCCACAGCCGCTGTGCCCTCCCTCTCCCTTCCCCAGCGAGAACCGCAAGACCGGGCTGGGAGAAGAAATAGCTGGGGCTGTGGGGAGAGCTGTGTGGGGCCACAGCCGGGCCTTGGGACCACGAATGGGGTTGGCCTCCCTGCCCTGCCACCTCCCAGGGCGGCCGAGGGGTTTGGGTGGGCACAGCCAGGTGCTCCAGATGGGTGGAAGGGACTTATTTGGCCAGGCCTTGGGTGAACAGGGGGAAGGAAGGCAAAGAGGCCACGCTTAGCAATTCCCACGTCTAAACTGTCACAGGGTGGCCACCTCCCCAGGGCCTTTGGGGCTTTAGGACTTTAAATACAGGCTTTCAAGGCAGGAACTGTGAAAATCCAGTTCTGTATTTACTCCTCCTCCCACAGAGTAGAAGTAACATTATCCTCTTTCTCAGAGGGGAAAGCTTGGACCTGTCCAAGGCCACACAGCAGAGGGCAATCTCTGGTGGGAGATACCAGAGGAGAACAAAACCAAATGAAATGCAGATAAAATTAAATTTCCTTACAACTTGCAGCCCTTTGATAAATACCTGAGACAGGCAGAGCGTGACTTTCCTCAAAGAACTCACAACTGCCTTAATGTTAATGCTTTGCTAGAGCCAAAAAAAAAAAATGACCTTAGCTTGACAAAAGACAGACCTCCAGGATTCTGTTAGTCTTCTTAAAATCCCTTCAGGGACTCCCTTTATCTCTACTCACCGCCCCCCCAATTCCAAAATATATAACTAATCGCACTTTCCAACCCCAGTGAAGTTCTTTCTCCCTAAGGTCCCCATGCTTTAATAGAAACATCTTTTTTTTTTTTTTAAGATTTATTTACTTTAGAGGGAGAGAGAGGGGCACCTGGGTGGCTCAGTGGGTTAAAGTCTCTGCCTTCAGCTTGGGTCATGATCTCAGGGTCCTGGGATGGAGCCCGGCGTCGGGCTCTCTGCTCAGCAGGGAGCCTGCTTCCCCCCACCCCTGCCTGCCTCTCTGCCTACTTGTGATCTCTCTCTCTGTCGAATAAATAAATAAAATCTTTAAAAAATAAATAAAAAATAAATAAAAAATAAAAATAGAGGGAGAGAGAGAGCACATGAGGAGCAGAGGCAGAGGAAGAGGGAGAGAGAATAGCAGACTCCGAGCTGCGCTTGGATCTCACGACCCGAGCCGAAACCAGGAGTCCAACACTCAACCGCCAGAACCACCCAATCACTGAAAGCTTCTGGGCTTCAGAGGGCTCGGGCAGAGAAAAGTTAAATGCTTCAATTTGTTCACAAAGGAATATTTTGTCATATTCCTGTATATCATGGATATCTTTTTCTTTTTAAATAGTTTATTTATTTGGGGCGCCTGGGTGGCTCAGTTGGTTAAGCCTCTGCCTTCGGCTCAGGTCATGATCTCAGGGTCCTGGGATCGAGCCCCATGTCGGGCTCCCTGCTCAGCAGAGAGCCTGTTTCTCTCTCTCCCTCTGCCTGCCACTCTGCCTACTTGTGATCTCTCTCTGTCAAATAAACAAATAAAATCTTAAAAAAAAAAGTTTATTTATTTGACAGAGAGAGAGAGGGAACACAAGCAGAGGGAGTGGGAGAGGGAGAAGCAGGCTTCCCGCTGAGCTGGGAGCCAATTGCGGGGCTCGAACCCAGGACCCTGGGATCATGACCTGAGCTGAAAGCAGACGCTTAACGACTGAGCCACCCAGGCACCCCTATCATGGATATCTCAAAGTTTCCTTAATCTGGAAGAGCAAAACAGAGAACCAGCAATGTTTCAAACAAGAGTCACAAAAACTATCATCGTCTTCCCCAGTTCATTTAGTCCTGTTCTTAATTCTTGTTCAGTGTGAATGCAGCTTTTTTTTAGTTCTGGAAATTCTTATCCATTTTAGTTTTATGATTTTAAAGATATCAAAATCCTGTGTTTGTCAAAAGCCCCCCCCCTTTTTTTAGATTTTATTTATTTATTTATTTGAGAGAGAGACAGAGAGAGCACTTGAGTGGAGTGAGGGGCAGAGGGAGAAGCAGGCTCCCTGTGGGGCTCAACCTCGGGACTGAGCTGAAAGCAGACGTCCAACCAAGTGAGCCACCCAGGCGCCCCATCAAAAGCCCTTTTGGTGAATCTCCTTTAAGATGAAACGTGTTTTGCAAGAACATCAGAGCAATAACCATAAATGACAAAGACTCGAAAATGGGCTTGGCTCAAGATCTGGTATGAGTTCATTATAATATACAAGTTCATTGGGCACCTGGGTGGCTCAGTCAGTTAAGCTTCTGCCTTTGGCTCAGGCCATGATCTCACAGTCCTGAGATCGAGCCCCACATTTGGCTCCCTGCTCAGTGGAGAGTAAGCTTCTCCCTCAGCCTCTCCCCTGCTTGTGCTCTCTCTCTCTCTCTCTCTCTGTCAAATAAATAAAATCTTAAAAATTAAAATAAAATAAAATAAAGCTTGTGATTCCATAATACAAAGTTTCAATAAAGCACAAGGCCTGTTTATCAGTAGACCCAAGTATCTTCAGCTTCTCTGCAATAAGGAGCCAAAAGCACAAACCTACGTTCATCAATGCATTAGTATTTTATCTCATTTGGAAAAGACTTAGATATCCAATGAATTCAGTCCAATTTATCATCCAAGCACAACACTAATGTTTCAGGTTACCAAAGACTTTGAAAGCTATCTAAACAATTACCCATGAAAACTTGGAGACCGACAAAATCAACCATCATTTTAAGCCATCTTTTTGCTGACAATTGCAACAGAGATAATAGGAGCTTGTTTGACCTTCAGTAATCCTTGGTAGGATAAAAGTTTTACATTTAATGCTGCTAAGTCTAAAGATGTGTCTATCTTAATGAAATTAACACACTTAAACTAGCGTAAATACTGAGTATGTTCCACCGGCATCTACTTAGAAGTCAATCAAGTTGTTCCCCATTGTCAATTTTTACCTGGGACACCGGGTGGGGAAATCTGAAGTGGGTGGTGTAAGTCCAAGGGGGTGCTCCTCAGTCCTTGGCAGCGAGGCTGGGAGCAGGAACCAGGCATCAGGCTGGCATAGGAGCCAGTTATGCAGGCCACACCCAAGGTGGTACAGAAACAGGAGGAAGAGGGGATGCCCGGGTGTCTCAGTCATTAAGTGTCTGCCTTCCACTCAGGTCATGATCCCAGGGTCCTGGGATTGAGCCCCCGCATCGGGCTCCCTGCTCAGCGGCGGGAAGCCTGCTTCTCCCTCTCCCACTCCCCCTGCTTATGTTCCCTCTCTCGCTGTATTTCTCTCTGTTAAATAAATAAAATCTTTTTTAAATTTTTTTAAAAAGAAAGAAAGAAACAGGAGGAGGGGAAGAGGATGGCAGAAGAGGTGAGGTGCGGCCAGCAAGGCTGGAGGCGGAGAGATCCTTCGGTCAGGGTCCTGATTTATGGCCACGCGTACCTCCGTTCATTTCCCCTGTTTCCTACAGAACAGATCTAACTGGTAGATCATATTGAAGTTTAATGTCTCGTTAATGGACCATTTTTCCAGGGCGCCTGGTTGGTTCAGGGTGGTTAAGCCTAAGCATCTGCCTTCGGCTCGGGTCATCATCCCAGGGTCCTGAGATTAAGCCTCGCATCGGGCTCCCTGATCAACAAGGTGTCTGCTTCTCCCTCTGCCTGCTGCTCCCCCTACTTGTGCTCTCTCTCTCTTTCTCTCTGTCAAATAAATAAATAAAATCTTTAAAAAATAAGATTTTGGGGCGCCTGGGTGGCTCAGTCATTAAGCTTCTGCCTTTGGCTCAGGTCATGATCCCAGGGTCCTGGAATCGAGCCCCGCATTAGGCTCCCTGCTCAGCGGCAGGAAGCCTGCTTCTCCCTCTCCCACTCGCCCTGTTTGTGTTCTCTCTCTCACTGTGTCTCTTTCTGTCAAATAAATAAAATCTTTAAAAATAATAATATTTTATTTGAGAGAGAGAGAGTGCACAAGCACAAATGGGGAGAGGGGCAGAGCGAGAAGCAGACTCTCCGCTGAGCACGGAGCCTGACACAGGGCACAGGGCTCAATCAGAAGACTGTAAGATCATGACCTGAGCCAAAGTCAGATGCCACCCCCATCTCGGTTTTAATTCAATCAGGTACTGGTTTCAGCTGGCTCTGGGTGGGGGTTTCATGGCCAGAAGTGGCTAGACCAGAGATGTGAAGGGGATCCCCTTGGAACAAGGAGGAGGAAACTTCACATGGGAGTCTTTTTTTTTTTTTTTTTTTTTTTTAGATTTTATTTATTTATTTGAGAGAGAGAGAAGGTATGAGAAGCGGAAGGTCAGAGGGAGAGGCAGACCCCCTGCTGAGCAGGGAGCCTGATGAGGGACTCGATCCCGGGACTCCAGGATCATGAACTGAGCCGAAGGCAGTCTCTTAACCAACTGAGCCACCCAGGCACCCCTTCACACGGGAGTCTTAAGATTGGCAGCCGTGCTAGCGACTTAGGTGGCTATCCCATGCCCAAGAAAGACAACTTTGAATAAGAACAGGAGTAAAGAAGGGGCATCAGGTTTCTGGATCTTATTGCCATTCTGGCCAGGATACTAGCTTCCAGTGAAAAGGCAAGCTTTTTTCCTCCCCTTAGAGCAACCACGGGCTAGAGGATTGCAGCCTGAGCAATTGACATGAAAGTGTTCCAATAAGACCGTACTCCTTGAAAAGCTCCTGGAATGAAAGTAAAGGAAGAGAGGAGGAAGTAAGTACTCACCAAGTCCACACTGAGGCTCAGAGTCCAGATGAGAAGACTCAGGCCCCACGATCAGTGTCCAAAATGATGTGATTCGGGCTGGGAGCTAACGGTCAAAAAATAATTCTTGATGTTTTTGGGGCAAAAAGATATTTTTATTAAGGCACAGCACAGGACCCGTGGGCAGAGCTACACTGGGATTGTAAGGAGTGATTGGTTATATACTTTTAAGTTGGGAGAGGGTAAAGACAAAGGAAGTTTCCAAAAGAATTTCCATATGTTAAAATAGACGTACAAGATTCTGAAGGTCTGGCTATTGTCAAGCTAAGGTTGCTTTTTACCTCTAGCCAAGCACTAACATTAAGACATAGATCCATGGAACCAAATAGAGACTCCAGAAATGGACCCTCAACTCATTATGGTCAACTAATCTTTGACATATCAGGAAAAAATATCCAAGGGAAAAAAAGACAGTCTCTCCAATAAAGAGTGCTGGGAAAACTGGACAGCTATAAACAGAAGAATGAAACTCAACCATTCTCTTACACCACATACAAAGATAAACTCTAAATGGATGAAAGACCTCAATGTGAGACAGGAATCCATCAAAATCCTAGAGGAGAACATAGACAGTAACCTCTTTGACATTGGCCACAGCAACTTCTTTCAAAACATGTCTCCAAAGGCAAGGGAAATAAAAGCGAAAATGAACTTTTGGGACTTCATCAAGATAAAAAGCTTCTGCACAGCAAAGGAAGCAGTCAACAAAACTAAGAGACGACACACAGAATGTGAGAAGGTATTTGCAAATGACATTACAGATAAAGAGCTGGTATCCAAGATCAATAAAGAACTTCTCAAACTCAACACCCAAAAAACAAATAATCCACTCAAAAAATGGGCAGAAGACATAAACAGACACTTCTCCAAAGAAGACATACAAATGGCTAACAGACACACAGAAAAATGTTCAGCATTACTAGCCCTCAGGGAAACAAATCAAAACCACAATGAGTTACCACCTCACACCAGTAAGAGTGACAAAAATTAACAAGGCAGGAAACAACAAATGTTGGCAAGGATGTGGAGAAAGGGGACCGCTCTTACACTGTTGGTGGGAATGCAAGCTGGTACAGCCACTCTTGAAAACAGTATGGAGTTTCCTCAAAAAGTTAAAAATAGAGCTACCCTAAGACCCAGCAATTGCACTACTGGTTATTTACCCCAAAGATACTAATGTAGTGAAAAGAAGGGGCACATGCACCCCAATGTTCATAGCAGCAATGTCCACAATAACCAAACTGTGGAAGGAGCCAAGATGCCCTTCAACACAACATATGAATGGATAAAGAAGATGTGGTCCATATATACAATGGAATATTACTCAGCCATCAGAAAGGACGAATAACCACCATCTGCATCGACATGGATGGGACTGGAGGGGATTATGCTGAGTGAAATAAGTCAAGCCGAGAAAGACAATTATCAGATGGTTTCACTCTTATGTGGAACATGAGGAATAGCTTGGAGGACCATAGGGGAAGGGAGGGAAAACTGAAGGGGAAGAAGTCAGAGAGGGAGACAAACCATGGAAAAGAAACCGAGGGTTGCTGGAGGGGAGGAGGGAGGGAGGATGGGGTAACTGGGTGAGGGACATTAAGGAGGGCACCTGATGTGATGAGCACTGGGTGTTATTTGCAACTGGTGAATTACTGAACTCTACATCTTAAACTAATGATGTACTATAGAGTGGCTAACTGAACATAATTTAAAAAAAAAAGTTTAAAAAACTCATTTGTAGGTAGAGGCGCCTGGGTGGCTCAGATGGTTAAGCATCTGCCTTTGGCTCTGATCACGATCCCGGGATCCTGGGATCGAGCCCCGTATCAGGCTCCCTGGTGGGGAGCCTGCTTCTCCCTCTCCCTCTACTGTTCCCCCTGCTTGTGCCCTCTCACTCTCTCAAATAAACAAATAAAGTCTTTAAAAAATAAGATAAAATAAAAATAAAAACCTCATTTGTAGGGGTGTCTGGGTGTCACAGCTGGTCGAGCACCTGACTCTTGGATTTGTTCAGGTCCTGATCTCAGAGTCATGGATGGAGCCCCGCCTGGGTTCTATGTTGAGTGTGGAGTCTGCCTGAGACTCTCTCCCTCTCTCTCCACCCGTCCCGCCTACACACTCTCTAAAATAAATAAATACATTTTTTAAAAAGAAAAATATAAAAGACTGTGAGTTCTTGGAGGTCTCTCATACTCTGCCTGTCCCAAGCACTTGTCAATGGGCTACAAGTTGCTTGGAAATTTAATTTTTATCTACATTTCTTTTGCCTTTGTTCTCCTCATCCTGGGGGCTATGGGAATTGTTTGGAAGGAGAGGAAGCTGCAGGGCCCGAGGACTATGGACCCCTGAAGATCCGACCTGGGCCCACCTTTCAACACCACCGTGATGCACAACTTGAAGGGGATGCCATTCTTCTTGGCGAACATGTAGACCGCACGGCAGGGCTGGGACAGCAGTTCCAGGTAGAGCTCCAGGCCCATGGCGGTGGCAGAGGGACGGCACGGACAGAAACCCAGAACAGCAACGGTGGCAGGACTAGGGCGCTCCGATACATAGGGTGTCGGGCCCCGCCCCCCTGGATCCTCCACCTTTGGGCGAGAGCGCACTGCCCACATAGTTGCCCCAACCCTTGCCTATCCCGCCCCGCCCTCTCCCCAACCCGGCCCCAGCGGGGACCCTGCCAGGGCGCTGGACTTGGTCCTTCCGGGCTGCGCCCGCCCCGCGCCCGATGCCAGGCGTTGTGCAGATCCGTGTGCACAGAGCCGCTAATATTGCAGGGCTGGGCGGCCTGCTTGTTCTCGCGCGTCTGTCACCGCAGCTTGCGGGGAGGGGAGCGCTGGTGGGAAGTTTATTAGGGCGAACCCTAATAAAACTCACTAGGCAGACCGCAGGGAAGGCGGCGCAGGGTGGGAGGGGGCCGCACTGCCGAGAGAGGGGGAGAGAGAGCGAGAGCGAGAGCGAGAGCGAGAGAGAGAGAGAGAGAGAGAGAGAGAGAAGAGCGCAGGAAGAGCGGGGAGGAGGGGGCGCACCGCAGAGCTGGGAGGCGCAAGGAGGGGAGCGAGCGCGGGTAGCAACGGCGCTGGGCGTGGAGGAGGGCGCACCGCGCAGAGGGAGATCTGGGAGGAAAGGTCTCCAGGGGGGGCGGGGGGGGCGGGGGGGAGGTAGGGGGCGCAGCTTGGGGAGAGGGGCGCTCGGCGGAGAGGGAGACTGGGAAGGAACGGTCTCAAGATGGGGCTCCCGGCGGAGATGCGGCGCGGATGAGAAAGCCTTTGGGCAGGTTAGTAGGTACCTGCCTGCTTTTCCGGTCGCCTGTGCCAGAGATCCTGGCGGGTCCCGGGCTTGGAAAAGGCAGGGCTCGCGGACCTGGAAAGCCCACAACCCACCGATATCAGCTAGTTCTTTCAGAGTTTTGTTCCTGGACGCTGCCACGTGACGGAAGGTAGGGGATGACTGGGATGCTCTGCGCAGCCGTCAGGTACATGGAAGGAATCTTAGAGGTCACCCAGCGGGATAAGCATCTTTGCAGGTGTGTCCCAGGTTGGTAAGAACCTAGGCTGGGAGGCTCGATTTAGGAGATAACTTTCTACAGTCCGAGCTGCCCACCAACAGAGCAGAAGGGAAAATGGCCGGATCACGGGTCAGGGAGACTACAGCCAAAAGCCAAAACATCCCTTTTCCCTTTCTTCTTCTCACTCCTCACCCTACCCTGGATATGATCCCAGAGGTGGCTCTGAGGGTCTGGGGCCCTGCCACCCAGCTCTAGCCCAGTCTTTGAGAGTAACCCATCCCTCTGACCGGGGACACAAGCAGGTGGATCCGAAGGCTTCCTTGGGATACTTAAAGTTGGAATTCAGGAGAGAGGAGGTAAAGGGGGGGCATCATGAATGATGTGGGAAACAAAGGCAGAAGAAAAATTATTAAATTTCCTTACAGCCCACTGACAAGCCCTTGAAAAGGCAGAGTGGGGCACCTGGGTGGCTCAGTGGGTTAAAGAGTTTGCCTTCGGCTCAGGTCCTGATCCCGGGGTCCTGGGATCGAGCCCCGCATCGGGCTCTCTGCTCAGCAGGGAGACTGCTTCCCCTTCTCTCACTGCCTGCCTCTCTGCCTGCTTGTGATCTCTCTCCTCTCTGTCCAATAAACAAATAAAATCCTTAAAAAAAAAAAAAAGTAAAGAAACAGGTAGAGTGACATTCCTCTACGGACTCAACTGCCTCGATGTTAATACTTTGCTAAGGGCAAAAGGCAACCTTAGCCCCAACTCCAGGATCCTGGAAGCCTACATTAACGTATAAAAATTATTTTGGAAACTTCCTTTATCTTTAAACCCCCCAAGGTACGTGTTGGCAATCATCCCCCAAGCATATGGCCCACCGATATACATCTGAAGGGTCTCATGACTAAGGTTTTGTTAGACGGTAATACATGACCTTTTCCCAACAATAGCCAGCCCCCTCAAAGTCCTGAAAACCTTGCTTCCAAAATTCCTTAGAGACTTGCAGGTGTGTGGAAGGCAGAGTTTGTAAACCATGAACTTGGATATTTACTTGAGATTTCCAAGCAAAGTGTTCAAGACGTGTGGCCTGGTTTCTTCTTCCTGCTCTCACTCTAATGTGTGAGTGGAGAGAGTCATTGGGGGGAAGAATTGTCAAGCAAAAGATGAACCTGAACTTGATAATTTGGAGGAATCCTCAGATTGCAAGGACCTCTAAAATTAGGACACTTCCTGTCAGGAAAGCACAACTCTGCCTCTGTCCCGGAGGTCACTGACGAGTCTGATCCACGCACTCCTAGGCTTCTTTGGGCTTCAGGTGTGTGTAGTGTATGTGTGGGGTGTGGGGTGGGGGAGGTGGGAGCGCTGAGAGGGTGTATGGTGGTGTTGGGGGTGTATTTGTGTGTGGGAGTGGGGTGGGAGCCGTGAGGGGGTATACGGTAGTGTTGGGGGGGTGTATTTGTGGGTGGGGGTATGGTGCGTGTGTGTGTGTGTATGTGTGTGCATGCACACACACACTTGTGCTGGGAGAATGGAGGCACAGTACAAAAAACATGAGTTTGGGCGCCTGGGTGGCTCAGTCGGTTAAGCGTCTGCTTTCCCCTCAGGTCATGATCCCAGGGTCCTAGGATCAAGTCCTGCCTCGGGCTCCCTGCTCAGTGGGGAGCCTGCTTCCGCCTCTCTCTCTGCCTGCCTCTCTGCCTACTTGTGATCTCTCCCTCTCTCTGTCAAATAAATAATAAAATAAAATCTTTTAAAAAAATAAATAAACTTCCAGCGCTCAGTCCGAAGAAAGCAAACTCCCAGGCTTTGGATGAGATGTGCCTGCAAGCGGGGCCATTTTCGGCTTCTGCGGTGAAGATCCCCATGGGGCAAAGCCCAGGTGAACCGGTGAACCAGGCTCTGGAACCCCCTCCCATTGAAGTCGCACAGGGCATGCTTAATTAGCCCCAACGACAGACTGTGACAACACCTGTGAGATGTTGCCCACTAGGGAAGCTCATCAGAGACTCACTGCCCAGGATTTTTCTTGGGGGATGTTTCCCCAACCTGGCACATGTCCAAACACCAGACTCCCCAGAGGAAAGAATAAACCATATTCGTTGTGCCAACACTTAAGGCACAGTGAGTCATTCCTTATGGTCTGAAGACAATTACGGGAAGCCTCCCAAAATATACACCTATGGAGCGCCAACCTTGAAAGCAGGACTTTCAACAAATAGCCATCAGGCCTACTATATTATATTAGCTTTTCCATGCAGTTGACCCCTCCGTCCTTGGCCGAGGTGTCTTCCCGGCAAAATGATTTATTATCAGTGGAACCACACAGGACTGGATGAGACCAGGATGCAGCACTGATCCCAGTAATGCCTTTCTGGGGTCCTGGACTTAGCCGGTCACAAGAAAGCCCATTAACCATCAAGACCATCTGGGCTAGCCAGATGGTCTCCTCCTTCAGTTTCTGTATGAGCCTTTTTTAATCCAACCCAAGGCATCGACTGAAGCACAGCACGGCTCTGGTTCATAAATTGAAGGGACTCTGAATGCCTTCGGGGGCTGTCATTGAACTCAGGGCACGCACACACACCCCAGAGGGCACCCACGACCGCCCTGGAAACAAACAGCCCAGTATTAGGGCATCCCAAGTAGGTCCTGCATTGAGGCAGTCAGCCCCACACATGGCCTCCTACTGGGGGGTTCTCAGTCTGCGTGATTCAGCTCAGCCCCTGGTTTCAGAGGGACAGCCTAGGGTGGTCGGTTCCTAGCAGTTTTGCTTGTGGGTGACACTAGTCCGCCCACCTCCTAAGTGTTGGCCACAGCTGGAGGTTTTCTGTGCAGAAAATGCAGGAGCGTGAGTCACCCCCATCTTCCATAGTCATCACTTGCCAGGTAGAACCATAGGCTCCCAATCTGAATTTAAAGGACTCACAGCAGCTTGGAAAGTTTTCCTTCAGGAAAACGAGAAAGCTTCCAGGAACAAGGATCGTTAATGCCCTCCTCCCCTTCTCTAACTCCCTCACACCTCCTCAGGTGCCTGGGTTTTGATGTTTTCCCTTGTTGTAAAACTGCGGTGTCCCGGGTGCCTGGGTGGCTCAGGCAGTTAAGTGTCTGCCTTGGGCTCAGGTCCTGGGATTGAGCCCCACATTGGGCTCCCTGCTCAGTGGGGAGCCTGCTTCTCCCTCTCCCTCTGCCTGCCGCTCCCCCTGTTTGTGCTCTCTCTCTCTCTCTCTTTCTGTCTCTCAAATAAATAAGTAAAATCTTAAAAAAAAACTGGTGTCCCATTTACTAATCAAAACTTTACATCTCCTATTCTCATCCAGACCCATGTCCCCAAACGCTGTTTGCAAGAGGGACAAAAGCGTTTTCACAAAAGGACATTTTTGTACGACTTAACCAGAAAGATATATCACATTCAGGAAATGATCAGGACAAAAATCCTGAAGTTTCGACAATTTCAGATGGGTTTACATAACCTCCCACCCCTTTTGTCTGGATTATTTAACCAGTGAAGAGCCTGGAAAAGATTAATCTCTTAATGACAACAGCTGCCTTCCTCCGGTGTGTGTAGCAGGGAAAAGGGGGAGGGATGGAGAGTCAGAAGATTGGTGTGTTGCTGCAAACCGCCGCTCATCCAGAAAACTATTAGGCCATAGCAGTGAGACATCCCAGAGAACGGGGTCAGGAGTCCCATTTGGGCAAAGGGATCACAGTCCCTGGGATGTACCCTCTCCCGACTCTAAGCTTTTGGGGGATTCACACGCCAGGAACGCAGTCAGTCTCTGTATCTGAAATACACAGCAGAACAGCACATGGTCCAAAGAGAAAATAAGCCCTTTTGTGTGGACCCAGGGATGGGACCCAAGTCAGCGCAGCCAGCAACCACAATGTTTCCAAAGTTGTTAGAAAGGAAACAGCAGACTCAAAATAAAATCACTTGGCTAAACCTCATGTCAGCAAACCAAGACATAATATCTAACCTACCTGCAACTTTGACCCCCCCCCAAACCTTGGAATGTAACCATTAACCAGTCAACAGGAGATTACATAGTCAGCCCTAGTAAGATCTGCAAAACGGACCTCTTCTGTCCTCTTTAGAAGGTGACTTTGCCAGAAACAATACATTTTTGGCATAATTTCCTTTTCCCACCTCCTTTCCACCTTTAAAAAAACTCCTTTTCTAGAGGCGCCTGGGTGGCTCAGTCAGTTAAGTGTCAGCCTTCAGCTCAGGTCGTGATCCTGGGGTCCTGGGATCGAGGCCCTTGCTGGGATTCCTGCTCAGCGGGGCCTTCTTGTCCCTCTCCCTCTGCTTCTCCCCCTCCCCCCCCGGCTTGTGCTCTGTCTCTCTCTCTCTCCCTCTCAAATAAATAAATAAATCTTTATAAAGAAAGGAAGGAAGGAAGGAAGGAAGGAAGGAAGGAAGGAAGGAAGGAAGGAAGGAAGGAAGGAAGGAAGGAAGAAAAGAAAAAAGATAATGAAAATGCAGTGTAGGGGACAAGATAGATAGCCTTTGTTAACAAAGACAGCATCTCTGCCACACATTACTGAAATGTGTCGCTGACCCAGACCAGTGCCAAGTCATCGGTCTTGAAATTTACCCAATGGCTGAAGAACCCACAACCGTGACCCTCTTACCATTGTTTTTTTTCCCCCTTAAAAACTCTCACTTACAAGCCATCAGGGAGTTTGGGACTTTTTTCTTTTTAAGCTTTCATATATTTAAATAAATTTTTAAAATTTTATTTATTTACTTATTCGACAGAGAGATAAAGAACACAAGTAGGCAGAGAGGCAGGCGGAGGGAGAGGGAGAAGCAGACTCCCCGCTGAGCAGGGAGCCCAATGTGGGGCTCGATCCCAGGACCCTGAGACCGTGACCTGAGCCGAAGGCAGACGCCCAACCGACTGAGCCACTAAGGCGCCCCAGTTTGGGACTTTTAAATATGGGTTCCCAATGATAGGTGATGCTACGCCAATGGACAGCCCGTCTTTCTTCAGTGCGAATGCTCAATGTCAGTTTTTGGCCTCTTGCACTTTGGGCCAATGAACAAATTCTCGGTGGTTTGGTAGAATAAGCTGGGCACACCTGCTTGGGCTGCATCAAGCCACAGCCGACAGTATCAGATTTCAGCCCTGAGTCAACGCTGGGCAGTTAAGATTGGATCTGTGAATCAGGATTCCAAAAAAGCTGGTGGCTTTCCTTCAAGATGTCGTTTGGCCAGACAGTGGGGTAGGTTCCAAAACCAAACAGCAAGTAAGGTTTCCCTGAGCCCTTTTCACTTTGTCCAACTTTGAGTCTCAATTAACCCCCCCACCCTGGCCAAAAAATATGTCCACCAAGCTGGAAAGTGCACAGCCTGAAAGGATTATATACACCCGATTTTACAAGAGTTCTTGAGCAAACCAAACACCTTTTTAAAGACTGAGCCACCCAGGTGCCCCAAACCAAACACCTTTTTAAAATTCCAAACATGGGGCGCCTGGGCAGCTCAGTCGGTTAAGCGTCTGCCTTTGGCTCAGGTCGTGATTCCGGGGTCCTGAGATCGAGCCCACATTGGGTTCCCAGCTCAGTGGGATGTCTGCTTCTCCCTCTCCCATTCCCCCTGCTTGTGTTCACTCTCTCTCTCTCTCTCTCTCTCTCCGTCAAATAAATAAATAAAATCTTTAAAAATAAGTAAGTAAAGAAAGAAAGAAAGCTCTAAACCTGTATCTCCAGGTGGAGATTGCCATTGTCGTCTACATCATCCTTTTTCCAGAGGCACCAAGAGGCAAAGATCACCAGCTACGGAGACTTATTTTTTTTTTCAATGCTCAAAAGAATTTAAATGTTAAATTTAAATTTAACAATTTTTTGTCCACCAACAAAAATCAAGGAAGTTGTGCCCCGTAATCCTTTTCCTTCCCAGCTTTCCCTGATGGGGATGACCCCTCTAGCATTTATGAAATTAAAGTGTATAACATTGGGGCGCCTGGGTGGCTCAGTGGGTTAAGCCTCTGCCTTCGGCTCAGGTCATGATCTCAGGGTCCTGGGATCGGGCCCCACATTGAGCTCTCTGCTCTGCGGGGAGACTGCTTCCCCCTCTCTGCCTGCCTCTCTGCCTACTTGTGATCTCTCTCTCTCTCTCTCTGTCAAATAAATAAATAAAATCTTTAAAATAAATAAATAAATAAATAATAAAATAAAGTGTATAAAATTTTATATCAATTCTACCAGAGATCTAGATGGTTAGAAAGAAAACCACAGGCCCAAAATTGAGTAACTTTTGTTAGGAACCCCATATCAGCAAACCAAGAACTTAATACGTACTCTAAGCGCAGTCCCAGCACCCCAGGACTGTAACCTTTAACCAATCAATGTGGAGTTTCCTGGTCCACACTAGAAAATTGGTGATTCCTTCCATTCCTCTAAGGAGCGTGACCTTGCCTAAAACAATGGATTCTCTGGTAATAATTCCCTTTCTTTCTGCTCCCTCTCTACCTTGAAAAACCTTTCCTCTTCTGCAGCGCCCTGGAGCTCCTTTCTGTTTGCTGGCTGGGACCCTGCCAGACCTGTGAATCATTTAACACAGCCAGTTGGATCTTTTATATTATTCAGTTGCATTTTTGTTGTTTAACGAAGTGCAAATAGCTGCAAAATACAAAGCCATATTTTAACCACTCCCCGTTGTTGTTTTTTTTTTTTTTTTTTTTTTTTTTCCCTCATTGCAAATATGCTTAAACCCTTGGCAGCAAATCCAGCATTTACTGGTTCAACATTCTAGGCTCTAGGGACGCTCTCTAGGCTGGAATCCAAGGACACTGCAGCTGGGCTGAAGAAGGCTGGAATTGGAACATTTTTAGCCTTTTTTCCTCCTCTGGCTAATGGAAAATTTTGCATCAGCCCTGTGAACTGATTAACCTTTTTCCCTCTTTCTTATTTGGAGGAAAAAGCAGTACAAACTTTTAACTTCTTTGGCCCTTCCAAAGCTTACCTTTGAGAATATGGAGGGCAGGAGGCTTTCTATTCCTGATGCCAGCAGGCGGGTCTGAGGACCCAGTAGGGGTCCTGCAGGTTCAGCCTAGAGGTTCCTTGGCTTCAAGCAGGATAGAAATCAAACGGGAGCCAGCAGGAGGTGAGAGCAGAGTTTACTGAAGATAGAGAGAGCAGGTAACACAGTGAGTGTCCAGGAAACTCGGGAAGGAAAGAGTCTCTCCTATGTACAGAGTCTGGGGTTTTGGGGTTTTATTGTTGTGGTTTTTTTTTTTTTTTTTTTTTAGATTTTACTTATTTATTTGAGAGACAGCACAAGCAGGAGGAGTGGCAGAGAGGGAGCAGCAGGTTCCCCGCTGAGCAGGGAGCATGATGCGGGGCTCGATCCCAGGACCCCAGGATCATGACCCAAGCCGAAGGCAGACGC
The DNA here is from genome assembly GCA_028534135.1 of Potos flavus. NCBI lineage: Eukaryota > Metazoa > Chordata > Mammalia > Carnivora > Procyonidae > Potos > Potos flavus. The sequence continues at coordinate 57,507,411 of CM052889.1, read as the reverse complement.
CCAACCAACTGAGCCACCCAGACACCCGAGTCTGGAGTTTTTACTGGGGATGGTGATCTAGTGCGTGCCTCCTCTCAGGCATCCAGGAACCACTTAGAACAAAGACGAGGGATCAGGTGTCATTCCTTGGAGCAGAAGGGTCTTGGCATTGGTGTCTAGCTCAGGTGGCCTGGGATGCGCAAAGGATAGCTTCCTCCAGTCATTGTCACCGGGTCCCTCTTTTTTTTCTTTTTCCCACCGGGTTCCTCTTTAGGTCCCTCTTTATCCTAGAGAGAACTCTCCTCAACTCCTTGTCCCATACAAGGAGGATGTCCGCTATTTGCAAGGCGTATGTAAAGTGGGGTGCCAGGATACAGGTCCCAGCAAGAACAGAAGCAGGAAAAAGCAGATTTTGATGGAATCCTCCAGTTTCCCTGTCTCACTCCCACCTGGAGAAGAGAACAAACGCTAGTGGCATCACCCAGGCTGGATTTTGTTTCCCCTTTAGTCCATCGAGAGTGGCTATCGGCAGTCTGGGGAGGGGGAGGGGTTACCATACCCTGCTCCTCTCTTTTTTTTTTTAAGATTTTTTTTATTTATTTGACAGAGAGAGACACAGCGAGAGAGGGAACACAAGCAGGGGGAGTGGAAGAGGGAGAAGCAGGCTCCCCGCTGAACAGGGAGCCCGATGCGGCTCTCGATCCCAGGACCCTGGGACCATGACCTGAGCCGAAGGCAGACACCCAACGACTGAGCCCCCCAGGCGTCCCATCCCTTCTTCCTTTTCTCGAACAAATGCTTTCACCTTCTTTCAACGAGTCAAGTTCCTCTTGAGAATCCCAGACCTGCCTCCTTCTTTTGGAAAACTGGGCATGAAAACTTTTTCCTTCACCATGAGCCCAGAGGCTGGGTTCCTGGATCTGTTTTGAGGGCATAAGCAGACCTACAATTGTTTCCATTGCCTTATTATTAACTTAGCTCCGCATTCTGTTTTGTTCTCTACTTAACTCTCAATCTCTTAACCTCATGCAGGATTAATCATTCATGTTGCCTTCTGACCCTGACTCCTTATTTACCCAGTAACCATGGGAACCGAATGGGGACCGCAAGGTAATGTTTATTTGGAAATTATCTCCTGTGTCCGATCACCTGATCACACCAGGTCCCTAACGGGGACTCACTGTCCTAAAGAAAGGGTGCCTCCATATTGTTTCAAGCCTCCCTCCTTCAAGATTTCAAGAAACCCCTCACCCTCCTCTCACAGACGTAAGTGGTCCCTGGGCACAGCAGGGAGGCGGCTTTGGGAAAAGTACCCGGGCTTCTCTCTGGGCTGCCTTTCTGATAGTAAAGCTTTACTTTGCTTCAAAACCCGTGTCTCAGACATTGGTGTTCAAGTTTGGTCCAGTAAACAACGACGGTCATTTCTGTGTCTGCGTGCCTGACTGTACCTGATTCAGACAAATCCTGGGTACCTTGTAAAATGTGCGTGTGTATATGTGAGAACTTGTGAGGGTGTGCAAGTGTATATATATTGGGAGGTATCTGTGTGGGCTTGAGTGTGTAAGAGTCTGTATGTGTGCGTGTGTTGTGCGCTTCGGTGGGTGGGTATGGCTCTTTTTCTTCTAACTTGTCTGACCAGAAGCACCTGAAATTCTCCCACAGAGAGGATCATTTTTTAGGGCTGAGTTAAATTCCCCAAATATTTACTGACACATCCCGCAAGCTCAACAGCCTTCTGGGCTGCAGGGAGTCACATTGAAGGCAACGATGTCCTCAGTCACCGAGCTGAGTTAGTAATTTATGCATTGTCCTTTCCAGGAGCCTCTTCAAAAATTCTCATCTCTGGGGCAACCGGGTGGCTCAGTCCGTTAAGCATCTGCTTTTGGCTCAGGTCATGACCTCAGGGTCCTGGGATCGCACCCCGCATGGGGCTCCCTGCTCAGCGGGAAGTCTGCTTCTCCCTCTGCCTCTGTCCCCCCACCCTCGCTTGTGCTCTCTCTCTCCTTCTCAAATAAATAAATAAAACCTTTTTTAAAAATTCTAATTTCTGCCCAGAAAAAAAGGGGGTGCCTGGCTGGCTCAAGTGGTAGAGTATGCAACTATTGATCTTGGGGTTGTGAGTTCAAGACCCAGGTTGGGTGTAGAGATTACTTTAAAATATTTTTTTAGGGGTTCCTGGGTGGCTTAGTTGGTTAAGCGTCTGCCTTCAGCTCAGGTCATGATCCCAGGGTCCTGGGATCAAGGCCGGCATTGGGTTCCCTGCTCAGCGGAGAACCTGCGCTGAGCAGGTTCCCTCTACTTCTCCCTCTACTCCTCCCCTCTGCGATCTCTCTCTCACAATCTCTCTCTCTCCCAAATAAATAAATAAAATCTTTTAAAAATATAAAATAAGGGGCGCCTGGGTGGCTCAGTCAGTTAAGCATCTGCGTTTGGCTCAGACCATGATCCCAGGGTTCTGGGATCAAGCCGCGCATTGGGCACCCTGCTCAGTGGAGAGTCTGCTGCTCCCTCTCCCTCTGCCTGCCGCTCCGCCTACTTGTGCTCTCTCTCAGATACTCTGTCAAATAAATAAATAAAATCTTTTTAAAAATAAAATAAAGTTATGGGTTTTTTTAATAAAGATTTTATTTATTTATTTATTTATTTATTTATTTATTTATTTATTTGAAAGAGAGAAACGGAGAATGAGCAGAGGAGAGGGGCAGAGGGAGAGGGAGAAGCAGACTTCCCGCTGAGCAGGGAGCCCCATGCAGGGTGCGATCCCAGGACCCTGAGGTCATGACCCAAGCCAAAGACAGACGCTTAACCAACTGAACCACCCAGGCGCCCCAAAATAAAGTTTTTATTTTAATTCTGGTTAGTTAACACAGTGTTATATTAGCTACAGGTGTACAGCAGAGTGATTCAAGACTTCCATCCATCACCCAGTGCTCATCACAAGTGCGTTCCTTAACCCCCATCACCTATTTCACCCATCGTTCCCACCCACTCACCTCCCCTCCGGTAACCATCAGTTTGTCCTCTCTAGTTAAGAGTCTGTTTCCTGGTTTACCTCTTTCTCTCCTTCTTTTTCCTTTTGCTCGTTTGTTTTGTTTCTTAAGTTCCACATATGAGGGATGCCTGGGTGGCTCAGTCGGTTGAGCGTCTGCCTTTGGCTCGGGTCGTGGTCCCAGGGTCCTGGGATCGAGCCCCACGTTGGGCTTCCTGCTTCGTGGGGAGTCCCCTTCTCCCGCTCTTGCTGTCCCTGCTTGTGCTCTCTCTCTCTCTCTCTCTCTCTGTCAAATAAATAAATAAATCTAAAAATAAAAAACAAAAAATAATGCGTTAAGTTCCACATATGAGTGAAATGATGTGGTATTTGTCTTTCTCTGACTGACTTATTTCCTTCAGCATTATACTCTCTAGCTCCATCTGTGTCATTGCAAATGGCAAGATTTCGTTCTTTCTTATGGCTAAATAATATTCCAGAAGGGACATCCTTTTAAACACCTAGCTGAGGGCCCCTGGGTGGCTCAGTGGGTTAAAGCCTCTGCCTTCGGCTCAGGTCATGATCCCAGGGTCCTGGGATCGAGCCCCGCATCGGGCTCTCTGCTCAGCAGGGAGCCTGCTTCCCCCTCTCTCTCTGCCTGCCTCTCTGCCTACTTGTGACCTCTCTCTCTGTGTCAAACTGTCAAATAAATAAATAAAATCTTAAAAAAAAAAAACACACACACCTAACTGAGCTCATAAAAAAAAAAAAAGGAAAGAAAAGAAACAGCTGATTCCTCAGCAGTGCCATGAAAACGAACCAGTTAATGTTGATAAAGCAACAAGATTAATGGCCCAGTCGTAATACACTAGAGATACATCAAAGACCTCTAAAAGACCAATAAATTAAATGTCTTACACAGTTTTATTTTTAGAAATCTTGTTAACGTACAGGTATTGGCACATTTTAAAAATGAACACCATAAACTGATCTTGCCTATAATCTAGGAAAGTGGAATGTCAGAAGGCAACAAAATGTGATAAACTTAGGGACACCTGAGTGGCTCAGTTGGTTAAGCCACTGCCTTCGGCTCGGGTCATGATCCCAGGGTGTTGGGATCGAGCCCTGAATCGGGCTCCTTGCTCAGCGGGGAGCCTGCTTCTCTTTCTGCCTCTGCCTGCCTCTCTGCCTACTTGTGATCTCTCTCTCTCTCTCTGACAAATAAATAAATAAAATCTTTAAAAAAAATAAAATGTGATAAACTTAAAGGGCTAAAACAGAAGGCACTTCACAAAATCTGGTCACTGAAACAGTCAATATACCCTACTTTACATCCTTCACTTTGTAAGTGGCAGTGAATGGGTGTTTGGATTAGAGAACACACAGAAAGACAGTTTTGTGACAGTAAAAAAACATAAGATAAACAAGGGAGGAGCTGTTGCCCAACTTTTTTTGTTTTCGATGGCCTTCAGTCTACTTTAACTTTCCTCTCATAAGAGGGAAAAAACAGAAGGATTCAGAATTGGAAGAAATGCTGAAATCCCAGAATGTAATTACTTGAGGGTGGAGGGGATTTGTGGGTATTAAATCATCTTTTCCCCTACGGGAGTGGGAAGTGGGGAAGATGAAGAGAAGATTTCTAAAAAAAAAAAAATTTTTTTTTTTGAGAGACGGAGTGGGGCAGGGATGGGGGGAGGCAGAGGGAGAGGGAGAGAATCTTAAGCGGGCTCCACGCCCAGCGCAGACCCACACACAGGGCTCCATCTCACAACCCTGAGATCATGACCTGAGCTGAAATCGAGAGTTGGACATTAAACTTGAATGAATAGGTGCCCCACGAATAAATAAACTTTAAAACAAGAGCAAGGAATGAAAGACTATTGAAATGACATGGCAGACTTGAAAAAGAACAAAACAGGACTTCTAGGGGAGCCTGGCTGGCACCGTTGGTGGGGTGTGCAACTCTTGATCTCAGGGTTATGGGTTTAAGCCCCGTGTAGAGATTAGTTAAAAATAATTCTTAGGGTTACCTGGGTGGCTCAGTCAGTTAAGCGTCTGCCTTCTGCTCAGGCCATGATCCTGGGGTTCTGGGATGGAGCCCCATGTCGGGCTCCCTGCTCAGCGGGGAGCCTGCTTCTCCCTCTCTCACTCTCCCTGCTTATGCTCTCTCTCTCTCTCAAATAAATAAATAAAATATTTAAGAAATAAAAATTTAAAAATAAAATCTTTTTTTTTAATGAGGACTTCCAGAAATTAAAAAAAAAAACATGGTAAGTGAACATAAAAATACCTGAAGAGAGAATTAAGGAACTAAAAGAGAGATCTAAGAAGTTACTCAGAAAGTAGCACACACAGAAAAATATTAAAATTATGAAAGAGAAGTTAAAAGACAGGATCATAGAATGAGGTCTAACATATGCCCAATTGAAGTTCCAGAATGAGAGAGGACGAGGAAAAAGGAGAGGTAATACTGAAGATATGGAGACTGAGAATTTGGCAAATTAATGAAAGACGTGAACCCTCAAATTTAGGAAACACAATGTATTAGATTCCTAGGGCCAGTGTAGCAAAGTACAACAGACTAGGTGGCTTAATCCACAGAAATTTAGTTTGGTTTTTTTTTTTTTTTTTTTAAGATTTCTAATTTATTCATTTGAGAGAGAAAGTGTGAGCCAGAGAGAGCAGAGCAGTGGGCAGGGGGAGAGGGAGAAGCAGACTCCCCACTGAGCAGGGGGCCTGACTCCGGGCTCAATCCCAGGACCCTGGGATCATGACCTGAGCCGAAGGCAGGCTGAGCCACCCAGGAGCCCCCAAAATTTATTCTCTTACAATCCTAGAAGCTAGAAGTTCCAAAGCAACGTGTCGACAGGGCAGTGCTCTTTCCGAAGGGTTCCGGGGGAGAATCTGTTCCATGCCCTCTCCCAGCTTCTGGCATTGCCGGCAATTCTTGGCATTCCTTGTCTTGTAGATTCGCTACTCCAATCTCTGCCTCGGTCATCACCTGGTGTTCTCTCCATGTGTCTTCCCCTCATCCTCTCTCCCTCTTCTGTTCTCATCAGGACTCCAGTTACATTGGGTTAAAGCCCACCCTACTCCGGTATGACAGCATCTTAACTAATTACTGATGTGGGAAAGACATTAGGGTCCAAAGCCAACGGCCAAGAAGGAATTCTTGAGATATCTTTGGTGCAAAATGGTGGTTTTAGTAAAGCACGGGGACGGGACCTGTGGGCAGAAAGAACTGCATTGGGGTCATGAGGAGTGGCCCATTATAGACTTTCAAGTGGGGAGGGGGTTAGGGAGAGTGTAAGTCTCTAAGGAATTTTGGAAGCAGGACCTGGAGGGGGCTGGCTGTTGCAGGGAAAAGGTCATGTATTACCGTCTAACAAAACCTTAGTCATGAGACCCTTCAGATGTATATCGGTGGGCCATATGCTTGGGGAATGATTGCCAACACGTATCTTGGGGGGGAGAGGGGGCGGTTAGAGATCAAGGAAATTTTAAAGGAACTTTTACACGTTAAAGTAGACTTACAGGATCCTGGTGGGGGAGGGGGGGTGAGGGTAGGATTGCCTTTTGCCCTTAGCAAAGTATTAACATTGAGGCAGTTGAGTCCCTAGAGGAATGTCACTGCCTATTTCAAGGACTTGCCAATGGGTGGAGGTAGTAAGGAAATTTAATAATTTTTCTTCTGCCTTTTTTCCCCACATAAATTACATCTGTGATGATTCTACTTCCAAATAAAATCACATTCTGAAGTTACTGGGAGTTAAAAAGTACAGTCAGAGGTACTTTAACATACCTTTTTGGTGGACACAATTCAACCCATAACACACAACAAATCTCAAGCAGGATCAAAATGAATAAATCAACAACTAGACATACCGTATGGAAACTGTAGGATACTAAAGACAAAGAGAAGATTTGGAAAGAGAGGGAGAAAGAGGGAGGGAGAAAACACTGACAATAGGGAAAACAAACTAACTTTTCCAAAGGACGGCAGGAATCCAGAAGACAGTGGAACCTATCTTTAAAATGCTGCAAGAGCGACACCCAGAGGGCTCAGGTGGTAGAGCAAGCAACTCTTGACCTTCGGATGGTAAGTTTGAGGCCCACATTGGGTGTAGATGTTATTTAAAAATAAAATTCTGGGGTGCCTGGATGGCTCAGTCATTAAGCGTCTGCCTTCTGCTCAGGTCATGATCCCAGGGTCCTGGGATCGAGCCCCGCATCGGGCTCCCTGCTCAGTGGGAAGCCTGCTTCTCCCTCTCCCACTCCCCCCTGCTTGTGTTCCCTCTCTCGTTGTGTCTCTCTCTGTCAAAAAATAAATAAAATCTTAAAAAAATAAAATTAAATAAAAATAAAAATAAAATCCTTATGGGGTGCCTGGGTGGCCCAGTTGGTTAAGTGACTGACTTATGGTTTCGGTTGGAGTGGTGATTCAGGGTCTTGGGATTGAGCCCCACGTTGGGCTCTGCACTCAGCGTGGAGTCCGCTTAAGATTCTCTGCCTCTGCCCTTCCCCCCACTTGCACGCGCATTCTATCTCTCTCAAATAAAATAAATTTTAAAATTAAAAAAAAATAGGGGTGCCTGGGTGGCTCAGTTGGTTAAGCATCTGCCTTCGGCTCAGGTCATGATCCCAGGGTCCTGGGATCGAGTCCCGTGTTGGGCTCCCTGCTCAGCAGAGGAATCTGCTTCTCCCTCTTCCTCTCCCTCTGCCCCCACTCACATAATCTCTCTCACGCTCACTCTCTAGAATCAATAAATAAAATCTTTTAAAAAATTAAAATTAAAATAAATAAATAAAACTTTAAAATGCTGCAGGAAAGCAATTGTCAACCTGGAAGAGCAGAATCTCTTAAGAATGGGGCAAGATAAAGGTAAACATTTTCAGAGAAACGACTAAGCTTACTTCCAACAGACCCCGCCTAGAGAACCACTAAAGGATGTACTTCAGGTTCAGAGGAATATGACCTTAGAATCAAGGTCTGAGATCCAGTGGCTTTTCCCAAAACTCAAGTGTGCCATCAGAGGGTGAAGATTTCCTATAGCTGAGAATATTCAAAATAACACAACACCCATTGTGAAAGTAATTAGATTCAGAACTATTATAAAATGTAGTTTGAGGGGCACTTAGCTGACTCAGTCAGAAGAGCATATAACTCTTGATCTCAGGCTCAAGCCCCAAGTGGGGGTGTAGAGATTACCTATTTTATAAATAAAAGCCTTTAAAAAATAAAATAAAATGCATTTTTGAGCAGTGATAACAATACTGACATGTTTATAACATTACAAATAAGATGCTTCCTTTACGGGGAGCCTGGGTGGCTCAGTAGGTTAAGCATCTGCCTTCGGCTCAGGTAGTGATTCCAGGGTCCTGGAATCGAGTTCCGCATGGGGCTCCTTACTCAGTGGAGAGCCTGCTTCTCCCTCTCTCTCTGCTGCTACCCCTGCTTGTGTGCTTCTTTCTCTCTCTGTCAAATAAATAAAATCTTAAAAAAAAAAAAAAAGATACTTCCTTTACTACGTAAAATACAAATCCAAAAAGCAGATATTTATAAAATATACTGTCGCTGCAAAATGAACAAACCTTCTAGAATCTCTAAAAGAAAGAAAGTTTTATTTGAGCCCAAGGGAGGACAGCTGCCCAGGATACCCAATCTTCACAAAGAAGAGAGTGTTCCAGGGAAGAAACATTTGGTGTGGGATTATATTCATTTTTTTTTACATAAAAAGTTACAAACCATTAGACAAAAGACATTTCAGAAAGTTACAGACCTTATCTGAAGCTTTTATTATGTGTAAGGCTGAATGACTTCAGTCTCATGGGAATTCAGGGAAGTCTTATTCCTTATGTTTGAAATGGGCTGTTGGTTTTTGGTTTTTTGTTTTTAAGATTTATTTATTTATTTTAAAGAGAGAGGATGCAAGTGGGGGTAGGGGTGGGCAGAGGGAGATGGAGGAAGAGAAGGAAAGAAGCAGACTTCCCACTGAGTGCAGAGCCTGATACAGGACTGGACCCCAGGACCCACCACCTCACCCCCCCACCTGCCCCAGATCATGACCTGAACTGAAATCAAGGATCAGACACCCAACCGACTGAGCCACCCAGGTGCCCCCAAAAGGGATTTGTTTTGGGGGGGGTTATTTGTCAACAAAGCAGATGTACAGTGTGTGCTCAGGACAGAAATAGAGCCCATGCTTTGAAGTTTGGTCAAGTCACTCTGACCTTGGTAAAAGTTAAAGTGTAGATTCCCCGAGACCCCAGGCATAGGGCCCGCAAACATTAAAAGGACAGGGTTTGAGCTAAGATATGCATTACTTTTATGGGGAAAGTTATAATACTGTCTTGAAAGACATTAAAGTTGACCTCATTAAGTGGAGAAATACGCTATGTTTATGGTAAGATGCTAATACCTTGAAGATGTCTTTTCTCTCCCAAGTTGATCTGTAACTCAAATGTAATCCCAATCAAAACTCCAACAGGGGGGCGCCTGGGTGGCTCAGTGGGTTAAAGCCTCTGCCTTCGGCTCAGGTCATGATCTCAGGGTGCTGGGATCGAGCCCCGCATCCGGCTCTCTGCTCAGTGGAGAGCCTGCTTTCCCCTCTCTTTCTGCCTGCCTCTCTGCCTACTTGTAATCTCTCTCTGTCAAATAAATAAATAAAATCTTTTTTAAAAAATCCTGTTGTGTTTTTTTTTAATTTTGTTTACTTATTTGTCAGAGAGAGAGCACAAGCAGGCAGAGAGGCAGGCAGAGGCAGAGGGAGAAGCAGGCTCCCCGCCACGCAAGGAGCCCGATGCGGGACTTGATCCCAGGACCCCGGGGTCATGACCTGAGCTGAAGGCAGCCACTCAACCAACTGAGCCACCCAGGTGTCCCTCTAACAGGATTTTTAAAATAGGCTCCATGCCCAATGTGGGGCTTAAACTCAGGACCCTGAGATCAAGAGTCACAGGCTCCACTGACTGAGCCCTAGGCGCCCTCATCAGGATATTTCTTCGAACTTGATGAACCAGTTCTTAAAATTTACAGAAAGGAACAGACTCCAGAGTAGCCAAGACACTTCTGAAGACAAACATTAAGGTGGTAAGACTCATAAACAAAGGTATCAAGGTTTTCTATAAAGTGGCATCAATGAAGACTATAGGGAATCAATTTAGCACCAGACAGACATACCAACAGAACAGTAGAGTCTGGGGCGCCTGAGTGGCTCAGTCGGTTGGGCATCTGCCTTTGCCTCAGGTCATGATCCTGGAGTTCTGGGATCGAGCCCCGCATCAGGCTCCAGGGAGCCTGCTTCTCCCTCTCCTCCCCACTTGTGCTCTCTCTCGCTCTCTCACTCTCTCTTAAATAAATAAAATCTTTTTTAAAAAAAGAAAAAAAACTTTCAGTAGAAACTACGGAATACTTTTATGACCTTGGGGGCAGGGGCAGAGTTCTTAAGTAAGATGCAAAATGCCCAAATCATAAAGGAAAAGATTGATAGTCACCTATATTACAATTTAGAATCTGTGCTTCGATGGGAGACCATCAAAATCCTACAGGAGAACACAGGCAGCAACCTCTTTGACCTTGGCTATAGTAGCTGCTTTTTTTTTTTTTTTTTTTTTAAGTAGGCTCCACACCCAGCGTGGAGCCCAACACAGGGCTTGAACTCACAACCCTGAGATCGAGCCCTGAGCTGAAATCAAGAGTTGGATGTCTAACCAACTGAGCCATCCAGGTGCCCCAGCAACTTCTTACAAGACACATCTCTGGAGGCAAGGGAAACAAAAGCACAAATGAACTGCTTGGGAGTTCATCAAAATAAAAAGCTTCTGCACAGTAAAGGAAGTAATCAACAAAACTAAAAGGCACCCTAGAGAATAGGAGAAGATATTGGCAGATGGCACATCTGATAAAGGGCTAGTATCCAAAATGTATAAAGAACTGATCAAACTCAACACCCTAAACCCAAATAATCCAGTTAAGAACGGGGCAGAAAACATGAATAGACATTTTCCCAAAGAGGACCTCCAGATGGCCAACAGATACATGAAAAGATGCTCGACATCGCTGATCGTCAGAGAAATGCAAATCAAAACCACAAGGAGATACCACCTCACACCTGTCAGAACGGCTAAAATTAACAACACAGGAAATAACAGATGTGGCGAGGATGCAGAAAAAGGGGAACCCTCTCGAACTGTTGGTGGGAAAGCAAACTGGTGCAGTCACTCGAGAACAGTATGGAGGTTGCTCGAAAAAGTTAAAAATAGAGCTACCCTACGACCCAGCAATTGCAGTACTAGTATTTACCCAAAGGACACAAAAATACAGATTCAAAGGGATACTGATGTTTATAGCAGCATTATCAACAATAGCTAAACTACGGAAAGAGCCCAAGTGTCCATCAACTGATGAATGGGAAAGAAGATGTAGTGTAGACAGAGATATAAATATAGACATAGATACCTCTGGATCGAGTGTAGAGATGACTTAATAATAAACGCCTAAATAAATAAATAAATAAATAAAATAAAAGATTTTATTTTTTAAGTCATCTCTACACCCAATGAAGAGCTCGAACTCACAACCTTGCGATCGAGAGTCGTGCCCTCCACCTACTGAGACAGCCAGGTCCCCCCCCAACCCCACCAAAATAAAATCTTAAAAAAAAAAAGTATAAAAATTTCTGCCCATCGAAACCAGGAATACAAGTCCCCCCGGGGAAGGCCCCACAATGAGATAAATGGCTCCCAGCTGCCTCTGATCAGAGTTAAGTAGCCCTTAGTTACTATTTATTTTTTATTTATTTATTTTTCCTTAGTTACCGTTTAAAGAAACCTTTAAAGTGGCCTCGGGAAATAACATGAAGTTGCCGCTGAGAAAGTACGTGGGATGCTATTCTGCCTGGGGTGACAAACATAATGGGCTGCGTGTGCAAAAAATAGTCATTGTTTGCCCCTTGGGAACAGTCACAAGATGTACACCTTCTGCCTTTGTACTCGGAAGGTGACTGATGCAATCTGTCAGCAATGTTTTGCAGTCCCAGGCCCTTGAACCTGAAGGACCATCTCACCACAATCACACCAAAACCAGACAGGGCGGGGCCAAGAGTGGCAAAACAACTCAGGAAACAAGTATTACAGCCAACCTAATCCCTAACTCAACGACCCCAAGACTGTCCCTATGAATTTTCACCCTTCAAAAACCGCCGCTCTGGCACGTGGGTGGCTCAGTGGTTAAGCCTCTGCCTTCCGCTCACGTCATGATTCCAGGGTCCTGGGATCCGGCCCCATGTTGGGCTCCCTGCTCAATAGCGAGCCTGCTTCTCTCTCCCTCTGCCTGCTGCTCCCCCTGCTTGTGCTCTCTCTCTTTCTCTGTGAAATAAATAAATAAAGGGGCGCCTGGGTGGCTCAGTGGTTAAGCCTCTGCCTTCCGCTCACGTCATGATTCCAGGGTCCTGGGATCGAGCCCTGCATCAGGCTCTCTGCTCAGCAGGGAGCCTGCTTCCCCCTCTCTCTCTGCCTGCCGCTCTGCCTACTTGTGATCTCTCTCTGTCAAATAAATAAATAAAACCTTAAAAAAACATTTTAAGTAAATAAATAAATAAGATCTTTAAAAAAATAAAATATGTTCAAGGTCTTGTGATAGCTGAGGCCAGGAGGCCCCAGAAGATGGAAAGTTACTAACAATAAGCTAGTGCCAGGGACCAGCCCAGGCAGTCCAGGGGTTCCCGAAGGATGGGCGGTGTCGGCGAGAAGAACGAGAGAGCCAGAGGATTCTTTCTATCACCAAGCAGGCCTCTCTGCCTCACTGGTTCTTGACTCTTTATTTATAGGCAGCAGGATGCATGGAAAACTTCACAGTCAACGATTTTTCTTAGATAAGGATGCTTAGATCAACGAAAGTATTTTTGCAGAACCTATAGTCCTTTCTAAGACCAAGGCAGAGACAGGCTTATCTTATTTTGAACAGCAAGACCCTTAACAACAATTTTTATGACTCTGTTTCTATGTATTGGATAAAGGTTTAGTTAAGCATACCTTTTGCACATTAACCACAGGAAGAGGAGTGACATTGGAGTTTATTATAGAACGGCCCAAGCTGTTTGTACAAGCTTCTTTTTTGCTGCTGAGTGAGCAGGCACCAC
>CM052889.1:57477429-57493825 GCA_028534135.1 Potos flavus | reverse complement strand
GCAGTCAGCGCAGCCCTTGGAACCTGAGTGCCTGCAGTCCCCTGTAAAAGCCCTATAGCCGCGCTGCCCGGGGCCCAGAACTTGGAGCAGGAACTCATCTGGGTCCGCGGGCGTAAGATAAATCCGAGTTCTCCTACTTCTCCGAGGGTCACCTGGTCTCTCGCCGGTCTCATTATTTTTCCGTCACAGTACCAACTGAGCCAGCCAGGCTTCCCTGGCACTAGCAGAAAACTTAAAGCTTGTTTTTCAGGGACCCGATTCTCTCTGGTCAGCCCATGCTTCTTTTCAGATAAAGTTCAGCCTATGAACAAGCAAGACCCTGCAGTCCCATCGGGTCTATGACCCCATTCAGTTTACACTGGCCTTCAGAAGATAAGCACAACCCTCTCTCCTTGTCCTATAGGTGACCACCTGATGCCTTATTTTGCCTCATTTCAACGTCAAGTCTCCACCCAAAGTGAACGTGGGAGGTCTGTTGCCTCCACATGTGCTCAATGCGCATGCTCCGTCCTCCCTCATGAATAGTCACAGATTTCCCCGCCCTCTTCATCAATATGTAATTCCAACCCCTGCGATTATAGAAACGTGTTCCAAATCAGGCGGGGAGACCGTTTTTTGAGCCAGCTTCCTGTCTCCTTGCTTGGTCGCCTTGCAACCAAACTTTTTCTCTGCAAAAGCCTGATGCTGTGGTGTGCGGCTTTCCGCTGCACGCCAGCAAATAAACTTTCCAGCTCGGTAACAAATTCGGCGACCGCAAAGGGACTCTAAATCCAACTCCGTTACCTTTGCCCGTGGCTCGTATGCCCCGTGTCGGAGGACTGGGTTCCAATCTCCCTCCGATCGGCAGAATCGACCTTCAGTGCTTTCTTGTTTTACTTTGGGGCAGAGAAACTTGTTTGGGGTTCGGAAGACATCCTTTGGGTGAGTGATCTCGGTACAGGTGACTGACTGCTGATAATTTTCTTTGTGTTTGACCTCCGCCGAGAGGCCTTAGGTAAGGAATTTTCCCTTTCCTAGAAAGGAAAACGGGGGTTACACTCACAGAGGGTCTCTTGGCTACTTGGATTTCTTGGAAAACCTGTCAGTGTGAGAGTGGCTCTGTGTGACCTACTGAGAATTATTGCAAATACGGAGATAAAATGGGAAATAAGAATTCAGTCCCAAAGTATACCCCCTTGGGCTGCATCCTTGGGAACTGGGCAGTGTTCACCAGTGACTTAATGACGAAGAAAAAAATGATATCTTTCTGTAATACTGTCTGGCCACAGTATTCCCTGGGTTCGGGAGAACGATGGCCTACGAATGGTTCATTAAATTATAATACTATCTTGCAATTGGAGTTATTTTGCAAAAGGGAAAAAAAATGGCTTGAGATCCAATATGTACAATCTTTTATGTTATTATACCGCAATAAGGAAATTCAGAGAAAATACATGATTTGGGTGCCAAAGGAGAGTCCCCAGAAGGAGGGAATTTCACTTGATTCTCGTCATAAGAAAGATGACGATACTACCACTCCACCACCTCCCCTTGGAGCTGCCGGGGCCATTGTCCCCCGACGTTCGGCACCCCAGGCCCCGGCTCCATCCCCTTCCCCTCCAGATCCCGCAGGGCCCTTAGTGGTCTCTCCTCCTCATACCTGCCAGGATACCGCATTGGTCCAGAGGGCCACCCAAACTGAGGCAGGGAGATTCCCCCTGAGTCAGGTGCTGATCCACGGAGCTTACCGGGACGGGCAGGCACACGGTTTCATCTTTGTGCGGTCCCTGATTTCCACCTCTGACCTGCTGAATTGGAAAAGCAACATGCCTCCTTACCTAGAGGACCCTATCAGAATGAAGAATTTTTTTGCCTCTATTTTTGCTACCCATAATCCAACTTGGGCAGATATTCAGATCCTCCTAAAGTTCTTCCTCACACCAGAGGAACATAGCCTGATCTTAGAACAGGCTCGTGCTGAAGCTGATAAGATGCACGAGGAAGCTCCTTATAATCCGGTGAGAGCCATCGGAGACCTGGCCATCCCCACCACCGACCCTCGATGGAGTCCCCATGACGCGCGGGATAGACACAGGCTGGAGCATTACCAGAGCTGCATCCTGAAAGGGCTGAAGAATGGAGTCCCCAAACAAAGAAGCCTCAATAAAGTTCTGCAGGTTAGACAGAAGCCTGACGAGGACCCCTTTGACTACTTGGAAAGAATGTTTAGGGCTTATCGGCTGAATGCGGATATAGACCCGGAAGCTCCAGAGAATCTACAGATGGTCAACTACACCTTCATAAGGCAAGCCGCCCCTGACATTCACAAGAAACTGCAAAGGGTGAGAGGGGCTTTAGGAATGCCCACAAATCAGTTGGCTGAGATCGCTTTAGAGGTTTTCCGAAACCGAGACAAGGTCCGGCGGAAGGAGGAAGAGCGTAGGATGCGGCAGGAAGTAGCCTTGCTGGCGGATGCCTTGAGGCAGGTGTGGTCAGAACCTCCCCAGTGTGCACACCAGCCTAGTGCTGGTCTCAGGGTGAGAAACCAGAGGCCCGCAAATTCGAGATCCAGAGGCCACCCCATTGTAGGACCAAACCAGTGTGCCTATTGCAAACGAGAGGGACACTGGAAGAGGGAGTGCCCCTCTCTGAATAGGTATTGTGAAGTTGACTATTAGCCAAACTTCCAGATGCCCCCGCCCTCTACCCTCCCCCCTCTCCTGCACAGGAACTCTCCAGAATCAAGGGGCCCAGAGACTCCTGAGAGCCCTACATACTATATTGAAATTTCCCCCATGGAACCCCGGGTCACCTTTTTGGTGAACAAGTCACTTAATAGATTTCTTGGTAGACGTTAGTGCTACCTACGAAGGACTGAATACCAGGGGTACCTGGGTGGTTTGGGTGGTTCAGTTGGTTAAGTGTCTGCCTTCGGCTCAGGTCATGATCTCAGGGTTCTGGGATCGAGCCCCGCACCTATTTTTTTCCTTACCCTGTAAATTCCGCCACAAACTTATGGTCTCTTTTTGTCTAAAATGTGTAAAAACTGCCTGCCTGGGTCATTCTTTTGTCTCGATTTCCTTATTGGGCTTTGTAACAAAGGTTTGGGTTTTTGCCTCCTGTCCTGTCTCTCATGTAAATTGAATTCTTTGTCCAGCTGGAAGACCTTGAGGGTAGAGGAAGAATTTTCCCTCCCCAGTAGTTGGCAAAGTGGGTAGGATATTTTGCTGGGCAATGGCTCGTCCCAGACACTGCCCCCACTGAGATCCTGGGACATCTGATAATACAGCTGGCAGAAGGTAAGATTTTTTTTTTTTACCATGTAAGCCTTCTGGAGTCTCTGTCTCCAGAGTCTAATGGAACAAGAGTCTTTTGTACTCTTCTCTAAATTTCAATTAGCAGGAGAAAATATTATGGGACTGGTTCCTTGGGCTTTGCAACTTGTGGGAAAAATTTGGCAGCACCCTCTGGTTGCTGACCCATTTTCTCCCATTGGTCTTTGTTGGTCTGTGTCTTCCGTGTCCTTTGTTCATAAAAAGGAATGACCGTAGGGCAGGCATAGAAGTCTGATTTTTTTCAGTTCCCGGTTCTCACCAGACCAGCGTCTGTTTGGACAAACTGCTGTGAGTCCCCTACATAAAAGCCAGATGAAATTTTTCCCTTTGTCTTGTACTGTGTCCTAAGAGCTTGCCTTTGTGACCAGTGAGAACATTCTCTCTGGTCTCCAACATCCAGAGAGGGTGCACCTTGGCGCCCACTCAGATAGCCTGGGGATCCTGGACACACGGTTACAAAAAGCACACTCAGTCCAGCCGTGCCACCTCTCAGGAGGGTTGATCGTAAGACGTCCCAGCCCATAAGGGGCATTTTGTTGTCTCAAGGGTCAGCTCTGGAAAAGTCCCATTCCAATTAGTCCCTGCCTGGTGTCGCAGATTAGCGGGTCTGTGACTGGAGGTATCTCAGATTCGAGGGAGACCAGAGACACCCTTACCACCTATACAACGAAGGTCTTTGCATGCTTAGATTATTTTGGGGGGAATAAACTTTTGGATCATGGGGACTGTGTCATCTATGCCTTGTCTGGAAGCACCTTAGGTTTCTGGTTAAGCCATTAAAAAGCGTATTGGTTTGAGTCCCCGCTGAAATTAATAAGATCCTATCCACCAATGGCCAGATGATAGATCCTTTATATTGGCTGTATTTAAATAAGTCAATAGATATTCTTAAATACACTTTACAGAGTTCTGAATTGTCTTATTAGAATAACAGCTAACCTTGGGTAATACGATGTGGCGTTGGGGGTCTGAGAGCCAACAGTCAAGAAAGAATTCTTGAGATATCTTCAGTGCAAAAAAAAAGGTTGTTTTTTTAAAGCACGGGGACAGGACCCACGGGCGGGAAGAGCCGCACTGGGGTCATTGAGGATTGGCTGATTCTAAGTTGGGACTGGTTAAGTCTCTAAGGAATTTGGGAGCAAGGTTTCCAGGACCTTGAGAGGCTAGCTGCTGTTAAGATAAGATCATTGACTACCGTCTAGTAAACCCTCAGTCATGAGACCCTCCAGATAATGTATCAGCGACCCACATGCTTGGAGGATGATTGCCAACATGTATCTTCGGGGAGTTTCCAAAGGGATTTTCACATGTTAAAGAAGACTTACAGGACCCTGGAGGTCAAGCTAATGTCAAGCTAAGGTTGCTTTTCGCCTTTAGCAAAGTATTAATTTTAACATCAAGGCAGTTGAGTTCCTGGCTGAAGGTCACTTTGGCAGTCTTAAGTACTTGTGAAGGGGCGGGAAGTTGTAGGGAAGTTTAGTTCTTTGCACATTTCTTTGCCTTTGTTCTCCACATCTTTAGGGACTCCCTTGACAAGGTAAAAGAACAAAAATTAGACTTAAGGCAAATCAGTGCCCACACCCAATGAAAATTCCCCTGAAAATCTAGCCCCATTTGCCTGTCTTAACTTCCCTTTCCCTACAAGATTTGCAGACAGCGCTCCAGCCTAATCTCTAGGTTCGAAGTATGCGGACTGCTCTTGCAAAATTCCCCTGGGGCGCACGGAATGGCTCCCTTTGCTATAATCAGGCTGTGCCAGCTTCAGGCATTTCTGGGCAATAACCCTTACAGAGGTATCCTACACACACACACACACACACACACACACACGTACACGTACACACACACACACAGAGTGAAGGATTCATAGCATAGCCCTTGAATAGCAGCAGATCTTTTAAGTGATAAAGCCCTTGTTCCTCCACGTTCAGAATATCCTATTGAATTTAGAAAGGAATTTTTATTTACTTATTTTTAAAGACTTCTTTTTTTTTTTAAGTCATCTGTACACCCAACGTAGGGCTTTACACTCCACCACCCTGAGACCAGGAGTTGCACTCCCCACCAACTGAGCCAGCCAGGCATCCCCAGACAGGATTTTTTTTTTTAATGGCTAAAAAAAACTTAATAAAGAAATTTTTAAAATAAATAAAAATTAATGGCTATTCACAACAGCACTCACAGAGACCTTGACTGGCCTCTGCGGGGAGTTCTTCTGGCCCAGGATTGATTACACTGCGGTTGTTAGGCAGGTCCCACGGCCCCTGGAAGAATGACCCCCCTCCTTACACAGAGGAAATGGGACCAAAATTTCTCCTAAGCCCTCCTACAAATGATCTCCCAAAGGCCAATATTCAGAGATTAATAGAAGCCAATGTTAAATTGTGTACTCAGAAAGAAGGCTTTTGTTAAATTGCTTTACAGATTTTAGGAAGGCATAAATCTTTTGGTTTCCATTTTTGTTAAAGATCTCCCTGATTTAAGAAAAAAAAAGGTTGGGGCTCCTGGCTGGTTCGGTCACCTTTGTTTTACAACTCTCTACAAAACCAAAAATAAAACTCCAAAAAGTCACAGCCACTTAGCTTTACTAATCTCAAAACCTCATCTATTCCTCTTACAATGTTTATAGATATTACAAAAGATCGGATTATTGGGACAGAAGTGTCCTGTACTTGAGGAAGAAAAAAAAGGTAAATTGTAAATCTCAAATACCCTGAAACTCCAAGGAAAAACAAAACAAAACCTTGCATTCTTTGTCCCTTAAGGTTATAAATCCTTTATTGAACACTATATCTGAACTAATGTGAAATGAAAATGAAACTAATGTACTATATTAGTTAGTTGACTAATTGAGAATTTAAACAGAAAGAAAGGAAGAGGAGGGAGGAAGGGAGAAAAAGAAAGAAAGGAAGGAAGGAAGAGAAAGTGAGAAAGAAAATTATAAATCCTAGCATGTCTTTAAATGTAAACAACAACACACCAGCACCTGAAACTGAAGAAAAAAATGGGAGAGGGGGAGGACTTTTTAAAATACAAACTGCTGTAAAGGGGCTCTTCTGCTCAGACAAGCCCTTCTGATAACAGGCGGCAGAGTTATCCTCAAGTGCTCCAAATACCCACCTTGGGGAAAACGTGGATACATTCCCTATGCCTTTTCTAACACAAATTTTCTACCCTCATCTTCTCTAGGAGCTAAGAGCCATTCTTTGAAATGCAAACTGCAGGGGAAAATTTCTCATCAGGAAAGAAGGGGGAGGGATATTGGGAAATTGGGCCTATAATGTCCTCTTCAAAAATATTAACAAAAACCAAAGCGAAGGGCGACTGGGTGGCTCAGTGGGTTAAAGCCTCTACCTTCAGCTCAGGTCATGATCTCAGGGTCCTGAGATCGAGCCCCGCATCGAGCCCCGCATCAGGCTCTCTGCTCAGTGGGGAGCCTGCTTCCCCCTCTCTCTCTGCCTGCCTCTCTGCCTACTTGTGATCTCTCTGTCTCTCTGTCAAATAAATAAATAAAATCTTTAAAAAAATAAAAAATAAAAAATAAAGCTGTAAGGTTTTGAGGCCAGACCCATGGTCCCTGGACCGGTTTTGAAAGCATAAGCTGTATTCGTTGCATTCTGATTAACTCACCTCCACATTCTGTATTGTGCTCTAATTATGTTTTACGCACCTCTTGACTTCATGCAAGATCGATCATTAACTTTGCCTCTTTACCCCTACTTCCTGTTTACCCACTGCTTGTAGACACCTAATGGGGACCAGATAGTAACATTTGTCTTGCCTTATCTGAATGTACCAGGTCCCAATTAAATAGCACCTCGTTGTCCAGAAGAACGTATACTTCCAGATTGTTTCAAGACCCCTTCCCCCAAGGTTTCAAGGAACCCCTTCTCCTCCTCTCTTGTGTATAAGCTGTCCCTGGGCTCAACAGGACAAAGCAGCTTGGGGAATGATTGCCTGCCTCTCGTTGGGCTGCTCTTCTATTAAATTAGCATCTCAGACATTGGTGGGGTGCACAGATTTTGAGTATGGTAACAATTTTTGTTTGCATCTGTCTGGGTATGACTCCATCTGATGGGAGATCTTTTCTCTACCTTGAATGGTATTGCTAAAATTAATGTATGAAAGAGTTTTATGTACTTGGTTTGAAGGCAAATGCTTGTGTAAGGATTGGGCATTCTAAAATACTCAGAAAGTGAGAGACTAACCCAAATATTCTTCAGATTCACGTGATCTGGGGAAATATTTGCTACTAAAGCTAATTTAAGGTTGTTGGTTTAATTTAAACAGAAATGGCTAGGGTCACCTGGGTGGCTCATGGGTTAAGCCTCTGCCTTCAGCTCAGGTCATGATCTCAGGGTCCTGGGATCGAGCCCCACATCGGGCTCTCTGCTCAGCAGGGAGCTTGCTTCCCCCTCTCCCTCTGCCTGCCTCTCTGCTTATGTGTGATCTGTCTCTCTCTCTGTCAAATAAATAAAAAAATTTAAAAAAATCTTTAAACAGAAATGGCTTAATGTTACCAATATTAAAACCAAAACTTTTATTCTGCCTGGATTTACTGAAAGTGAAATAAGTTGATGTGATCTCTGTTACAAATTGAAATAATCATAATAGCTTGAGGGGCACCTGACTGGCTCAGTCGGTGTAGCTTGCAACGTTTGTGAGTTTGAGCCCCACACTGGGTGTGGAGATTACTTAAAGAAATAAAATCTTTGAAGAGTTTTAATCAGGAACGGATGCTGTATTTTGTCAAATATACTTACTATATATATATATATACATACACACACACACACACACATATATATACACCTACTATATATATATAATATATATATATATACACAAATATATGAAATATAGTTTGACCACAATTGCCAAATTATGCAAAGACCCACGATGCCCTTCAACAGACGAATGGATAAAGAAGATGTGGTCCAGATATACAAGGAATATTACGCCTCCATCAGAAAGGATGAATACCCAACTTTTGCATCAACACAGATGGAACTGGAGGAGATTATGCTGAGTGAAATAAGTCAAGCAGAGAAAGTCAATTATCATATGGTTTCACTTATCGTGGAGCATAAGGAATAACATGGAGGACATTAGGAGAAGGGAAGGAAAAGTGAATTGGGGGAAATCGGAGGGGGAGACAAGCATGAGAGTGTGGACTCTGAGAAACAAACTGAGGGTTTTGGAAGGGAGAGGGATGGAGGGATGGGTGAGTCTGGTGGTGGATATTAAGGACAGCACAGATTGCATGGAGCATTGGGTGTTGTACATAAACAGTGAATCTTGGAACACTGAAAAAATAAAATAAAGAAAAAAAGTAAAAAAGAAAAAAAGAAATAAAATCTTAAGAAGTAATAATAATAGTAGTTTGAAAGCATGACTGACCTTGTCCGATGTCTCTTAAAGTTTTTATGGGTAATTTAAGCATAAATGTTAAGAACAAGTAAATTAAATAGATGTAAAGGGCGGGGAGGGGCACCTGGCTGGCTCAGTTCAGTAGAGCATGCAACTCTTGATCTCAGAGTTGTGAGTTCAAGCACCATGTTGGGTACAGGGCCTACTTAAAAAAAATAAATAAATAAGTTTACAGGTAAACTTATTTTTTTTTTTTAAGATTTTATTTATTTGAGAGAGACAGTGACCGAGAGAGAGCACAAGCGCGGTGGAGAGGCAGGGGGAGAGAGAGAAGCAGACTCCCGGCTGAGCAGGGAGCCCAATGCCAGGATCATGACCTGAGCCAAAGGCAGATGCTCCACAGACTGAGCCACCCAGGTGCCCCAATAGGTAAACTTTTAAATAGCTTCTTTGGTAACTGGAAACTTCAAAGTTGTACCAAGTCAAATGATGAGTTAAGTTAAATTCATTTAATATCTGGGATCATTAAGATAAAATTACAAACATTAAGCACTAAAACATAGGTTTATCTACTTTTGTCTCAACTGCACAGAGAAACTAAAGATAAATTTGGGTCTGTTAACAAAACCTGTTTTGTGCTTTATTAGAAGGTTATACTATGAAAAAAAATGCTTCTGAATTATGAAATGTATTCATATATTTGTCAGCCTAAAGAATTCTAGTGTAACAGTTCACAATTGCTTACTAGTTAAGTTTCACAAGAAATCAAGGTTTCTGCAAGTTAAGAATTCTAATAAATATCATTAAAACTACTGGAAAAATAAGGAAAATAACTGTATGCAAGGAAAGTAAGATATGTGTTTTTGGTTAAAAAAAAATCTGAGAAGTGAAAAAATATTTTTGTTGAGAGAAAAAAAATTTTTTTTTCTAAAGTAAAGCTAATTATTTAAAGAGGGAAAACAGGACAAAATCTGAATGTGAAAAAAAAGAGTTGTAAAAGGTTTATTAAAAAAAAAAAAAGAAAACACCTTTGGAAGGGAATTTTATGTGGGGTCAGTAGTGGCTAAGGTTAAAATAAGTGTATTTTAAGATGAGTTTTAATATCAGAAGTATTGCTGACGCAAAATTAGAATTTGGTTTTTCTGTTAAAAGGGACATGTTTTACTAGATTATGGGTTTGTAAACAGTTTTCTGTTAAAGATTACATTAAGGACAATCTTTAAAGATTCTGTGTTTTCTCTATCAGATTTGTGATTATTTAAAAAAACTGAGTCTCAATATTAAGAGCAAAGTTTTGCTCACAACTGTGTATCATCTGTATTTTCCTTTGAAATCTTTTATTATCACTTTGCTTAAATAGATAAATATTGTTACCTAACGATCTGTAATCCAATGACACGTTTCAGCCTTTTGATAAATTGATTTTAATCAATGAAATGTTGAAACCTACAGATATTTTCTGACATACTTCTCAGAATCAAATTCTAAAATAAAGTATTTTGACCACAATCTAAATGAAATGTTCAGAAGGCCCTGGGAACATTTCAAGAATTTTGTGAAGGGGAACCTACCTGGCTCAGTGGGTAGAGCCTGAAACTATTGATCTAGGAATTGTAAGTTCGAGCCCCACATTGGGTGTAGAGATTATTTAAAAACAAAATCCTAAAAAAAATTTAAAAAATAAAAATTTATAAAAATGAAACTAATTTGGCTAACTTGCTATGTTAAATTACATGGGAAGTACTGTCAAACAAGAGATACTTAAACCCTCTTAGATTATGTTTGTATAGATATGTTATTAAAATAAGTGTTCTAAAAATTGTGTAAAACTCCTGGGAATCTGATATGTCCGAACATGTTATTATCTTGAAATATTGTATGTCACAGAAATAAGCAGATTTTCTTATCAATTGCATTGTAATGGACTCTAATCAGATCTTTGACTATGGCCATTAAGTGTTCTCATTTACAGACAATTACAGTTTCACTCAGATGCTTTCATAAAACCATTCTGCAAACGCGCTTCCGTGAGACTCATGGGAAGAACTCTGGGTACAGGTTTCTTATAACCTTAAGATCATTAAACTGAAGTAAGAATTTCCAGAACGACTCCAGAAACTGGATTCAGGCAGAATTAATATAATACTGAATAAACTGAGGAAGATAATTACAATTTTATCACATTTTTGTTGAAAACATTGCTGATTTTTTTAATGTTTTATTGTTCCGGACTTAAAACTTTTTTTCTCTTAAGCTGTGGCTTACGGCAATTTGATAAAATATTCCACTGTAAACAAATATGAAACATTTCCCTTTTTCTCCCTACCTGAACCCTCCAGAATTCAGAAATTCTCAATGAGTGTTCTTTCTTTTATGGCAATTACAGTTACTTGCATAAGTGCAGTAAGAATCTGTTCTCCTTAAAGACATCATTGGAAAGAAACACGGGTTTTTTATTACCCAAGCTTTGCTGGAATGTCATGTTTGAGAGAGACATTCATAGTCTCAGATATGACCGGACAGCTTTAAGGAACTAAGGTTGACTTCATAGAGCCAGTAAAGCCCCTTGGAAATACCAGCCTAGTACCTTCTTACAGAGTTCCCAGCAGCCTCCCCAGGGAGTAAAGAAGGTCACTTCCTGGCAGGCGCAGGAACCTCAGAATATGTTGGGGACCTCCAGAAGAGAGGAATTAACCCAAATCTATAGGTATTGCAGGCGAAGCATGATGGCAAGTACTTGGCTTGGCTCCTGGCCTTGAGAGGCTATTAAAAGTTCAACCTAGAGATTCCTTATGGAAAATTCCAGTAAAGCAGATTTAAAAGATCCTGTATCGCCAACTGCTGTCCTTACTGCATTTATGTCAGTAACCAAGCCAAGTTGTTGGTCTTTTTTAACTAGACTTAATTTGCAAGCCAATTAGCCTTAATTGTTTTATCTTTGGCAAAAGTGAGGGTGATAGGGAGAAAATATATTTCAATAAAACACCTATGTAAATATTAAGTTCTGATACCGCTCATTATATACTGAACTAGATCCTGATTTCCTCGTTTCCTCCAGTGGCTGGCTACAAACGTCTCCGAACTTACTTTTTTTTTTTTTTTTTAATTTTGCTTCCACCTTCTGAGTTGTCGGACTCATTTAAGAAGTAAAACTGCCCTTTTTCCTGAGGCCCTGCAAACTAAACGTCACCAACCTGGTGTAAACTTCAGAGAAATCACCACAGCAACTCATGCATTGACAGTCGTCAGGCCTGGTGGCTCTGTGACCCTTTCGAAGATCGCCAGAGACACTCCAGCGACAAACGAGGACAATCTGTCAAATCGTCACCGCTTGCTCTCACTCTGAAAAATGCTTCCAGCCTGACATCTGGAAATCCACAAACTGGATTACAATTTGATGCAGTTATTAACCACCATTTTTCTTTTATTCCATTGATGGACCTCTTCATGATTCCCCTGATTGTTTAAACAACAGGTCTAACTTTTGACAACCTACCTGCTTCACTGCCTCCTGAAGGGAAAGTTAATGACGCGGACCTATTATCAGAACTGAGACGTTTCCGAGGGGAAACTGCAGGGGCCAAGGGCAGGCCGCTCCAAATTGTGCCATTTTGTTATATTGACTATTTTAAATAAAAGTTACTTAAGAGACAATCTATGCAAGAAAGACTCTCAGACCCTCCTCTGTCCCCCTAAAAGCAGGAAATAAATCTTCCATGTAAAAGGTGTCCTCCCTATTCTAAGAAAAGACATCCTTTGGATGCCTGGGTGGCTCAGTCTTTGGGCATCTGCCTTCGGCTCAGGTCATGATCTCAGGGTTCTGGGATCCAGCCCCATATTGGGCTCTTTGCTCAGCAGAGAGACTGCTTCTCCCTTTCCCTCTGCCCTTCCCCCTGCTCGTGTTCCCTATCTCACTTTCTGTCTGTCCGATAAATAAATAAAATCTTAAAAAAAAAAAAAAGACATCCTTATCACCAGAGATAGGGACAAACCTTGTTAGTTACTGATCAGCTGTCAGCCTAAATTCTGCTTAGAATTCCTTACTAGTTAAAGCTCCCAAATACCTGTTTCCTTTATCTTGTAAATTACTCACAAATGTATTGTCTCTTTGTCTAAAATGTATAAACCTTGCCTGCCTTGGTCATTGCCTTGCGTTTCATTAATGGGCCTCATGAACTTAAAATAAAACTTTTTTTTTTTCTCCTGTTAACCTATCTTATGTAAGTTGAATTCTTAGTCCAGCCGGAAGACCTTGAGGGTAGAGGAAGAATTTTTCCTCCGTGACACCCTACATTCATCTAGTCTGTAGGGGCTCTCAGAGCACGGACACAGCCCCTTCCCTTGTCCAAAGGTGACAACCTAACATCGGGGGCCTCATTTGCCTAATTTCAGTGTTAAATCTCCACTCCGAAGTGAAGGAAGTGAACACGAGATGCAGGTTTGCTCAATCCACAGGCTCCACCCTTCCTCATGAATAGTCAAAAATATCCCCGCCCTCATCATGAATATGTATGTAATCCCATCCTTTATAAAATCATGTTCTGGAGCGCCTAGGTGGCTCAGTGGGTTAAAGCTTCTGCCTTCGGCTTGGGTGATGGTTTCCGGGTCCTGGGATCCAGCCCCGCATGAGGCTCTCTGCTCAGCAGGGAGTCTGCTTCCCCCTCTTTGCCTGCCTCCCTGCCTACTTGTGATCTCTCTCTCTCTCTGTCAAATAAATAAATAAATAATAAAAAATAAAAATAAGTCATGTTCTAAGCTCAGATGAGGGAAACAGATGTTTGAACCATACTACTGTCTCCTTGCTAGGCCGCTTTGCAATAGAGCTTTTTGCAAAAGACCAAAGTAACGGTGTTTTGCTGTTTCGCTTTCCATTTCGGGAGAGGCAAACACACTTCTCACTTCCGCAACAGATCTCACGCTCACGCCTGCGTGGAAAGCCGCTCAGACAGCTGTTCAGCCAAGTGCTGAAACAGAACCCAAACCATTGCTACATAAGAAAATTCCACCAAGTGGGGCGCCTGGGTGGCTCAGTTCTTAAGCATCTGCCTTTGGTTCAGGTCGTGGGATTGAGCCCCCCATGGGGCTCCCTGCTTGGCGGGAAGCCTGCTTCTCCTCCCACTCCTCCTGCTCGTGTTCCCTCTCTCGCTGTCTCTCTCGCGCTCTCTCTTTCTGTCAATTAAATAAATAAGTAAAATCTTAAAGAAAGAGAGAAAGAAAGAAAGAAAGAAAGAAAGAAAGAAAGAAAGAAAGAAAGAAAGAAAGAGAGAGAGAGAAAAAAGAAAGAATTCCAACAAGTAAATTAGGAGATCTACTTGGCCTTATTCAAGAATTCATGAATGGGCAGCATCCCATCTAGGAAATAGACAGGTGCTGCGAAAGGTTGTACAAAATGGAAGGTATTTATACAAGGACAATAGGGGCAAGAAAGTTACTAGCAAAAGAAAAGTCTTGTTCCAGACAAGGGAGGCGCTTTCTCGGGGGGAAAGCAAGGTGTCTTACGCAGATGACTTCATCTTTCTTTGGATGGTAGAGAGGACTCCAGTGGCCAAGTCACTGATAATGATTGAAAAATTACACTAGATTACTAACTAACCAATTTAAGGGTACATTTCTGAGGGAGGTTAACATTGCCGTTAGAATATGTATTAAGCACCCAGTTTGGGAAGTCAGTCTAAATGGGGCCTGTGGGTTTGTGTGTGTGTGTGTTTTAAGATTTTAGTTTTGAGTAATCTCTCCACCCAACGTGGGGCTCAAACTCAGGAGCCTGGCCTTCCCCCACCCTCACATTTCTGGGGGTTTTTTGTTGTTTTTTTAAACACCATGTAGGAGAGGCAGAATTTTATCTTTACTCTTGGAGTTTTTTCAGCAGAAAAAAAAAATGACATAAGGTCAACAGGAGAAAAGCATACAGATGTACTTAATACAAGTTTCATGTGTCATGGAAACCTTCAGACCCAAAAAAAAATGGCAAAGTCTACATGCTTTTTTATAGCATGCTGAACACAATAAACAATTGTGGGAAAGTAAATTATGTGAGAAGGCTTAAGGAAGATAACTGTTTTAACAAGGTCTATTTATGCAGAGTTCATAGCTATTTTAACAAGGTCTAAGTACAAAAAATACTTTTGGTAACTTCTATTTCTACCCATCCCCCAATCCAAAAGTAATTAATTGCTCTTCAATTAAGGGTAGAGGGGGAAGCAGGCTCCCTGCTGAGCTGGCAGCCCGATGTGAGACTCGATCCCAGAACCCTGGGATCATGACCTGAGCCGAAGGCAGAGGCTTTAACCAACTGAGCCACCCAGGTAGCCTGTTTTCCCTTTTCAAAACCAAAAATACTGGGGCACCTGAGTGGCTCAGTGGGTTAAAGCCTCTGCCTTTGGCTCAGGTCATGATCTCAGGGTCCTGGGATCGAGCCCCGCATCGGGCTCTCTGCTCAGCAGGGAGCCTGCTTCCCCCTCTCTCTCTGCCTGCCTCTCTGCCTACCTGTGTTCTCTCTCCCTCAGTCCAATAAATAAAAAATCTTTAAAAAAAAATATTGATGGGGTTTTGGAACATAGGTGAGGTTCAGCGGGGTGAGGTCCAGAGCCGACGACCAAGATGGGATTGTGACCTGAGCCGAGGGCAGGCGCTTAACCAACCGACTGAGCCACCCAGGTGCCCCAAATCAAAATATTTTGGGTAGGGATTGATGAAGTTTTAGAACATAAATGAGGCGGTGGGGTCGAGTCCGGAGCCGACGACCAAGAAAGAATTCTTGAGACGTCTTTGGTGCAAAACAGTGGTTTATTAAAGCACGGGGACGGGACCCGTGGGCAGAGAGAGCTGCTGTCGCTGCTGCTGCTGTCGCCCCAGGGCTGTGAGGAGTGGCCCATTATATACTTGCAAGTTGGGAGGGGGTCAGGGATAGCATAAGTCTCTAAGGAATTTTGGAAGCAAGGTTTCCAGGACCTTGAGGGGGCTAGCTGTTGTTGGGAAAAGGTCATTTATTACCATCTAATAAACCCTTAGTCATGAGACCCTTCAGATGTATATCGGTGGGCCATATGCTTGGGGATGATTGCCAACACGTACCTTGGGGAGGGTTAGAGATAAAGGAAGTTTCCAAAGGAATTCTTGTATGTTAAAGCAGACTTACAGGATCCTGGTTGGGGGCGGGGGTGGTCAGGCTGGGATTGCCTTTTGCCCTTAGCAAAGTATTAAGGTAGAGACAGTTGAGTCCCTAGAGGAATGTCACTCTGCCTGTTTCAAGGACTTGTCAGTGGGCTCTAAATAGTAAGGAAATTTAATAACTTTTCTTCTGCCTGTTTCCCACATCAGGATCAGATGATAGGGTGGTGTGGAGAGATGGATTAATGAAGCCAATAAGATTGTACCTGGGAATTCTAGAGTGTCCACAGTTAGAGTTTTTCTTTTTTGTTATTTTGCCTGTCGGAGTGTTGGTGTTGTTTTGTGAAAAAGGAAGGAATCATCACGCTGGGAATGAAAAACTATTTTCAGCCACTGGCTCCTCTCACTCTGTTACTGTTGCGGAAAATAATGAGACCGGCGAGAGACCAGGTGACCCTCGGAGAAGTAGGAGAACTCGGATTTATCTTACGCCCGCGGACCCAGATGAGTTCCTGCTCCAAGTTCTGGGCCCCGGGCAGCGCGGCTATAGGGCTTTTACAGGGGACTGCAGGCACTCAGGTTCCAAGGGCTGCGCTGACTGC
>CM052889.1:57439515-57476929 GCA_028534135.1 Potos flavus | reverse complement strand
CCAATATGCAGAGTCTTATGTTGTTTACCAAGTCTTAAATCAAGAACAAGGAAGACAATGTCACCTATACACTGACTCCTGGTTAGTGGCTAATGGGTTAATGATATTGGTGGCGTGATGGGAAAAACATTGATGAACTGCTACCAACAGAGATTTGGGGAAGATCCCTATGGGAAGACATTTGGCAATGGGCCCAAAATACTAAAATGACTGTCATCCATGTGGATGCTCCCAGTGAGCTTACCTGCACAGAGCGGACCTTCAACAAAGTAGCTGACTCATTAGCCCAAATCGTGGTAAACACAGTTGAGCCAATGGCGGACACCGGATTGGTGCAACGGGCTCAGGAGAAAAGCGGACATTTGGGAGAGCAGGCTACTTACAGGTGGGCGCAGGACCGTGGGATACCCATCACTCGGGATGCTGTACAGGAAACCATATTAAAATGTCCAGTTTGTCGGATCTGGCGAAGACGAGAAGTTCCACAGCAGTACAAAGGACAGATACAACGGGGAAGACTTCCCCAGCCAAATTTGGCAAATAGATTACATGGGGCCATTACCCCACTTCCAGGGTGGTTGATATATTTGTGTGGTAGTGGACACTTATTCGGGGGTTTTAATAGCTTGTGTATTTGCCCATTCCACTCAACAGAACGCTATCAAGACCTTAGAGACTATTAGATTCTATTACCATGTATCTAATCAGATCCAGAGCGGTAATGGTTCCTGCTTTCCAGGTAAGTTAGTGAAAGCCTTTGCCGCCTCGTATAATAGTGAAAGGATTCATCATACTCCCTATTCAGGAGGCTGGGTCGGTGGAATGGATGAATGGACTCTTAAACAACAATTAAGAAAATTAGGAGATGGCTCTTTGTCAACATGGAAATTATATTTAACTGAGGCTTTAAAAATCTTAAACGATAGATCTGTTGGTCAAAATGCAACTCCATTAGGGGGAATGAAGACCCCTAATTTGCAAACAAGCAATGTGACAAAATTATCCCAGCCAACCGTAATATGTTGGAATATTAATTCAGACACTAAATTACCTTACAGAGCCACCCCTGAGTCTGCTGGACTAGATTTACATTCCATGATAGAAGCACGAGTAATCTGTAATTCAATTAACTGTGCCTACGGGCATAGGGATTCATTGCTTCCCTGAAAGTTGGATTAATTATGGGGCATTCAGGATTGGTTCTAAGAGGAATACAAATATTGGAAGGAATAATCCTGATTATCAAGGAGAGATAAAGGTCCTTTTACTCAAGTTTGGAGAGCAACCTCTCTGAATACAAAAATATAATTGAAATGGACAGTTACTATTGTTGCCACTAATAATGACAGCTGTGGAATCTGGCTCCGCCCCTGCCCTTACTATGGTGAGGGATATCATGTTCCTTTAATGTATGTTTCCCTCCATGAATCATAGATATGGATTTGGATTCTGTGCTTTCCCATCACCTGGACACAGCCCACCTGTATCCTGCAGGCTCAACCTGAGGCTATCTCCACTGAAGTAGGACAGTCATTGATCCTGTCCTGTTGGGCCAGATGTCCTTTACGTGTAGGACTGATATGCTGGTACCATAACGGGCATGAGATTTACTCCCCAAAACATGTCGGATGTTTTCATAACCTCATCGACCACACTCATCAAAATAACCATAATTTTTCTTTTTTTTTTTTTTAAGATTTTATTTATTTTTTTGACACAGAGAGAGAGAGACAGCAAGAGAGGGAATACAAGCAGGGGGAGTGGGAGAGGGGGAAGCAGGCTTCCCGCTGAGCAGGGAGCCTGATCGGGGCTCGATCCCAGGACTCTGGGATCATGATCTGAGCCACGCTCATGATAAGAGTCATCACTTTGATGACGATGAATCTACATATGTAAAAGCAGACTCCACTGATGTCAGTTTTAAACAAGCATCTATATTTATAACAGCACACAACAATCGCACTGTCCCTTTAAGGGAGGAACAATTTCTGGTTACACCTAGCAAAGAATGTGTTAAACCTTAGCTCATTTTGTATACTCAAAGGAAATAG
The DNA here is from genome assembly GCA_028534135.1 of Potos flavus. NCBI lineage: Eukaryota > Metazoa > Chordata > Mammalia > Carnivora > Procyonidae > Potos > Potos flavus. Next base: position 57,474,878 of record CM052889.1, on the reverse strand, counting down.
TCCCCAAGATCTATTACGACAAAATATTGGCATAGGAACCTCTTTAAGCAAATTCTTACACCTCTATGGTGCTAAATTTTCCATTATCAATTATTAATGCAAATGTACCATCTCCCCTTCCCATATTAGGGACCTATACCTCTCATGGTATATATATGAGTTTTTCTACAATTCCTTCTACTTGTACCTCTTATATGTACGGCCCACACTTTGTTGTTGCTCTTTGGACAGTCCTGGCTATGTGGAAATCTCTCGTACAATCATATGCCTAAGCATTATCAAGGTGTGTGTGCTGTAGGGAAACTGTTTCTGCTTATGTCTCCTCCTCCTGAAAGTCCTCCTGAGAGACACACCTAGCCCACCAATCATGATGATTGGTGCTATTGCCCTCGTAACCAGTATTTTAGCTACACTGGATTAATAGTGGGTGAACAAAATGAAATAAGTTATTTTGTATAACTTCTTTTTTAAAAAAGATTTATCTATTTGAGAGAAGAGAGAGAGAACAAGGGGAGAAGGGGCAGAGGAAGAAGAAGAAGCAGACTCCCTGATGAGCAGGGAGCCCAGCACAGGGCTTGATCCCAGGGACCCCAAGATCACGACCTGAGCCGAAGGAAGACGCCCAAAAAACTGAGCCACCCAGGCACCCCTCTCTTTTATAACTTCTAAAATAATTAATGATGACTGCTAATGCTCTTTCTTTAAGTGCTTTGTGAGAAGAATTCTTATAAAACAGAGCCACTATACATTATCTCCTGTTACAATGTAATGAACTTCCACAAATGTGCTAATTTTTTTTTTTAAGATTTTGTTTATTCATTTGTCAGAGCGCAGGAGTACAAGCAGGGGGAACGGCAGGCAGAGGGAGAAGCAGGCTCCCGGCTGAGCAAGGAGTCCGATGTGGGACTTGATCCCAGGACCCTGGGATCATGACCCGAGCCAAAGGCAGACGCTTTTTTTTTTTAAGATTTTATTTATTTATTTGACAGAGAGAAAGAGATCACAAGTAGGCAGAGAGGCAGGCAGAGGGGGAAGCAGGCTCCCTGCAGAGCAGGGAGCCCCATGCGGGGCTTGATCCCAGGACCCTGAGATCATGACCTGAGCAGAAGGCAGAGGCTTAACCCACTGAGCCACCCAGGTGCCCCCAAAGGCAGATGCTTAACCAGCTGAGCCACCCAGGCATCCCACAAATGTGCTGTTTTAAGATTTTAACAAAATCGATAAATTTATGAATAATATGAGACATGAAACTGATCAGATCAATACTTCCCCTAGGTTTTTTTTTTTTTAAGATTTTATTTATTTGACAGAGAGATAGCAAGAGAAGGAACACAAGCAGAGGGGAGCTGGAGAGGGAGAAGCAGGCTCCCCTATACGAGGCTGGATCCCAGGATGCTGGGATCATGACCTGAGCTGAAGGCAGACACCCAAAGACTCAGCCACCCAGGTGCCCCAATCCTTTCCCTAGTTTATTTGATTGGTTACCCTATTGGGGAGGGTGTGTAAAGGATGCTTTACTTATAATTATACTCTGTGCTACTTTGTGTTTCTGGATTTGTGGACTTGTAAAAAGTGCCTTGCGGGTACATAAGGTGTCATATTATGCATGACAACTCAAGGACAGGATTTACTATATGGATAGATGGTTTCCATGATGAGCCCTGGGTAATTGACCACCGAGACCTGCAGGGGCCCAGGCAGGCTAAGGAATGTTGTTTGTGAGACTCCTGCTGCATGAATGACCTCGGGAGCCTGGTTATTTGAAATATATTAGCTGGCCTCCAGGTCAGAACTGGCCCTTCTGATCTGGATGCCAAGAGCTATAAATCTTGCCTCACATCCCCTCCTGCTCCAGGCTGGGCTGGCCCCTGGGAATGGGACCCGAGAGGGGAGGCTGGCTTCCACAGCCCAGTCTCCTTGAAAATGTAAAAACATGATAACATAGAAATGCAGCTCACTCCAAACTGCATGTAGGCGAACAAATGTTTAACTTCAAACCCCGTCATTTGTCCTATAAATAGGGCCTTTATGGGGATGGTCAGCGCGGAAGTCTCCCCTGAGGGGAGGACACTGTGCCCAGGCCTCTCCGTGGGGGCTCCTGCCCAGCTGTTTCCACCGCGGCTTCCCCAGCTAATGAGGTTGGATGTTGTAAGTACCCGATTTGATGTAACTTTGACTTATTCTCATTTACTGATATTACCCTCATCTGTGTGTAGATTCCCATTTCTTTCTGTTTCTATCAGATTTTTATATTAGTAAAGTGTTCTTCCCTTTCCTAACCGGAAGTACTGCTGTCATGAATCTTTTCTTTAGAACACAATCCCAGGGGGTGCCTGGGTGGCTCAATTGGTTGGGCATCTGCCTTCGGTTCATGTCCTCATCACCGGGTGCTGGGATCGAGTCCCACATCAGGCTCCTTGCTCAACGGGGAGACTGTTTCTTCCTCTGCTTACGTGCTCTCTCTGTGTCAAATAAATAAATAAAATCTTTAAAAATGGGGCGCCTGGTTGGCTCAGTGGGTTAAAGCCTCTGCCTTCAGCTCAGGTCATGATCTCAGGGTCCTAGGATCGAGCCCCGCGTCGGGCTCTCTGCTCATCTGGGAGCCTGCTTCCCCCTCTCTCTCTGCCTGCCCCTCTGCCTACTTGTGATCTCTCTTTCTTTGTCAAATAAAATCTTAAAAAAAGAAAATAAAATCTTTAAAAAAAAAAAGAATTTAGAACACAATCCCAGTAGCTCTTTCTGCCCGTGGTCTCTGTCACCCGCTGTGCTTTAATAAAAACACCTGTCGGGGTGCCTCGGTGGCTCCGTAGGTTAAGCATCTGCCTTCAGCTCAGGTCATGATCCCAGGGTCCTGGGATCTAGCCCCAAGTAGGGCTCCCTGCTCCTTGGGGAGTCTGCTTCTCCCTCTCCCTCTGCTCCCCATCACCCCACCCCCATGCTTGTTCTTTCCCTCCCTCTCTCGAATAAATAAATAAAATCATATTTTTAAAAAAGATTTAAATTCTTTTTTTTTTTTTTAAGATTTTATTTATTTGTCAGAGAGAGAAAGAGAGCACAAGCAGGGGCCTGGCAAGCACAGAGAGAAGCAAGCTCCCCACCAAGCAAGGAGCCTTATTCAGGACTGGATCCCAGGACCCTGGGCTCAGGACCTGAGCCAAAGGCAGAAGCTTAACCAACTGAGCCACCCAGGAGGCTTTAAATTCTTAAAAAATAAAACAAAACAGAGTACCTGGGTAGCTCAGTTGGTTGGGTGACTGCTTTTGGCTCAGGTCAAGATTCCAGAGTCCCAAGATCGAGTCCCGCATCAGGCTCCCAGCTTCACCCAGTGTCTGCTTCTCCCTTTGACCCTCACCCCTCTCATGCTCTCTCTCTCAAATAAATAAATAAAATTTAAAAAAAACAAAAACAACTTTTTGCATCAAAAAGTTCTCAAGGAAAAAAAAAAGTTCTCAAGAATTGTTTCTTGGCCGTCCCCCTCAGCCTACATCACATCAATTTTCTTGCATTTGCAGTTTTTTGAGTGTATTTAACTCAAAATAGTCAGTATGCCAGAGTGCCATATTCTGGGGTGGCATGATCTGAACTCCTGTTATAAACACATTCACAACTGTTATCACCAGACTCCTCAGTGTGGTTTCCTCCGTAGAGGTTGAGGCATAAGGGCTAGGAGCTGGGGTTCACATCAGCCTGACCCAAGTCGGGTGGGGGGGGAGCGGGAAGGCGGGGTCCACTAGTATTTGTACTTTTTTTTTTTTTGTCAGAGAGAGCACACAAGCAGGAGGAGTTGCACGGAGAGGGAGAAGCAGGCTCCCCGCTGAGCAAGGAGTCCGATGTGAGGACTCTATCTCAGGATCCCAGGATCCCAGAATCATGACCCCAACTAAAGGCAGACGGTTTAGTTTAACCTACTGAACCACGCAGGCGTCCCTTGTACATTATTCTTTATAACAAGTTTAAATCAGGATGCTAACAAAAACGTCATTGTAAAAATAAAAATTAAGCCAGATAAGCTTCCTCTTTGGACGCCTGCCTCACTCCCAGGCGCCGGCGTAACCCCGCGCTAACCACCACTTTGCCCACCCGGCTGGCGTGGCCAGTACACACGACTGCCGCCGGATCTGGTAGGCTGGCGACCACGCCCGTACCGCTTCGGCCCCGCCCCCGCGCAGAGCACGCTGGGAGCGACCTGGCCTTCCGCACCGCGCCCGGCTTGGTGCGCGGAGCCTGCTGGGAGGTGGGGGGGGGGTGGCCGGTGGTGGGAGGGGTTGCCCTGGCAACCGCTAGCAACCGGCGGCCCCGCGCTCAGGGGCCGTTAGGCTCAGGTGACCCGACCCGCCACTGTGACCAGGGCCTTCTTAGGGCGCCGAGTGTCTCGGTTATTGCCCGGCGGCCCGCGAGGCTGGAGGGAAGGGGCAGGAAAACCACCTGAGCCAGGAGCATGCCTAGTGCTGGGGCCTCTGAGGCAGGAAGGGAAGGGTGTGGGGGCCCCAGACTTTCAGACCCTGGGCAGAAGGCAGGGGTCGGAGACTCCCGCTGTGCCCGCCCGCGAGGGAAAGTAGCCCCTCCGGGCCTTCAGCTGGAGTCCAGAATCTCAGGTTAAGCGAGTGTGGAGTGGAAAGAACTGAGCAGGGTCCCGGAAAGAAGGAAGGAGAAGGGAGGACAGGAAGGCTTGAGGACGGGTGGACTCAATGAAAAAGTGGAGGGGGAAAGGGGGCGATGGAAGAGACTGAGCTGGGGAGGTCTCCTGGCAAAGATGAATCTATGGTATCATTCCCCAGCCTCATAAACCCAATCATGGAACAAACCCTAAAAGACTCCTACTAGTTTTCAGAAAGGGTAGGGAAAGAATGGTCAGGGAAAGGGGGGAGGGGCATATAGGAGAAAATTTTTAAAAAGCTCTTTTGACCTGAATCAAGAGCCTAGTTCTGGAACAGGAAGAGACCTCAGAGGTTGCTTTCGCATGTAGTTGGAAGTCTGACCACAGGTCTTTCTAGTGCCTAAAACTCCCTCTTACCCACCCTGAGACTTACCTTTACCTTTGGGAGACTTCCCAAAGGTAAAGAAAGAGGAAGGGTCAGATGGACAGTGGCAGTGCAAGGAAGGGATGCCAGTGGGAGGTGAGGGAGAGAACACTGTGGGGACCAAGCCTGGTGAGAACTAGACACTGAGAAATCTGTGTCATGAATACCCCTTCCCATTTCAGGGATTCTGAGTGTGGTGGACCAAGTGGACTAAGACTAGGGGCTCAGGAGAAGACCCTTCGCACAATTCTTGTCAGCAGGGAGACTTCGCATGGGACCCACTTCTTGGGCTTGACCTCCCCCTCCGCCCGTCATTTGTTCATGCTTTGTTCATCCTTTGCCAGCGTGCCCTGGGGTCTCAGCCATCCTCCCTCAGGGAGAATGATGTCTCTATGGAATCGGCTAGGATATTAGGTGAATGGCCCCCGTGCTTGTGTCCCATTACTTCTGATTACCCCAGAGAACATCCCGCTGGGGAGATTATTGAACTCCCAAAGTTTTCTCAGGCTCTTTTGTCATCTCTAAAAAAATCACAGCACTGCCCCCTCCTAGATTGTTACAGAGACCTAGTGAGACACCAAAAGTGCCTTTAAAGGGGGCGGCCCTCAAATGCAAGGATATAGTACCAGAAAGTTCCAGCCACATGGCTTGGGGAGCCACTGGGGAAAGAAGGGGCTGGAATCGACCTGCTCAGGCTGTGGCCTGCTGTTGCCGTTCTCAGAGCCCCATTTGCCAGGAGGGCCAGCTCGGCTTCATTGGCCGCCATTGTGTTTGCCCTCACTCTCCCTGGCCCTACTGAGTCCAGAGACCTGGACTTGAAACCTGGATCTGTCACTTACTAGCTGAGTGATCTTGGGCAAGTCATTTCAGCTCCCCTGCTTATGTAGAGCTAAGATGGTCTGTGAATGAAACCATAGAAACCAAGGCATTTCTGGCTCCTGAAGGAGGTCCCCGCTGTGGGAGAGGAGCCCGGGCTGGGAATCTGTTAGAGACCGTTATTTTGTCACCAACTGGAATGGCCTTGGGACAAAGCACTGAAGCTTTCTTGACCTCACCAAGTGCCTTGACCTCATCCCTCATGTCATGCTGTCACTGAATACTGTCACCCCCTTTAGTCTTAGCATTGGCCTTGGCCTCAATTTCCCCACATGTGACTTGGGGCTGATGATCTGTAGGAAATCAGTAAGCTTAGGGTAAGGAAGTTCTTCCCTCACATTACCATTTAAATGCATTAAGTGGCTGTTCAGTTCTCGAGAGCGGCAGATGGCATGGCATGAGAGCAGAGCCACACAGAGAGTTTGGGGCCTCATGAGTAGCTGACCCAACAAGCACTGGGGGATATTGAGTCATAGGTGAAGAGGTGGTTGGAACAGGAGGCTGAATAGATAACCCGCAGTCAGCACATGCAAAATGCTAAGCAATTCTTTCTTATGTTGAGCAGTTAGCTCGAGAAAAAAAATTACTAATTTTAGAAACAAATACAAACACAAAGAATACTCTGACATTTTTATTAACTGCCAGACACACCTTCAGCTTTAAGATATTCCCCACTCCCATATCTTTTGACAGCCCGTTACCTTTACCTGACAACGATTTTGTAGTATTTCCTACACAGCCACTAGAAAGATAATTCCATCTTTCCTTTGGCAGAAAGTGTCCCTGGAAGCCATTTATGGGCTAAGATAGCTGTAATCAAGAAGATCCGCAAATGACTTCAAAGCCCATAAATAATCCCACTCAACCCACCTATTAAGGATCCCCCAATTTTATCTTCCTTCCCCCTCCCCCACCCTAGCGACACCCGAAAAACCCACAGCACTTCCCACAGGACATGTGTGACAGAATTTGCAACGGAAAGAGTGAGCAGCCCTCCACCAACCTGGAAAAATAAATTCTGCAAATTTTCCCAACACATCTGACCACTGAAAGTATTGCTGGGGGCCCCTCTCCGGGCCAACAGAGGCCCTGACCTTTACCACCTCTGCTCCAAGTAACTGCATCTGTGCATGGCTCAAGGTTAAGCCCCCGGAGAGTTCAAGGGAAGCTAGCATAAGCCTTTGAACAATCCTGGGAGCTGGCTGGTTTACTCTTAATTTTGGCTAATTTTGTGTTGACATACAAGCCACTCCACCCCGCTCACCTGCCACACACACACGGCAGGGAAGTTCCTGGGATTTGATCTCCCCCCGCCCCTCCTCTGGACAAGAAGAGGGTCCTTAGTTCTTAGCTCTGAGCAGGGTTCTCCCTGCCGAGCCGGCCCCGCTCTCTCTCGCACACACGCGGACACGTAGGTGGTCAAGCTGACCATTGAACCACAGGTGCTCCTCCTGAAAGGGCAAAGGGTAGGGGCCCGAAAAGCCAGTTAGGGTCCCAGTCTTTTCAGAAATCCGTGCCAGCTCCCTTCTTCCCCGCCTATCCTGAAACAGGACTGTTGAATGCAGCTGTAGACAACTCATCCACAAGTATAAAAAATACATGTCGGCAGGGGAGGGAAAATGGGAGAGAAAAAGCACAGAAGAAGAAAGGAATTGGAAAAAGGGAAAAGGCGGTGGCTTGGAAGGGAGGGCAGTGGGAGGAGGGTCCAAAGCTGCGGGGGCAGGAGGGTGGGCTCTCTCCCTGCTGCCGCACCCCCCACTGCCCTGCCCATTAACTTGCTGTGTAACCCTGGGGGAAGCCTCCTACTTGACCTCTCTGGGCCCCAGTTTCCCCTTTAAAGTAGAGTTGCTAAGACCTACCTCACGGGGTTGTTGTGAGGATAACACGAGGTAATGTCTGGGGAAATTGCTTGGGAAATTGGGAAAGACCACTCACACAGGACCCTCTTGTAATCCTTTTGGCCAAAGAGGGAAAGTAGAAGTCAGCGCCCTGGACCGAGGCCTGGGCCTTGCCTCTTTGCGGAAATCACCCTAGCCTTTACTCAAAGCTGACCCTGCCTTAGGAGGACTAGCCCTGCTTGACAACCTTCCACAGCCCGGTGCGGGTGGGGGCTCCTAGAGAGAGCACTGACGGCGAAGTCGGAAACTCTGAGCTCAGTTCCTGGGCACTCCTGGGCCCGAGCCCGGATTGGCCAAGGCCCGTTGGAGAAGCCTGGAAAACTGAGGAGTTGAGCTCTTCTGGTCTAGCCAGATCCCAGCTGCTTGGAGTAGCCCAGCTTGCTTCTGCAAGGGGCTGCAGGGAAAGGGACCAGGGGAGGCAGGACACCAGGATGAGGCACCCTCCACCCCAAAAAAAGTGCATGTGGGAGTTCAGTCAGCAGAGACCATGGCAAAGAGGCTGATGGCTGGACCAGGCATCATTTCAGTCTCTGGGCCCACAAATCCAGATGTCGCTACCGTCCAAGGACCCAGCTGCAGGGTGGTTCCAAGGCACCCTAGGCCCTTGCAGGCCTGCTTGGTTGTTTCCCTGGTTGAGTTTCCTCCAGATGATACCTGGTGCTAGCTCTTCTCATTCCCCTCCTGCTCCCCTGACTGCCTCCACCTCTTCCAGTGTGTATAGAGTGAGCCCTTTAAAAAACAAGCAAGCTTACCTGCAATGATAGTTTGGGATTCATTTCCGGCCGAGAAAATGGGTATCGGGTTCTGGGGATGGGCTGCAGAGGTCGGGGGAGCAAAGCGGAAACTAACTGCAAGATCAAGGATGAAAAGGAGGAAGCCAGACAGACAACACAAGGAGTGTGGGGACGCCTGGGGCCAAGTGGGAGAGCTGCTGCTCAGCTATCTGTGGGGGTTCTGGGGTGATGGAGAGAGCCTTTCACGAGCTGGCCTGCTCTGCTCACCCCCATCAGAGGGCAGACACCGCTGGGCACCCGCATGGCAAGGCAGGCCAGACCCCAAGAGGGGACCCGAAGAAGATGAATGGAACTAGTCCACTTTCTTTTCCCAAACTCGTGGGTCCGTGATATGGCTGCTGCTTGCTGAGCAGAGTGGAGGGTGAGGCTGAGTGGGGAGTGAAAATGTCCCCCAGGAAGGGGGAGGCCGTGACCCATTCCATCCACTGCTGACTTGGTGGTTTAGTTTAGATCCCCCCTCCTAGGCATAAGGAGGGGTGAGAACCCAGCATTATTGAACTCCCAAGGGCACATTGGACCCCAAACTAATAGTTCTCTCCCTACTCTTTCCCATCCTAAATTAGGTCCAACTTCAAAGTCCAAATGTGGCGCCGAGGTTGTGCAAAGAGATAAAATGACAAAGATACTGTAGTAAAAAAGTCAACATAGAAATGACCTCTCTCATTATGAATTTCCTAGGGTGAAATTCAAATAAAAAATTAAATTCCCTTGCCCTTTTAGGTTCAAGTTCAAAGAAATAAAAACTGAAGTCTTAAGGGCAAAGGATGAAAGCCGGAAGCAGTTCACAGAGAGCCTAGCTGGCTTCCAAAGCCCCATTCCAAAGCCCTTAACCACCCGAGGCTCCATGACCATGACCATGACCCCACCCCCCCAGCAGGCATGCAAGGGCAGGATGGCTCAGGGAATAGGGTCCTTCTCCACATCCCAGCATTTTAATTAGCTTCTCTCGTGTGCCGAGCTTTTAAAAGACCCTGAGTTACTAGGATAAAGTAGGTGATGATACCCTCATAGCCCAACCCGCCAGAGGGACCTCCGTAGGGCAGGCTGCGGGCTGCTGGCTGTCCCCAGCATTCAGCGATCAGTCCCGTGTAGGTACCTCTTCCCACTGCCTCAAGACCCTGGTAGAAATGTCTCGGCAGCTGATGGAAAGTGAATGAAAAAATGATAGCCCAGATCCCACGCCCTGGGAGTTGGACCTAGTGGAGAGTTAGCTTTAGCCCCGCCCACCATGTTGGGTGGGGCAGGGACCAACTTCCACCCTCCTCTCCACCCTCCTCCTCCTCCTCGCCATCTGTGCCACTTCACTGGGTCTCATTTATATCTTCTTTCTTCCAGTAGGAGACCTTGTCATTTCCATTTCCCTGTGTACCCAGTGCTGAGCTCTGCCTCATGACACAGTTTCCAAAGTCTGGGCTCTGTCCAGTGCTGAACTCCCTGCCCATGTGGGCATGTCCCTCGTGGAACAGGTTCCAGAACTGAGGGCCGGGGAGCCACCGCTCTGCCCCATTGGTTCTCAGGACACTAGCTGTCCTCCATTTGGGATGCTTCTGGCCTCGAGTGGCATTTGTTTCTGCAACACAATTTCCAGGGAGCCAGGATCTGTCTCCACTGTGTGCTTCCTCACACTGTTTATGGCTGGCGGCTGGAGGATGGCACTGTGTGGGCTCCTGGCACTGGTTTAAAATCCCTTTGCTTCACCACACAGAGGGCTAACCGTCTTTGTTGGCTTCCAGTGCCTTCCCTCCTTTTCCTTTTTGCTCTCCGGCCCAGACTTTTACTTTTTCTGACCTATTCCTCTAGACGTTGTCTCTTGGGGTCTCCCATGGCAATAGAAAGAAAAAACCAGTCAATCTCGAGTTCGTCACAAGTATCACTGTTGAAACAATCCCATGGCTCCACACAGGGAGATGCCAGCCAGCAGCCTCTCCGCCTGCAGCTCGCCTCTGACGCCTGGGTCTGCCCCCCACTCCAGGAGGGAGGGCTCAGCAGAACCTTCCTTGACCCCACCCATACATTGTAAAACCTACTCCCTGAGGGTCTGAGTGGTCCCCAGACTCCCACCCCAAACGCATGCCAAATCTCAGTATTTGATGTTGATCTTCTGTCCTTGAATTTGCTCAGATCCTCTATGGCCTCTTCAGAGCTGCTGGGCTCATGGGATGGCTTCTAGATTTTAACAGAGTTCCGTCTGCAACGCGGGCCAACCCCTCAAGAGTGTTCTGGGTCACTTGGCTCCCGGGTGGGTGGGTGTTGCGGGGTGGGGGGGGTGCTGGGGAGGGGGAGTGGTGGGAGGAGGGGGAGGGAAGTCTCACCTCCTCTCCAAACCTCCACCCTCCCTTTTCTGCAGGGGACTTGCCTGTCTCCTGATACCTCACACCCTGAGGACATTCCCCTTCCACAGCCGGTTTCTCTCATTTTCCACGGCTCCTGTTCTGAGAGTAAGATTGTGGCATGTTTTTCAAACCATTCCAGTTCCTTCTGGATCTTCCGAGAAAACCCAACTCCTTGGGACAGACAGCTCCCAGCACAAGGTTTTGCATGGCCTTGCTAGCTTTGGGGTGTGCAGTGATTTCACTGAGCTGCTTTCTATCTCAGTGAAAGAAAGTGGCATATTCTCCGAAGGGCCCCGATTCCTTTGAATGCGTCCGTCCATGAACAAACTACCACCCTTCTGTGGGTGCATCCGGGCCTTCAGTCTCCCAGGTGCACTGTGCAGTTGGAAGTGGGGGCACGTGACCAACCTGTGACCACTTCCCCGCCTCCCCCAGCCCAGGAGGCCTGCCTCTGCTCACCAAACCCTGGCCGAGGCTTGCTTGCAGAGGCCTCGCTAATTAAAGAGCACAGCGGTGAGCTCGTGACTGCCCCCAAAGCCCTGCCCTGGGCTGCCTGCTGAGGCCTGCCGAGGCCAGACCCTGACACGGACCCTGCTCCTGTGGGAGGACAGAGCCTCTCACCAGGAATTAGACGCCAACCCCTCTACCACACTTCCAGCACCAGAGCACTGTAGGGAATGACTAGGGCCAGAAGCCAGTGTGGTCTGCAGGAAGCCCCCACAAACACACCAGGCAACCCCAGCGCCTTCACCGGGGTAGACTTAAGGCTCAAAGCCAGTGCACAAGATGTCGGGTTTGAGAAGGGTCTCAACAGAACACTGCCTTCTTCCAAGTCCCACCTCAGGGCCTCTCTGCGGCTGCACAGGGCAGTGGGGGACATGGCATGTGCTGGAGGGCCCCAGAAGGGCCAAGCCAGGAAGTGCAGGGGTACAGAGGGGTCCTGGAGGGTTTCCATCTCCAAGGATGGAAACACCTCCCAGGGAAACGTGAGGACATGAGGGGGAAGAGCCCCCCACCCCGAACTCTAGCAGGAACCCCAGCAGCAGGAAGCTCAGGGAGGCTGTGGGTGGGCTGGCGAGAAGGCAATGAAGGCGGGGGGGGGGGGGGCAGCCCTTGGCATGGCCCACAGTGGGGACAAGATCTCAGAGGGATAGAGCTGTTGGGCAGCTCCTCTGTACGGTATGCGAGCGGTGGTCTTTCCTCTGTTGTGTGTGTGCGCGTTAATGATCGAAGTACAACATACACACAGAAAAATGCATAACAGTTTAACAAATACAGCTCAGACACTTGCGAACAGCAAGGAAAAAAGACAACCGCCGCCATCGCCACCCCTGGGTGCCTGCGCCAGTCTCTGCCCTCCCTCTTCACCAGGGACATCACTGTCCTGACCATGAGGGGAACGGTCTCCTGACCGCCATCACAGCAGCACCAGCAAAGCGCAGACCTCTGAACCGCGAAGTTCGGCAGTCCCTACTTTTGCACTTCTTTTTTTTTAAAGATTTTATTTATTTATTTATTTGACAGAGAGGAGAGAGATCACAAGTAGGCAGAGAGGCAGGCAGAGAGAGAGGGGGAAGCAGGCTCCCTGCTGAGCAGAAAGCCCGATGCGGGGCTCGATCCCAGGACCCTGAGATCATGACCTGAGCCGAAGGCAGAGGCTTTAACCCACTGAGCCACCCAGGCGCCCCTTGCACTTTAAATAAATGAGTTTGTATGACCTGTATCTTGCATCTTTCGCTCAACATCCTACGCTTGTGAGGTCATGCGTGGTGATATGTGTAGCCATAGCTTATCCATTTCACTGCTGCGTAGTGTTCCAGCCCAGAAATACACCACAATTTATTTATCCATTCTATTCTTGGTGGACATCTTGTGTCCGGATATGAGTTTCTTTAGGGTATGCATACCTAGGAGTGCGACTATGGGCGTGTTAATTACAGCCAACGCGGTAGGTGGTTAGTAGTATCTTGCGGTGGCCTTCATCGCGGGGCCCCGTCTTCCACTGAGATCGAGCACTTTTTCCGTTTGGATATTCTGCTTAGTGAAGGGACTGCTAAAGTCCTTTGCTAATTTTTTATTGGGTTATCTGTTGGTTGTCTATTGTAGGAGTTTTTAAAAAATACCTTCTGGACATGAGCCCTTTGTCAATCACATGAGTTGCAAAAGCTGGTGTGGCTTTTCCTTCTGTTCATGGTGTTTTACTAATATGAGGTCAAATGTGTCCACCCCTTCCTTAGTCATGTGCGCTTTGTGTATCTCCTTTAAGGAATCAGTAAGATGATGGTCTCTCACATCATCTTACTTTTAAGGTCGTTGTGATCTCTTCTTTATAGCTTTTTTTTCACGGGGGAACTGATTTGTATGTAGATGTGAACTAGGAATCCAGTTTGATCTTTCTGCCCATGTGGTATGGCAGCCAGCTGCCAAGGACCTGTGATTGAAACAGTGCTTCCCTTCATGTAGACTTCAGTGAATCCTTGGTCACATATCAGGTCCGTCCCTGTGGAGAGCTCTGCTTCTGGGATTTCTCTTCTTTCCATTGGTCTGTTGTCTGCCCCATGCCAATTTCACTTTGCCTTGATTATGGAAAGCAATAACAAACCTTGTCGTGGGGAAAGCAAGTCCTCCCACCTTGTCTTCTTCAAGAAAATGTTTTGGCTCCTGTCGATCCTTTGGATTCACATGTCAATGGTAGAACTAGGTTCTCAAATTCCATTGAAATGTGGGAATTTCTAGTGGGACTGTGTTGAGTCAAAAACCAGACTGGGGAGAAGTTACATCATTCCAATAAATGGTCTCTCCGTTTTATTTAGTCCTTCAGTGACACCCCGCCCCCCGCCACCGCCGGTGTGTCTGTTTTCTAGAAATCTGTACATCTTGGGTTTATTCCTAGGTACAGGGCAACTTATTCGCTAATTGTCCGCGTGTTTCCTTTACCCACCCCCAACCCATCTTCTCTTCTTTGTACGAAGTCCTATTCTATATGATACCTGTAAAGTCATATCTTATTCTGAAAAATGTCCGTTTCTGTATCAATACTCAATGCATGTATTCTAAATACTCCTCGTCTTGCTTGTCTGGTAAATACTTTATTATAGTGACTCCTCATGGCTCAGATGTTAAACTTGTATAAATTCACACCCTTCGTGTTCTTCTTTGACTTTGTTTTGAATCCACTCACGATCACTGGCGTCCTTCAGTCAACAGCCAGACGATCCTTCGCTACACTTTGAAATGGCAATAGAGGGACTGTAATGACTGAACTCTTTTCTCTACCTCATAGCCGTGTCCTATTTTGACTGGTGGCAACTCACTAAGGAGTCACCCCATCCCTGAAGGATTTATTCCTGGAAACGGCTCCTTTCCAGAACCTTTCTTAGTTACACAACTCTGATTCATACTTTGCTCTTAGAGGAGGAGCCCTGTGGATGGGTGGGGTTCAAAGGCTGAGAGCCACTCACCTCCTGTCGGAAAGCATTATGGCCCTGTTTGTGTGTGGTCCGAGGGCGCTGGGGGTTCTAAGTTACGGTCTGAATGCAGAGGGTTGAGGTTCGGAAGCTTCTTCGCCCTCCAATCTGGCGGCTTCCTCTTAAGGACACGGAGGACCCATGTCACCCAAGCCTCATCAGCCCCACCTTCTGGCTGGTGGATTCTATCACATTCTTCTCCAAAGAATGTGTCCAAAGCTCTGTGCTCCCTGGAAGGGGTCTGGCTCCTGGTTCCCTTTCCCTCCAGACCCAATGTTGGCGTTGAAGTCTGGGTATTCCCCAGAATTTCAAAAAAAAAGAATCAAAAGGAATTCAATCCAAAGGGTCTTCTCACTTCTCTCTGAAGAAGATGGAAAAGGCCTTATTTTATAAACCAAGAATATTATCCTCTGGATTATCAGAGAGCAAAAGAGGACACTTACTACCCGAAATCAAGTGCTGTCCTGGAGAAAATATGGAAGGTTCTGACAAAGTTCCATGTGACTTACTTCTGTGTAGAGGTCCTGACGTCACATTGCTTTTTTCCCTATCTTCGAGAAGGTCCAGGACACCTTGAAATTCATACTATCTTTGGGGATCATGTGTTAAAATAACAGTTAAAATGACCATTGTAGATAGGCATTGCCTCCACGGCCGGAGTTAAGGGAGGAGGAATCGGGCGCCAGCTGGAGTTCCTAAATCATAAGCCAAGTTGAAAACTTGGAATTTGTTGCAGCTTTTTTGTTTATTGCTGACAGCATCCGCGTGTTGTGAGAACACTTTGTCCACAGGATCCTCTGGACATCCGAGGTCCCTGTGCTCTTGCAGACTGTCTAACGGACACGATGAGCAGAGTCCCTCCGAGATGGCAAGACCAGAAAGGTGGACACTTGGCAAGTGGGGAGTCAGGCTGTGGGGGAAACTGAGGGCACTAGGGAGGAGCTGGAGGAGGGAAGGCCCAGGGAGGGCCAGGGCAAGCATCTCCCTCGTTCACAGGCTACCCCCAAGTGCTGGGCACTCTGCAAACAAGCTCCGTCTGTTACAAATGAAATCCGGCGGACCCATCGGGGAAACAGAATCAAGAGCTTTTGTAACCAAGTCCAAAGCGGATTTCACTTGGAATAGAAGTGGCATTTCATCAGTGGGGTAAGTGGGATAATTCAGCAGATGCTGAGGGGACAGACAGGTGGGTGGTGTCTATAATCAAAATGGATCAGGGGCACTTGGCTGGCTAAGTTGGTAGAGCATGTGACTCTCAATCTCAGGGTGGTGAGTTCAAGCCCCACCTTGGACATGGAGCCTACTTTAAAAAAAAAAAAAAGATTAAAAAATAGCTGGAGCCATACTTCAGACCTGACACAGGGGAAATTCCAGAAGCAAAAATGTCAATTTGTGAAAACGAATTTACACGATGTCTTAAAAGAAACCAGGGCAAATAGTTTGATAATCACGGAGTGGGGAAAACCAAGGAATGACATAAATCCCAAGATTAGGCTGATAAGAAATGTGTCTCCTCTCCTAAACTCATGGAACAAACCGAGGGTGGCTGGGGGGTAGGGGGGGGTAGGGATAGGGTGGCTGGGTTATGGACATTGAGGAGGGTATGTGCTATGGTAAGTGCTGTGAAATGTATAAGCTGGAGGATCCACAGACATGTACCCTGGGGCAAATAATACATTATGTGTAATTAAAAAAATAAAAATAAATAAAAAAATAAAAAAGAAATGTGTCTCCTGCATCAACCCACAAAGTCAAAAATCCAGATGACAACCTGGGAAAAATATGTGCAACTCATGGCAATGGGCTAATTTCTCTAATATATAACGAGCTTTAAAACAAATGAAAAAAATCAGCCCAGTGGGAAAATGGGCTTGAGGCTTTGACTTAGTTCCCAGAAAAGGGAATGGCCACTGACCCTGTGAAAAGAAGCTCAGCCTCATAGTAAGAGGCAAATTAAAACTGTTTGGCTGGGAGATAAAAGCATTTTCCCCATCAGGCGGCCCAAAGTCAAAACCTGGATTGGGAGGGCCTCCCTTACCCAGCCAACAGTGCCAATAAGCCCCACCTCTAAGGGGGGACATCAGGTCATATTAAAAGAGCATCAGCCTTGAACAAATGTTTTGACTTCCAGGAGCCTATCCTACAGATACACTTAATCAACTCAGTATGTCAGAGCTAAGAATGGAAGGCTGGAAACAGCCTGTTCAGGACAGAGACTAGTTGAGAATCGTGGCTGGTCCCAACAAGGGAGTACTGGAGATTCTTCAGGTACTAAGATAAATTTTCCAAGTGGAAAAAAAAAATTAAATGCACAAGTAGCCTAGAATATGCTACCACTGGAAGGGGATGTTCTGCATATTTGCTTCTATATGCATAAAATACGGGGGGGATCTGAGAGGGTGATCCTGTGGAAGGAGGGCGTGGGAGGGAGCCTTCTCCCTGGGGATCCTCGGAATGCTTTGAATTTGACCCACGTAAAGATTATCGCTGCTTAAAATGAATATAAAATTAGGTACACAGGAAACCAGGTCCCTGGGGGAGGGGGGTTTGCAGTCATGGGGGGGACAGGGGGGCTGAGACTTCTCACTTGTAGCTTTTGGATTTGGAGCCCCGTCTGGATGTCTTCGGTGTTAGACCTCTGGGAATATTGAGGCCAGACCCCATTGTTCCGAGATGGAGACCGAGGTTCCAGGAGTGAGGGGACAGAGCCAATTTCTGGGAAACTCACAACTTTTGGTGTCTTTTCTGTGCACTTCAAACACAGAAGAGAGGTGGGCTCCCTTACCAAGGAGGGGAAATCTGAGCAAATGGCTAGTGGGTCTGCACTGTGCCGCACCCCTTCCTGTCCCCTTCACCCTAGTTCTGGAATTCTCCCTGGGAGGTCTGGTGGGTTGGGACTATTTTGGCAACTGCTCAGCTGGGAAGCGAGCTGGGCCAGCAAGAGAAAGCTTTACAGAAACACAGTTTTGGGGGCCGACACTTAGTTGCCCGGTGGGGGCAAGAAGTCGAGGAAGATAGTAGCCCAGAAACTTTGGAAACTTCTTAATCTCTGGCAGGGAAGTCAGCTGACATCCCCCAGAAAATTGCACTATTTCTACCTACTCCTTTAGAGGCAGTGGGGTAGCCCCATGGTCTGACCCACCAGCTCCTGTGGTTGGTGGGCCCCTCGGTGCAGGCTGGGGTCCACAGTGAACGTTTCAGCTGCATTCCTGCAGAGGCCATGTGCCCCGCTTTCAGCCCTCCCCCTCCTTCCCCATGAGCACTTCCAGGCTCTGGATGGGGCCTACCTCCAAGATACCTGCCCACCCCCCCACCCCCTAGAATTTTCTATGCCCACCCAAGGAAGGGGCTTCACAAGTTATCAAGACCCAAGTACAGACATATGCCACCTGCTTGCCCCTTCCCCTCCCTTGGCGATCCATATTAATTATGTCCAAGGCCACGGGCTGTGAGATGCTCCGGTCATGCTCCAAGGTTGAGGGAATATGTAGGAAGGACATCTGGTGAATCCCTTCATTTCACAGAGAGGGAAAGTGAGGCCTGGAGCTGAGCAGGGCAGGCAAGCGGGGCAGGCCCTCGACTCTTAACCTCCCGGGGATCAGGCTCCCAGAAGTGGTAGAGGATGGAGGGGAGGTGGGCCCTGAGGCAGGGGTCTAGGCTGAGGCTGGGGGAGGGAGCAGTGGGGTCTCTGCAGTGAAGGCATGTGGGAAGTGGGGCGGCGATGACAGGGTGGGAGGCTGGGGAGAAAGCCTGTGTTGCCAGGCTCTCCAGACCTGCAGCACGGGCCCAAAAAGTCAGAGCTGGGTGCAGGTGCCTCTCGATGCGCACAGGCTGCTGGGGGATACAGGAAGGGAAACCCCAGGTCACGTGGCCTAGGCCGAAGCAGAGGCGCCTTGGTGTCGTGCTGCACTGGGTGGCCTCAGGGAGGGCTTCCTTCCAGAAAGGCATGGCGTGGGGCTCCAAGTGGGCAGATGGGAGGCAGGCATTCCATGCAGAAGGAACAGCACCCGCAAGGTGAGGTAGGAGGCTGTCGGGGCCGGCCTTCTCTCGAAAACAGTGGCTGCAAGAACAGTCGGGTTTTCACTGGCAGATGACATGGTACCACTGGAGCGATGATGGAGAGCAGGAGGCAGTCTGTGACCCTCCCCCAATCTGTTCCACACCTCACTTTAAGGTATTATTTGGAAATGAGTTTCTGCAGCTTTTTTCAAGGATGCCCTGCGGCAGCCATTGGGGGTTAAGGAAGGGACAGGCTGCTCAGTGGGCACTGGAGCCCACACTTCGGAACAAAAGGGGGCTGGCCAGGGCATGACTGGGTTGGGGGACGGACATGGCCTGAATGGGACACAGCAGTAGCCTGCCTTGGCCCAAGGGCCATTACTGGTTCCAGGGGACTTGGGAGCACAGTGGGCGGGGCCAATGGATTCCTGACTCACAGATGCCACACCTTTTCCACGGATTCCAAGGAGCCACTGCCTCAATGCCCCAGCTGGCCTCAGACCCTGACACTCCCCAGTTTCTTGGGGCGGCAGGGCTAGCAGGCTGTGCTCGGCTTTCCCGGCTGTTGGCTTCAGCCTTCCCAAACACAGCAGGAGCCCAGACTGTCTTATCTGCCCCTTCAGCCCCGGGAGACCCCCATTGCTCATGAGAGACCTCAAGGTGAACCCTAACTGGGGTCCTAGGGGGTAACGTGTGGGTGAGTCCTGGGAGGTGGCCAGGCCAGCACTGGCATACCCAGGGAAGCTGGGGTCAGTGTCCTCATCTGTGAAATGAGGGAGTTGGGCTCGATACTTGCAGAGACCCGTGACCCTACGTGCTCCTGACCGGGTATGGTTCAAGATCTAAGAGGGAGACACAAAAATGGAAGGTCGGCACAGAGCCACAAGCAGAGGAAAGAGGTTCTGTGTTGGGAACGGGGGTCACAAGGGAGCTGAAGGGTTGTGACAAAGGTCAGGGCTGGGGTGGGAGCAGCAGGTGCTCAGATCCATGAAGGAGGCCCCAGGTCACAAGCCAGGTAGGAGACCTTCTGGCTTTAGCTGGAGTCATGCCGCCATTCCCATGCCCCCCCGACGCCCCCCCGACCCCCGCATGGACAGATGTGGAGCTCACCAGCCCTTCACTGAGGGAGCTGGAGCAAGACCCTCAGAGATCTTTGTGGAAGAGGAGCGTGCCCTCCCCACCCCCAAAGATGGGCAAACACCCTTCCAGATTCCCTTGAACCGACTTTCCTTCCTCCTCTGAAACGTGACCCCAACCATCACTACTATTGTTCTTCTGGAAATAAATCCTTGCTGCCTGGGCCGAGTTGACATGGGGCTGCAGGACCCAGACTGAGAAGCAGAACAGCCCTTAGGCATCTTGACTAGCAAGCTGGTAAGTGAGGATGGGCAAACTCCCAAAAATTCTATGATGGGAGAGAAAAGAGGGTGGGTGTGGGCGTGAGTCCATGTGTAAAGTGCCAGCTGACCGGGCTCCATAGCCCTGGGGCCTGGGTTGTTCTGAGGCTGCCATAATTAGAGGACAAGTGTGACTCGTCCTCTGCTTCAAGCCTGGGATGGGCACAATGACGTTCACGGTGATGCCACGGAGGTGACTCATGCAGGGATAGTGGGTGCTGCGGGGGCTTGACCACTGGGAGCCATCTCAAGCAAGGAGCCCGTGGCCACCGCAGGCCCCAGGCCTCTGTACACACACACAAGGCAGCCCTTGTCACCGCCTGTGGCTCAAAGGCAGGCCTGTTCCTCACCGCCAATGTCAGAAGGGCAGTAACAGCCTCCAAAGGCTTGGCCTGGCAGCAACCCTTTCCCTCAGAGCCCCTCAGCTTTCAAAAGCAAATTCACTTAAATTCCGTGTTTTGAAAAAACCATCTCTTCCATCAAAGATAAGCTGAGATAGAGGCTGAGCAAGAAAGAGCAAGGGGTCCCAAAGGCACAGCGCCAGAAGTGAGGCCCCATCTCTCCCAAGCCCCCAGGAATGGGGTTCATGTAGCCAGAGGAGCCCTCTCCCTGTGCAAGCAGGGGAAATGAACTTGACTGCTCCCATGGGCCAGGCAGTGCAGGAAGGGCTGAGCCGGTCCCAGGGCCAGCTCCGGGCACATGAATTCCTAGTGCTAGTGGCTGGGTCTCACTTGGAAGAAGGTGCTGTCAGGGCTCATGAAGCCTCTCACACTGCGGGCTACCAAGGCACTCTAGCCCAAAGCCACCTACTCCGGGAAGCAGCATGGCAGCTGAGGCTCCTACAGCCCAAGTGTGGGCGCAGAGTTGCCCACTGTCCTATCCTCACCCCCACAAGGGAGCTCTTGCCCTTGGCTGGAGGGGCCTTGGACCAGTTAGACTCCAGTCACTTCAGGCCTCTTTTTGTTGACCGTGCCCCCCAGGGCCAGGACCTTCAATATCCTAGCAGAGTTGTCTAACACCTGAAGGCTTTCCAGAGCCACTGTTCCGTAAAACATGAATGGCACCACAACTATAGGCCGGGAGTTGTCTCTGGGAACTGCTGTGCCCGAGGACAGCAGAGCCCAGGCACAGATCTGGGGGCAGAAAGGGCAGGATAACCAAAGACTCTGCCTCCTGGGCACCTCCCCACCCCCACCGGAAACCTGTCCCAAAGTTCCAGAACAAGAGGACTTTCTAGGTCAAGAAACTAGGGCACCAGCCTAGCAGGGTTTGACCCTGTGGCACAGGGGGGAGGGCTTTCTCTCCCAGAGTACCCTTTGCCCATCTGGAAGATGGAGGGTGGGGCTGGGAGAAAGGTCCAGACCTGGACGACTCTCCACCTCACCCTCCCACTCTTCTCCCGGCAGCGGGAGCCCACATGGTGGCCCTGCCCCATTGGGCGGGAAGGGATTCAACTCTGGGTTCCCGCCAAGGGCGGGATCAGGAACCTGCCCTGGGAGGGCAAGGCCACAAGCTGAGTGGGAGGCTCCGATTTCATTCTGATTCCTGCGTCTGTGACCCCGGGCAGGATGCCAATCAAGGCTGGGGCCGCTGATGGGGCAAAGGGGGGAAAAGCTAGGAGGAAAGACACTAACGGTAGATTCCGAGGGGGGCAACCCTCCCAGCCTCGGTTCCCAGGTCACCGTCCCAGCCTTGCACCCACTCCTCCGAAAGCCCGAGAGACAGATGCAGCCTCCAAACCGTTTATTTGTCCCGACTTGGAGGTGAGGGTCGCTGGGGGGACGGGGGAGCGAGGGGGGGCGAAGCGGGCACAATACTTCGGGTGGCAGGGCCTGGTGCAGGCTGTTCGGGCAGGCGTGGCCCTCAGGCGAAGGTGGAGCCGTTCCAGCCCACGTTGGCCGCGTTCATGTCGTAGTAGTTGATGTAGATCCTGTGGGGCGTGGATGCCAGGCTCAGCGGGCTGCGCCCCCCGCCCCCAGCGCGCGCTTCCCCCTCCCCCCCGCGCAGCCCCACGCACCTATCCGGGCTGACTCGCAAGCGCTCGGCCAGCAGGCCGCACAGCAGCTTGCTGTAGGAGCGGTTCTGCGGGCCTCCGATCTTGCCGATGCTGTGCAGACTGCAGAGCGCGCACGGCTCAGTGGAGCCGCCAAAGGCCATGAGCTGGTCTGGGACCACGTGCACCGCGATGTACTGTGGAGAGACGCGGTGCGGTCAGGCGGCAATCCCCCCACCCCGTCCCGTCCGCGTCCAGAGCCTCGCCTCAACCCGGAGTCGCCTCCTCCGCCCCACCCCGCCCCTCCCGGCCCAGGACCACCTAGTCTGGCCGGCACCCCCTCTGCCCGTTCCCTCCCGGCAAACCTGGGCGGGCTTGCCGGTGGCCTGCGCCAGCTGCTGAGTGAGCTCGGAAAGGAGTCCGTCCGGCACGGAGGCGCGGGGGACGTTGGTGTTCACCACGAACATCGGCATGCTGGCGGAAAAACGGCGGGGACAGCTGCACGGGAACTAACCGACGTGCCTCCGGTTGTAGCCCGGGAACCTGAGCTACGTGATCGCCGCGCGGCGCCGCCCCCTAGAGCGGCCGCGGCCCCGCCTCCCGTGACGCCACCGCCGGCGGAAGCCCCGCCTCCGTGCGGCCGCGGGTCTCTCCCGACTGGTGACGTCACCGCAGGCCTGCGCCCCCGCCGCGCTCTTCCGACTGGTGACGTCATCGGGGGCGGACTTTGGCGCGACTCCAGGCATTGGCGGCCCGGCCCCACGCACCTTCTGGAAGCCGTTCTCCCCGTGGCGGCCAGAAATCTGCCTATGTTTCATTTCTTTGTTAGTCCTTTCGTTTAGTCACGGATGTGTGTGCCAGGAGTTGGGGATACAGTGGTTTACAGGGCACATGGCCCCTTGCCCGCCCAGGAGGTCACAGTTGGTGAAGTAGATGAAGTGCCAGCCCACTCCACCACACGCACGGGAGCTTTGTGTGCCCCGAGTCTCCAGGGCCACATGTCCCCCATGGCTATAGTCCTGGGCTGGAGAGAGAGAGAGAGAGAGAGAGAGAGAGAGTGTGTGTGTGTGTGTGTGTGTGTGTGTGTGTGTGTTGGGGAGAGGAAGTCCTTGCTGCAGGCAGAAAGGGCAGCCACAGTAGAGTCAGAGTCAGAGTCACCATCCAGGTGCCTTCCCTGCACCCTTGTTCTTTAAGGTGAGTGAGGATGCTTTGAGACACCAAGGGGAGGGAGGGGGGATAAGAGGTGAGCCTTAGACAGGGCTCCATAGGCCACAGGTGGTCAGCAACGCTGTCTCAGAGCCCACCCCAAGCCCCTGGTCCCCTGAGCAATTTCTCTGCAGTTCTGCGAACTTCAGCGCCTCATAGAAGCCCCACCCTAGTTAGGTCCTGTAGGGATGCCCTTGCTGGGAGTCCTTAGAGAATTCTTTCTGTCTCTTCCACTAATGGTAAACTCAGGGGGCATCTAGTGGGTGCCAAGCATACAAGAGACACAGACTACATGCTGGGTGAATGAATGAATGGGTGAGTGAGGATAGCCTTGACCTGGCTGGAAGAGGACAGAGCAGTGGCTGGATTGGGGCCCTGGCCATGCCTGCAGGCCTTGCCATCACTGGGCAGAAGGGCTTCTGGCTAAGTGGCCACCCAGTCCCCCTCTGGGGAGCCTCGCGGGTCAGGGTGGTATGCTGGGGAGCAGATCTCTTGCAGGTGCTGGAGGGGGCACATTGGCACATTGAGTTTGGCCAAGTCCTCAGAGCTCTCCCTGGCATCTGGCAGGTGCTATCTAGTTAAGGTGGCACAGCACACACTGGCCTTGACGATGGCCATGTGATACAGCAAGGACACTCGTGCCCGTGGGACCAGCCAGCATCCAATCAAGTAGGTCCCATGGCCCGGTTGTGCAAATAGCCTGCAAGTGTTTGCTCCTCCCGCTGGGCCCCAGGCTACTTCCCTCCTCGCCCTCGCACCCTGCGCCCCGGGCTCCCTTACCACCGATGGACTGATGCACTCCACGCCATGTCTCCAGGCCTGGGCCCTCCTCAGAGTTCAGGAGCCAGTTCGGCACTTCCTGTTCCCTGTGTCCAAATCCAAGTGCGTCATTTTTCCTCCCACACCTGTTGGCTTGCCAGTGAAGTGTGCTTCCCTCCACTGTCGCCCTTATCCTCCCTTCTCCGCCCCCCCGCCCCAATCCCAGCCCCCCACACCACCCCCACCTTAGTTTAAGTTAGCTGGCTTCACCTTTGTCCTAGCCTAAACTGTGATAACACCATGAGGGACTGCTTTTCCTGGGGGAGGAGTCTATTTCCCTGCCCCCTGGCAGCAAATCTGGCCATATGACTTGTCTGGCCAAGTGAAATGTGAACAGAAGTGACACGAGCGACTCCAGGCAGAAGATTCAAGAGCCAGCACTGGGTTCTCTGAAACGGTCGCAGTGTGCCAAGACGGATCTGCACCAGCAAACACGGGCAATGCCCCTGTAGGTGAGCCACTGCAATTTTCCGGATGTTTCCATAGCCTAGGGCGGTCTTCCCTGATCGGGACAGCCTCCAAGCTATTTACCATTTACTCTGACCCTTCCCAGTAGCAGTCCAGTGCCATCTTTCTAGAAGGGCATCTGGAGAGGTGATCTCATTCTCCGTCCCACCCCTTAACTAGCTTGGACACTTCACTAACCTGTCTGAGACTGTTTCCCCACCTGTAATTTGAGGATGATAGTAGTGTCCACCTTACAGAGGAGTGTTGTGAGGACCGAGTGGCCTAAGTACTGGTGAGAGTCCCCACTGATACTAGAGGTAGTCTTGTCACGACGCCCTGGGGAAGTGGCTTCCCGTCCCACATCTAGCAACCCTTCCTCGTTCCCTGAGTCTCGTGCACTGCCCTTCAGTACCGTGCTCCTGCCTCTTGGCTCTCGCATTGGTCCTGAAATGTGGTTTGTAGTCACTTTCCCTCATCTGCCTCAGTCCCTTGGGAAAGCCCCAGAGCTTCGGGCTGTAATGTCCCCAGCACCTCTCCCGTCCTTCGAGGCCGTCACCACATTTCTACTTGTGAGGTAGTGTTTCCTTGCTGGATGGTAAGCTCCATGAGAGAGAGGACTCTTTTTGGTCATTGCTGTATGCCCACCTCTGGAGTCATTACCTCAGTGGTAGGCACAGGGCCTCCAGAGATGTCCTGGAATCTGTCCTAATACCTGGAATCTGTGAATATGTTACGTTACGTGGAAAAAGGCACTACACAGATGTAATTAGAGTTATAGACCTTAAGATGGGGGGATCATCATAGATTATCTGGGTGGACCCAATGTAATCACATGAGCCCTTAAAAGTACAGAATTTTCTCCAGCTAGACTCGGTGAGATGCGGCAGAAGGAGAAGTCCGGCTCAGAGCAGGAGAAGGACTCAATGTGCCGTTACTGGCTCTGAAGATAAGGGGGCCAGGAGCCTCAGTCGTACAACCGCAAGGAACTGAATTCTGCTAATGACCTGAATGAACTTGGAAGTGGGCTCTTCCCTAGTTGACTTCGGCCATACAAGACCGTAAGCAGAAGACCCACACTTGATGCTGGACTTCTGACTCAAAGACACTGTGAGATAGTAAATCTATGTTGTTTTAAGCTGCTAAATTTGTAGTCATTTGTTCTGGGAGCAATAGAAAGGTAATACACTTGGCCCCAATAGGGGCTCGATAATGATGTGCCGAACAGCAGGACACATGTGCCGGGAGGTGTTGGCAGGCACGGCTGCTGATCTGCCTGGAATCCTCTGCGCATTCGTCCTCACTGACGGAATCCCAGTTCTGTCTGGTTAGAACATTCGCTGCTCCTGGCAGCCAGGCATAGCCACGTGAAGCTCATGCAATGTGTGGGGTTTTGGGGGGAAGCAGTTGCTTTGCTGACGGAGACGCAACCCTACCTCCTTCCCTCTGCCCCGACCCCGGGACTTGGACATGACCCCCAGAGGTGCAGCAAATGTCAGGCAACCCTGTACTGGAAAAACCCCAGGCAAAGAAGCAGGGAGTGGCAGCCCAGCGGAGCCTGGGGCTCTGAGAGCTCCCTGCCCAGCCCCTTTGGCTGTCTTTCAGTTACAATAGAAAAAGAAGCCCCTCTCTGCTCAAAGTCCTGCTTGTCGGGTTTGTGTCATTCACCGCCCCACTGCAGATCCTGCCTGCTGCTGCCAAGGACGTCCTGAGTGGCCACGTCCAGTGGCACGGCGGGCATTCTTACTGCAAGCATCATCACTGCAAGCATTTTCATGGCAAACATTTTTGCCACCTAACTGGCCATAAGGCAGTGTCGCCATAAAAGATAAAATCAAGAAAAATAAAAGTATAACCGTCCCTCAAAACAATGTACTGCTTAAAATATAACCTATGAGAAATTGTACCAGCCTGGCAAGCATGCTTAAATGTTACCTTAAAACGTATTAGCAACAGGTCTCTGGGGGAGAAGATGATATACGTCTTGGAAGCCGAGCAGCCGGGAACGCCTGGCCCGCTCAGGGTGGAATGCCGCCTGCTTCATTTTTGATGTTATCTCCCCTGCCTCAGAGACAGCCTACTGTTAATCAAGACGATTCACTTAATTGTGCTTGCTCAACTATAAATTCTGTACTGCTTGATCATATATAATCTACTCTCCTTACTTATCTATAAGATTTGTAATCAATGTATAACTCATATTCCTTCTTGCTTATCTACAAGGCATATGGTTAATGTGTAGCCGTTTTCTGCTCCTTTGTTAGTTGTTATCTTGTATCTGATAAATACGGGACTGAGGAGTTGTTCGGGGCAACAGTCTTCTCTACTCTGGACCCTTGCTCCCTCTCTCTAGCAGCTGACTTGTTTGTGCCTCATTCTTCTCCCGTGCGCCATCGGGAAGCGGCAAAAAGAGGGGCGCCTGGGTGGCTCAGTTGTTAAGTGTCTGCCTTCGGCTCAGGTCATGATCCCAGGGTCTTGGGATTGAGCCGTGCATCGGGCTCCCTTCTCAGCAGGAAGCCTGCTTCTCCCTTTCCCATTCCCCCTGCTTGTGTTCACTCACTCGCTGTGTCTCTCTCTGTCAAATAAATAAAATCTTTAAAAAAGGGAAGACGGACATTCAGTAAAAAGGACCTAATGAAACACGGAAAACAAAATTACTGAGACTTTGCTGAGAAATACAAAATATTTGAGTACATTTAAAAATGGGTAGAGATTCTGTGCAAATAACTGATTTTGTTTTGTGGATTGTACCCATGTACTTGTTTTCAAAACCTAGTATTATGCATTTTGGGGGGTCTTTTTTTATTCATCTCCTATCACTTTTTTTTTTTTTTGGCTAATCTTTCTTCAGTAAGAGAGATATTTGTTTCCAAACACTAAGATGTGTATGTGTGTATATATATATATATATATATTTTTTTTTTTAAGATTTATTTATTTGAGTGAGAGAGAGAGAGACAGACATAAGAGAGAGAGATAGTGGGGCGGGGGGGGGGGGTTAGAGGGAGAAGGAGAGAATCTCAAGCAGACTCTGCACTGGGCATGGAGCCCGAGGCAGGGCTGGATCTACCGACCCCGAGATCACAACCTGAGCCAAAACCAAGAGTTGGACACTCAACTGGATTTCACTACCCAGGCGCCCCTAGGATGCATATTTGTAACTGAGCTTTGTATTACATTGTGAAAGCGTCTTTTTTTAATTTTAATTTTAATTCCAGTGTACTTAACATAAAGTGTTTATTAGTTTCAGGTGTACAATAGAGGGATTCAACACTTCCAGGTAACACCCAGTGCTCATCACAAGTACGCTCCTTAATCCCCATCACCTATTTCACCCATCCTTCCCACCCACCTCCCCTTCCGGTAACCAGGGGTTTGCTCTCTATGGTCAGGAGTCTGTTTCTTGGTTTCTCTCTCTCTCTCTTTTTCCCCCATTTGATTATTTGTTTTGCTGCTTTTTTTTTTTTTAAGATTTTATTTATTTATTTGACAGAGAGAGAGATCACAAGTAGGCAGAAAGACAGGCAGAGAGAGGGGGGGAAGCAGGCTCCCCGCTGAGCAGAGAGCCCGACATGGGGCTCAATCCCAGGACCCTGAGATCGTGACCTGAGCCAAAGGCAGAGGCTTTAACCCACTGAGCCACCTAGGTGCCCCTTTTATTTTATTTTTTTATCTTAGTTTAGTTTTAGTCGGTTTGTTTTGTTTTACGTTGTGAAAGCTTCTACACTCTTACTTGGTTTTGGCCTATTGTCACACGTCCATTGATAGATGTTCCATAGTTCTCTGGGAGATGTTGGTTCAATACTCTGTCCCACCGTATAGACCATTACGAGGGTAAGGTTCATGTAATATACAAGTGGGAGCATTGTCTCAACGGAGAATTGAAACCAAACTGTCCACCAGTTGATGAAACCAAAGAACCATGTTATGGAAACCCGTTATTCTTTTTTTAATCTTTAACGGCAAAACTGTCTCACAGCCAATTAGTTATGTGGCAAAATGCTGGCAGCAAAGAAGCTGACAGGAAAACTACCTAGAGGGGCGCCTGGGTGGCTCAGATGGTGGAGCATCTGCCTTCGGCTCAGGTCATGATCTCCAGGTCCTGGGATTGAGCCCCGTATTGGGCTCCCAGCTCGGTGGGGAGTCTCCTTCTCCCTCTCCCTCTGCCTCTCCCCTGCTTGTGCTCTTTCTCTCAAATGAATAAATAAAAATCTTAAATAAATAAATAAACAAACAAACAAACAAATAAATAAATAAAAAGGAAACTACCTAGAACCATCCAGTGGGTAAGGGCTGCTGGGCACAGAAGTGGGAGGGAAGAAAACCTCTTACGTGAGCACCCAGCAGACCCTGAGAGCAGGGAACATCTCAGGGACAGGATCCGAGTTATGGAGCTGGAGGGAGGGTCTGGGGAGGAGAGAGGGCTGCTGGGACCCCACTGTGGGGCTCCCTGCTCTTCCCCTTGCTGCGTCTCCCCCTGCAGCAGCCCGTGTCCATGGGCAGTCCACCCTTCTGCTGGCTCCCACCAGTTTTGTTTCCCTCGGCATCCCTCCCTTCATCACACAAGGCTTGTCATCCCTGCAGCAATTCTCCCCCCTTTTCGTCATAATGGGAAAAGACCTGGGGTGTCATCACCCCCAATGGTGATCAACTGTACCCTAAGGGGACAGGATTACAAAGAGGGGTGTCTACCAGGAGACTCACTGCATTGCAAAGGAGGGGCATAGGCGTGGGGGGGGAGCCAGCAGTCAGGGCCAGCTAACCCCCACAGGACCCTGAGACATGGTTCAGAGCTGGGGATCTGGGTGCAGTCACTTAAACGCCCTGAGCCTCACTTTCAGAATAGGGGGTCGAGTGGTAATTCCTTTCCCATAGACTTGTGTGAAGGTTAATGGAGCTAAAAGGACAAGGTGCAAAGTCCCTGACTTACAGTAGGTGTTCAGGAAATGCTACCTGGACTTACTTGTATTGGAACCACGGGTCTTGGAGCAGGAAATGAGATAATAGGCCTGAATGACCCCAATGTCGGGCCTGCATGGGGAGGGCGACCGTGTTTTCCTTCCATGGTGCTCAAGTCCTGTCCCCGCCCACCTCTCTTCTCATGAGATCCCATCAAAGCTGAGGCCAGGCTTTTCAGGAGCCCCCAGGACACTGGCCTGCTCCCAAGGCCACCGTGGAGGGGACCCTGGTACAGCCCAGTTCAGGCCCACGTCCTCAAGAGCTCGCAGCAGCCGACAAAGGTGGTGGCCTGGGCTTCTCGGAAATCCTCACCTCCCAGGGGGCGCGTAAGTCTGCACCTTGCTGGGGTGGGCCCCTCTGAGAGTGTGGGGTCCCAGGTCACTGGAGCGTCGTGGGAAGAGACCACTGGAGGGTCTGGCTCCCTATGATTACAGGATAAATTCCCCACCTGGCCTTCAGGGCCCCCCCACTTTATCTCAGAGCTCTTCTCCCCCACGGATGCTGGGCTTGCCCTCCTGCCCCTCTGATCTGTCCCGGGCTTTCCTATCTCCATTCAGCAGAAGCCTTCCCCCGGGAAGCCTTCCGGACACCTGCAGCTGGAAACCCGCTGCTCTCTAGGCCTCATCACCCTAGGCCTCTGTGGACACATTTTCATGGTTGGCTTCCAAAGAAAGCTGTGTGTGTGCAAAGTCGGCATCTGCCCCTGGAGTTTTGCTCCACTGCCAGAGCCTCGGTTGTGGGACCTAGGCTCCCCCTCAGCGACCTTGTCCTTCTTTGGGTGTCTGATTCTCCCTCACCTTCCATTTCCTGCCGCTACAGAATGGAGCCACGGAACCGTGGCATGCGACTCTGACCTGCAGGCTCTGTGGGGAAGGGCCACACTATGGGCTCCCTCCCCACTGGCCTCTGCGGAGCCTGAGCTGCGGCCACGCGGCCTCCACGCCCTGCCACCGGTTCTGGCCCCACCTTAGCACCGGCTCAAGCTCCGGCTCCACCAGTAATCCACAGTGTCACCCTGGCCCACCCCCCTCCGCAGAAGGGGATCAGGGAGCCAAAGAGCCAGGGCGGGGGAAGCAGGGCGATACCCCAAGGTCAAGACCACCCAGGTGCAGTTCTGGCCCGCCACCTAGTGGTGTGACCTTGGACCTTAGACAAGCCACTGCCTTTGCATGCCTCCCCTTCTCCTGTGTAAAACAAGGAAATAAAAGGTACTTATTTCTAGGGCGCCTGGGCAGCTTAGCGAGTTAAGGTCTGCCTTCAGCTCAGATCCCAGGGTCCTGGGATTGATCCCTGCCCCGAATTGGGCTCCCTGCTCAGCAGAGAGCCTGCTTCCCCCTCTCTCTCTGCCTGCCTCTCTGCCTACTTGTGATCTCTCTCTCTCTGTCAAATAAAATAAATAAAATCTTTAAAAAAAAAAAAGACACTATTAAGAACATAAAACAGGCAAGTTAGAGACTGCAAGAAAATATTGGTGTCACAAATATCTGACAAAATACTGACATCTAAAACGTATGAAGAATGTCCTCACCTCAAAAATAATAAGACAACTTAATAAAAAATGGCGAACGCTAGGAAAATATCTAGGCCACTGACCATGGGTTTGGTGATGCCTTTTTAGATACGACACCAAAGGCATAATCCACGGAAGAAGGAAGCTGGACTGCCTTAAAACTAAAAACTTCTGCTCTGTGAAAGAAACTGTCAAGAGAATGAAAAAAGGGGCGCCTGGGTGGCTCAGTGGGTTAAAGCCTCTGCCTTCGGCTCAGGTCATGATCTCGGGGTCCTGGGATCAAGCCCTGCATCTCGGGGTCCTGGGATCAAGCCCTGCATCGGGCTCTTTGCTCAGCAGGGAGCCTGCTTCCTCCTCTGTCTGCCTGCCTCTCTGCCTGCTTGTGATCTCTCTGTCAAATAAATAAATAAAAATCTTTAAAAAAAAAAAGAAAAAAAAACAAAAACACAACAGACTTAGAGAAAATATTTGCAAAAGACATATCTGATAGGGGCGCCTGGGTGGCTCAGTCAGTGGAGCAACTGACTCGGGATTTCAGCTCAGGTCATGATCTCAAGGGCTTGGAATCGAGCCCTACGTTGGGCTCCCTGCTCAGCACAAAATCTGCTTGAGGGTTTCTCTCCCTCTCCCTCTGCCCCTCCTCCTGCTGGTGCTCTCTCTAAATAAATAAATAAATAAATAAATAATTTAAATAAATAAATAAATAAAATCTAAAAAAAAAAGAGAGAGACATATCTGATAAAGGGCTGCTATCCAAGACATACACAGAACTCTTAAAACTCAACAATAAAAAAATGAACAGCTGGATTTTGAAAATGAGCCAAAGACGGTAACAGATATACATATGACAAATAAGCATATGAAGAGTGGAACCTGGGTGTCTGGGTCAGTTAAGCATCTGCCTTCAACTCAAGTCTTGATCTCAGGGTCCTGGGATCGAGTCCCGCATGGGGCTTCCCACTCCATGGGAAGCCTGCTTCTCCCTCCTTCTCCCTCTGCCTCCTCCCACTTCAAGCATGCTTGCTCTCTCTTTCTCTCTCTCAAATAAATAAAATCTGTAAAAAAATAAGCTCATGGCAACAGGAGCTCTCGTTCATTGCCACTGGGAATGCAAAATGCGACATCCGCTTTGGAAGACAGTTTGGCAGTTTCTTCCAAAGCAAAGCATCCTCTTACCCTATGACCCAGCCATCACACTCCTCAATATTTACCCAAAGGAGTCAAAAATGGATATTGACACAAAAACGTGCACAAGGATGTGTAGAGCAACTTTATTCCTTCTTGCCAAAACCTGGAAGCCACCAAGATGTCCTTCACTGGGTGAGTGGGTAAATAAACCGTGGTTTATTTGGTCTATGCCCAGACAACAGAATATTATTCAGTGCTAAAAAGAAATGGACTAGCAAGCTGTGCAAAGATACGGAGGAACCTTAAATACATATTACGAAGGGGAAGAAGCCGATCGGAAAAGGCTACATGCTGTCTGATTCCAACTATAGGACGATAAAATGATGAAGACAGCGAAAACTCGATGCCTGCGTAGGATCGGCAGGAAGGGAGGGATGATTCCATAGAGCAGGAAGGATTTTTAGGGCAGTGAAAATACTCTGTGTATATCACAATGGTGGTGAATGTCACATCTGTCCGACCCAGAGAATGTACAACATGGCCTTTGGGCGTTAATGATGTGTCCACGTAGGCTCATGGATTGTAACACAGGGACCTCACTGGTGGGGGATCTTGGTGATAAAGGAGACCCTGCCTGTGAGGGGCAAGGAGGCATATGGGAAATCTCTGTATTTTCCTCTCCATTTTGCGTTGAGATGAAAGCTGCTCTGAAAAAAATAAAATCTTTCAAAACATTTTTTAAGATTGATAGATTTTAGAGGAATGGGGAGGGGCCGACAGAGGGGGAGAGAGGAGAGAGAGAGAATCCCAAGCAGACTGAGCAGGGAGCAGGTGGCAGGACTCGATCCCATGATCCTGAGATCATGACCTGAGCCGAAGGCAGATGCTTAACTGACTGAGCCACCCAGGCAACCCCATTTTAGTTTTTTTAATTACAGTGAAACAGTATGTACTACAGTTTATTTTGCGTGATTATGATTTAGTATTGCACCTTTATGTTTGTTTACACTTCTCTCAACGGCAAATGGCACTGTGCATGGTCTTTAAGTGTTTACGTGCCTAAGTTTTTTTTGGTGTTTTTTTTTTTTTCTGAAAGGGGGCAGGACAGCCCTAGTCACACCTGCCACCCCAATGGGGCTACCAAGACCACCCCCTCCACTCACCAGGGTCTGGCTTAGACCATCGCTTATCGGGTTCTAGTTAGCCTACCACAGGGTTCCTCATAGCCCCGACTTGTCTTCTTGGCAGCACAAAGCTGAGTGTGGCCCTCTGGCATCCCTCTCCCCCCCAGCCTGACCAGACCACCTCCTGCTCCACTACAGAGCTCTGCGTGTCTCAAGGATCCTTAAAGCAGGGGTGCCTGTGGGCACAAGGCCTGGAGGTCCCCACAGGAGCCACGGCAGGACACAGGCCACTCATGGCTGCTCTCAGCCAGGAACACACACACACTTGCCCCAGGACTTCTAGAAAGCCCTCCCCAGGCAGACCTACAGAATGACCGTTTCCAGGAAGGAGACCTCCCCCGGTGAATCCCATTGCGCCAAAAGCCAACCACACGCTCATGGACACGCACTGCTCTCTCGGTCCTCCTAGCAAGCCTCATTTTATAGATGCAGAGTCGGAAAACCAAGGTGTTTAGTGCCACGCTTGGCATTCCCAGTCAGAAGTCCAAAGGTAGATCTGCCTGCTAAGTTGGGTGCATAAGTTTTGATACATTTAAATTCTTTTTTAAAAACACTTATTTGTTGGGGCGCCTGGGTGGCTCAGTCATTAAGCGTCTGCCTTCGGCTCAGGTCATGATCCCGGGGGCCTGGGATCTAGCCCCGCATCGGGCTCCCTGCTCAGCAGGGAGTCTGCTTCTCCCTCTCCCTCTCCTCCTGTTTATGTTCCCTCGCTTGCTGACTCTCTCCGTCAAATAAATAAATAAAATCTTAAAAAAATAAAATAATAAAATAAAACATTTATTTGAGGGGTGGAGGGGCAGAGCGCATCTCAAGCAGACTCTGGGCTGCGCATGGAGCCCAACGCGGGGCTTGATCCCATGACTCCGCGATCACAACCTGAGCTGCAACCAGAAGTCAGGTACTTAACTGACTGAGCCACCCAGGCGCCCCAAATTTTAACTTCTTTTAAAAAAAATAGTGGACAAAAGATTTGAACAGATTCTTCACAAAAGACACGTGAATGGCCGTGTTCGGCACATGAGAAGATACTCAACGTTATTATGGTGAGCATTCTAATGATTCGTTGTCAGGGAAATGTCACTGTAAAACCACAGAGAGACACCATTGTATAGCCTGCAGCATGGCTAAATTCAAAATGGACAATACGAGGTGCTGATGAAGAGCTACAGCGTCCACAACGCTCATATATTGCTAGTGGGCATTTAAAACACTACAATCACGGGCGCCTGGGTGGCTCAGTCGGCTGGGTGTCTGCCTTCGGCTCGGGTCATGATCCTGGGGTCCTGGGATCGAGCTCTGCGTTGGGCTCTCTGCTCAGTGGAGAATCTGCTTCTCCCTGTGACCCTCCCCCTTTTTGTGCTCTCTCTCTCTCTCAAATAAATAAATAAAATCTTATAAAAAAATAAAACAGTATAATCATTTTGGACAAGTTTCTTCTATAGTTTTGTTTTACTTTTCTTCTTTTTTTAAAACATTTATTTATTTATTTTTTAAACATTTTTTTTTTTTTTGAGATTTTATTTATTTATTTGTCAGAGAGAGAGAGCGAGATTGAGCGAGCACAAGCAGGGGGAGCGGCAGGCAGAGCAGGCAGAGGGAGAAGCAGCCTCCCCACCGAGCAAGGAGCCTGATGCAGGACTCGATTCCAAGACCCTGGGATCATGACCTGAGCCAAAAGCAGCCACTTAACAGACTGAGCCACCCAGGCATCCCTGTTTTGTTTTCCTTCTATAGCTAAACATACATTCACTGTTTAAGAGCTTTTATTTATTTATTTATTTATTTATTTATTTATTTATTTATCCATTCATTAATTTGTTCGTTCATTCATTCATTCATTCATTTTTCGGTGCACAGCAAATCAAGGTTTATTGAGTGATAGTAAAGCTTATTAGCCAATAGAGTACAAAGCTCCCAAAGAGGGAGAGGACCAGAGAGGGTTGCCCTTAAAGCTTTTATTTTATTTTAAATACTTTATTTATTTATTTGACAGAGAGAGAGAGAGACACCGCAAGCACACAAGCAGGCAGAATAGCAGGGAGAGGGAGAGGGAGAAGCAGGCTCCCCACTGAGCAGAGAGCCCGACATGGGGCTTGATCCCAGGACCCCAGGATCATGACCCGAGCCCAAGGCGGACACTTAACCAACTGAGCCACCCAGGCACCCCAAACCTTTTATTTTTTATTTTTTTAATTTTTTAAAATTATTAACATATAATGTATTATTTTTGCCCCAGAGGTACATGTCTGTGAATCATCAGGCTTACACATTTCACAGCACTCACCATAGTACATTCCCTCCCCAGTGTCCATAACCCAGCCACCCTATCCCTACC
>CM052889.1:57424101-57439415 GCA_028534135.1 Potos flavus | reverse complement strand
TCCCGACTGAGCCAGCCAGGCGCCCCTAAACATATATTTACTATTAAACTCAGCAATTCATTTACCCGAAAGAAATGAAAGCATTTGTCTACACAACAACTTGTGCAGGAATGTTTATCGCAGTTTTATTCGTGTTGGCCGAGATTCAGAAACAGCCCAAAATGTCCATCAACAGGGAAATGGGAAACAAATTATGATACACCCATACAGCGGAATACTGTTCAGCAACACAAAGGAATAATATAATACATGTGACAATATGCGTGAAGCTCAAAAACTTTAGTGGGAGCAAAGCCAGACACAAATGCATACATATAACATGGAATTATATCGAACTCTAAAAAAGAAAGCAAATGTGACCTATTGTGGCAGATGGCAGGTCTCCGGTCGCCTGGGGCTACATGTGGGGGGCCTACCGATGACAAAGGGGCATGAGGGAGCTTTCGGGGTAATGCGAATGTTCCACTTTGATTGTGGTGGTGGTTTTATAATGTGTGCTTTTTTTTTTTTTTTTTTTTAGAGATGGAGATTGGGGAGGGGCCGAGGTAGAGAGAGAGAATCCCAAGCAGGCTCCAAACCCAGTGCAGAACCTGACATGGGGCTCAATCTCACAAACCTGAGATCATGACCTGAGCTGAAATCAAGAGTCGAACGCTTACCTGGCTGAGCCACCCAGGCGCCCCAAGATTTTATTTTTAAGTAATCTCTACACCCAACACGGGTCTCAAACTTACAAACCCGCGATCATGAGTCTCGTGCTCTACCAACGGAGCCAGTCAGGGGCCCCCAGAACATTTTTTTTCTGACCGCCCTCCTCAAATTAGGTCAAGCTCCCCTAGTCTGTGCACACTTTATAATCTGTATTTTCTTTCTTCTTTTTTTTTTAAAGATTTTATTTATTTATTTGACAGAGACAGAGAGATCACAAGTAGGCAGAGAGGCAGGCAGAGAGAGAGGGGGAAGTAGGCTCCCCGCCGAGCAGAGAGCCCAACACGGGGCTCGATCCCAGGACCCCAAGATCATGACCCGAGCCGAAGGCAGAGGCTTTAACCCACTGAGCCACCCAAGTACCCTAATCTATATTTTCTGTCACTGCATTTCCCTGAGTTTGTGATCGTTTTTATTGGTTTCGTCTACACGGGGAGCCACCAGCAGGTCATGATCCCACCTCTCGTGGCTCGCCACGGATTGCTAAGCACCCAGCACCACGGCTGCAAGCAGTAGGTGTTTAATAAGCACTCATTAGACAAATAAATGCAGGAACTAGGGGATGCAGTGGGCCAGGACCCTCGGCAGGAAGCAAAGGAGACAGCAACAGCTGGATCTGGGCCCCCACCGTACCTCACAGAGCTATAGCTCTGTGGACAGGATGACTTCCGGGCCCGTCCACTCGGAGCCCAGGCTCTGCCGGGGGAAGTTGAGTCTGTGCAATTCCTCGGAGATCTCCAGGAAGGTCTTGCCTTTGGTCTCAGGGAGGAAGAAGCCAGTATAGACGGCCCCGCAGACACAGAAGCCGAGGAAAGGCATATAGAGAAAGTGGGACAAGCCCTCCTGTGGGTGAAGAGAGACCCGGGATCTGGTGTGGCCCTGTACAGCCACCGGACAGAAGGCCTCATGACAGGTGGTAAGTTGAGGGATTTGTCCCTCTTGGTTCAGATGAGTCCCAACCCCTCCAGCCTCAGGCTCCCTGGACGGAGACCTCCCGCCGGGGCTCTGCTGCTGACAGAGGTCAAATCTAGGGCCAGGGCCCCAGTGTTGGGGGGAGGCGGAGCAGACCTACCTTGATGAAGGGAAACCCCAGCCCAACCAGGAAGAGCAAGGTCCAAATGAGCGCGCCCCCGACCATATAGGCGGCCGGCCTGGTCTTCTGGTCGAACAGCTCCGTGGCCAGGATCCCTGTCACTCCGGCTAGAAGGAGGAGCAGGGACAGGGGGCTGGCAGCCGGGCTCCCTGCCCAGCCTTCCCCCCACCTTGTCCCTGACATGCGAGTGGGGACCCCTCGTCCTCTCCTCCGGCCATTCCCTCTCAGAAGCCTCAGTACAGGTAGGCTGGGGGGAGGGGCACGTGGGTGACGCGGCATCTACAGCCACCCGTCCCGCACGCAGACATTCGAGGTCCTTCTGCAAACCCCGAAGCCCAGGGTTCCTTGGGCCCACTCACCGGGGCCAATGCCAAAGCTGAGGACGAAGGCAAAGACGCAGGCCATGGCCAGGTAGGGCATCCAGGGGTAGGAGCTCTGTAGTAAAGGGGCAGAGGGGGTGCAGTGAGGTGGAGATCAGGTCGTCCCCAGCTGCAGCCCTCACGTCCCCCCAGCTACCTGCAGGCACAGGGCTGCCGTGAAGATACTTCCCCAGCAGGTCATCAGGCAGTACCCCCCTATCATCAGGACGCGGCGGCCCACCCTCTCGATCAGCACACACTGCAAAGGAAGGGAGCCCTGATCACTGACCCCCGCACTGGAAGCCATGCTTCCCTTGATTTAAGAGTGAGCGGTGGGAAGCTGGTGGGGGAGGGGAGACAGGAGCGGCTGATTGCTTCAGGAGATTAAGACATTATTAATTTTAATTTTTCTTTTTTTTAAGAGGGAGAGAGAAAGAGACAAAGCAAGAAACAGAGTTTTTGGGTTTTTTTTTTTTAAGATTTTATTTATTTGACAGAGAAAGCACAAGGAGGGGAAGCAGCAGGCAAAGGGAGAAGGGGCTTGATCCCAGGACTCTGGGATCATGACCTGGGCAGAAAGCAGACACTTAACCAACTGCGCCACCCAGGCACCCCAAGACATTACTGATTTTTTTTTTTTAAGATTTTATTTATTTATTTGAGAGAGAGTGTGAGTGACGATCGCGAGAGCACAGGCAGCGGGGAGGGGCAGAGTTTCCGGCTGAGCAGGGAGCCCATCACCAGGCTCAACCCCAGGACCCTGAAATCACCACCCGATTGGAAGGCAGAAGCTCAATCGACTGAGGCACCCAGGCGCCCCTATGGATCTTTTAATTATTAATTTGGTCCCTCCCCTTCATTCAGTTTCCTCATCTCAAAATGGTGTGTTAAATGCACGGCCAACAGTTGGTGCTCAATAAATGCTAGCTAAGTCGCCGCATTTGAACATAGTGACCTGGAGTGCAAAAGGGCTCCAGGTAGAGGACTTAAGTCACCCCCTACTCCCCGCCCCCCCCCCGCCAGGGTTGGTAGAGGGTCCGCCCAAGCCCCTGACAAACTCACACTGAGGCAGGCCGCGAGCAGCTCGCAGCTCCCAGTCCCCAAGACTGCATACGGGACCTTCCCCTCGGGGACCCCCGCCGCCCGGAACACGGAGGAGGCATACGCGTATACCTGGAGACGGAGAGCAGAGGGGCGGGCTGCCAGCGGCCTGCGGTCTGCAGCCTCCTGGCCCGGGGGTTGGGAGACGAGGCGGGGGCCTCACCGAGTCGTTCCCGCAGAGCTCCACGACACTGCCCAGCACCACGAGGCTCATCACCTGCCTCCGCAGGCCGCGATCCTGGAACAGCTCCCACGGGCGCCGCGCGTGCTGGCCCTGGCAGGCGGCGCGCTCCTCCTCCAGCTCCGCCAGCTCCCCCGCCACATCTGCAGTGCCCCGCAGCCGCTGCAGGGCTGGGGCGGGGGTAGAGGGCGCTGAGCCCCACCAGCCCCTCTTTGGTCCCCTACAGTGAGTTCCCACCCCCAACTCCGTTCACCCTCTCTCTGGGCCCGCCTGATCAGATGCGAATGATCTTCCTCTGTCCCTGTCATTTCGGGGCATCACGGACCAAAAAAGGCTTTAGGAGCTCGGGGTTCTGCAGAGGCATCAGACTGGACAAAATTGCGGCAGATTGCCATTATCCAACGTCCCCAATTCTCCACCCTTCCCTGTATCCAGGCCTTCTGCTAGGTGATTTTTGTCGCGGCCCCCAGCCAAAGGGGCAAGTATGTACCCCGCCCCTTGGCATTGGTCTGTACCATGTGACTCGCTCTGGCCAATAGAATGAGGCTGTAGGGAGGGTATGCAAATTCCAGCCCGAGCCTTAAGAGACCTTGCTCATTTCTCCTGCTATTTTACCATCATCATAAAAAGGTGTGGCGGGGCTAGCCCACCGGTCCCAGGAAGAGCAGAGATGGCCCAGCTGGGACCCTTCTAAATTAGCCAATGCCCACCACACCTGCGTGAGCGACCAAGACCAGCAGAGCCACCAGCCAGGTGCAGCCATCAGCCAACCCCAGGGAACTCACAGAGGCTTGAACTAAGGGATTGCTTCTTTGGTTTGCCACTGAGATATGGTTATTAGGCAGCAACAGAAAACTGACGAATTAATAAACGGGTACCAGGAGTGGGTGCTACCATACTAGGACCTGTAATCTACGGTACTGATTCCAATACCAGGCAGAGATGGCGAGGAGGCTGGAAAAATGGTAAGCCTGGGTGGGTAGGTAGGGCAGTATTGCAGAAGAAAGAAAACAGATCTCATGAACTCCTGGGCTCGAGGGAAGAGATCACTGTGTGGTGAAAGCATGGACTGGTAGCTTTTCGCTGAGTATTCTAAGCTTACTGTAAGAAAAACATGAGGCGCGCCTGGGTGGCTCAGTTGGTTAAGCGTCTGCCTTTGGCTCAGGTCATGATCCCAGCCTGGGATGGAGCCCTGCATCCCTGCTCAACAGGAAGCCCACTTCTCTCTCTCCCTCTGCCTGTCGCTCCCCTTGCTTGTGCTTTCTCTGCGTCAAATAAATCAATAAAAAGACCTTCAGAGTGAACAAGATTTAATTAAATTTAACTTATTCTGGAACTCATTAGGTTGGTTTAATTAAAATAAATAAATGAATAAATAAATAAACCTGTTTCTCATCTCTAGGCCCTCCAGTTAGCAAAAAGAGTTGCACGTGAAGTTAGTCTGAAAGCAAAGATCAAATCCAGAGCCCTACCGGTGAGCCATGCACTCAGGGTAACAATCAAATTAAGGGTGTGGTTTAATGCCAGTGCCTCATAGACACTCCTGGCTGGAAAAGGGGCATTTGGGGGGCTTAAGGGTGTTGGTCTCCAGCAGCCTGCCATGCCCCTAATTCCAGCCATTTGGTCTCAAAAGGGAAGCATGTCTCAAAAAGACTTTTGGGTGTAGCTTTAGAGCACATCAATCAATTACACAGAAAAATCGCATCATTTTTGGAAGAATTCTATTGACAAGAGCTCCACCAGCCCGGATGAAAAGGGACCAAGACAATTTGAAATGTAAAGACTTCTGTGCCCCAACTTTCTATGAGTACATTTGCAATGCCTTCTTAGGAAGGTGTCAAGGATGCATATCTCAGAGGGCAGAAGCTGGAACCTGGGGACACCACGGTCGGGGAGCCCCTCCCAGGGGGCAAGCCAGGATTTGATCACGGAACATTCCCTACCCGCAGGGCAGGGAGATCTGGCAGCATTTTCCCAGGAGCACCTTAGTATTAAGCACTGGTGACTGCTTTCTCCTCCCTTGACTCCTCCTCTTTGAAATGAGGGTTAGTTCTGGTTACACTGTCCTACTTTCACCACCGTGTATTGAATTCAGAGGGGCAGAAGACTTCTGTTTTTAGCTCCTAGGTCTCTGGATCAAGAGAAGGCACTTGGAGACTTGATGTGATCTTAAGATCCAGGACTGCAAGATGGATGCCATGACTGGAGGAGACTATGGAGTCCCCGCTGACATTGAGCATGTTTTGCACAGGGAGGGATATCAGTAATAGCTGTGGTCACAATGGCGAGTTGAGAAGGTGCATGAGCGGGCCCTGATCTTCACCTTTCTCCAAATCCACAGCCCTTGCCATCTGAGAGGATAGGCCATTGATCTTCTTATCCCTTG
Source organism: Potos flavus (assembly GCA_028534135.1). Lineage (NCBI taxonomy): Eukaryota > Metazoa > Chordata > Mammalia > Carnivora > Procyonidae > Potos > Potos flavus. The sequence goes on along the minus strand of CM052889.1, from coordinate 57,433,587 downwards.
ACTTTGGGTTCAGTGACATGGCTGATGGGCTGTTCACGGGCAGGGCATGGGGAACACAGATGTGCAAAATGCTCGTGCAACTGGATCTGCTTTCTTGGTCCTCTGCCATCACCGTAATAGGAACATTCCAGGGGCGCCTGGGTGGCTCAGTCGTTAAGTGTCCCAGGGTCCTGGGATCGAGCCCCGTGTTGGGCTTCCTGCTCGGCGGGGAGCCTGCTTCTCCCTCTCCCACTCCCCCTGCTTGTGTTCCCTCTCTAGCTGTCCCTCTCTCTGTCAATTAAATAAATAAAAAATCTTAAAAAAAAAAACAAAACATTCCAGGGCAGACCCGTTGGTACCAAGAGTGAGAGGAGAGGCGTGTGCGGCAGAACTGAACGGGCTCCGGCCCAGACCAGCCTGGACTGGCTCACCAGCCTGAACTGGCTCACCGGCCGATTCTCAGACATCGTGAGCCGCCCGCTGAGATCAGCAGTCACGCTGTCCGCCCAGCAAGTAAATGAGTAGAAGACGCAGTAATGGATTGTGTTAAGCCAGGGATTTTTGGCATTGCTCTTGGGCATCATTATCATGGCCGTAGCTAGTGAATCAGTCCATCAGCACCCAGGTGACACAGTGTTTCGTCCTGCAGATGTGGTAGACGGAAGGGCTCTCTATTGGCACCATGCCGCAGTTCCTAGATGTCAGGGGCCGGGTCTGCTCTGTCCCACAGCCTTGGCACTTAGGACAGCCCCTGGCTAAAGAGGTTTTTTTTTTAAGATGTTATTTACTTATTTGAGAGAGAGAGAGAGAGAGAGAGAGCATGAGTGGGGGGAGGGAACAGGGGGAGGGTCAGAGGGAGAGGAAGAAGCAGACTCCCTGCTGAGTGCAGAGCCAGAGGCCTGGGCTCCATCCCAGGACCCTCAGATCATGACCTGACCCGAGGTCAGACACCTAACCAACTGAGCCACCCAGGTGCCCCGATAAAGAGTTTTGAAGAGGGGCGCCTGGGAGGCTCAGTCAGTTAAGCATCTGCCTTCAGCTTGGGTCATGATCTCAGGGTCCTGGGATCGAGCCCCGCATGGGGCTCCCTGCTCAGCGGGGAGTCTGCTTCTCCCTCTCCCTCTGCCCCTCCTCCCTGCTTGTGCTCGCTCGCTCTCTCTCTCTGTGTCAAATAAATAAAATCTTTAAAAAAAAAAAAAAAGAGTTTTGAAGAGATGGATGGATGGCACAAAAGTGAGGGACAGCTTTTTCCTGATAAAGGAAACCCAAGAAATGGGGATTTACGTGCTCTGGACAGATGTACCCCTGGGTCAAGGGTGGTCTGGGGACCTGAGGTCAGGGACTCACCTGCCAGGCAGGCCTCGGTGTCTCCACGGTCAATGAGGAGGTAGCGTGGGCTCTCAGGGAGCAGAGGGAGGGAGGCCAGCTGGAGCACCCCAGGCACCAGGCAGCTGGCCAGTAGCAGGGGCCAGACCCCTGGGTCACCCAGGAGCTCCCTGGGGAGGCAGAGGAGAGGCCGGACCAGGTGCTTCCCTGCCAGGGCCCTGCCCACTTGCCCCCTAATCCCCTACCCTCTCCCATCCCCCCACCCCCCGTTCCCTGCCTGTCCGCCCTCCCGAGGGCAGAGGACCTGTATTGCTCTCTGCTTCTTTCTAACCAGCTCTGGGTCTGGACACCAAGATCCCTCCCATCCCAGGGGCCATGGCCCCACCTTATCCGAAGCGACTCCTCTTCCCAGGCCTCCAGGCTCTGCCTTCCCTTCTCTTTTCTGGGATGACCAGGATACGCTCTCCTTTAAAAGCCCAAACCTTCACCCTTTCTCTTAAGACCTCTTCTTTGCTCCCCGATCCAGAGAGGAGAGAAAATGGCGATTCACACTGACGGGTGGTTTGACTAATACCCGTTTCGTGTATCGGCCAGATGGGTGTACACAGGATTTCAATACAAAGAGAATTTCTTAATTCAAAGAAGCAACACCTTAATACACTCAGTAGATAGAAGAGAAATTTAGACAAGGGCTTTTTCTGGCACCCCTCAAACCACTCAGGGTACAGGGAGACGGGGTGCTTACCTGAGTCCGACCACCTGACCTATCACGATCCCCAGAGCAGTGAAGATGGTTGAGGTCATGGCCACGGCTCCTCGGAGCTCTTTGGGGGCACTTTCCCCCAGGTACATGGGCTGGACATTCATGCTCAAGCCTAGATGTGTGCATAGCCACTAAGTTTCAGAGTACTTTCTTTCCCAGGATTAGATAACTAATATAGACAGAGACACCTGGCGGTGTAAGCAGTAGCAAGTCAAGAGGGGATTTGCTGATGGGTGTCTCTAAAAGCCCAGGTAGGGGCGCCTGGGTGGCTCAGTGGGTTAAGCCTCTGCCTTCGGCTCAGGTCATGATCTCAGGGTCCTGGGATCGAGCCCCGCATCGGGCTCTCTGCTCAGCGGGGAGCCTGCTTCCCCCTCTCTCTCTGCCTGCCTCTCTGCCTACTTGTGATCTCTCTCTCTCTGTCAAATAAATAAATAAAATCTTTAAAAGTAAATAAAAATAAAAGCCCAGGTGGATATGCTTCCTCACATGACAAGCCCCAGAAACTGAGGAGCCCCTAACAGGCTACTCTGCCTCCATAGGGAAGATCTGAGAACTCATCCTTGATGTCTTTGTACCTTGGCTTGCCAGGAAGCTCCTGGCTTGGAGTGTGGCTCAAATACGGGACCTCTGTTAACTCAGGCTGGGGATGTTCGTATTCACAGCCCTGTACAACTTTTTCATGTTTCTATGTCCACTTTAAGGTCCGGTTATATGAGCCTTTTGAGATAATCCATCTTGCAAAATAATCATTTTGTAAAAGGAGAGGTGGGCGTGAAGGAAAAACATGAAGAAAGAGAATGGATGAATGGATGAAATTAATCAAGAGAACACAGATGAATAAATGGGCTACATGAATGAGTAGGAACAGGGAGGCAGGATGGGCTGCCCTCCCCCCCATACCTGCATTGACTCCCATGAGCAGCCTGCCCAGCACGATCATCTCGAAGGAGCCTGCTCTGCGGCTGAAGCCAAACAGGGTGGCCGCGGACACCACAAAGACGTTATTCACCAGGAGGGACTTCTTCCTGGGGGGAAGTGGAATGCAGGCAAGAGAGGCTCATGTTCAGTCTCGAGGGGGAACTCTCCCTGGGGACCCGTCTTTGCAGCTCCAGTCGGCCCCGATCAGACCTGTGTTTGTGCATGTGTGACCTGTGTCTAAGCTAGGGGCGCCTGGGTGGTTCAGTCGTTAAGCGTCTGCCTTTGTCTCAGGTCATGATCCCAGGATCCTGGGATCGAGCCCCGCATAGGGCTCCCTGCTCGGCGGGAAGCCTGCTTCTCCCTCTCCCACTCCCCCTGCTTGTGTTCCCTCTCTCGCTGCGTCTCTCTCTGTCAAATAAATAAAATCTTTTTTTAAAAAAAAAAGGAGTCTAAGCTACACAGACAGAAATGCCCGCTAGCCAGTGAGCCTAGGACCACCCGTGGCGTGCCTTGAAGGGCATACTCCCACACCCCTCTCCCAACATATTCCAAGTGACTCTCCTTTCTGCCCGCATCACGTGTCGCTTGAAATGACGACATCTGTATTTTCAAATGGAGCATCGCTTTCCTCCCACTCCTTTGTAAGAGGAGGGGCCTGATTTCTCCGACTCAATCAAACCATAGAGAAGAAGAGCAGGGACTTTCAGAGTAAGGGAAGAGATGCATGGAAAGCCAAGTACATTCCCCTCGCATTTTCTTCCACGTATTACAGAGTCACTTCTCAGAACTTTCAGGATGGCAGGGTGGCCCGTGGCTAGTTCAGTAGGACAGACGGCAGCCCGGGGAGTGGCCACTAGAAATGTCAGCGGCTCGACCATGATGAAGCGTCAGCTCTGGGGTTCCTGATATTGAGCACGGAAGTGCTGTCATGCGGGGTACTCGGGAGAGCTCACCGTACCGCCAGGGAAGCTGGATTCTAGAGGAGGCCGGTGTTCAGCCCAAAGTCAGCGGCATATTGGCGAGAAAACACAAACTAATCTAGATCGCCTGTGTCTAGAGAATGGAGAATGGCACAGATTATAGCACACTTGGTCCGGGGGTGAGTCCAACTGAAAACCAGATATGGTTTCCTTGGTGCTGTAAGTTAATAAAGTACTTCAGTGGTGGGGTATTTATCTGGTAAATGAGTTTTGCTCCATTTCCATACACAGACAACATGGGAAACGCTTGGCTTTCACCTAGCGGGGGCAGTAATACACCTTTACTGACTTGCCTGAGGATAGAGCATCTCTCCACCTCCAGGCCACAGTCCCTTCCCCAGGGCATCTTGCTGGCCCACTTCTCTGATGACTGAAAGGACAGGGACGACAGGCCCCAGAAGAGTCCACTAGAGGTCTTGCAAGGCATAAGCACGGCAAAGAGCAGGAACTTCAAACTGAGGGGGGCCGCCGCATCAGGGAAGTTCCCGAGGCTCGCCGGACTAACATCCATCAGCCTATTTCCTCCAAAGGGCATGAGAAATCACTGCCCTCCCTCTAAGAAGGATGGGCAACTCTCAGAGAGCTTGTTCCCATTTTGGAGAGAGAGCGTGGACCATGCTGGGTGTCATGCTCTGGCACACAAACCAGTGATTTGAAAACCTGGCAGCTTCAACTGGAACTGAGCACGGAGAGTATTCTCCAGTGGGTCCACGCGAAGTGCAAAGGGCTCTGCCACTCGCCCCTTTAGACCTAGGAGAGCCTACGGTGCCCCAAGTGACTGCGGCGGGTGTCTAAAAGGAGAATCACAAGGCAAGACCTAGAGTTTTGGAGCAAAGCCACTCTCCTTCAGTGAATTACCATGCTCTTAATTAGAAATACCCTTGGCCTTGTCAGTAGTGCCTACACCAGATCGTGGGACCCCTGGTGGCCGTGTATCCATCACGCACTGCGTGCCATAGGACACTCCTTTGCTAAGGTGGGGTATGCCCAGTAGCACTTGCTCACTATTCCAGTGATGCCCCATGTGGGCCCCAAAGGTTCGCATGAGCAAGTTACTCATGTCAGCATGCCTACTTGACCATTCTGCCGCCCTTCTCCCAAGGCACACCAGGGGTCATAGCTAATTCCTTCTCTTTTGCAGGAAGAGCCTAAATTTACTGGCAGACGTGGAACTAGAGACCAGGAATCCTCCCTCCCTCAGAGCACAAGGCTCCTCCCCCTACTGAATCAGCTTAGAAATGTGACTCTTGGGCACCAGGGTGTCTCAGTTGGTTAAGCGACTGCCTTCGGCTCAGGTCATGATCCCGGAGTGCCGGGATCGAGTCCCACATCAGGCTCCCACCTCCGCGGGGAGTCTGCTTCTCCTTCTGACCTACTCCCCTCTCATGCTCTCTCTCACTCACTCTCTCTCTCACAAATATATAAATAAAAATCTTAAAAAAAAAAAAAGAAATGGACTCTTGTGATGAAACTGCTGGTAGGGTAGGAGGCTTGGCAAGGCACAGAGCAGGCCTAGGCCTGTGCCCCCAGGCCTCTTTCTTCTCCCACATTCCTCAGCCTACAGACTGGGGCGCCTCTCATCAAGGGCACACACAGAAGGCACTTACCTTCCCAGCATGACGGCCAGGGGCCCGGCAAGCAGGGCTCCAAAGAGGCCCCCCAGGGGGTACAGAGACACAATGAGGGACCACACAAACAGAACGACATGGTCGGGCAGTGGCTGGCCGGTCCGCACCCACCATGTCTCGTTGATGAATTCCTGAATGGGCTGTGGACAGAGATGCCAGTCAGCCTCCCGGGGACAGGCCTGACAGGCTAGCCTTGTCCCCCACAGGGCCCTGCCTCTCCAGAGCAGGCGCCGGGGGTTCCTGGAGCCATACTGCTCCCCGGCTGTGGGGGCAGGGACAGAGTCACCTGAGCTCCTACTCTGTGAGGGCACTGGGCAGGTCTCCTTCACATACAACGTCTCCGGGAGCCTCGCGCTGGCCGGTCTATTTGCCCTCGAGTCCACGATCACCCCCTCCCACCCCGGGGCCCCGGCTTTCGGCCCAAGAACCCACCCGCAGGGCTCAGATCAGTGGGCCCCCAGCTGACTGGCTCTCTGTGGGACTTGGCCAATGGTGAGCACCAGCAGAACATGAGAGGCGGGAGGGGCGCCTGTTTCTGGGTCACCTCAGGCTGGGGGGGTCCCCTCAGGCCGTCTGTGACCCTCAACCAAACGTCACCGCTCCTCTCAAGGGGTCCTGCGCCACAGGGCTCTTCCCTTCCGGTTTCGGTAACTGCTCCTTCCACGCGTCCCTTGGGGGGTAGGGGTGGTAATGACTCTGGCGTCACCAAGCTCTCCTCCCTGGTCTTGTGCGGTCTCCCTGCCACACTCCGTCTGTGAATTGTCCCTCGTGGCATCTAAAGCAACCTGACTTCTCTGGACTGGGCCGCCTGCTTCCCTGGGACCCCGAGTTTGATGGCCCTTAGAGGTATTCGGTTAGATGTGCGTCACTATGTTCGCTGGTTAAGCCGGGGATGAGGCCCAGAGAGGTGAAAGGACTTGCTCAAGGCCTCAGCCACAGGTCAGGCCGTAGAGGGTGGTCAGGCCCCCAGGTCCCCACCCCCAGAGCTGCAGTTCTAGCTAAGTGAACAGAGGCCACGGGGTGAGGAATGACGGGTCTTGCCCACTTCAGGGTCTGACTGGTCTCGGGCCTCCTGACAGCATGTGAGGGAGGACGTGGGGAGGGCAGCAGGTCGAGCGGTTGGGCCAGCTTCGCTCGGCTCAGGCCAGCTCAGTAATGGCTGTCAGCCTGGTGCCTGCCAGGTCCCTCTGGGGGACGGACCGTCCAGGGGAGCTGGGACCAGGCCCGGCCTCTCCTGCCCTTGGCTGGAAATCCATTTGTTGGATTAGGAGGAGCCTCTGAGGCCAAGAAAAGTCCCTTGGGCCAGGTCAGCGCCAGGTGCTGGGGGCACAAGGACGACTCAGACACCGAGAGCAAACCAGAGGGAGGATGAGACCGGACCCACACAACCAGCATGCAACCCGAGTGGGGACAGCCTGCACGAAGGGCTGGGGAGGGAGGGGCGACTTCCAGCCGGGGCGGGCTTGGGGGCTGTCCAGGGAAGCCTTTGGGCTTGCGGTGGTGTTTGGATGGTCCTTGAGGGGTTCTGCAGGGGCAGTGGAGAGCGCTTCCCAAGCAAAAGAGGCTTAGAGAGAGGGCTGTGTGCATTTGGGGAACTGCATTTAAATTGCTTTGCTAGTGGGGTTCAGGGGATGAAGGCAGGAGACAGGTGGACACGTTCTGATCTAAAGAGGCTTTGAACTTCAGGTGGATGAGTCTGTTCTTATTCCTATAGGCACCGGGGAGCCATAGAATGTTTCTGGGCAGGGGAGTGGCTTGGTCAAACTTTGGAGGGCAGTGAGGAGGCTAAGCCAGGGATCCAGGCAGGAGAGACGGGACCTGAACCCGAATCATGGCAGAGACATGGGGAGAAATGGCTAGCCAGAGGTAGTTAGGAAGGGCTCGGTGTTTGGGGGCAGGAGAGCAGAATCGAGGCTGGTCCCTCTGTGGGCAGACAGTAGAGTTATGCGCTGATATCAGAGACCCAGGAGGACGTGCAAGTTCAAGGGAGGATGTAGAGCTGGGTTTGAACCTGGACCTGCAGGACCTGTGGGACATCTACGTGAAGGTGGATGTGTGGGGGGAAAGAACCACCAAGCGGATGCTGGTCTGAACCCCACAGCGGACAACTGGTAGCCTCCTCTCCCGCCCCCACTGGGTGGACACAGAACATACATACCAAAGTCGGGGCATTGATGATGGAGAGGTTGTAGCCAAATTGAAAAGTCCCACCAATGCCAGCCGCGCAGGTGGCCAGGAGCAGGACCCTGCCCTGAATCTGAGGAGAGAGGGGAGGACACAGGGTGATCTTTAATAGCCTCCGCCTCCCTCCCAGGGCTGCAATCTGCCAATCACGGCATTGCAATCTCGTTGAACCAGGCAGTGATGTTTCCACTTTGCAGATGAGGCAACTGAGGCACAGAGAGGAGAGGTTATCTAGGTCACGTGGCCGGCAGAGGAACCCCAGTTTCCTGCTCTTGAGTCCCGGACCCGCTGCCCCCTCACCCTCTCCCCTCTCCCCCATCAGCATTTTACCGAAATAGACAACAGGTCTCTGGCCCTCCGTGCCAGGCTGTCCCTGGGCATGCCTGCCTGCTGTGGTTCTGGGGCACAGAGCTCTGAGTTGGGGCCCCAGGAGAGTGAAGCTCTGCCCCTAGCAGGACCAGAGCCCCCCAGCCCCAGTGGTTTGCCCCAGAAAACGTTCTCCAACAGAGAGCCTGAGCCTCCTTCTCTCACCTGCCAGCTTGATCTGCAATAAGGCTAACAGAAGGGGCCGCATGGACTCGTATGTGTGGGGACTTGTGGGGCGTATGAAGTAGCAGACAGTGGCCGCAGCTGGTGGCCGTGCTTCTGTCCCACTGCCAGCTCTGCCCCTCCGCCCTTGTCCTCTCTGAGTCAGTTCTTTGTTGGACCTGGAGATGATCGTGCTTACCTCCGGGGGGGGGGGGGGCAGCCGAGGTACAAATGTGCCACACACACTTGGTACAACAGAGAACAGCTTTCATCCCCATGCAACACCCTTGGACATGGAGAGAGAACTCTCCAGAGCACCCAGCCATGAGAGCTCAGCACTGAGGGTCCCCTTAGGTCGGTATATTTTTTAGGGATGCTCAATTTTTTAAAAAAGATTTTATTTATTTATTTGTGTGTGTGTGTGATAGAGAGAGAGAGAGAGAGAGCACAAGAAGGGGGAGTGGCGGGCAGAGGGAGAAGCAGGCTCCCTGCTGAGCAAGGAGCCCGACACGGGACTCGATCCCAGGACCCTGGGATCACGACCCAAGCCGAAGGCAGACGCTTAACCGACTGAGCCACCCAGGCGTCCCAGGAGTCTCAATTTTATTAATATTTTTCCTCTTCTAGTTTTTAATGACAAAACAACATGCCTGTTAAAATATTCGAAAGTTCCGTATATGCTGAAAGTTCTCCACTGACCCAAAGGCGCACAGCGTTGGAACTGTTCCTCTCAGATACTTTCCTAGGCATGCACAAGGTAGTTGACTATACAAAGATCAAATCGTTTGATCTTCTCCTAGTAAATCACACTGCCTTTCTTGTTCTAGCAGATCACCCTGCAAATCCGAAGTCCTACGAGTCAAAGCTATGACTTTTTAAGTACCTACATACAAGTTTCATGGTGGAAGGATGTTTGGCTGAAGATTTTCAGAAGAGCTTCCAGAACCTGAGGACTATTTATTCATTTTATCAAAGACCCAGGGCCTGTCCCAGCTAGGAACCGTGCCAGGGGGCAGACCCAGCTGGGCGAAAAACTGATGTGCTTTCTCCATTTGGTGCTGGCACTGGGGAAGCTGAGGGAGGGGCTCTGGGGCGCAGGATCTTGCCAAGGATCTTGCCACAGGTCTCGAGACAGGTCCATCAGAGGACCTGCCCACAGTTCCTGTAAGGCCTAAATAAC
>CM052889.1:57360442-57423601 GCA_028534135.1 Potos flavus | reverse complement strand
CTCGACCCTGGGCGCGCGGCGTCTCCGACGCGGATTGGCCGAATTCGAGAGTGAGGCGGGCTTTGGAGGCGGGTTAAAGAGCGCGCAGCAGGTTGTGCCACGCGTGTCAGAGAAGTTTCAATGGCGTGGCGGGGGCTGACGGCCGAGTTCCTGCAGGTGCCCGCGGTGACGCGGGCCTACACCGCGGCCTGCGTTCTTACCACCGCTGCTGTGGTAAGCTGGCTAGATGGGTGGGGGCGTCTCCGTGGCTGCCGCCCGGGCGGGGTGTCGTCATGGTTACCGCTGCATTCCGGGGGGCACCATCTGACGCGCCCCTGGTTCCGCAGCAGCTGGAGCTCCTCACCCCCTTCCAGCTCTATTTCAACCCGCACCTCGTGTTCCGGAAGTTCCAGGTGAGGCGGCCCCGCCCACGGCACCTGACAGCCGGGCCCTGACTGTCCTGCGCCTGACCGCCCGCCTTCCTTCCCATCTCCGTAGGTCTGGAGGCTTGTCACCAACTTCCTCTTCTTCGGGCCCCTGGGATTCAGCTTCTTCTTCAACATGCTCTTCGTGTATCCTGCGCCGCGCGGACCCAGGCGTGGGGCGGTGGGCGGTTCGGCGGGCTGGGGGGAGGCCCGGAGTGGGGAAACTGAGGCTCCGCCGGGTGGCACTTCCTTCACGGACGCCGCAGGTTCCGCTACTGCCGCATGCTGGAGGAGGGCTCGTTCCGCGGCCGCACGGCCGACTTCGTCTTCATGTTTCTCTTCGGGGGCGTCCTCATGACCGTATCCTTCCCCGGGCTCTGAAACTAAAGGCCGTAGCGCCTCTGGTCCAGGCTCTGCTGGCCCTGGGGCCTGACGTGAGCGCCTGGGCTGGTGAGGGACAGAGTCGTTCCCTCCAATTTAGGATGTATGTATGTATGTATGTATGTATGTATTTATTTATTTATTTATTTTTAAAGATTTTATTTATTAGAGAGAGAGAGAGATCACAAGTAGGCAGAGAGACAGGCAGAGAGAGAGGGGGAAGCAGGCTCCCCGCCGAGCAGAGAGCCCGATGCGGGGCTCGATCCCAGGACCCTGAGATCATGACCTGAGCCCAAGGCAGAGGCTTTAACCCACTGAGCCACCCAGGCGCCCCCAATTTAGGATGTATTTAGCGTACATAGCGGGCTCAGCTGCGGATGTCAGTGCCAGCTCTTCGGTGCCATACACAAATACCACGGGGGCGATGTGCAGGGGAGCCGGGTGGGGTGCTTGGGGGCTGAGCCCTGCACACCCGTAGCCAGGAGAAACGGGTAATGACGGGCAGTGTTTGGAGGCTGGGGGTGGACAAGCAGGGCAGATCACAGGGGCCCTGAGGCCACAGTGTGGTCTTGATTGGAAGGGCACAGAGGAGTGATGAGGGAAGGGAAACTAGGGAGAATTCCAGGATGTTAGCAAGTCAGAGGCATCCTGGGCAGGGGCTCTGAGGCCTGCACCAGAAGGCCTCCAGCACCTTGACTCTGGCTCAGCTGCTGGGGCTCCTAGGCAGCCTGTTCTTCTTGGGCCAGGCCCTCACAGTCATGCTGGTGTATGTATGGAGCCGCCGCAACCCCCGAGTGAGGGTCAACTTCTTCGGCCTCCTCACCTTCCAGGCACCATTCCTGCCCTGGGCGCTCATGGGTTTCTCTCTGCTGTTGGGCAACTCCATTCTCGTGGACCTGCTGGGTGAGCCTGCCTGTGCATCTGCCCTCCCCAAACAGGCCGTCTGGTACCTGATGGTCTTTGGGAGGGCTCTCACCTGTCCTCCCACCCCCTCTTCCTACCCGGCTAGCTCCTCTGTTCTCCTGGCCCCTGAACGAGCCAGCCAGCTGTGGGCTCCCCGTCTTTGGGTATACTGATGCTCCCGTGGGTCCTGACCGGGGTGGGGATAGGTGTGCCAAGGTGCCGGCCTTGGCTCCTATTCCTCTGATGTTCTCAGGCCCTCCCCTCCCCAGGTCCTGCCCACTTCTGGGCCAGGTAAGCCTGTCCTCTAAGGTCAACCCTGTCCCCTGCACTGGGAGGGGGGCACTGGCAGTCTACTCATACTCTGGGGCCTGAGGTTGCTTGGCCTGGCTGTGCCTCCAGAACTGTGCATGGAGGCAGGGAGCAGGCTGTGAGGGCCTCAGGCTCTGGACTGTGGAGAGTGGCCTCAGCGATCCATGGCTCTCCTACAGGGATTGCTGTGGGCCACATTTATTACTTCCTAGAGGATGTCTTCCCCAACCAGCCCGGAGGCAAGAGGCTGCTGCTGACCCCCAGCTTCCTGTGAGTGCTAGAGATGACAATTCTCCCGCTACCCTCCCTCAGATGGCTCCCACACCCGCTGGCCTCAGCTCAGTGTGGGCCCCTCCCTACAGGAAGCTGCTACTGGATGCCCCACAGGAGGACCCCGATTACCTGCCCCTCCCGGAGGAGCCGGGACCCCTGCAGCAATGACCTGGCGCAGGGCCAGCCCCAGCGGCCTGTTTTCCTGGCCTCTGGTAGGCCTCTATTCTACCCCTAACTCCCGCTTACAGGAGAGCAACCTGCCCTGGAGACTGGGCTGGTGCCCAGGGCCCACCAATAAACAGAATGACCTGCATCTCTGCCCACAGCACTGGCTCCGTCTTGGCTGGCCACATCCTTCCACACTGGACAGGTGTTGCTGGCCTTGACCTAGGGCCACCAAGCCTGGCCTGCCTCTCAAACCAATTGTAGGCAGTAGAATGGGAGGCCCTGAGGGGTCAAGAACCTGCCCACAGTTGCCCAGCAGCTTTGAGCTCACAGATGGCATACTTGGGGTTCTCACTCCAAGCTTTGCCAATGCCTTCCTTGATGGAGCTTGGGCAAATCCCACCTGCACTGATCTCTGCTCCAGGCCGGGCACCAAGGGGGCTGGCCACGTCTCATCAGCTGGGGCCAGGACTGGGATGTCTCCGTCATGCCAGGCCGTCTGCAGGGGCTCCTGCCCATGGTACCCTCAGGCTGATGCCTCACTTGGCTTCCCCTGTCCCTCATGGGCAACAAGTGGACCTCTGCCCCACTTTCCAGCTGAGCAGTCAATGGACTTGGCCGAGGCTCCGTGGGGTCAGGTGCAGCAGAGGGCCAGGACCGGGTCCTCTGCCCTTTCTGCAACCCTGGAGCTTTGAGAAATTTTCACCTGGGCAGAGTTCTACAAAGTTCTCTCCCTGATGTTTATAGCTGAGGACCGTGGGAGCCTGATCTGAACCCACAGCTCACTTTTTTCTTTGGTAAAGCGGGTACCAGACAACCTGGCCAACTTTCCTCATTGCCCTAGATCAGTGAGAATTTTGGTTTATTCCTGGATGATCAGCAGCATAGGGGCTCCTCCAGCCCTAGGCTGTCACACTCACGGATGACGCAAGTATTCACCATGGAGTCTGACGTTAATTTTGTAGGGAAACTACAAAAAAAAATTAGCTAGAGTCACAGCTAGCTCTGCAGGAGTGTTGGGCTGGCAGCGCTCCAAGTGAGGGCTCAGCCCCTGGGCCTGGTGGGCTGGCCTGCCCAGATGGGCTGCGGAGGGCAGTATTCATTCAATCCCACCAGTTGTAGGGGCATGTGAACCAAGCAAACCCTTCAGCAACGGAGCTCACTGTCTCCAAAGCCAGTGGAGCCTGGGCCTGGAATCTTCTTTGTTCAGGGCCTTCCAGTGAAGCTCAACTTCATTGGAAGTTGGGGATCCAGTGAGTTGCACTCCCGGATGAAGGGCAGGGGACCTCAGTACAAACTTCCCGGGAGCCAAGAGCCATCATGTCGCAGCACACGAACACAGGACCCCCCCCTCCCCCCGGCCCAGAGGGCCACGCCCATCTACCCCTATATCCTGGCAACCAAGACCCCAATTCCTGCTCAAGAGCTCTGCCCTTGGCCAGCACGGGGCTCGGGTTGGGAGCCAGGTGGCACCATGCTCCTGCCACGCCCCCGGGGAGAGGAGCAGCCCCAACCCGACAGGGAGGATGCCGGGGGTCTGTTTCCTTCGGCAAGACTGCAGCTGTGGGCCCGGTTCACCAAGCACTGCTCGGCTCCGTGAGGAGACCCACACGTTCCACCCTCGCGGAGCCCACGTGCCTTCTGTAGAGCAGGGACACTTCCCCACGAGACAAGGATGCAGAGCGAGGAGAGGCCCGGGGCTGTGCCTCTCTTCTCGGCCCCCCACGGCTGGCCACAGGCAGGCGTGCCGCTCCACGTGCCTTACTCCTTACAACCGACCTGAGAGTGGGGGTGGAGCTGGAACAGCCAGGCGCGGGCCCTCTGGCACTCAGGTTGCTGACACCCCTGTAGCATCCACAAAGGATATGGCTGCTGCAAGGGACTCCAGAGAAGTGACGCTCCTGGCCTGGGGAGTGGTGGGGGGGGGGTGAAGGGGGAGAGGCAACAGTCTGGACACAGCAAAGCCCAAGGACAGACAGCAAGAAAGCCTAAGCTGCTTCACAAGACCAAGCCAAGGGGGCGGGGTGGGGCTGTCACTGAAAGGTAAGCGGGCTCCCTGCCCTCTGAGCCTCATGGCCTCACTTCTGTCCGTCTGTACGAGGACGGCACAGGTGGTGGGTGCCGGGCTGAGGGCCCGAGGGCCTCGGATGCAGCCTTATCAGCCCCCACCTGCCCACCTGGGGCTCTGAGGCTCAGAAGGGCGAGAGGCCTGGTGTGCCAGCCTTGGCCACACATCACCCCAGCCAGACCCTGCTCCTCATCCCCTTTCTTATTTTTATGCTACCACTTTGAAAAAATGGAACATGACCTGTTGTCTTTATTTAAAAAGTGTTGCTAGCCCTACCTGGGGCTCCTATACAAAAACAAAACACAACCCAAAAACGAGGCCTCTTTCTGACCAGGGACTTGGGTGGGGACTGGGGCTCAGCAAGTGGAATGTGTGCCCAGGGGAGGGTGATCGGAAGCCCTCCCCACACCCCATGCTCCTCAGGATGGCCCCGGTCTGCCCCCTTTGCCTCCCTCCTTGCCAGGAGATGAAGGAGAGGCAGTCCAATCTTCTGAACGCTCCGTGGGAGCCACGCACTGATGGGCTGGTTACCAGGCTGGGGCAGTGTTGGCAAGACGCCTCATACGCCTGCGGGAGGAGAGAAGGAGTGACCCAGAGCCTCTGAGGATCTCTGGTGCAGCCGGGGGAGTGGGGACAGAGATAGGACACGGACGGCAAGAGGGGGGATCCCCAGCCCCTCGCTCGGCCTGAGCCTGTCTGCTACTTGAGGCCCTGAGGCTGCCCTCTCTCCAGCTTGCTCTGGTCCCGCCTACCTCTCCAGGGTTCCAGACACGTAGGTCTAGGCCATGGTCAGACCCAACCCGAGGGCTTATTTTTGTTCCCTGCAGGAAAACCCATCCAGGGGCTAGACTGGGACTTACCACCCAGGGGCCTGCCTCTGGCGACTCAGTTTCCTCCCAGAAACCAGGTCACTGGGTCCCTCCCCTGCCTTCAAGACAGTGCCTTTGGGCACAGCCAGCTGTAGGGGGCCTGGAGGGGTGGGGGGGTACCTTGTGTTCCTGTCCTGGTCGCGGATCTTCTTTTCCATCTCAGCGTCTGTCAGAGTCTCCAGCAGCGGGCACCACTGGTCAGCATCACCCGTGTTCCGGATGGCAATCTCCACCGTGGGTAGGGGGTTCTCACTGTGGGCCGGGGTGGGGTGGGGGGGTAGTGACTACTAAGTTCACAGAGGAGCACCTAGAAAGGCCCCCAGAAACCAGTGTCCACCCCCTGCCAGAAGGCTGGAGCCAGGCCATGGCAGGAAGGTCCACGCCTCTCCTGCTACCTCCTCTGTCTCCTCCCTGCTGGGCCATTTCCATGCCCGGCTCCTCAGAATAGCGCTCCTGAGAGGAGTGGCCCGGTCATCACCTGTCACCCAGACCTCAAGGCAGAGTCACTGGAGATGCCAGCCCCCCCCCACAACAACAGCTTCTCTTCAAAGCACTCTCAAACAGGCCCTTTGTTCCTGCCTGGGTGTCTCTGGTCTCTAAGCTTGGGGAGGGTGTTCCCCATGACCACTGTTGCTGGGGAGGCAGGGGAGGGTGGTCTATCCCACTCAGTGCCCTGGGCTAGGGCCCACCAGCCTCGACGCCTCATCACTGAAGGCAGCTGGGCCGGCCTATTCCTGAATATTCCGCACACTTGCCCCTCAGCCCACTTCACTGGCCCAACTAAACCGCAGAGAGCCGGGCTATTTGCCTAAGGTAGACAGCTGGGCCTGGGACCCTTGTCCCCGATCACTACACTCCACAGCCTCTTGGTGACCACCTTGATGGCCACCTGTGCCCTCTCTTGCCAAGGAGACACAGCGACCTCTCCCACCCCCCTCCCCCTGTCACCACCACTGCCTCACCAGGCCCTTTTGTCTCTCCTCCAGCTGGGCGGCCTGCACCTGTCCCCTGACAGCACCCCCAGAAGGCCAGCCCCGCTCCACTGCAGTCCTTTCACATGTCCACCCCCCCCACCGCAGAACACGTTCGCTCTGGGAAGAGTAAAGGTGGGCAGGGCCCAGGGCAGGCACCTGGAGTACACTGACAGAATAAAAGAGGATGGGCCCCTGATCGGGCGGCCTTCATCTGAAACCAGGAACAATATCACGGCTGTGGGAGCTTTTCAGAGCATTGCTGTTATTTAAACCAGCCAACGTATGTCCATCGAAGAGGCTCCCTAGGGGCCAGGAGCCTTGTCACAGAGTTTCCCTGTAGCCAGTGCCCAAGGTTGTGTGAGTGGCCCACCGAAGAGGGGCGTCCAGTGGGCACACAGCAGCTGAGGGCCGGCTCTGGCCTCCCTTGTGCTCTTCTCCTCATCCCAGAGTCTCGGGGACCGCGAGCAGACATGGGCTGAGGCTGTCACCACAACCCAGGGCTCCCCCCGGCTCCTCTGCAGGAGTGGGGTTCATCTCTTGCTGCTGAAGCTAGGCCCCGAAGCCCGAGCTTGTGCCAGTGACTCAGAGGCCAGTGGCAGGGGACGCGCCAAGCCCCCACCCATGGTTCCCCGAGGCCGAGCCTCCTCAGCAGCTCCTGACAGCTGCTCTGCAGCCAGGGCGGTGGTTTGGCAATCCTGAGCCACCCAGCCACAGCCCCGAACATCATTCCGCACCTCAAGGGCTCCCAGCCGCCTTCCTCGGGAGGACAGACATGAAAGGCGCCAACCCCACGCTGAGGGGAACAAAACATGTTTTCCTCTTAATTTAAACAAGAGCTCGTGAGTAGGTCCTGGAGGCCCCTTTGTTTACCTCCCCTTGGCTCTGGGAAGATTCCACTCCAGTGGGTTTGTTCTAAAATAAGAACTGCTTGATCCAACCCTGTAAGAATGGGCCTAGGGCCAGCAGGCCCGCCTCGGGTCTGGGACAAACACACAGGCAGGAGCCACCTTGCCTCCCACTCCTCCTCTGAGGGGATTCCACATGATGGCTTCAAGGTCACCTGGGATCCCACATGCTCCTACCACCTCGCAGAGTCCAGGTGGGGACACAGAGCCCAGGGAGGGGAGGGCTGTGGCTGAGGTGACAGAGGGCCTGGGGCCGCAGCTTGTAGGGTTGTCTTGGTGTGATCTCATTTTTATGCCCTTACGTGACGCAAAAGCCAGGAAACACTACTAGGCCCACTTCACAAATGAGGACAATGTCTTGGAGGGAAATGACCTGCCCACGGCTGCTCAACTGGGAGCCAGGGAGGGGGTGGGCTGGGGGGGGAGACAAAACCTGACATCACCCTCCTCTTCATGGTCAACGGATTTTTACATGGTACTGATGTCCACAGAATGGGGAAAGAGCAGTCTTTCCAACAAATGGCGCTGGGACAAGATGACCTGCTGGGTTAGGCAGCGGTTTCATAGGTATCACATTAAAAAGAGCACAGTGGGGGCGCCTGGCTGGCTCAGGCAGTGGAACATGCAACTCTTGATCTTGGGGCTGTGAGTTCGAACCCCATGATGGATGTAGCAATTACTTAAAAGTAAAATCTTTAAAAAAAAAAAAGCACAGGCAACAAAAGAAAAAATAAACTGGACTACACTAAAACTTGAAACTTCTGTGCTTCAGGGGCACCCGGCTGGCTCAATAGGTGCCACACGAGATTCTTGATCTCCCGGTTGTAGGTTAAAGCCCCAGGTTGGGTGTGGAGATTACTGACAAAAATAAACTAAATATAAAAATTAAAAAAAAACACAAAGTTTTGTGCTTCGAAGGATACCGTCATAAAAGTGGAAAGACAACCCGCCAAGTGGGAAAAAATATTTGCAAACTGTATCTCTGGTAAGGAACTCGTATCTAGAATATATGAAGAACACTTACAACTCAGTAATAAAAATACAAATGACCCCATTGAAAAACAGGGGACAAGAGCAGCCATTTTGCCAAAGGCGATGTACAAATGCCCAGGAGCATCAGAGAAGATGTTCAAGGTCATCAGTGGTCAGGGAAATGCAAATCCAAACCACGGGCTCCCCCTCCCTCCCCAGGACTGCTAGAATCAAAGTGACATAACAAACGGTTGCCAAGGACTGGAGAGACCAGAAGCCTGGCTCTGCTGGAGGGGAAAGTAAAGTGGGGGGGCCCCTCTGGAAAGCAGTCGGGCAGCCCCTGCAAGTGCTCAACACAGCTATCACGTGACCCAGCAATTCCCCTCCTAGCATCTACCCAAGGGCACTGAAAAGAGGCGCCGAAAACAAAAACTCCGACATGAATGCTCGCAGCACTACCCTTAACAACAGCCCCGAAGGGACAACAACCCAACTGTCCCTCGACGGCTGACTGGGTAGATAAAATATTGTCCATCTGTATGACAAGGTATCACTCAGTCCCCAAAAGGAACGAAGCTCTGATACAGGCTGCCACAGGGACACGTGACACCAAGAAGCCAGCCACAAAAGACCACATGGTCTGGGATTCTATTTATATCGAGTACCCAGAAGAGGCAAGCCACCGGAAAGCAGATCAGTAGTCGCTGGGAGCTGAGAGCCGTGGGGGCAGGGTGATGGCCGGGAAAGGGGGCGAGGCTTGCTGGGGGGTGACGGACACGCTTGCCAGCTGTGATGGCCGCACCTCTGCCGATCCTACAGAGCCCAGGCTAGCTGGCTGGACTGCACCGTCCGTGCCCTCTACCTCCAGGAAGTGGCTCCCAAAGCAGACAAGCAGACAAGCAAGTGCTGCCGCCGACAGCTGGGCAGAGTTCCAGGAGCAACCTCTGTGGCTCCTGGTCAACAAATCCAAAATGACCCTGGCGTCTCCCAACCCTGATCTGCACCAGGGACACTGCCTCTCTGTCCCCCATCAGGCCCAGCTGCCTGCCAGGTTCTCTGACCCCTCTGCCTGTCCCTGCCCGGCCACCTCCCCCTCCCTGCCCAGGGTCTCATGCTCCCTCCCCAGGCCTGCAGCCTCCAGTACCTTGGGTGGCCACACACAAGTCTGTGCTAGACACGGTGCTATTTCTTCTCTGCCCCCAGCCGCAGGCACGGGGCTGGCCTGGAGGGGGCGCCAGGAACTCCCTGACGCAACTTTCCTCACAGGTAGCGAGCGGCTCCGGGGTTTGGGTGAGTGTCTGACAGCCTCCCATGAGCCCTCCTCCTGCCACTCACCGTCTCTGCTCCACTCCGATGGCCCCCAGACATCTGTGTGTCATTCTGGTTCAGCTCTCCTCTGGGAGCCTGGGGCCCCCTAACCATTTGCCACACGCTGTGCTCCCTCCTCACGCTTGCCCACATCAGGCCTGCCCATCCCACGGCTGCAGGGAAGCAGCCTGTCCTCTGCCCTGGCTCCTGTGGCTTGCCTGTGGGCATTCTGCCTCTGCTCACACATGCCCCGTGACCAGGAGCCCATCTCACCCCACCATGGATACAATTCAGTGCCACCATCGCTGCGGACAGCACCGCAGCCAGACGCTGGGCTCGGTCCGGGGGCAGACAGACAGGACCGGCTGGCAGGAATTCAGAGCATTTACAACACGGGATGACGGAGGCCCCGGATTTCAAGCCCCTTTGAAGGACTCATGTGATTCCACAGTTGCCAAGCTTTGGGTATAGCAGATATAGCTATATATAGATATAGCAGGTATAGCCCGGGCTCCTGGTCCCACCCTCCACAGACTGAGTGGCTCCTGGCCCTGGGGACGTGGCAGCCCACTCTACTCGCCCCCAGGCAGCCTTTCCCCCAGAAAGAAAGACTGACACTGGTCTCCCTGGGGAGAGTCAAGAGTGGTCGGAGCTGCCAAAGGATGGCGTGGTGTAGCGGTGACAATGTGGGTCAGGGGCAAGAGACAGAAGTTGGAGTCCCCTTCCTTGCTTGCCTTAGAAGGCCACAGTTCTGTCCCCTGGATGATGAAGCCTATGGTCAAGCCAGCCTCTGACCCTAAGCTCCCGTTCCTGTCTTGCAAGCTCTCTCCAGAGCGTCCAGCTGCCGGGACCACACACAGCACACACGGCGGGCCGGGCCTAGCACAAGGAGCTCAGGAGGCCTGGTCAGCCGGGGAAACACAAGCAGCCGTCCCGGCACAAAAGAGCTGCTGGGGCTGCCTCCCAGATCCGGGCAGTCTGTGTCCCGCCGGCCTGCCCGGCTGGTGCTGCTGGGAAGGGGGTATGTGCTTCCCCCGTCTCCTGTCAGCAGCCCTGCCCTCTGCCCCGAGGACCAGAAACCTGCACACTCAGCACGACAGACTGCAGAGCGCAGCGGGCCGGGGCTCTGGGGTGCTCCCCGTCCACCCGGCTGGAATTCATTAAGCGGCTTCTGAGACGGGGGGTGGGGGGTTGTCTGTAAGTCCTGACGTGCCGCCACCCTCAGGGTCTTCCTGCTTTGAGCAGCATGACCACCCCCAGCCCACACGGCATCTGCCGGGCAGAATGTGGATTCTGACCCGATTAGCATCTGGGGATGAGGTACCTGGGGTCAGTGTCACTCCCGCGACCTCCCAGGACCCCAGGGGGGCACTCCAGCAAGCAAGGCCACCCCAGATCAATCTTTCAGGCCCATCGGCCTTGGCTCAAGTAGAGCACAAACGGACACGTAGCCGCACCTCCAGCCAGACTCCCACAAGGGCCAGACGCCATCGCCTCTCACGGACGCCTCCTCCCAGGCAGGGTCAGGACCCTGTCCGTGCAGCAGGACCACCTGGTCGGCAGGGCTGCTGGGAGGTGACGGGAGGGGACATGTGTGCTGTCTCAGCCCGGATGCCGGGAGCACAGGTGGCGCTTGGACCCCCATGGAGCTTAGTGGTTTCCTAGGGCCAGGATCTATCTCAAGGCCCGAAAGTATACGGTCATTCCTTCTCTCTTGCTCAGATTTACAGAAACCACTCAGAAAGCAGTCAGTCTCCTGGGATTTCTGGGAAAATCAGCTGAGACACAAACATACTCACGAGCTCCACTGTCCTCTCTTTGCAAAAAGACCTTCGCATTGACTCCTTGTGGGCCATTTTAAGCTGCCGTCCCTGAGTAATGATCGCCAAATGTAGACGATGACAGTTTGATGAGCAGAATAAATGCTAACATCCTGTTCTGATGCAGGGATATGCAGCACCACCCCCAGACTGCACTTTCCCAAGGGGAAAAGGAGCTCAGGGAACAATCCCGAGGCAGGGAAGCTCTACGCCGCGTGATCGCTCGCCAACCCCACCTCCTACCAGGCCCACGCTCTGCATTCAGGGGCCACCATCAATGGGAAAGCCACATCTGCCTCTCCAGAAGCCCCCATCCCCTGGTCCACCCCCACCCCGGCACACAGGACACCAGACTGGAATGTTCTATTTACGCTTCCACCTTCACAGGCAGCCTGGATGTGGCTCTTTATCTTTCACGGCCCCCAGTACGTGGTCCTGCCGATGTGGGCACTCGACTAGTCTCTGACTTAACGATGGCGAGGTGTAACAGTAAAAAGAAACTGCTGGAGATCCCTGACTCTCCCGAGCTGGGGAGGGCTGCTGGGAGTAGCCCTTGTTTGAGACAGAAGGCGAGTCCATCAGATGACTGCTCCTGGGGCTGGCGGTCCATCCCCAACAGAGGGAAGAGTCTGGGCAAGAGCACAGAGGCGAGGGGGCAGCAGAGTGTGGCCCTGGGCAGTTGGGAGGGGCACTACTGTGTACAGAGGGGGCAGAGACACCACCCCCTTAGAGTCACCCCCACCATGATAAGGATGGGGAGCTCTGCTACTGAGACACAAGGGGTGGGAGGAGCGAGCTACCAAAGGGCCGCTGAGTTGGCCAAGGCTCCAGAGAGACCCGAAAGCATCACCACACATAGGGAGATGTCTTTCCCCCAAAACGGGTTTGCAGAGGAACGAGGGCGCGGCGCATTTGGTCTCCTACCTGAAGGCGTAGGTCTTCTGATGCCAGCTCAGCTGTCCCCGGATGCTGTAGGCAATGGTGGTGACGAACTCTCCACCTAGCCCCAGCTCTGAGCACAGCTTCAGGGCAAACTTCTCTGGTGAGTTCTCCTTCTCCGACATGTCCCACTCAAACTGGTCCACCAGCGAAATGTTTCCCACGTGGATGTTCAGCTGGGGCAAGAACCAAAGAACACAAGCGGGAGGAGTCAGAACTGCGCCCAACCTCGGGAGGCCTCGAGGAGGTGAGACTGCTCACTGGGGGAGCCGCCGGGCCGGGCTAGACGCTGCCCACAACTTGCTAGCTGAGAACCGGGGCTGGCCCTTGTCCTTCTGGCCACCACACAGGTCCCCATCCAGAAAATGGAGACGACACCATGTACCTGCTGGGACTGCCACAGGGGGCTCAGGCTCAAGATATGGCAGAGTCACTCATCTTGCTTAATAAGTGGGATCACAGACGCATACCCCACTTGAATAGGCCACAGTGCAAAGCCTGCGGGGGCAGCAGAGGCCCATGGCCAGCCCAGCCCGCCACGTACCCAGCACACATCCTACTGACATGCAACCTGCTGCCAGGAGGGGGTCCGGGCCGTGCTTGTGCAGCCCCCAGACCGAGACGGAACACAGCCTGAGCTCCCAGAGCTCCCCACCGACACCTGCACTCGGAAGCCCCACCTTTACTCGTCATGCCACAGAGGAGCAGGCCTGCTGTGAAACAGGAAGGACTCAGCAGGGTCTGGCTGTGTTGGCTGGGCACTGTGTCCACGAGGCTCCTCCTCTGGCTCTGTGGGGCTGCCCCCCCCCCCCACTGCTCTCCTGGCAAGCAGGCCACAGGGCACCTGCCCATTCACCCTACCATCCCTGCGTGCTCAGCTTTTTAAGACAAAAATCAGGATGGCCCACCCGCTGTGCTCAGAGCAGCATGGGACCCCACTCCCTGTCTCCGTTCACAAAGCCCTGCACCTCTGTACCCCACACACCGCTTTTCGCTCACTACAAACCAGCCCCCTGTCCTTTTCCATTTCCGTGTTCTGCTCACACTGGGCGACCGACCAGTGATGGTTTGCAGAATGGAACCGGAAGAGCTCTTCTCCCCCTAACAGGAACCGAATGCCCAGTGAGCCCCGAGGGCATGCTGGGACCAAAAAGATGGGAAACAGCAGGCAGCCCACAGAAAAACATCAGATGGGGCCAAACAGGAGCAATGGGTGTGGCTGTTCCCACACAGCCCCAGCAAGTCCTGCCCCGGGTGTAACGGCAGGAGTCCTCCTGGCCACCAGGCGGCATTGTGCAGACTCGGGGGCCTGTCCCCTGCCAATAACTAGTTGGTCATTAATGCTTGCAACTATTAAAAAATACAGATTGTGAGCCCATCAAGGAGAGGTACAGGGAATGCAACGGCGAGTACGACCGACAAAAAACCATCTTCATGGGCTGATATTCCAGTTGGGGGAGAAATACCGAAGTAAGTTAAATATGTGAATGTATGCTACCTGTCACTGTGGCCAAGTCCTAAAGAGAAAATGAGGGAAGGGACAGAAAGTTCACAGGAGGCCCAATCCTTCTTGGGCCTCCTCGGGGAGGCAGCATTTTAGGAAGAACTGAATGGGCAGAGAGAGAGCAGACCATGTGGCTCCTCGGAGAGAAGGAGCCTGGGCAGAGTTGGGCCTGAGGCTGTCCTAAGGGCTCTAGTTTCCATAAAAGGATCTGGAAGGCCTGTGGAGTGTTTTGAGCAGCAAAACTTCTCTGGGCCAGCTGTGTCCGACCTTGGTGTCAGCCAGCCCTTGTGTCAGAGCCGGGGAGGAAACCCAACCGGGGGTGAGGGAGCTGACAGGTGGGATGGAGGGGCTGAAGGGGCCCCACAGCTGCCCAGTCACCAAGAAAGCCTCTGCTCAGGAAAGATGGTGGCAACTCCCAGCAGATTTTCAACTGCCTGACAACTTTCTGTACAGCTGCCCATAAGCTCCGTGAGGATTTGGAAAAAAAAAAAAATTCTGAGAAAAATATCAGGAAGCCATTGGTCAGACTCATGACGATCCTACTGGTGGCCAACCCCATCTATTTGGAAGCATGTCGGTGGGTGTGGCTAACTCCCTGAGGCCACTTCCTCACCGAGGATTCAAAGATTCAGCACAGAGCACAGTCCTCAGGGCCATGCTTCAGAGGTGAGAGGCTACGCATGACAATGCAGGTGAGGCCCCATTTCTCTGTGAAGTTCTCTGTCTCTCTGTCATGCCCTTTTTCTGCTGGTTGGCCATAATACGAAACTACAATGGGTTAAGAAAAACAGATCTGTATTTTTCTCAAAAGAAATTAACCAGTGGGACACCTGGCTGGCTCAATCAGCAGAACATGCAGTTTTTTATTTTTATCTTTTTAAATTAAATTAAAAATTTTTTTAAAGATTTTATTTATTTCAAAGAGAGAGAGAGAGAGAGAGGGAATACAAGCAGGGGGAGTGGGAGAGGGAAAAGCAGGCTTCCCGCCGAGCAGGGAGCCTGAAGCAGGGCTCGATCCCAGGACCCTGGGATCATGACCTGAGCTGAAGGCAGGTGCTTAACGATTGAGCCACCCAGGCGCCCAATTTAATTTTTTTAAAAAGATTTTATTTATTCATTTGAAAGAGAAAGAGAGGGGGAGCACAGAGACAGAAGGAAAGGAAGAAGCAGACTCCCTGCTGAGCAGGGAGCCTGAAGCAGGACTCAATCCCAGGACCCTGGGATCAAGACCTGAGCCAAAGGCAGACATTTTAACTGATTTAGCCACCCAGGCACCCCCCAGAAGATGCAATTCTTGATCTCGAGTCACAAGTGCAAGCTCCAGGTTAAAATTTAAAAAAAAGAAAGAAAGAAAGAAAAGAAAGAAAAGAAAGAAAAGAAAGAAAAGAAAGAAAAGAAAGAAAAGAAAGAAAGAAAGAAAGAAAGAAAGAAAGAAAGAAAGAAAGAAAGAAAAAAAGAAAAGAAAAAGAAATTAACTAGTAAGGAGACTGAATGAGTAAACAAAAACTTCCCCACAAAGAAAAGCCCTGGGTCCCAATGGCTTCACTGGTGAATTCTACCAAACACTGAAAGAAGAACTAGCACCAATCCTTTTCAAATTCTGCCAGAAAACTGAAAAGGAGAGGACAAACTTCATAGTTTGTTGTCCGGATAGCAAAGCCAGCTACTACAAGAAAGGAAAACTACAGACCAATATTCCTTATAAACACTGATGTAAAAATCTTTAACAAAATACAAGCAAACTGAATTTTGTGGCATATTAAAAGAATTATATACCATGACCAAATGGGATTTATTCTAGCAATGCAAAGATGGTTCAATACAAAAACTGACCAATGTAACACACCATATTAACAGATTGAAAAATGAAAACACATGATCACCTCAATTAATACAGAAAAGGCATTTGACAAAATTTAACAAATTTTCATGACAAAAAACTCAAACTACAAAAAGAAAAAAACTACTTCAACTTAATAATATAATCCACATATGAAAAACCTACAGTGAACATCATACTCAATGGTGAAAACCAGAAAGTTTTTCCTTTAAGATCAGGAACTAGCCAAGGATGCTTGCTCTTGTCACTTCTAGTCAACAGAGTATTGGAATTTCTAGCCAGAGAAATTAGATAAGAAAATGAAATAAAAGGTATCCAAATTGGAAAGGAAGAAGTAAACTTACCTCTATTTATAGATGATAGGACCTTATACATAGAAAACCTTAAAGATCACACACAAAAAAACTGTTACAACTAATAAATGCAGCAAAGCAGCAAGATACAAAGTCAACACACAACTATCGGCTGCATTTCTATACACTAACAATAAACAATCTGAAAAAAAAATTAAGAGAACAATTTCATTTAGAACAGCATCAAAAAGAATAAAATACTTACGAATTAACTTAACCAAAGAGGTGAAAGACTTGTACCTACGAATTAACTTAACCAAAGAGGTGAAAGACTTGTATGATGAAAATTACAAAACACTGCTCAAAGAAATTAAAGAAAGCATAAATAAATGGAAAGGCATCCCATGTTCATGGACTGGAAGACTGAGTATTATTAAGATGTCTAGACTATCCAAAGCAATTTATAAATTCATTGTAATCCCTATCAAAATGTCAACACTGTTTTTTGCAGAAATAGAATAAAAATCCATCTTGAACTGAATCTAAGGTACCCTGAATAGTAAAAACAATCTTGAAAAAGAAGACCAAAGTTGAAAGACTCACACATCCTAATTTCGGAAGCTACAGTAATCGAAACAGTGTGGTACTAACATAAAAACAAACACACAGACCAACAAAACAGAAATCCCAGAAATACACTTTCAAATATACAGGCAAGTGATTTTTGACAAAGGTGCCAAGACCATCCAATGTGGAAAGGACAGTCATTTCCACAGATGATGCTGGGAAAACAGACTATCCACATACATAAGAATGAAGTTGGACCCTTACCTAACACCATATATAAAAATTAACTCAAAATGGATGAAAGACCCAAATATAAGAGCTAAAACTATAAATCTATTAAAAGAAAACAGAAAAAAGCTTCATGACATTGGATGTGGCAGTGACTTCTTAGGTATGAGACCAAGGGCACAGGGAACAAATGAAAAGACAAACTGGACTTCATCGAAATAAAAACTTTTATGCATCAAAGGACACTATCAAAAGAGTAAAAAGAACGAGATGAAATACTTCCAAATCAAGTATCTGATAAGGTACTGATATCCACAATATATAAAGAACTTGTTAAACTCAACAACAAAAGAACAAAATATCGATTTAAAAAAAGGCAAAGAACTTGCACACACATTTCTTCAAAGATCTACAACTGACCAATAGGCACATGATAGATATTCAACATCACTAATTAACGGATATGCAAATCAAAGTCACAATGAGGTAACACCTCACATCACACAGGCTCTGTAGCAGGCAGGCCTAGGCCCAAATCTCAGCACTACCACTTATCAGCTGGGCAGTATGGGGCAGGCAATGTCACCTCTCCATGTGGCAACCTCTTCACCTGTAAAACAATGTAAGGCAGCATTTTCCTCCAGAACTGAGATGGGTTACTAGACAGTGGGAAGTGTGGTTGACCCAGCCAGTCCACAGCTGCCTGGCAGCTGGCTTCATCTGCTCTGTACCACCCGGGCTCTGCTCAAGGCCTGGCACTGCCCTGAATATATCCAGAATACATCTCCTACTCAGAGAAAACAACCCACACCCTTCCTGGGGTAAACAGCCACAGGCTACCTTTAAGACAGCTTTCCAGAAGTCCAAGTCCACAGCATGGACCCCAAAGCCAGGAAGGTTCAAGGTCTCAATGTACTCTCGGCAGCCTATGACCCCCACCAGGACAAGGCAGGCCCCGGACCAGGGTGAAGAGCTGCCCACCTTAATGATGACACGCTGGTCTGACTGGTCCTCCAGGATGCTATCCGTGGGGTAGGACTCTATCTGCTGTCTGATGGCAGAGGCGATGGCTGGCACAAATGTCAGTGGGTTCAAATCCAGGTCATCACAGAGGATTTCTGAAAACATCTCAGGGGTCATCAGCTTCTCTGAAATCAAGAAAAAGGGCAGGAATTGCCAACTGATTGCAGGACCTAACTTCACCATGTTTGGCCCTAGCCTCCCCATCCCCTTCCTTCTCTACTAGACCTCCCCAACAAAGTTGAGGATGAAGGGAATGACCACTGAGGGTGACCCTCCCAGACATGGGGCTGGGGGAGGAAGCGGAGGACAAGCATCACTGCCTTCGGGCCCTCATTCCACACACACAATCCTTTGACACCTTGATCTGGGACTTCTAGACTCCAGAATGGAGAGGAAATAAATTGTTAAGTCATCTAGTCTGGTACTTTGTTATGGAAGCCTGAGCAAAATAACACAGTCTCCTTCCAGATAAGTCACTTTGAAGTCAGTGTCCCACTAGCACACCATCATTCACCACTTCCTCCCCCACAGAGAAATCCCTGAGATGTTAGGCTGCTTGTGGCTTTTTAGGGACCTTCCTTCAGATTCTGACTCTCTGGGCAGCACATACACATAATAAGGTGACAAATACACAGGTGTAAATGGACCCTGGATGCTGGAAATGAACCCATACCAGGTATGAACTTGCATTGGGCCATCTGCAACTGGCCAGATTACAGCAAGGTCCCAGGTGGTCAAATGTTTTCTCTGTTCTGCCCCATTGTTGTAACCCAAACTTTAACAGCCATGCACTACTTCTGGGATGAGCCACAGAGAGGAAAGAATGAATCCCCTTATTGGTACATGGCATGATTCCATCCTCAGGAACCAAGTCTGCTCAACAACTTACCCCACTATTTCCTCACTAGCCCAGAAGTGCTACAGACCAGCCATCCTAACAGTACAACCAGGACAGACCCAGAACACTCAGCCAGGAAGATCAGTAACTCATATAGCAAGCAAGCATAGTTAATTTTGGAGACTGCAGCATGGAGCTGAAGTGCTCTATGAAAAACCCTATGAGTACAATGTGCAGAACATTATTCAACTTTTTAGTTTGAGATAATTATAGATTAATATGCAGTCTTGATTACTGTAGCTATATGTTAAGACTTGAGAATGAGGAGACTGGTTCTTCCTACTTTATTCTTCTTTTTCAAAATTGCTTTAGTTATTCCAGTTCCTTTGCCTTTCCATACAAATTTTAGATAATTTTATCTGTATGTACAAAAAGTCTTGCTGAAATTCTCACAGGAATTGCATTCAACTTGCATATCAATTTAGGGGAACTGACATCTTGAGTATTCTAATCCATGAACATGGTATGCCTGCCCATTTATTTAGATCTTAATTAATTTTATTGGTGTTTTGTAGTTTTTGGCATACAAGTCCTATATATGTCTGTTAGATTTACACCAAAGTACTGTTTTTCTTTTTTTAAAGATTTATTTATTTTTAGAGATGGAGAACTCATGTGTGCATGGAGGCAGAGGGAGAATCCCAAGCAGACTCCATGCTGAACATGGAGCCCGATGCCACGACCCTGAGATCATGACCTGAGCCAAAGAGTTGGTTCCTCAACCAACTGCACTGCCCAGGTGCCCCCAAAATATTCCTTTTCTTGTTGAGTGAATGTAAATGGTAACATATTTTTGAGTGTCCACTGTTCACCATTAGTACATAGAAATACAATTGATTTTTGCATGTTTATCTTGTATCCTACAACCCTGCTGAACTCAATCATTAGTGTTAGCAGTGTCTTTTGTACATCTCTTGGGATTTTTCTATGTAGACAATCATGTCATCTACGAATAGGAAAAGTTCATTTATTTACTTTTTAAGATTTTTTTTTTAAATTTTTTTTTTAAAGATTTTATTTCTTTATTTGACAGAGAGGAGAGAGATCACAAGTAGGCAGAGAGGCAGACCGGGCGGGGCGGGGGCGGGGGGAAGCAGGCTCCCTGCTGAGCAGAGAGCCCAATGCAGGGCTCTATCCCAGGGCCCTGAGATCGTGACCTGGGCTCAAGGCAGAGGCTTTAACCCACTGAGCTACCCAGGCACCCCTTTAAGATTTATTTGAGAGAGAGAGAGAGAGAGAGAGAGTGTGAGCAGGAGGAGGGGCAGAGGTAGAGAGAGAATCCTGAAGTAGAATCCCTGGTGAGTGCAGAGCCCAACGTGGAGCTCAATCCCAAGACCCTGAGATCAAGACTCAAGCCAAAATCAGGAGTCAGCACCCAACTGACTGAGCCACCTAGGCACCCCCAAACGGGGAGTTTCTTTCTTTCTGATCTGTATGTTTTTATTTAATTTTCTTGCCCAACTGCACTGGCTAGGAACAAGAGTGATGAGAGCAGACATCTTTGTTTTATCCCTGATCATAGGCAGAAAGCCTTCAGTCTCTCACCATTAAATATGTTAGCTATAGGATATTTTGCACATACTCTTTATTATATTGAAGTAGTTTCCCCTCTATTCCATTTTTCTTACAGTTTTTTTATCAAGAATAAGTGTTTTGTTAATTTTTTTTTCTGCAACAAACTGATATCATCTGTTTTTTCTTCTTTAGTGTGTTAATATGGTAGATTATGTTGATCGATTTTCAAACATTTAACTAGATTTGCATCCCCGGAATAACAAACCCTACTTGAGTCATGGTGTACAATTCTTTTTATATATTGCTGAATTCTGTTTGCTAATGTGTTGTTAAGGATTTATGTGTCCCATCACCTGGGTGGCTCAGTCATTTAAGTGTCTGACTCTTGATCTTAGCTCAGTTCCTGATCTTAGGGTTGTGACTTCAAGCCCTGCATTGGGATCCATGCTGAGCATGAAACTTACTTAAAGGGGCGCCTGGGTGGCTCAGTGGGTTAAAGCCTCTGCCTTCGGCTTAGGTCATGATCTCAGGGTCCTGGGATCGAGTCCCTCATCGGGCTCTCTGCTCAGCAGGGAGCCTGCTTCCCCCTCTCTCTCTGCCTGCCTCTCTGCCTATTTGTGATCTCTCTCCTCTCTGTCAAATAAATAAAGCTTTTTAAAAAATAAATAAATAAATAAAAATAAAAGCTCTAATTCTTAAAAAAAAAAAAAAACTACTTGTAAAAAAAAAAAAGGATTTATGTGTCTATAGGGGCTCCTGGGTGGCTCAGTCATTGAGTGTCTGCCTTTGGCATAGGTCATGGTCCCGGCATCCTGGGGTTGAGCCCCACATCGAGCTCCCTGCTTGGCAGGAAGCTTGCTTCTCCCTCTCCCGCATTCCCTGCTTATATTCCCTCTCTCACTGTCTCTGTCAAATAAATAAAATCTTTTAAAAAAAAAAAAGGATTTATGTGTCTATAATCATTAGGGATACTGGTCTACAGTTTACTTCTTCTGTACTGTCTTTAGTTTTGATATCAAGGTAGTATGAGCTTTGTAAAATGGATTGGGGGGGAAAAGTAAAATTCATCGGGACATGTTCCCTCTTTTATTTTCTGGAAAAGACTGCAGAGAATTGATGTTAATTCTTCTTTAAATGTTTGGTAAAATTCTCCAGAGCTACCATTTGTGCCTGGAAATTTCGTTTTGGGGAGGTGTTTTTATTTATTTATTTATTTGACAGACAGAGATCACAAGTAGGCAGAGAGGCAGGCAGAGAGAGAGAGAGAGGGGGAAGCAGGCTCCCTGCTGAGCAGAGAGCCCAATGCAGGGCTCGATCCCAGGACCTTGAGATCATGACCTGAGCCGAAGGCAGAGGCTTTAACCCACTGAGCCACCCAGGTGCCCCTGGGGAGGTGTTTTAACCATGAATCATATTTCTTCATAGTGATAGGGCAACTCAAATTATGTATTTGATACTGAGTGAATTGTAGTACCATATGTTTTATAAGGAATTGCTCCATTTTGTCTGAATTGTCAAACTTATGTGTGTAGAACTTTTGTGGTACTCCCTTTTGACATCCGCAGTCTGTAGTGACAGCCCATTTCATTCCTGAACTTGATAATTTTTGTTTTCCTCTTTTGTTGTTAGTCCTGCTAGGTTTGTCAATTTTACTGAGCTTTTTCAAAGTATCAGCTATATTTCATTAATTTTCTCCATTGTTTTTCTGTTTTCAATTTCTTTGATTTCTGCTCTCTTATGCCCTGCCTTCTGCTTGCTTTGGTTTTATTTTGCTCTTCTTTTTCTCAACTCTTAAGGCGGAAGCTTAGATTATAGATTTGAAACTTTTCTACTTTTCTACTGTAAACACTGATGCTACAGATTGCCCTGTGAGTACTACTTTAACTATATCCTACAATTTTGGTAGGTGATTATTTTCATTCAGGTTCATGTATGCACTTATCTCCCTTTAGATTTCCTCTCTGAACCATGAATTAGTTAGAAATGTGTTGTTTAGTATTTGAGTCCTTTCCGGCTGAAGAACACATAATGTACAATTTCAATTCTTTTAAATTTGTTGAGGTTTGTTTTATGACCCAGGACATGGTTTGTATGGTATACGTCCCATATAAAGTTAAAGAGAGTATGCATTTTCCTGTGACAGATGCAGCGAACTACAAATGCCAGATATTGTTGGTTGGTGGTGGTGTTGGGTTTCTATCATCTTGCTCATTTTCTGTCTAGTTGTTTATCAGTTGTTGAGATAGATGTCAAAGACTCCAATATAATTGTGGATTTGTCTGTTTCTCCTTTCAGTTCTGTTTTTGCTTCACATCTTTTCCAGCTCTGCTGTTTGGTGCACGCATATTTAGGATTGCTATGTCTTTTTGGCGGACTGACCCTTTTATCGTTATAGTCCCCCTAACCCTTATCTGTGGCTTTGCTTTCCACAGTCTGTTACCTGTAGCCAACTTTGATCTGGAAGCAGATGACCGTCCTTCTGATGTGTATCATCAGAGGATCACAGTAGGCTAATCCCACAGCTCACTTCTTCTCATCACGTAGGCATTTTATCATCTCAAATCACCACGAGAACAAGGGTGAGTATAGTACACTATGATATTTTGAGAGACCACATTCATACAACTTTCACTACAGTACTGTTACAATTGTCCTATTGTTAATCTCTTACTGTACCTAGTTTATAAACTAAACTTTACTGTAAGCAGGAATGCATAAGAAAAAAACATAGTATGTATAGGACTGGGCACTATATGCAGTTTCATGCACCCACTGGGGGCCTTGGAACATATTCCCTGTGGAGAAGGGGGTACGACTGTACTTAATCTCTCTACCTGTGGTCATTTGCTTTGCTCTTAAGTCTGCTTTATCTGATACTAATGCTACCGTTTCTGCTTTCTTCTGATCAATGCCTGAATGATATAGCTTTTCTATGATTTTACATCCAACTTACCTATATCATTATATTTGAAGTAAGTTTCTTGTAGATATCATTGGGTCATTTAAAAAATGCACTCTGCTCAGTTAGTGGAGCATGTGACTCTTGATCTCAGGGTCATGAGTTTGAGCCCCATGTCTGATGCAGAGGTTACTTTAAAAAAAATGCACTCTGAGAATCTCTGTTTTTTTTAACTGGTAACTACTGACATATTAAGGCTTACATCTGCCACTTTGTTTTTGTTTTCCCTTTTTCTTTTCTTGCCTTCCTGTGGGTTCCTTGAACATTTTTTAGGATTCCATTTTGATTTATCTGTAGTATTTCTGAGTATATCTCTTTGTGTAGAATTTTTAAGTGTCCTTCTACATGTAACATCATATACACATAGCTTATCGATACATGGTTTCTTCATTTTTACCAATTCAAGTGGTGTAGAAACCTTACCTCTCATCATGTCCCTTTATATTTCTTCATTTATAATACAAGTATCTTAATATATTTCCTCTACATACACTTAGAACCACATCAGACAGCATTACCAGGTTTGTGTCAACTGTTTAATATAATTTAGAAAACTCAAGGAGAAAGTAAGCTTATTATATTTACCCATATCTTTGCTTATCATATTTTTTTCCTTCCTAATGTTTCGAAGTTTCTTTTATCATCTCCTTTTTTAAGATTTATTTATCTATTTGAGAGACAGTGAAAGAGAGAGCGAGCGCGCACACACACGCGCCTGCGCACACACGTGCACGCACAAAGGGGAAGTGAGAGGGAGAAGCAGGCTCCCCACGTAGTGGGGAGCCTGATGTGGGGCTCAATCCCAGAACCCTGAGATCATGACCTGAGCTGCAGGCAGATGCTTAACTGACTGAGCCACTCGGGTGCCCCTCCTTTTTTTTAAAAAAGAGGGAGCAAGCGAGTAAGAGCACGAGCAGGGAGAGGGGCAGAGGGAAAGGGAGAAGCAGACTCCCCACTGAGCAGGGAGCCTGACACAGGGCTAGATCCCAGGACTCTGGGATCATGCCCTGAGCTGAAGGCAAACACTTAACTGACTGAGCCACCCAGGTGCCCTTCTTTTAGGTTAGGTCTCTAGGCGATAGGATTTCCCCTTCATTCCTGAAGGATATTTTTACTGGGTGTAAGATTCAAGATTGGCAGTCCTTTTCTTCCTGTGCTGGAAAAACCACATGCCATTTCCTCCAGCCTCCGTGATTTTGGATGAGAAATCTGCTGTCATCTCAGGTCTTTCCCTCTAAGTCAGGTGCTCTTTTTCTTGGCTTTCAAGATCTTTTCTTTGGGTTTAGTTTTCAGAAATTTAACTAAAATATGTCTTGGCATGGATTTCTTTGGGTTTACGTTGCTGGGATCCACTCGGCTTCCTGATCTGTCACTTGGGGTTTTTAAGCATCCAAAGGGAACACGTGGACACAAATCTCTAGAGTCTGCTTCCTGTAGCCAGGCCCCGCAGAGTTAACCTGCAGGGCCCTGATCAGCCCTGGCCCGTGTGCAGGAGCAGACGCCACAGCTGAGGCAGCTCAGGGCCCTGCCTCAGGATCCCTCAGCCCCTGGCAGGAACGTGCTGGCATTCACATGTTCTTGTTCAGCAGATCGTCCTTTCTGGAGGATTCTATCACACCCTAAGTAGGCTGGCTATTGAGACATGATGTCAAACTTCACCAGCAACTCACACAACCTCCCTTTCATGTCCTTTTA
Source organism: Potos flavus (assembly GCA_028534135.1). Lineage (NCBI taxonomy): Eukaryota > Metazoa > Chordata > Mammalia > Carnivora > Procyonidae > Potos > Potos flavus. Next base: position 57,398,789 of record CM052889.1, on the reverse strand, counting down.
AGAGAAGATAACCTTGAACTCGTTGTTAACAGCTACCTTCCAAAAGTTTGCCGGAGACAAATCCCAGTTCTGAAGGACATGTAGCTCATTCACGGCGCTCAACATTTTCAGTCCCTCAGCGATAAAGTGTCTCACATCCACCTTTAAAGTTACTTGAAATTTCGAAGTAAATGAGATATGATCACGAAAAACACCAGCAATTCTGAACTTGCAATTTTAACTCCCATGCCCAGGGCATGGCTTCGTAACCACCAGTTAAGAATCATAGCTCTTAGACAGACTAAGTACCGCTGTGGGCTGACGAAGAGTTCGCAGAACAAAATTATTTTGGTGTTCCAAGGGTTTGTACCAAATTACACTTAGCGGGGGATATGGCAGGTCACCGGAGGACTCCTTTGGGGAACAGCCCGGAGAAACTCCTGGCAGGGTTCCCAGACAGACAGAGGACATGTGTCCTCTTCCTGAGGGCCAGGAGGAAAGGTGCTCTTGGATGCAAGCAGCACGTTGTGATTCTGTCGCTTCTGAGCCTCGAGTGGCTGCTCATCTTGACCACACCGGGAACAGCAGAACCGATCATCCTGTCGCTCTCTGCCCAGTTCGAAAGGGCCAAGTGGAATGGCCTCCCTCACACCGTATGCCTACTGAACTGAGAATATGAACCAGAGCACTGGCTTCATTTTGTATCTTCTCATTTCGTTTTCCATCTCATCCAGTTTTTCCTAACGACATGTTTTGCATTTGCTTTATTCTTTCGTACCAAGCGTTCCCATGTAAGATGCCTTCTCCCTTCTAGAATAGGGTGGGGGTTTAGATAAACAGTCTGAGCTTTCCACATGTTATTGAAGAAAAGTAACATGATATTCCGTGTACGGAGTCAATTTGAACGGCTAAGTTCCTATGCCTATGGCCAGGTTCTACGCTAAATGTTGTTAAGAAGAGCAGTGATAAAAAACCAGCTCTCTGACCTCAAGGGGTTGAAACTGGGACAGAAGAAGACGAACTAACAATGGACTCTAACACACGCCAGCAGAGATAAGCCGGGAATGGTGTAAGGGGGCTGTGCAGCGCTGGCCATGGCCTGGGGCTCATCGGCTGTCCTGTCCCCATGCAGGAGTATCACCGATGCGCCACACCTGCCCTGTCTACGCTCATTACAACCTTCTGGAACCCCTCATCACAACTCCCCCGGCCATATCCTCTTTCGCCTGCTAACCCGTGGGCCCTGGAGGACAGGCACCCGGCTCTCAGGCCTTGTTTCCAGAGCTGGGCAGAGACCGCTGGACTCAGGCCTGGCACGTCAAGTGCCAGGAGATGACTACAGGAAGCAGCCTAATCCCTCCAGAAAGTTCAAGGCAACCTCGTATCAACAACTACACACGTTCCTCCCTGAGGAAATCCCCTCTGGGAGAAAAAAGTTGTAAGGATTATGTTCTCTGCCGTGGAAAGGTCTAATAGCAGGAGGAGCCTGAGCAAGAGAGGCACTACAACTCATCAGAAAATCGTGCACCAATTATGAAGACCAAACAAACCAGGAAGATACTTCTGAGTGAAGAAAAATAAAACTATACTTGCACTATAACTACAGTTTTGTTAAATATGTTTGCACGTGCAAGTGACTGGCAGGGAAACTATTAGTAGGGACGGTGAGGTTCTGGGGATTCTCAACTTTTCTTCACTTAAAAATGATACTCACTGGAGTTTTTTCATTGTTGTTGTTTGGTTTTGGCCTGAATATAAATAATCTGCTTGTTGCAAAAAGTCTGAAAGATTCAGGAAAACAATAAAGAAAAAATAAACACAGGTGCAATCCTCCTTCCTGGATGGGAGGACGACGAAAAGCTCCAGCGATCATCTCCTATGCTTTCGCCTGCTCCTTTGCACGGAGTCATGCTCAGACTTTGGGAGCCAGGGAAGAGCAGGCACCTGACCCAGGACTTACGGAGCAAGGATGGGAAGAGGAAGAACAGAGTGAGGGCAGACCTCATGGGGCCAAGCGAGATACGAGCACGCACACACGGCATCTTGAAAGACCAGAGGGGTGGACGGGGCTGATAGGAGGTGTGTGGACAGCCATGTGGCCGAAGTGCGCTAAGCAGCATCAAGGTCTTCGTCAAGCTCTGTGGACAGACAGCCTGCATCGTGGCTGGCCCCTGACCCGCCCCAGCTCACTGGGAGAGGAAGGAACCTGAAGCTCAGGTGTCTAACCCACAGGAAACAGGGGCAGAAGCAGGATTTGAACCCAGAGTCCACACCCTCCCCATCTATGCCAGGAAGCTCTGAATGTCGTCTTCAGAGTCCAGGATCTCAGTGAGCAGCAGGCAAGAAGGACTGTCCGCACCACAGCCGGGCCTGGGCTGCACAGAGCCCAACGGCCCACATACCATTCATGTTCCAAGTAAAGGCGTCTCGCAGCTTCTGCCCGTCGATCTCCATGTCCAGCCGGATGGGGACCAGCACCTCAGGCTGGGATGCGTTCTCATGGATCACAGCCGGGTCGTGGTCATCAAAGCTGGAAGTGAAGCGGCAGCAAAGTCAGCAAGGGGTTGCTGTGGGTCTCCCCGCTCGGGGCCTCCCTCTCCGCACTGCTGGTCACTGCGAACCTGGCCAGAGGGGAAAAGCCCACTTCTTATGGCGACTCGTCGACTGAGGGCTGAGCCAGCAGAGACGAGCCAGCAGGGGTCCTGTGACCACAGGGGCGGAACTCCACACTTCAAGGACACACAGGGAAGGGAGAAGGCGGTGCGGCCTTGGGCAGTGGGCTATGACCCTGATGCACCCCAAAGGAAAGGAGATTTAAGCCCCAAAGCAGGCAGAACTTTCACAGAAAACTGTAGGAAACGAAGAATATTTCCGGAAGAAGAATACTTAAGCAAAAGCAAGGGGCAGGAGCAGTGAGGAGCTGTAGGGGGAGTAAGAGCCAGAGCACTGGAGGCAGGGTGCAGACTCGAGGGAGGAGGGGGAGCAGCGTGGGGCACGCAGAGAAGCTGCAGGGTGCCCAAGTACCCACGCTTCTCCACCTAGGCTATGGAATCCAGCCCCTACCCTGGGAGTGAGAACCCAGAGCAAGGCAGTTCTGTGGTCATACCTGTATTTTAGGCAGACGAAGAGGGAACAGGTTGGGGTAGGGAGAGGGAGGGGCAGATGCCGGAGGGTAAGGGGACCCTAAGGGAGTCTGTGGAATATAGGGGGCTGACACCTGCTCTCAGGTGGGGCAAAGATGACAGACAAATGAACAAATGATGTAAACACACTGCATGCCAGACACCAATGCTCTGGGAAGCACGGACAGGGAAAGGGACAAGGGTGGCCGTTCTAAAGAGAGGGAAGCAGCTCGGAGAAAGTGACGTCAAATAGTGATGGGAAGGAAAAGGGAGAAGGAGTCAGCCATGCAGACGCTGGCAAGGGGGTAGCTCTCGGTGGAGGGAACTACAAGGGTAGAAGCTTCTGGGTGGCTCTAAAGGCAGCGCGGGGGCTCATGTGCCTGAGGCGGAGTGAGGGCGGCAGCCGCTATAAGGACTCCAGCCCTGGCGGACACGTGACGGGGTATCTGGAAGACCTGTGACAGGAACGGTGCCATGTGCCCTTGGGCGAGGGGGCCCACACCTGAGTGAGGGCTGGCTGAGGGTGGCCCAATTCCAGACACTTGGAAGGCTGAGAAGGCAGCAATCTGCTGAGACTAACTCTTTGGCATGAGAAGGAGGAAGAGTTCTGGGGTTTTGGCCTGAGCGCAGGAAGGCTGGGATTACTGTGTCCTGGGCTGGACAAATCTGTAAACGGCGTGTGACAGATACCCGAGGACAATGTGCAGGGGTGAGGCCGGGCTGCAGAGATGAAAGTGGGGGCGGACACTTGAAAAAAATGCCTCCCAAGAGACATCTAGTCCTAATCCCTAGAACCTGTGATCATTATATGGCAGAGGCGGGGGAGGGGACTTTGCAAACGTAATTAAGGATCTTCAGGGAAGAAGATTCTACAAGTAACCCTGAATCACATCACAAGCGTCCTTTTAAGAGAAGGCAGGGAGACTTCGCACACACAGAGGCGACAGACCTGTGACCCACTGCGGCAAATACTGGTGATATAGCCATAAGCCACCAGAGGCCAGAAAAGGCAGGAACAACTTCCCCCAAGAGCCTCCAGAGGGAGTGGGGTCCAGCCAACACCTTTATTTTGCTGCACTGAAACTCTAGCCCCCGGAACCGTGAGAAATATATGTGCGTTGTTTTAAGCCACCCAGCTTGTGGCCATCTGCTCCGGCGGCCACAGGGAACAAACCGGAGGGTTCTCAGCGGGATGGCGTCTGAAACCACAAGGAAAGATCCAAGGCCTGCACCTTCAGGGGCACCACTGGAGGTGCTGGGGACACAGGAGAGAGCAGCGAGATTGAAGCAGGCAGAGCCTGGAGCTGGAGAAAGCCGGAGACTGGCTGTCCCGGAAGCCGAGGGGGGAAGTTTCGAGAAAGCAGCATAGTGTTTTAGGGAACATAAGGTCAAAGCAGAGGGAAGAGGCTAAAACTGAGGTGGAATCCATGGCAGGTTGGGGGCGGGGTAAGGCATGCTCACCACAGAGGGAAGGTTCTCTTCTTGTCCCGGCCCATGCGGTTCCTGTTGATGGTCGTGGAGCAGGGCACCGCGTCCAGATGGTGGGAGCTGTTGGGCAGGGTGGGCACCCACTGGCTGTTCCTCTTGGCTTTCTGTTCCCTGGGGAGACACGAGAAATGCCCCTGCTCAGTCTAGGAGCCCACTACTGCCATCAGGCTCCAAGTCATGGTCAATGGACACTGCCACACCCCTGCCAGGCTCCAGGACCCTGTGCGGACCCCGAAGCACCCCAGATTCTGCACGTGTCTACACCTCAGGCTCCCACTGGCACCCATTCAGAGGCACCCAGGCTAGGGGAAGGGTGCAGGGGGGCCCCAGACAGCAGAGCAGCGCCCAGCCCAGCGCCCGAGTCGCAGTATAAGACGGTACGTGCCAGGCAGGACTCCAGCGAAGCACTGTCCCCTCTCCGGGGAACGTGCATGAGGCGGCAGCTTCCCAGGGGAGCAGACCCTGGAGGGGAGCCTTGCGCACTGAGCTGGGGCTCACTGGGAGTGGGGGTATGGGAGTAACTGGAATGGGGAGGGCATTTCAGGAAGTGCACAGGTGGCAGAAGAGAGGAGACTCAGGAGAGGCTGTGGGCTTGGCCGGGGCTGGACAGGTGGGACATGGAGAGGGTCCCGATCCCAGGGACTGGCATGCTCCGTGAGAATGGACTGTACTCGCGGGCTGCTAGGACTCCCCGAGGAGTCTAAAGAAGGGAGAGACAAGATCAGGCTGTTTTTTTAGATACACTGGCCAGCTTGAGATGGACAAGGCAACGCTTCTGGCTTCCAGGTTTCCAGACCAGCAGGGCTGATGAGAAGCTGTGTTAGTAAAAACTTTCTAGAACGTGAGGCTCCAAGTAATGTAAGTGACATACCATAAAGGGCTTGCTCCTCTCTACAAATTACAGGTTCTTCTTACTACTAGGAAAATACCAGAAGGCTATTTTAAGCTGCGACCTGAGGGCTGGGTTTGTTGAAAGACAAGTGCTCGGGTTCCCACTGTGCCCTGTGTATCACTTTATCATCCTCAAGGCCACCTTCCCTAGTGAGTCTGAGCAACATGAAGGCAGCAACTGTGTGTCATTTGCTTTTATATCCCCAACGCCCGCACCGTATCTCCTTCACTGACTCTGTGCTACAGTTCTGAGAACGAGACAGCAACTGCTAGATTCCTCTCCCCTTGGTAGGAGACGCGGCTGGCAGCCCTTCTTTACATGGGGTGGTGGAGGGCAGAAACAGTGGCCATGACCTGCCGGGCCCCAGGCCCTTTGACTCTTTCCAATTTTCTAAAGCTGGGGCCACTTGCGCCTCCGATGCAGCAGTTGCAGAGCACCCCTTTTCTGAGGGTCGGGGCAGGGAGAGATGTACAATACCAAACTCGGCTGGGACTCTATCGAGTCTCCCGTACCCACGTCTTACTCTGATCTGACAACCGGCCTTACCACATACCAGAGGCCTGGGCAAAGGAGGAACGTGCAACTAATTTGGACAGGGCTTATACCTAGGACAGCAAGACTGGGGTCCCCTACCACAGTCCATCTGGACCAGTGGTTTCCAATCCTGGCTGCACAGACTCTCACTAAGAGTGTAAAATTTCCGGTAGGAAATCTCCGAGCCCCACCCACGTCAGGGGCCTCGCATCTCTGAGGGCCCCGCATCTCTGAGGAGGGCCCAGGAATACAAGTTCTTCACAACTTCCCTGGGCGATGCTGGTGCAGTTGGCCTGTATTTGGGAAGCTCAGGTCAAAACCACCACTTCTTTCCCGAGCCTCCAAGAGCTGGCATTAAGGTTCCTCCTCTGCCAGAAAAACCTTGCCTTATCTCAGGAGACATCCCATTCATTCCCAGGCCTGGGCCGCTCTGCCACGCCCCTCTGTCAGGTAGCTACCTCAAGTAGTGTGCAAATCCTGTCCCAGACACAGGAAGTAAGCCAGACACTGAATCCTGAATCCGAGAATCTGGCTCACGGGACTCAACCTTTCTTCTGCTACATGTAGGTCTGCCCTAGACGGAACATCCAGCCTCTGCCCAACCTGTCCAGTGATGAGGAAGGGAGGTGCCAGCCCTCCTGTGGAGGTGACTGGGCAGTGGGAAGGCATTTCCTGAGCACAGAGCCCGAGGAAAGCAGCTTCACTTGACCTCTACCTTCAACCTCCACCCCCTCACCCCCGGCAGTTTTTTGTTTTTTGTTTTTTTTTTTACGTAGGCCATGCCCAGCGTGGAGCCCAATGCGGGGCTGGAACTCCTGACCCTGAGATCTAGATCTGAGTTGAGATCAAGAGTCGGCCACTTAACCGACTAAGCCACCTAGGTGCCCCGCTTCCAGTAGTTTTGGGCTCTGGGGTAACTACAGTACTCTATTCCGTCAGCTGTTCGTCATATGACATGATCATCAAGAAGTGTTTACTGCCCTATAAAAGGTTCCTGGCTGACATGTGTGGACTTGAAAGCCCCAGCCATATGTACATAATTTCCTTCTGCCACTTCTCTAGGAAAGTCTAGCCATCCTTATGTTCTTACCACATCCCCAGGGGGAAAGAGGAATCTGCAGAGCACACATCTGCAACACCAGCCAAGTGGGATGTGTGTCACCTTTAGGTGAGGGTGGGGGGAGGATCAGAAAAAAACCAATGGTAAAGTTGAAAGAAAATCTGGAAAGAAAGGATTTTTCCATAACCGCATCAATCAAAACGATAACTCTCCTTCCCCCCTCCCCCCGACTTCTCAGTGCCCCCGGGGGTTTTGTGCATCTAAACGCATGTGTTCTTGAGAGCTGAGAGGATAACGGAGGTATCCTGCACAGCTCACGCACGCAAAGCCATGTTTCTGGTTGCCGCAGGGTGTGTTCAATTATGACCTAAACAATTACCGATATCCCAGTCTATCTGGTTCAAAGATGCAGTCTGCCCCGGTCTATATCCTAGAAGGTCACACCTAGCCTACTCAGCCAGCTGCATCCTCTCTCGCTCGGCCTCTCCCTAACGCTGGACGCTCAAGGGGCTCCGTTTCGTTCGTCACTACTCCCGATATGCTACCAGTGCCTCTGGTGCACATTATGGTTTCTGCTGGTCGTGGCGGTCTTTTAAATTATTTGTCTGGGACGCATTCCCAGGGGTGACATTAATGGGCCAGAGAATGAAAACAGGTTTGGTGTCATCACCATGGCCTTGTACAAAGCCTCTGCAGGGTGCCTGAGTGTGCGAGCTCTAGCCTACCTTCCCCGGTTCTTTATGCCGCTAGTCGTCTATTTGTTTTATTTTGAATTCTAAACATTGCACGGGGACAAACATTGTCTCCTCTATTTGCTTACTCCTTGTGCTTTCAAGGCGGGCCCACTCTTTATCTACTTAGATACGTGGGTATCCAGGTTTCTCTTATAAATCTGAATGAATAAAAACCAAATAAAACTACCTATGAAATTGACAAACAAGATAAAAAAATTAAAATATAAATCTGAATGAACAGACTCTATAATGTAACCACCATCCAATTACTTACCCAATCATTACTGTAAAGACTCTTTCAAAGGTTCTAAACTCAAACGTTAAAATCTATGGTTCACGGGCGCCTGGATAGCTCAGTTGAGTGTCCAACTCTTGGTTTCTGCTCAGGTCATGATCTCAAACCCCCCTTGCCCTCAGCGTGGAGTCTGCTTGAGATTCTCTCCCTCCCTCTCCCTTCCATCCCCAAGGCTTGCACGTGCCTGTACCCTGTCTCTCTCTAAAAGAATAAATAAATCTTAAAATCTATTGTTCGTTTTTTTTGTGAATTTATCTGGGCCACTCATTTTTCGAACAGATTAGTCCCACTTTCAGAGCATACCTAATGACTTTCCAGAACCCAAGACTTGGCTTATGTTTCTCAGAAATTCCACAGATACAAAAGAAACTTGGAAACCTGGCTAAGACGATTTGTCGAGCACAGTGGGTAAAGTGTTTCAAAGTATTTTGGTTCAGTGGCGCTTGGGTGGAGCAATCAGTTGAGCTTCTGAATCTTGGTTTCGGCTCCGGTCCGGAGATCGAGCGCCGCATCTGGCTCTGTGCTCAGCAGGGAGTCTGCTTAAAAAAGACTCTCTCTCTCCCCCTCCTTCTGCCCCACCCCACACCCTGGATGTGCGTGCACACGCTTGTGCGTGCACTCTCTCTCCTTCTCAAATAAATACATCTTTGAAAGTATTTCAGTTCAGCTGAATCACAGTCAGTTCTGGAGTTCTAGGAGTCAGTTCAGCTGAATCACAGTCAGTTCTAGGAGAAAAATCCCTGTGGGTGTCGTCCTGAGTGTATGCCCTGGCCAGGGGAGGGGGAGGTGTACTACCTGAGGTAGGTGGGGGGCTCCGTGCTGATGGACACCGCCTTGTACTTCTCGTCATTGCCGTCGAGAATCTCTTCCACCTCCGAGGCTTTTAACAGTGTCACGCTGGTGGCCAGGGTCGTGTAACCGTGATCTGTAAGCAGAGACACCGCTGCGGTCACACTGCTGGTGGGGCAGCAGGGAGCAGCAGCCAGTCGATGCGGCACATCAAGGTCCTCACATGCACGAGGAGGGACAAGCAGGTGTCACCCTTACTACTGCTAAATGCTGGCCTCTTCCAAAAGGGCGATCTGGACTGAGTGCTTTCAGGGGTCCTACTGAGTCAACACTCCCAGAGGACTGACTCGCACTGATTTGTGCCAGGAGCAATGGCTCCAGGTGCAGAGGGAGCGCACAGGGCGGCAGCAGCTACAGCACGGCACAGCCAAGGGGTCCTCTCTGGGGGGTGGGGTCGGGGGTGGGGGGAAAGGAGGCTCCAGAGTAATACCACCAGTGGGAAGAGGTCTGACACCACAGCAATCCACGACACGAAGCGAAGTGAAGAGATGGGATGAAAGATGAAAAATACTTTTCTTTTAAGACAAGAGCCCAGAGAGTTAGAAAGAGCTGCTTCACACCAAACATGAACGTCCGGCCCCGCGCCAGTCAACGCGTGCCGTCTGGGAAGCAGGACAGAGGCTAGGCAACTCGACCCAGAGCTCTTCTAGGGAACCTCGGTCAAGAGCTGCTAGCTGTCTGTGCGTCCCGACTGGCTTCTCCTGGAGAAACAAATCAGTTATGGGGACGCTGTCTCCAAAGCACAAGGCAGAAGAGTCACTGAGACTTTCACTTGAGGTTGTGGGGGTGAAAGCAAAGCTAGGAACTCACTGTGTTAGTGACTGGTGCTCCACTGGGGGGCGAGGAGGGGGGCAGAGGGAGGACAAAAAGGAGACTTTTTTAAAGCGAGTGAGTGGCAATGTTATAGCAGCAGATAAAAAAAGCAGCTCCGGCTCCTGCATTAAAAGAACCACTACTTTGCCCACAGTGGACAAGACCACAGCGATACCTACAGACACAACCAAACAGAGCAGACGGACATGCGCACACGCGCACGGACACACGCACGCATGCGCAGCTTCAGGCAGCGTCTTCACCCAGGCCTGGGGCAGCTCTGTATGAGGCGCCACGGCCAAGCTGAAGCAGTTTCACCACCTGCCACACGCTGTGCCACGTCCAAACCAAAAGGTACAGTGAGACGCTTCCGCCGGAGCCCTCGGAGCGTCTGCAGAGCATCTTCTGGCCCCGCGCAGAGCTGCCACTGCCGAAGCCCACCCATGTCTCGGGTGTCGGGCAGCTCAGCCAGCAGGCCCCAGGCACACCTCAGGCACACCAAGCAGAAACATGCACGAGAGCGCTAGCACGCTGGCTGCCAGGATGAAGTGCTACGGGATGGATGTGCTCTGGGAAGCGAAGCGGTGAAAGCCCCAGAGGGGAGTGGGAGCTGGGCCACCACCCACCGCTCGGGCTGCATGGAGGGTGACGATGGCGACACGCCCACGGCAGATGGCAGAGCATCACAGCATTCCTAAAACGTTTTGAGACCAACATGTCTTCACAGCACCCACTCGTGTCCCCGGCCCCACCGCCCTCACGCCCCCGCTGGCCCTGCTAAAAATACCTGACAGGGGACCACTGGCTCCCTGGAGCCGCTGTCTCCCCTGAGCTGTGTGGCGAGCTCCGGGCCGACCCTGCCCCGCTAAGGTCAGGGCTGCAGTGAAGACACTCTGGAGTGAAAACGTTTTATCTTCATGACATAAGCGAGTGGTTTTGAAACAGGTTTACAAACCCTCGTGAAGACGCACCCTTAGTGTTAGGTTTTGTTTTTTTACCATGTGACGATGCAACTATTTTCTTCCTCTCTTCCACAGTGGCTAGTCGCCTCCAGAGCGAGGGGTATCTCTTGTACAGAGAACCTCGGAACATACGGAGGTAGTTTCCCACCTATGAGTAAAGCAAGAAGGCTCATTATGAGGGTCACACCTTGACGCAGAAAGAGAGGGTCATGGTGCAGAGGCTCTGCCCAGCTGCGTGACAAACAGAACATGAGTTAGCTTCTGGGCCCTGGGCTTTCCGCAGCCATAAAAACACATTCTGCTGACATCGAGGGTTCAACAGCAGTGCACATCTGGCCCCCATCTGCCCCTCGAGGCAGGGGCCATAACATCTGCCTCCTGACGACAGGACCAAGTTCTGAAAGGCCTGACCAGACGATTCTGAGGCAGGCCCCCAGAGCTCACTGAGGAACTCGCGGGGATTTTGATTTTACACTGAGGATCCCAGGCCCTTTCCAGAAATGTAAGGCCTCTTTGACTTTCTTTTATCTTTGAGAACAAGACTTTGATATTTTTATGATGCAATAAACACCAAAAAGGTCTTTTAATTTTAAACAGATGCAGGATAATTTCACCCACGGCCTCTGTTGCTTTGTTTAGTGATGAAACTCAAACCAGGAACACCAAAGGAATTTTCCGAAGAGTTTAAAAAGCACTTACTGGCAATCACCAGATTGCTATATAAATCATCACTGCCCCAAAAAACTGCTTCAGCTTGTCTGCACCGGATAGTCAAAGCATGACTTCCTTAATGAAATGAAATCTAGTCTCCAAGTTTTCATCAAGAAACTCAATTATTTCACTGACAGTGCAACAATGACCACTTGGGTCTCCTGGCAGGGGACTGTCAGTAGACTGAGTGCCATGTGTGGCTCCACCAGTGGCTGGGAAGCCCAGCCCTTTTCTGGATGTCCTCACTCATATGTCAAACAGGCAGCAACTCTGAACTTTGCCCCATGGGGGACCATTTCTATTATTTTTCCCATTTACCTACCTGCACGATATATTTGTTAAGTTAAAATGGGTTTCTCCCTTTTTCATGAATCAAAGATTTTTATGATCGACAACCAGGGCTGCCGAACAGCCTGACAAAGCAGTGGCCACAGCGAGTCGCTCATGCTCCACACAGAAGGCACAGACCCCTCTCCGCATTATTTGGCTTGAGTATCATTACTATCCAGGGCCAAATGGATAGTTTCCACTAGGTTTTTGGGAAGAAATTGACAACAATGCCCTCCACTATTACCCTGCAGGTCCTGTAGGGCTCCAGGACACCTACATCCTTCCCAAGACCCCTTTGGAAATTGGGAGACCAGGGCTTGCCTTCCTGGCTTTCCCCTATACCAGCCTTCACCCTCTCTGGACCCAAGTGTCCTAAACATAAAATGAAGGTTGGGGCGCGCGGGTGGCGTAGTCGATTAAATGCCCGACTCCTGGTTTCAGCTCAGGTAAGGATCTCAGAGTCGTGAGATTGAGCCCTGAGTCAGGCTCTGCGTTGAGCCGGAGTCTGCTTGGGATTCTCTCTTCCTCTCCCTCTGCCCCTCCCACTCTGCTCGTGCTCTCTCTCTAAAATAAGTAAATAAATCTTTAAAAAAAAAAATAAGGGGCGCCCAGGTGGCTCAGTCAGTTGGGCGTCTGCCTTCAGCTCAGGTCATGATCCCAGAGTCCTGGGATCAAGCCCCACATCTCTGCTCGGCGGGGGTCCTGCTTCTCCCTCTCCCTCTCCCCCTGCTTGTGTTCCCTCTCTTGCTGTATCTCTCTCTGTCAAATAAATAAATAAAATTTAAAAATCTTTAAAAAGGGGTGCCTGGGTGGCTCAGTCGTTAAGCATCTGCCTTTGGCTCAGGTTGTGGTCCCAGAGTCCTGGGATCGAGCCCCATATCGGCCTCTCTGCTCAGCAGGAAGCCTGCCTCTCCTTCTCCTACTCCCCCTGCTTGTGTTCCCTCTCTCGCTGTCTGTCTGTCAAATAAATAAAATCTTTTAAAAAATCTTTAAAAAAATAAAATAAAATAAGAAGGTGTGAACCTGGGGATTTCTTAGGGTCTTGTCAGCTCTGTGACTCTGGCTTCGTGAACACAGCTGCCTGAAGATGGCAGGAGAACAGTGACACACACACTTGCTGCAACTGCAGATGCCTCCCCAGAGCCGCTCCAGGGACGTGGCATAGCAGCCCCGGCAGCGTTGCTATGGCCAACCCAACTTCTCTGTTTATGGTATCTGTTTTCCAACGGGAAGGGGCCCAGAGGCCATCTACCCAATGCTGTCACAGGAGCTGCTGGTTATCAATAGTCAGCCTTCTGATCTTGAATCTTTCCCAGACCTCCAGAGGTCTGACAACTGTTCAGCCTGGCCCAAGAAAGCAGACGTCTCTCCCCTCTCCCATCTAGGTTTCTACAGACTGGGTCTCAGGACAATTCTCACTCAACAGGGCCGCAAGAGAAGACTACAGTCAGCCTTCCAGAAACTAAGAGGTGTTATGGGGAAGATCTTAGAGACCATCTAAGCATCTCTCACACACATGACAAAAGTGAGGAGGCAGAGCAGGGCTGGAACCAGACCTCCTCCTTCCCATCTCTCAATATACTCCACCTAACAAATGAAAGCTTGCTTTTCAAAAGTAGCGTCCACCCAGAGTCAAGGCCAAACTGAGTGCTTTTCCTGTCCATTAGATCGGGTAAGGGCTTCTTTAAATAATGTATCCAATACCACAGGGAAACTCCTTAAATGCCCTGTATCCTGCACTTGGGCATTTCCTACAGGTCAATGAGGGCCATTCTGAGCTGTGGCACACGGACAGGCATGGACTCCGCTTCCCTGCTATGTCTGAAGAGCAGCACTGATGTGATAACGTGAAAAACTGATGGATAAATCCTGCACTTTTTGTTTTATAAAAGTTGGTGAAAAATGTTCTGATGCTACTGATGACACTGGTCTCCTAACCTGATACAACTGAAACGAGCCAGGAAACACAGGGTGTCCCCAAAGCCTCAGGGTGACCATCATGAGGCTCCATTCATTCATGCTATGTTCAATCATGAAAACAAAAATCCCTCATTATTTTAAAAACAGGAAGTAAATGTTGGCATATGATACTGAACACTGCTACAAATAAGTAGAAACAACTCCAGGGCGTCTTGTAACTGCTTCGGCTTTCCAGGATTGGCACTTATTACCCAGGAAAGACTCTACAGCTTGATGTTTGCACATCTGAACTGCATATCCCCAATTTAAAAAAAAGGGAATCTACACTAGCTGGGGATTACTTTTGGATCAAAAAGGGCTAGTTTGAGGTAACCTAGAAAAAAAGCTTAGTTTTTAGTACAAACTCCCACAGAAAGACCAATTGTAGGGTTTTCCTACAGTCAGCTGTCCAGCTGTTTCAACAAAATGCTGTCACTTCCGGTTAAGAACTGAAAATATTTAGAATCTCTCCCTGAAAATTCAGAGTTAGTTCAGAATAGTCCAAGTGTCTTCTGAACTGCTTGCTGATTGATCTAGCTAAGGGACTGGGGCCTCATCCACGCAAAAACAAGCATCCTCCTATTTTCTCATTGGTGAATAAAAGTAACCTACACAATGAGGGATGAGACATCAAAAACCCCGTTTCCGGGACGCCTGGGTGGCTCAGTTGGTTAAGCAGCTGCCTTCGGCTCAGGTCATGATCTTAGGATCCTGGGATCGAGTCCCGCATCGGGCTCTCTGCTCAGCAGGGAGCCTGCTTCCCCCCTCTCTCTCTCTGCCTGCCTCTCTGCCTACTTGTGATCTCTCTCTCTCACAAATAAATAAATAAAATCTTAAAAAAAAAAAAAAAAAGCATTTCCAACCTGCAACTTCAGGATCCCAGATGTAGCAATGGAGGAGGGATGCATGTGACCCTTTCAAAATCACTCTCCCAGGCGCCCCAGGGGCTAACCGAAACATCCTGTTTCTCGGCGGCTGCCTGGAGTTGTACCAACTCAGGGCGGAACCAGTGGCTCCTCGCGGTGCCCTAAGCCCTGGCAGCGGTGTGCGCCCCCCACCACAGCGAACAGAGTAAGCAAACCCTAAACGAGGAGGTGCGCGGGGCGGAGTCAAGCGGGCCCCGCCCCGCCCCTTCCTACCGTCCCCGCGCGCGCGCCCGCCCACCGCGATGAATGGAGATGCGCGTTCCCGGCGCGCAGACCCGCCCCGAGGCTCCCGAGGGGCCGGAGCCGGAGGGCGAGGACGCGCCGCGGGCTACCTCAGAGCCGATCATGTAGAACTCGCCGTCGTCCTCCAGCTGGAACTTGACGGGCTTCTGCCCGAAGGTCTTGCTCAGCGCCATCATCATCATTGCGGCGGCGGAGGCGGGCGGCCGGGGCCGGGCTGCGAGGGATCGGGAGGACTGAGGAGGAGCCGGGGCGTGCCAAGCTGAGGGGAGCCGAGGCCGGGAGGCGACAGGCGGGCCTATCCGGTGTTCGTGCCGCCGCCGGGGTCCTCAGCCGCCGCCGCAGACGACGACCAGGCCTCCCTCAGTGCGCATGCGCGGGGCGTTGACGCTGACGCGCGCGCCGCCGCCGCCGCCACCGCCCAAACAAAAGGCCAGGGCGCGCCCCCTCGGGCCCTTTAAAGGAACCACGACCCGTTTTTCCTCCAGGCTGTTTCCCAAGTGGAGGTACCAGGCAAGCCTTCTCAGGGACAGAAATAACAACCGAGGCCCTGACTCAAGCGGTGGTTTTCCCAGCTGGGAGTAGAACTCAGTCCAGTGGAGGAGGAGTGAAATGAGGCCTGAGGCCAGTAGGAGGCCAGAGCTATCTGTGCCTCAGTTTCCCCACCCGGAAAAACGCAGTGTAGTTGAGTAGGTAAGAGGGATCCTAGGAACAGATACCCTATTTCCGGGCCCACAGCTGTTCCTGCGGCTGTGGAGATGGGCGGAATGACAACACAGGGTGGGGGAGTGGCATGGGCAAAGTTTCCCCAGGCTTGGCAGCATTCCAAGGCCCTGGTGGTATTTGGTTTGGCTGCAAACTTCCCCATTCCTTCCTTAACCCTGCACTTTGTGCCTACAACAGGCACAGCTGTGGGGTGGTGAGCGAAACTCGATAGCCTTGCCCCGCAGAGCTTACATCTGGGAGTGGAGCTAACACTGATGAAAGCATCAAAGCATCCGTGTGTCAGGCTGCACAAGGCAGCAGATCAAGAACAGCCCACCGCTGACAATTTCACATGGTTCAGTCCAATACAATTGCAGCTGTGATAGGTGAGGCTGGGTGGCCGGGCAAGGTGACCCTTCAGAGTTAGGTGGGGTGGGCTGTTGGTAACCATTGAGTTTTGTTCTGTGTCCCGACAGCAGTGAGAAACATAGTATTAGAGGATCGGCGCTGGGGTGGGACAGTATCAGATAAAGTGACCACCACTTGGTGGAGGATGCCCCGAGGGGCCAGCAGGGAACCCTGAAATCAATTACAAAGTCACTCCAGGTGTCCAGCCAGACGAAATGGAGGAATGGAGCAAGAGGAGCCCTAGGCATTGCCTTGGGCCCCAAGGACAGAAGCTTGGGTGGGTGCGTGGGTGGGTGGAGTAGGCTGTGACCCTGGCTCCCAGGACAGGAGGCTCGCACCTCCCCAGCTCTTTCCCCGTCCTAGCCTCATAGTTACAGAAAGAACTCAGGCAGGCAAGTAGAAAATAACCATATTTAATGACAGTACTCAGTAGAAAAAACAAAAGGCTTTGCACACACTGTATACACATTTACATGACTTCGGAGGTTCCCAGTGATGGAATGAGGGCTGGGAAGGATCTAGCCCAAGACAAGATTGAGGTATGTTGGGGCTTCCAGGGCCCGGGGTCTCCAGCAGGAAACACCCTCCCTCCTCCAGCTGACTCTGGACCTTTTGGCCTGGATCCTGGAAACATATCCCTAGGATCACCAATTGGAAGGCAGCCAGTTCCAAGCACCTACCCAGAGCTGACCTCTCGGGAAAAGGCAGAAGGGCCCTCCCGTGCCAGCACCCTGCAGGGACCTCACAGCAGGGACAGAACAAGGGCTTCAGCTCCCCCAGCCCTGCTGAGGTGCTAACCTGAGGGACAGGGATGGAGACCGAGGGCAGCAGGGTTTGACCGTGACCTGCACAGGTTGGGTGGGGCTGGCCCCAGACCAATGTCACCCTCGAGCAACGCCAGAGTCTCCTTGCCCAGTCTGCGACAGTTGCTGGCAGGTGACCACGACCCGCGTGGCCCTCCCTGCAGTTGTCAAGGTGACAGCACCCCCTCCCGACCCGCCCCTGAGGAAACACAGGTTCCATCCTGTGTCTGTACCCACAGCCACGCAGACGGCTACTGGTCTCTATCCGATACCAGTGGCCTGGCAGGGGTCAGGAGCCCTGAGAGCATCGAAGTTGGGGTTAGCGGAAAGTGTTGGCAGGCTCGGTACAGCCGAAGAAGTCAGGGCCCACGAGGCGGGGGAAGCCCTCCAAGGCCTTCACCTTCACAGGGTCGAACTTCCAATAGAGGCGACCACGCAGAAAGTAGGCATAGCCTGAGGAGAGAGGAGGGTCAGGCTGGCGTGGGTAGACACTGGGCTCTGCACCTGCCAGTCAGGATGTGCCCAGGTCCAGGCACAGGGGGAGGTCACATTGCCAGGGCTTGACCACTGTTGCACTCCTTGAAACCTGCAGGCCCCAGCATGGCCATTCCAGAACTTTCCATCCTTCGGAATCCCACCTGTCCCCAGGTCTGAGCTGGACTATTGTCCAGCTTGACAGATGCCTGGAGTCTCAGAAACTCAACCCCTACCTCCCAGGAAAGCAAGTCTCCCATCCCTTCCCAGATCCCCCCTCCCCACCATGTCAGTCTACTCCTGTACCTGCCAGCCAGACTATAGACAGACTTCCTGAGCCAAGGTGGAGCATGCAGGTGACCCAGAGCCCAGAGCCACAGCAGGATAGCTCTCCTAGGAGGTCTCGAGGTGGGAGAGCACAGAAGCAAGCTTGAGAGTACCGGGGAAAAAGTACTGGACTACAAGTCAATCCTGCTCTAGTGCTTTGAGATTGTGGGAGGCCAGCCCAGTGGTTCAATGGTGAGGGGCACGGACTGCCTGGGTGGGAGGCTTGGCTCCCCACGATCCACTTGAGTGGCCCAGTTAGGGACCTCATCACCCGAACCTCTGTTTGCTCCTCTGGAAACTGGCTTCGTAGGAAGTGTTAGGTCAGAGGGCTGTTCTGAGAACTGCAAGAGACACACCAGGAGCTTAGCACTAGAACATCATCGGTCCTCAGCCTGCAGCAGTTATTATTTTACCAGTTATGACTCTGGCCCTCAGTCTTCCCATCTGCAGCACGGGGGCATAGCGCTGCCCTGGCACGAGGAGGAGGGTGGATGGGGAAAGCCCAGCACAGAGGACCTGCGATGAGGAGCTAATGCCCAGCCACCACTGGGAAGGAGATGTGGGTCTGGCACCACTCGTACCAGCCAGCCACTCCACCCCAACACACCGTCAGCATCCCGGAAGGCGGCGTCGATCTCAGAGGGCACCCCTCGCCAGTCAGTGGCCCGGCGGGGCACGGGGCTGTCCACACGGCGGGTGCTGAGATGGAAGCGCCAGTAGTCTCCGCCTCCGAAGAAGTAGATCTTGTTCTTCTCGGGGCCCCAGGCCAAGGCGGCCTGGATGGGGGACCCCAGCAGGCCCAGCTCAGAGAGGGGTGCAGGGCCCAGGACTGGCTTCTCACCGTTGTACACCCAGTACTGAGCACCTGCCAGAGAGGGAAGGCCGCCATGGAGCTGCCCAACGGCTGCGCCTGGCCAGGGTGGACCCACTTGGCCAGCACCACCGCCACAGACCTTCCCCAGCCTCGGTTTCCTTGTCCGTAAAACACTCAGGCCAGTCATCCTGCTCGGCACCCTTATCCCCAGAGGGAAGTTAGAGCCAGTGGGGATAAGCTGGGGTGCTGCATTGCTCTGGGAGGCACCACGTGGGGAAGGTCCTTCTAAACAGGAAGGAGGCCTCCTGAGCTCCCACTCCTTCCCCTGGCATTTAGCTACTTGTGACAAGCACTTCTGAGCGGTCCCTGGGCCCCACCCTTGCCGCAGCAGGCTTGGGCCTCTGTTGCTGAAGTCCCTGCCACCTAGAATGTTCCAGGCTCTTGTCTCTCCCAGGTGAAAGTTAACAGCACAGGGTCTGGGGTTGCCAGAACCAGATCGAATCCCTGCTCTGCCTTTTCTCACTGCCCCCCACCTACTCCCCAGAGACCTCATCTCTAGGGCAGGCATGCTAATCACCCATAACCACCCTCAGGCCACCCTCCCCCCGCCCAGTACAGCAGGCTGGCTGGCCCTCTCCTTGGCCATGATGCTCCTGGCTCCCAGAAGTCTCCCGAGCAGAAACCCCAGTGCCCCTCACCTTGGAAGAACCAGATGTGGCCCTGGGCGTCTTCGAAGGCTGCATCCACGGGGCTGGGCAGTCCCTGCCAGTGGCGAGAAGCCAGCGCCGGGTAGCCAGGCTGCAGCCGGCCCCCACGCAGCCGCCACACGAAGCCCGCCTTGAAGAAGAAGAGCTCGCCACGGATGGTGGAGACCGCATCGAAGGTGACCTCGCAGGCATCTGGTGGGGCTTCCGGCTGGTGCGGGAGAGAAGGACTGAGAAAGAGCCCACGTCGGAGCCACAGAGGCCAGAGGGTGAAGGGAGCTGGGAGCGGGGCCTCACCTCCAGCGGGGCAATCTCGTTCGTGTCCACCCCGGCTCTCGGGCCCACGGCGGGGGGCCTGGAGGTGGGGGCTGGCCGAGGTCGCCCGTAGAGGTGCTGGATGCCCCTGCGGTCATCTGGACTGAGGCTCAGCGGGTAGCGGAAGGTGTAGAAAGGGGACATAAGTGCCTTAGCAGCCGTCGTGTGCTGCAGCCCCAGCACGTGGCCAAATTCGTGGGCCGCCACCTGCAGGAGGTCTGTGCCTGAAAAAGGGAGGTAGCCCAGCAATCCCCAAATTTCCTGCTGCAAGATACCCAAGCTCCAGAGCCCAGCTCAAGGACTGGTCCCCTTTCGCTATGATCAGCTCGAAAGCGGATCCCTAGCCCGTACCCTGGTTGTTCCCGATAGTCCAGGTCTCATCATAGTCGAAGTGGACATCTCCTTCTCGGTGGGTCTTGGGGAAAAAGGCATGAGCCAGGATCCCCCCGGGCCCATCAAATGGCAGGTTGTCCCCATGCCAGTACCTGTGGATGGGTGGGGCAGAGTCAGCAGCCGCTGATAGGTGGGGTGAGCTCCCGGTGGGATCTCAGGCCACTGGTTCACCTGGTGAAGTCAATCGTGATGTCCGCGTGGCCCTCATGCACCTCGGTGAAGGTGAGTGGCGTCACCTCGCTCCACACCTGCAGGGCCTCTGCCACCGTCTGCCGCACCTGCTCCCGCACCAGCTGCCACGGGAACCGCAGGATCCTGGGGGGGAGGAGAAGGGGCCTGGGCCTCGCTTGGGACAGCCCCCTGCTGGCTGATGGACCAGGAGTTGCCCCTGGATGCTCAGCGGGGAGGCATGCACGCGGGACACAAGCCAGGTGTGCTCTGGGCCTCAGCTGCAGTCCCTCTTCCACGGGGCAACATCTTTATATGGGTGTGTATGTCCTTTGGTGCACACAGGTGTCTGCATTTGGTGGAAAGAACGCAGAACCAGGAGCCCCAAGACCCACCTTCTAGACCTGACTGTGCCACTCGCTGGGGGGGAGACCCCGGCCCCTGGCCTCCATCTTGGTTTCAGTTCCCCACCCAGTACATTTCTGAGCTCCGATCTGTGTGACACCGTCATCCTTCACGTGCCTTCTGTCCCGGGCCAACTCCCCACCTGCAGAAGCCTCAGCTTCTGCATCACTCCCCAGGTTACCTGTCCTGCTCACGCACCACGGTTCCCACCCGCACGGACTCCAAGCTCTGATGGTAGGTCTGAACAATGACATGCTTAATGCCTAGCTCCCCGGGAGGACAGGCCGTGTCCCCTCCATTTACCGCAAAATCCCAGGGCCCGGCACTTCCTAGGTCCCCACTAGAGGTTGCCTGGGTGACGGAGGGCCATGCCCCTGCATGTCGAGGGAGCCACCAGCTGAATGCTGAGACTTTTCTTGTGTTGACAGAGCTACGGCCCCTCCGCTGTGGGCAGGAATGGCCATGTAGGGTGCTGCCTGTGTGTGCATCTAAGTTGGGGTTCAGGGAGTCGGTCCATGGCTGGCTCAGGGTCAGTGGACACACGGGTGTGTTAACCACAGAGATCGAGCTCCAGCACGTGTGTCAAGAAGCAGAAGAGGGTGGCCATTCCCACACAGACACGCAGGTAGATGTCTAGAGCCTGCTCGCAGCCGCTGGCCCCTACCTGTAGGTGAGGTCCTTTTTTTCCCAGCGCCCGCCTGACAACACGAACCGCTTTTGTCGATTGCGGACGCTCAGCCCATCAGGCGGGTCAGGCACACCACAGCGGGGGGGTCTGGGGCTGCTGGCAGGCCGGGGAGTCTCCTGGGTGGTAGGGGCAGGTACCAGGCTCCCGGGAGCAGCTTCATGCCAGGGCTGTGGCCCCTTCCTCAGAGGGTGGCGGCGGTGTGCATCCTGGGCAGGAGATAGGATGGCAAGGCTTGATCAGGCCCCAGGTCCTCCCGGCCCATCAGCATACCCATGCGCAGCCCCAGCCCACTTTATGGATGGGCAAACTGAGGGCGAGGGCTGCAAGTCATCGCACGGCAGGGCCCTTCAGCACGGACAGGCTCAGATTTGCTGAGGCCTTGTTCCGAGGCATCCTGCTGCCTTCCTGCCCCCTCCTGGAGGGCCTGGGCTGCCTATCCAGCCCCTTGGGCCAGTAAGGTCTAGGTCAAGGTGTGGCCCCTGACTCTTCTCCACACTCACCCAGGGATAGATCTTACAAAGCTTTCAAGGAAAGGCCAGGCAAGCTCTTCCTGCTCCCCCTCCTGGCCCCCCCTTTTTCCCCTTCCTTTCTTCCAGCCTCCCTGCGGGCCCCCACGAACTCTGCCCTCTCCAGTCACCTGAATGGGCTCCCGCCCAGGACACCCACCACCACCATTCCCCAGTGTGGAAGAGCTGCAGCCCTGCGGTGCAGCCTTGATGTGCTCACCTGACAAATGGGGAAAGTACCTCCCCAGTGGCGATCCATGCGTGGGCAGGGGGAAACAGACCATTACCAGATATGCCAGCCCCCACCCAGCCCTGCCTGGCTGGAGCCCCAGCACCACAGATGGGCATTCTGACCTGGAGCTCCCACCATCTGCAACGTCCAGGGTCAGGGGTGAGGGTGGTCACAGTTCTCATGCCTTAAAAACAGCAGAAGCTCTGGGAGGTTGGGAGACCCTTCAAGGTCACCCAGCAAGGGCGCAGGTGGGGCCAGGTGAGGACTCTGGTGTCCCACACAGGAGGCAAAGGGGAGGCTAGGGAATACTACGCAAAGCTGGAGAGGCATGAAGCCATGCTATTTGTTAGGTGCTAAGCGCCTGTCTGGTCTGGGGCTGACAGATCTGGGCGGGCGGCTGGGGCCTCCCCACAGCCATATTTGGGGTGGGAGCCAGGCCACCCAGGCTCCACCCTCGCCCTTAGCCTCTGGTAGCTCTCCTAGGCCCTAGGCGTCCCAGGACTCTGATCATTGTCCCAGTGCCCCCAATCTCCCAATTCCAGAGCCACCAATAACTCAACCTCCCAGAGCCACCCGGACTCATCCCCAAAAACACCCCACTAGGAAGGGGCCTTCTGAACACCCAGGGGCACAGCTACCCGGGGTATGAGAAGAAACCTGGACCAGTTTTCTAACTTCGGAGCTTGCTTCCTGAATGGTCAGTTATCTGGCAGAGCCCAGCCTCACTGGCTTGTAAGTTTCCGTCGATTCCGGACTTCTTGCTAGGTAAGTACTTCTCACTTGCAGTTCACCTGTATCTAGACTTGGACCCCACCAACAGTCCACAGACATGCTCTTAGCCCCTGATGGGATCTCTCACTAACTCCACTGTCCTCATCGCCCATTTCTCAGATAAGAAAGCAGACCCCAGAGCAGTTAAGCAACTTGCCCGGGGAACAGCTGGCAGGTGGTAGGTTGTCTGTGCTCATAACCCACTCACTATCTGCTGCCTCGCTGTGCTCTCCAGGCTGGAGCCACCCTTCCCCTGGAGGAGGGATCCAGGCTGGCCTCACCTTGGTGCTACTTCCCAGACACCCCATCAGCTCACTGAATCTCCACCCCCACACCCCCGGTAAGATGGGGAAGATACATATGTGAGGTCTCACACTGAGGATGTGGACCCAGGTCTGTGTGCCTAGCCATGAGAGCCTGCCCCTTCTCTTCCCCACACGGCCCCCCTGGACTTCCTGGATAAACAGATTCCTTCCCCCAACCCTAGAACAGGCAGGACTGGGTTGTCCCCTGGGAGCCCCAAATAGCCCAGAGCCCAGCCTACCAGCTCTTCGCACTTCTGTGCAGAATTCTCTCATCTCCTCTGCCCTCCTGTGAGGCCTGGAGCAGCTGGCCATGGAGCGAGGGTGGGTAAAGGACACACACACCATCCCTTTCTCTCTTGCCCCCATCAAGCTCTAGATCCGTGCCCAGACCCCTGGAACACGGTACTCTCAGTCCAACAGAAAGAGCCACAGCCTGAGATTCGGAGGGCCCAGTCCTATGTCACGGTCACCCTGGAGAGAAGTTCCTTTCCTCTTTTAGCTGTGACTTCTCTGTCCAATGAGGATGGCACCATAGCACAGGGCTTTAAATAACCTGCTCTACCGCCCATTGTAGCCTCTTTTCTGGCCCAGCTCCTTGCCCCTGTGGGCCCTCCCCTCTCACACCTAGAAATCTGCTCTCCCCAGCTGTGCTACAGCTCCCAGTGCTCGCCTGGGGGCCACCTCCCCCAAAGTTCCCAGACTAAATCATAACCAGGAATTGCACCTAGCAGCGGGGAGCCTGCAGGCCCAGAGAAGAGGGACTGGTGCAGGGTCTCCCCCAAAGCCAGAGGCTCAGGCTCATTGTCTATGTCACACTCACAGGTCTCGGAGTGAGTGAGCAGGAGGCGCTAGAATCAAGGTCTCCTTTCCAATATTTGGTGTTTGGAGCCCATCATTTAATGGCTCTTGGCCTCAGTTTCCCCATTACTGGAACGGGACACATGCTCCCTGCCCTGCAGACCTCCCACACTTCATCTTTCTGAGTCTTTTCTGGCCTGGGGTCAGGCACCTTAACTGCAAGGCCCGGCACAGAGCCCCTTGCTGATCCCTAAGATTGGTGTGCTTCATTCTTTCAAGGCTGCTGGGATTCAGTGAGGTGGGCTGGTGGGCACTGACCATGCCTGGCCTCATCTACAGCCCTGGGAGGGTTGGGGAGCAGGCACCACCACATTTCTCAGGGGAAGAAACAGAGCCCAGAGAGGTCAAGGACTTTACCCAGGGTCACACAGCAAGTCGGAGAAGAGCTGGGCCTAGACCTGGGGCTCATGCCCCCCCCCCACCACAATCTTCAACTCTTGGCCTAGCTCCAAAGCCCACATTCCCCAGAAGTGTTCCCTCCTCCCCCGGCCTGCCCTATGGTGGGCACTGAGCTCACTCACCCCGTCTTCCTCTTGGGGGCACCAAACCACAGCCTCAAATGTACTTGAGGAACTTCTCAGCTCACTCTGTGTTCTGGCTGAGCTAGAGGCTTGGGGTCAGCGCCTGGGTCAGCTTCTAATCTAGAAAATGGGAGGCACCCCATAGAGGGGAGATAAAGGACCCCAAACCAGAAAATACTGCTGGGTAAGGCCGGGCTAGTGTCGCCCCTCTCTGAGCCTCAGTTTGCTATCGGTGCAAAGGGGATAGTTAATATGTCTGCCTTCTACAGTCAGCAGGAGGCGACCCTGGTAGGAGGGCACATGGTCAAGCTATGGGAAAGAATGGGGAGCAGCACCGCGCCATTGTAAGGTGAGGCTCAGAGAGGTCAAGCAGCTCGCCCAAGTTGTACACCGGGCAACAAGAGGTCCCTCTACTGCCCCCGTCCCCCCTTGGCCCAGGAGGGAACACAGCATCGGTCCCACCAGGCTTCGGGGGCTTTCGTCAAGCCTAAAAGCTGCAAACTGGGATGGATAAATATTTACAGAGCTTTCCTGGCCCTGCTGATGGCAGCCTGCACATAAACACGGTGAAAGCGACCCCAAATGCTCCCTGCATATCTGCAGAGTGATAGACAATAGCCCAGCTCAGACCCGGCCCCGACTGACCCTGCACGAGCGTCAAAGTGGCAGCCACAGGTGACAAGTGTGTGTCCGGCGTGACTGGCTGTGCCCTCTCCTCCCATGACCTCATTTAATCCTCGGTGCCCAGCAGTGGGCAGTTATCCACCCCCCCCCACCACCAAGACGGAGGGGTGGGGTCCCAAGACACGAGAGGACTCACCTAGGGCACATGGTTCAAAGCCAGATCTCCAGTTCCTAAACCCAGGGGGTCAAGTGGCTACCCACGGGGATTCTGGACTCTGCCCCAAGTTCAAGGCAACTGGGAGGAGTTGAGGAAGAGGCAGAGCCTCAGGACTGAGATGCCCCTCCCTTCCCTAACCCTCCCATCCTATCCTCTTCTGCTCCCACAGCCAGGATGGGGTAAGGCTGGCCAGGGCAGAGCTGGTGTGAGTGGACAGAGGAGGCTAGGCTGGTCAGATCTCCCTCCTCCCCAGACCGTCCCACGACTCCTGCCTGTCGCACCTGCTAATGCTCCCATCCCGGCCTGAGCTGTCTGGATGCCCCAGCTGAGGTCCAAGGCACTTGTGGGCCTGCAGGTGCCCGGGCTCTGCCTGGCCACCCTTGTGAGTGGTCTCTCGAGGCTCCAGCTGGACACACAGGCTGTCACACAACACCTCGTGACTGCCCTTCCTCTGGTCATTCAGCTGCCCTCTCACCCAGACTATCTTTCTCCTGATCACACGTTCTTCTCTCTTCCCTTTCTCTCCCCGCCCCCTTCCTTTCTGAGGGTCTCTGCTGCCCACTCTCGGCTCTTCTTTCTTACTTTCTCTGTCACATGCACAAACACGCACTCACACACCCTCCCCAGAGCTCTCACATTCCTCCTGTCCTGGCTTCACACCTCCCAAACTTGTAGGTGCCCAGGTGGTGCCACTTCTTCCGGGCTCAGACCCCATGTGCCCCAGTGCAGTGTTGCCCTCCCCGCTCTTCCTTAATCCTCCAGCTCACTGCACCCTTGGAGGTGTGCTCACTGGGGCCACACACCTGGAGGCTGACACCAACCTAAGGCTTTGTCCCCGCGATGAATAGGAGGCCCTGTAACCACTCCCTCTGCTACCTGGCCCAGCGCACAGCCCAGCATCTGCAGCTGGGGAGCCCGAGGAGCAGGTCCCCACGCGGGGAAGGAGTGTGATAATCTAGCGCGGAGTCCCGCCTCACCAGCCGGAGCGATCCCGGCGCAGGCTCCACTTGCACACCGCCAGGGACGGGAAGCTCACTATCTTTCACGTCCACAGGGACCCAGAAAGCGTTTCGGGTAACGGGCGGCTCCAGGCTACCCCGGACGCCCCCGTAGGTACAGCTCGGCCCCTGGGCCCAGCCCGCGTGCCCGGCACCCCCTTGGCGAGGAGCGGCCGACCGGTGGCGGGCACTCACCCGGGGCCGCGGGGCCCAGGCCAGCAGCGGCGACGGCGGGAGCAGCAACAGCAGCAGCGGGAGCAGGAGGGCGCGCAGGACCGCGCCGCGGAGCCGGGCGGCCCGAGCCATCCGCCCCGGGGCTGCTTGGCCTGCTGGGCCGCGCCGGGCCACCACCCCTTATAGCCTCCGCCCCGCCCCTGGCCCGCCCCGGTCCCGCCCCTCGTGCCTTTTGTTCTAAACTCTCCCCGCGGTGGCCGCCGCCAGGGTGGGGGAGGTGGACGGGGAGGGGCTGGCCCGGCTGGGGCCAGGGGCCGGGGGCCGGAGACCCAGTCCTTCCCGGGATCGGGCGGAGCCTGAGGTCGGTCTCTGAGGCCCGGTGCTGGGTGACCCAGGCTAGCTGGCGCTACTCCGGGCCTCAGTTTCCCCGCTGTGCTGTGGGGAGTCTGAGAGAAGTTGGGTTTCACTCCTCCTGGTCCCTCCCCAACACCTTTGTAAGGCTTTCCCTAGCTAGTCTCCCTGGTGGCCTGACCTCTAACCTACTGCTAGCCTATAACAGGTGGTTGTTCCCATGGGCAAGTTCTCCCACCCCTTTACAGCCTTAGCTGATCCATCTGGAAGATGGCACAACAGCCCCTCTGATACCAGGATGTGTCCCAAGGGAAAATGAGGCATAAAGAGGAGGCTGGCCAGCCCCCCAGCTTAGAACAGAACAATTTATAAATGGGAAAACTGAGGGCCCAAGAGGAAGGGACGAGGTCAGGCTTTACCAGACCAGCAGGCAAGAGGAGGGGTCGGGAGGGAGGGTGCTATCAGCAGGCTGAGGCAGGTGGGGGGACAGTGTCTGAGTGGGGCACTGGCTGCCCAAGAGACTAATGAGCTCCACAGGGGCCCTAGGGGCCAGCCTCCTGAGACCTGAGAGACAGAAAGTGAAAATCAAGGAGAGGGTGGTGTCAGTATTCTGGAAGGGATCCTCCGCTCTCATGACCTGGGGCCTCATCACTTCACTAAGGCAATCTGCTCCATCACGGGCAACCACGTAGAGCCCAGACCCAGGCAGTGGCTCCCATCCTGCCGGGCAGGGTCCTGAGAAGCTGCAAGGTGAGGCTGTGGGCACCCAGCCTGGGCCGAATAAGGGAAGGAGTCAAAGAGGGAAAGGAGGGCAACCAGACCCGCTCAGCCCCTCCTTCCTGGTCCCAGTCCAGGGAGTCCTCATAGCCTCTCCAGGAAGGCTCCACAGAGACCCCTAGAGGGACAGGAGAGGAGAGAGAAGACAGACCTGAAGTGTTAGCAATCTGTTTCTTTAAAGTGACTCAACTTTTGCTTGGGGTGATTTCATCCTCCCTACAATCCCGGTGCCAAAAAGCCCTGCCCACCCCCTACCCCCACCACCGCACATGGGACCGTGATAGGGGAGGGTAAAGAAATCAGAGCTCCTCTCAGTCCAAAGGTAATAATATGGCCACCGAGAAATCACTCAGAAAAAAACGTAAACCTCAAGTTCCTGAAGGGCTGGGAAGCGTCCTAAATCCGCGCCGCCGCCCTTCCCTTGGCCTGGAACCAAGTGGTAAAATCTCGAGGCCACAGGATTCAAACGCCTCTGGGCACCTTTGGAACGGGCATGCCGCTTGTGTCCCGTAAACGCCGTCAGTGTCCGGCGCTGCATCCGTTTTGCGGGGCAGGGTGTCAGGCGGGGTGCTAGGCCGCATGGGGGGTTCATCCCACCCCAGGAGGGTGCTGCGCAAGGCTTCGCAGGGTTGCGGCGCGCTTGAACCGGAATGAAGTCGAAGAGAGGCTCCGGACGCCCCCTGGCGGTAACTCTGGGGACGGATCGCGCCGGACTTTCCTCTGGGTATTTCTTCCCAGCTCTATTCCCCCTACGCCCCGCCCGCGACCCTGAGGTCAAGTCGTAGTTGGTAAACCCAGTCCGTAGGAGGGGGACCAGAGCCTGGTCTGGCGCCTCGTGCCCCTCCTTTGCTGGCTTCATCCGGTCGCCTCCCTGTCTATTTCTTCCCTGGCGCTCGGACAGCAACCAACTCCACTCCCTGCGCTCCGCGGTGGTTTTTGAAGGCACTTGGCCCATCGCCCCGGCGTCAGCCCTCGGCACTTTGCAGCATTGGTCTGTGATCCCAGGGCCCACATAGCTCGGGCCAGGCGCAGGGAGGGCGCCGGGTAACACTGCCAGCTAAGAAGGGCACTGAGACGAGGTGATGCTGTAAGGGACAGGTCCAGCAGACCCGCGTGAAGGTGAGTGCCGCCTCATGCCCAGCGACTTCCTTTGGAGGCGTGTCCCCTAGGCCCCGCCCCCTCGCGCCGGTCGTGTTTAGCGGTGCCGCGTTCGTCCCCGAGACAGAACCGCTGTCACTGTCGCCGTCTCTGACTGCGCTTGGCCGAGTCTCACCGCCACCACCATGCCCCGGGGGAGCCGAAGCGCGACAGCCCGGCCAGCCAGGTGCGAGCGGGACAGGGGCGGGTGGGGAGGGGGCTAGGGAAGCGCGGGCGCTCCCCTACAAGGGCGCGATAGCTTGACCTTGGCGGCTGCTGCGCCATCTTGGTGGGGGGAGGGGCGGGGGTGCCGCAACCACGTGTCTTAAGACGGTGTCGCCCCCCCTGAGCGAAGAGGGGAGAAGGGGGAGGATGGGGTTCGTGTCCAGGAGCTGCGGGCCCCTGGGGCCCCAGTTCAGGGGTCCGGCCGTGATTAACCTTAATTCCCCCCACCCCCACCCCGCAGCCGCACTGTTCACCCGCCGGCGCACCCGCCGCCCTCGGCCGCTGCACCCGCCCCCGCCCCGTCTGGCCAGCCCGGCTTGATGGCGCAGATGGCGTCCACGGCCGCTGGGGTGGCCGTGGGCTCGGCTGTGGGACACGTCGTGGGTAGCGCCCTGACCGGAGCCTTCAGCGGGGGGAGCTCAGAGCCCGCCCAGCCTGCCGTCCAGCAGGTGAGCAGCGGGCTCGGGAGAAACTGAGGCCGACTTCCCACAAGAGCACATAGTAGGAAGCTGCTGGAATGTACAGCGAGAAGTGCCCTGGCGTATTCAGAGCTGCTTCAGACCCAAGACTTTTCCCAAGAAGGGTCTTAGTCCTCATTCTGCTTTTGGCCTTCTGTCGCTGGCAGGCATGCTCTCCTAGCCGCTTTCCTGAGGCCAAGGTCCCTAGACTCCCAGGGACTAAGCAGCCCTTTAAAAATGGGGAAACCAAAGCCCTTAGTGGTTCAGAGACTGGCTCAAGGTAGCCTAACCCTAGTGGAGGGAGGTTGAAGTTCTGAGTCCCAGCTCTCCCCATTCCCAGGTTCTGCCCTGTAGTCCCTGCATCCCACGGGCAAGGAGTAGCCAGCAGCTCTGAGCCCCGTTTCCTGCTCACCTATGCCCTACCGGGCACCCCACCAGTCCTGAGCCAAATGCGGCTTAGTGGCAGGGTCAGGGGTCATGAGGATCGCTTTGGCTGAGCCTGGAAGCTACTAGTACTTGTGGGGGTGGGGCTCATACTCCAAGAGTACAAGCACAACTCCGACCTTTTCTAGAGCCTTCTCCCACCTCTCGGGCCCTACCTGCTCAGCGAGCGCATTATGGGGCAATTGGGAAATGCTGTCCATACCAACACTAGCATCAGCTGAGTGGGTTTGAAAGGGCTGTGGGCTCCTGTTTCTCAGACGGGGCAGCTGGGGCTAGACAGGGCAGGCTGGCCCCTGAGTCAATCAGCCTGCCAGGGAGCCCAGGGGCACCTGGGCTGGGGGCGTGGGGAGGGGCTGACGGCCCCCAGCTTTGGAGCCACTTCTGGGTGCCAACCCAGAGCTGACTTTGCTGCCTCCCGTGCCATACGCCAGGCTCCCACCCGCCCTGGCCCCCAGCCCCTGCAGATGGGGCCCTGTGCCTACGAGATCAGGCAGTTCCTGGACTGCTCCACCACTCAGAGTGACCTGTCCCTGTGTGAGGGCTTCAGCGAGGCCTTGAAGCAGTGCAAATACAACCATGGTGAGTGGGCAGCCCCTGACCCGGGCTGAAGTGGGAAGGACAGTCCTTCGTGTTGCACCTGCAGGCTGACCACCAGCCCGTGCCATCCCCTCTCTCTCTGCAGGTCTGAGCTCCCTGCCCTGAAGAGACAGGTGCAGACTGGTGCAGATCTATGAGCCAGCCCTGCACCCACCCACCCACCTTCCCCTCTTCACCGACAGCCGGACCATTGACGTCAGATTGTACCCATGTAGCTGGGATTGGGAGTGAGGAGGGGGTTTCTCAGCCCACAGATGACTGGAGACGCAAATGTGCAATTAAAAGAGTTTATTTTAGACCGTAGCCTGCCGTGTGCCCTCTCACTGGCCTGTCGGCTGGGGTGGGGTCAAGGACCATCGACAGCTATCCATCTGTGGGGTGGAATTGCTTCACTTTAAGCTGACATCCTGGGGACCAGGGAGGAGCACTGTTGGAATCTGATGACCTTGAACAGTCCAGATAGGAGTGAGGCATTAGCCGGGCCCCCCAAGGGCATCTGACTTGGGACTGGAATCCCCGGACAAGCCTTTTTGTTCTCTCCTGCACTCAGAGATGCTTGCCGCCCTTCACCCTCCTTGTCTCTGCCTCTGGATCCCTTTCTCTGCACCCACATCTTGGGGGCTCCCCCTTGGTGACCTCACAGCCAGTCTGTGACCTTGCCCCTCTGGCTGATGCAACTTCTCTGTAAGTCCAGATTCTGCGAGAAGAATGGCCCTGGGCTGCTCTTTGGGCCCGATCACACACGGTAGAGGTCACGGCCAACCCCCTTGGATTGGAGTCCAGCTCAGCCGCTTGGCTGTGATGTGCCAGATCACAGGACCTGCAGGAAGAGAAGAGCAGGCACTTCAGAGCCAAGGCAGACCTCACGATCGCGTGCTCTGGGCTGCTGCCTTCACTGAGTTCATCAGGGCACTGAGCACCTACTGTGTGCTAGGCTCTATTCGATATCTCCAGGGCACGGAGGACATTCCTGCCCTTGGGTACTTAGAGTCCAGTGGAGTGATGGGGATCCCTCTCGGGCCAGTGTGTTCCACCTTGTGGGATTTACGTGTGTGTGTGTTTGCAGGGTGCGGGGGGTGATGTTTGTGGTCTATCAGCACACATAAGCCTATCCCCTGGGACTTTTGGGTTCGAGCATCCCCCCCAGGTGTCCGTGTCTCCTCCTTACCTGGCCAGCTTCTGGCCCCAGCTAGCGGGTCCTGGATGGCAGGGAGCCCATCCTCCGTAGCCTTGAAAGGGGACCTTGCTCCTGGTGGCCACGCCAAGTGCTCGTGTGCCTCTTCCGGCCATCACTCGTGGGGTGTAGGCCTGACAGGTGGCGAAGCTCCTCTGAAAGGCCCAGGAAGCCCTACCTATGGGTGCTGGGGAGAAGGTGCGCCCTCCCCCTGGGGCTCAGCCGTGACACTCACCTGCAAGCTCTGGGTACTGGTCATCCAGGTTCTCCAGGAGGGACTCATAGCGGGTAGGGGCCCCACCCTCCCCCTCTGTGGAAGGAGGAAGACCAACTCCTGACCTGCCTGCTGCTCCCCAACCCCACCTCTCACTCTGGACCTGTTTGCTGGGCCTGGCTGGGGCGCACAAGGGATCGGATGGGAAAGGTCAGGGTTTGGCTAGGTCGTGGCCAAAGAGGGGGGTGCTGGCCAGGGCCTCGGGTGGTCTCTGGACTGCTGCCCCCCTCTCTCATTCCAACAAAGCTCCGGGGGGAGATCTTGGGCCCCACTTACTGAAGATCTGCACGAGGACATAGGTCCCACGCTCCTGCAGCAGGGGCCTGCCCATGGAAGGGGCCGGGGAGGCACCCTCCTCCAGTCCCTCATCCAGACTCACCAAGTGCCCATCCTCAGCCAGGAGGGCAATGATCGCTGGGAAGGCAGAGAGGGAGGCAAGGCAGGGCTGGCATCTCTGCCTGGGGGCCCTTGGCCCCTCCTCCCCAGCACCCCCCCTCCTCCCCCTCACCATCCGGGGGCACCTGCGCCCTCTGCCTCAAGTGGGCGGTGAGGGTCACGGGGCTGCACCAAGTGTTCACCAGCTCCCAGCGGCCAGCTGTAGGGGCGGGGCAGAGGTGAGCGAATGCGACCCTTTGCGTCCCCCTATCTGGGACCATCTGTCTCCCTTCCATCTCTTCTCTAACCAGAGCAGGGAGTAGGGCTCCATGATTGAGACTCCCATCTCTTGAGTTGTCGGCGACCAGGGCACACAGCTCCTGCTTCCTGCACCAGATGCCCCCCCTTCATGCTCCAGCGCTGCCTCTGTATAGGACCTCACCTCTAGCACCGGACCCCCCACCTCCCACCCTAGTCCCACCCACCACCGGAAGTTAGGGAATCTGCAACTGTGGCTTGACCACCGACCAAATTAGAGATTGTGTAGTTTAACAACACACCCCATGGTGACATGGGGGGTGATCCTCTAGAGGGGCCCATGGGAATTTCCCAGGACCCAGCCATCGGGGTTGCCCCACAAGGGTCTCCAAGCACACTCTCTGCCTCCCTCATAGAGCTATTTCCCTAACCTCCCCCCATTCTCTTTCACAAGCACATTCCCCTCTCCCGCACTGCCTCCCTAATCTCCCCCAGGCCAGAGGGAAGCAAGCCTCTGAATGTACCGCCTCCCCTTCCCTTCTGTAGGGATAAGGGACCCCACTTACCTCCAAACATCACTTTGATAAACATGGCTGTAGGAGAGAGGAGACAGATGTGGGGGCTTTGATCCCCTAACCCCCGACTTTCCAACTATGGAACGATCTAGGGCTGAGATCTCTTTGGGGAGGGATGGCACTGCCAGGAAATGTGTATGTGTGTGGGGATGGGTGGTGGATCCGGGCTTAGGTCCTTACTTGGCCACCCTTGGGGCTGGACTCCACCAGTCCAGAGGGGTCCTTTTGGCTTCCTCTTCCTCCCGCCCGCTGGGTCAGAGCAGCCTGAGGAGACTGAGGCCCTCCCAGCTTCCAAGCTGGTCTCCATGGCAGTGGGAGCTGCCAAGTCATCTAGGCAGGAAATACCTTCCCCCGCCTGCAGTAGCCTGCAGTATCCCGGTAACAGGATCTGGGGCGGAAGCGGGAGTACGGGCACTCCCTAAGGCAGGGCTGCAATGGGGGCTCAAGGCTTGTGGTCCACGGATGGCCCAAGACCACATCCCCCCACCAGTAGAAACAGAGCTCCCAGGCTGAAAGCGGGGAGATTCCTGGATTGGGGCCCCTGGTCCTGGGAAAACCCCCACTATGAGCAGGTAGGGCTGTGGCCGTGGTGGAAGCAGGGGGATTCTCACCAGCCTTGTGATCCCCTACCTTCTCAAGGCCCTCTTCCCTGTGCTGTGTCTTTCCTCTCCCTCTCTGCCTTCCTCCTCACCTCCAGCCTCCCCTCTCTTTCTTTCTGTCCTTGTTTCTCTCCTCGTTTGGACAAGATTCTTTCTTTCTTCCTTCCTTTTTTTTTTTTTAAGATTTTATTTATTCATTTGACAGAGAGATCACAAGTAGGCAGAGAGGCAGGCAGAGAGAGAGGAGGAAGCAGGCTCCCTGCTGAACAGAGAGCCCGATGCGGGGTTCAATCCCAGGACCCTGAGTTCATGACCTGGGCCCGAAGGCAAAGGCTTCTACCCACTGAGCCACCCAGGTGCCCCCTGGGCAAGTTTCTTGAGGTATGATTTACATACAGTAAAATTCCCCCATTTTTCGTGTTTTCGAGTTTTGAAAAATCTCGTAGAACCACCAGCACAGTTGGGAGGCAGATCATTTCGCTCACCCCCACCCCCCAAATTCCTTTATGCCCCTTTGTAGTCCATGCCAGCCCCTGGCCACCTTGGCTCTGTGTTCTGCCCCTGCCTTTTCCAGAATCGTGTAAAGGGAATCATACAGCATGGAGCCTTTCGAGTCTGGTTTCTCTCACTCAGCTTGAGATTCACTCAATAGCTCGTTCCTTCCTGCTGCTGAGGAGGGTCCCATTGTCTGGGTGAGCCTATTTGTTGATCCATTCACCTGCTATTGTTTGGATAGTTCCCAGTTTTTTGCAATTATGCATAAAGCCAGAATAGACATTGGCGGGCAGGATATTGTGTCTCTCTGCCTCTTCATCCATGCCGATCCTTTCTTTGACTTTCTCTCTCCCTTTCTCTCTCTCTTCATCATCTTCTTTCCTTCCTCCCTCTTAGCGCCCCCTCTGTCTCTATCTCTCGGTTTCTGTCTCCTGCCTCCTCTCCACGGGTCCCTACCAGACCCCTTCAGCCAGAGTGCCAGGTAGGTGTCTGGAACAGGTTCCCCACCTTTGCCAGCTCCCTTTCCCCAAGGTTTTAGAAATGCACTGCCCCCTTCACCCGCCACCAGGGTGATTAGGCTATTTGTCCTGCCCGCTGGGCCACTGACTTAGGAGAAGGACTGGATCCTCTGTGCAGCTCGCCCAGGAATCCGATCTGTCTCTGGGTAAGCTCTCAGCTCAGTGCTTCCCCCTGTGGGGTGGGGGCGGTAAGAACGTGGCTCAGCACAGTCCTCGTGAGGAGTAAACGTGATAACTCTTCTTTTCTTTCTTTTTCTTTCCTTTTCTTTTCTTTTGTTTTCTTTTCTTTCTTAATAGACTCCACACCCAGTGTGGGGTTTGAACCCTGAGATTAAGAGTTGCATGCTCTACTGACTGAGCCAGCCAGGCACCCCTTAAAAATGGTAACGCTTTAAAGTGCTACCTTGGGGGGCACCTGGGTGGGCTGCCTTCAGCTCACATCATGATCCCAGCGTCCTGGGATCGAGCCCCACATCGGGCTCCCTGCTCAGCGGGGAGCCTGCTTCTCCCTCTCCAGCTCCCCAATGGCTTGTGTTCCCTCTCTCGCTCTCTCTGTCACAAATAAATAAAATCTTTTTTAAAAATTATATATTAAAAAAAAGTGCTGGGCGCTTGGGTGGCTCAGTTGGTTGGGCAACTGCCTTCAGCTTGGGTCATGATCCTGGAGTCCTAGGATTGAGTCCCGCATTGGGCTCCCAGCTCAGCGGGGAGTCTGCTTCTCCCTCTGACCCTCTTCCCTTTCACGCTCTCTCTCACTCTCTGTCTCAAATAAATAATAAATAAAATCTTTAAAAAAAAAAAGTGCTACCTTGGTGCTCAGGATGCCGCAAGTGCTCAGAATCAGCACTGTGCCAACAAATAGTGTTTCCCAGATTTATTTAAACACAGGACACTTTCTTCCCTGGACACCGCTGTCGCTGGGGACCTGTGTCCTGCAGAGCACAGGTCAGGAGGGGCGGCAACCAAATTCCAGAAGAATGTCCATGCTGAGCCCTGAAGCCTCAGCTCCGACAGCCATCATTATCGTCCCAAGGGTTCATTTCCAGTGCTGCCATGAAGGAGTCTTCGAACTTGAGTGTCTTGGAGATGCCCTAAGGAGATGTTAGAAACGGAATGGGACCCATGGGGGAGGGCTTTGTAACCTCCCCCAAGGGAGCTCTCAAGGCTTTGAGTTAATGAGAGCGCACTGTTTTAATTACTTTTATAATTATTTAGGTATGCTAAGGCCAGCAGACCAGGAGATTGCCATTGAGAAAATAATTTGTTCCCCGCAGATCTCTAGAGAATGGGGCATGCCGCACCTCAGAGGGACATGTGGGGAAGCCCCCGGTGGGTCAGCAGGCAGAGGGCGGGAGGGAGCCTTGTGGTTTCTTTATTTCTTTTTTTTTTTTTAAAGATTTTATTTATTTATTTGACAGAGATAGACACAGCGAGAGAGGGAACACAATCAGGGGGAGTGGGAGACGGAGAAGCAGGCTTCCCATGGAGCAGGGAGCCGGATGTGGGACTCGATCCCAGGACCCTGGGATCATGACATGAGCTGAAGGCAGACGCTTAACTGACAGAGCCACCCAGGGGCCCCAAGCCTTGTGGTTTCTGAGGGAAAGAACAGGTGAGGCAGAGTAAGCAGACTCCAGACTGGCTAGTTTGAATAATTTCAGCGCTCTGGGGCATATGGGCTGTCCCTGGTTGTTAGGTACCTGGCCTTGGGTGACTAAGGCAGGAGGACAGTGGCCCAGAGTATGAGAGCCATAGAGGAGGGGGTTGGGGGTGTGGGCTCTGGATTGGTTTGCATTTGATACGTACCCGCTCAGGTGAGTTATTTACTATCTTTAGGAATTGGCTAGCTCTGGGAAAGTCAGTCCCTCCAAGGTCAGCAAGGCCCCAGATGTCAAAGCATCAGAATACAGAAAATGCAAGGCATAAGTAACACACGCACTGTGCTTGGCACTGGGCAAGTAAATCCCATCTGCTTCTTCACACCCCTCGGGCTGGCACTATGCTCACCTTCATTTTCCAGAGAGGGGAAGGAACTCGGCTGCAGTCATGTTGTTAAGAAGAGGAGGATCTGAGATTCAAGTCTGAACCCCAACTTGGGAAGTCAGCTCCCCTCGGTCTGGCAAATTATTATTTTTTTAAAAAGATTTTATTTATTTATTTCACAGAGAAAGACACAGCAAGAGAGGGAACACAGCAGGAGGAGTGAGTGGGAGAGGGAGAAGCAGGCTTCCCGCTGAGCAGGGAGCCGGATGCGGGGCTCCATCCCAGGACCCCAGGATCATGACCCAAGCCGAAGGCAGATGCTTAACCGACTGAGCCACCCAGGCACCCCTGGTCTGGCAAATTAAAGGGACTGACCGTGTCAAGTGCTAGCGAGGTGTCTCCGGACTTCTCCCACCCGCTGGTGGCGGTGCAGACTGGTACAACCATGCTGGGAACACTGGTAGTTATCTACTAAAGCTAAATGCACGTGTTCCCTCCGCCCACGCCCAGCAACTCCAGTCCTGGGTGTCTACCACAAGAAATGAGAACACAGGTGCACCAAAGACATCGACAGGGATGTTCACAGCAGTTTTATTTGTAATGGCTAAAGACTGGAAAGCACCCAAATGTCTATTAACAGGGGAATGGAGAAGCTGCGACTACGCAGTGCTCTATCCACATACAACTATGAGAATGAATTAGACAGTGCTGTACGCATGTGGGTGACTCCTATAATGTTGAACAAAAGAAGCAGGAGCTACAGGAACACTGTGATTCCACTTAGAGCTGGCATTCTAGAGCAAGCAAAATTGATCTAAGTGATTGAAGTCAGAATGATGGGTTACCCTTGGGGTTCGAGGGCCCATTACTGATGGGGAAGGCACACGAGGGAGCCTTCTGGGGAGATGGAAACATTCTAAATTGTCATCTGGGTAGAGGTTGCGGGGGTATAAATATAAATAAAATCATCAAGCCGTACACTTAAAATCTGTGCACCTTACCCTATGTGAGTTACACCTCAATAAAAAAGCTTCTACCCGCTATACGTGCATGTGTATGTGTGGATTTCTGGGCTCCTGTTCTCAGAAGCCTTGTGGGGCCAGGAACCTGACATTTGGGAAGATAGGGCCCGGCCATTGGGCCCCAGCCACTATACCCCCATGCCCCCACCCCCAGTCAATGGGCTGATTTGCATGCTTTGTCACGGTCCAGGGGCTTCCCCTGCCGTGCTCTGAAGCACCTGGGACACTCCCAACAGAACGACTCCTGCCTGCTTCCCTGCCTCTGGCCATGGCCTGCTGGCATCTGGCCCTCCTTCTGACTGGGGCCCTCCTGTCCGGTGAGCTCCCCCTAGGCCTGGCTCACCTGCGGTCGGGTGGGGGGATGGCACTGGCTCCAGAAGGCCCCTGCAAGGAAGCAAATCAATGTGGGCAGTGGGAGGGTTCTAGAAGGGGCATTAAGGTGGAGGGGAGAACTGGCTACAAGTGGCTCTACTCTAGACCCGGGGCAAGTCACTTCTCTGTGTGGGCCTCAGTTTCCCCATTTGTGAATGACCAGATTGATAGGATCCCTTCAGATTCTGATTCTTTGGCGTCTCAGAAGAGATTGGAATTGGTCGGTCACCTTTTGAGTTTTTCACGTGGGAAGCTACCCCAAGGGGCTCAAGGACAAACAATCCTTGAGAAGATTCCCAGCAGCCTGTTGTCTGAGGTTGAGCTGATGGGTGGGACAGCCCAGGAGGCTTCCTGGTGGTGGTGGTAGCCAGAGTCTGGACGAGCCAGTGTGACTGAGGCATAAGGAATG
>CM052889.1:57340148-57359942 GCA_028534135.1 Potos flavus | reverse complement strand
GTGTGGAGAGCTGCCCTCTGCCAGGCACCACACATGCTCACATGGGGTGACCTCCCTCTATCACCCTGCGGCCCCAACTCCCTTTCAGGGGTGCATAAGGGAGGCCCAAGAGTGGATGTCAGGCTGAGCCAGGACTGCAGACCCCAGTGACAGTCCCTCTACCCCACAGCCGAGAGGAGGGAGGGCCAGCAGGCAAAAGGCCTCGGGGAGACTCTGCAGTGGGAGCCCAGGCCCCAGGATCAGGCAGGCAGGGGTCCCCATCTACACACAAGCCTTCTCCGCCCTTGACTTTGGGTGATTGGTGTCCCCTCTGTGGGCCTCAGTTTCCTCATCTGTACAAGGGGGAGATAATTCGCCTCTCCCCCACAGGGTGGGTGTGGGGATTCAAGATGATGCCTGTGACATGCCTGACCCAGGGTGACCCTCAGCAACCACCAGCAATTGCTGTCACCTCCTGGGCTCTGGCCCAGGGGACACCTCTGACATGCCGTGTGACCCTTGGCATTTCCCTTCCCCTCTCTGGGCCCCAGCCTTCCTGTCTGCTCAAGGAGAGCTGGGTGAGAGTTTCCAAGAGCCAGTCTGCCAGGAAACCATAAGATTCCTAAATGAAAGCATTGGGCAAGGAGGCCCTGGGCCTGCCGGGGCCCTGAGGCCTGAAGCAGAAGGGGGCTGGGCCGAGTTGCCTTCCCCAACTCTGACGGCCTTGCCGGCCACCTTGGGAACCCCCAGGCTAAAGTTAATCCTAACTTTGACCTAAACCAGAACTCAAAGTGATAAATGGGGAGAAGTATGGGGAAGAGAAACTGAGCCCGTGGTCAGTGGGGCATGGGACAGGTGACGAACAGAGCCGGGGCGGCCCAGGAAGGGGACAGGGCAGACGGAGGGCTCTGGCTAGATGTTAGTACTGCTTATAGGAGGGAGTAGCAGAGCCCTCCCCCCTACATCCAGCCCCCTCCCCCACCCCCCCTGGGCCTCTGCCCCCTGGCTGCCTCCCTGAGCTCCAATCTGAATCCTGGAATCCTGGAGGGCCGGACCTCAGGGACTCTCACCTTCTCCTTCCAGAACCCTTACGGACAGAGGAAAAGCTGCTGCCCCCACAGGGTGCGGCCCTTCCAGGGTGTGCAGAGTCTTCATCTCATCCTCGGCTCAGGACCTGGGAACTGCAAGACTCCCAATAAACAATGTGAATGAGGGAAGGAAGGCAGAGATGGGTGAGTGGATAGATGTGTGTGTCGGTGGATGATTGATGGATATGTGGGTGTTTGGGTGCACGTGTGGATGGATTAATGGACAGGTAGATGAGCGGGTGGATTGGTGGGTTCATGGATAGGTTAGTAATTGGATGGGTGAGTGGATGGACAATAGTTGGGTGGGTGGATAGATCCTAACCAGACCCTTGGCGCCTGGCAGCTCTGTGCAAACTGAACCCAACACTTGGGTTCTGGTGCTGATGCTGACTTGAGGGTGACCTTGAAGTTGTCATTACCTTAATGTCGCTAAGCCTTGTCCCCTCACAGGGAACCAAGATGTGGGTCAGTACCTACCCTGCCCGCCTCAGCAGCTCAGCTGCTGGGAAGTCAACTGAAAGGATAGACAGGTATGAAGGTGCTTTCAGAACTCTAGAGGGCTTCCCAGGCGCACTCTTGGTGTGGAAGGACCTTGCAGGTGATTGAGCTGACTCCCCCTGGAGTTGGATTGCAGCTTGTGGGAAGAGCCCGAGTTTGGAGCCCAGCCAGACCTGGGTTCTAGTCCTGACTCCACCACTCTCTAAGTTCATGACCTTGAGCAGGTGACTGAGACCATATACTAGTACCAAACAAAATAGACTTTGGGACAAAAATTATTACAAGAGACAAAAATATTATATATTGATGAAAGGATCAATCGGCAAAGAAATATAACAATTAACATATATGCATCTAACAGCAGAGCCCCAAAATCTATGAAGCGAGAACTGATAGAACTGAAGGGAGAAATAGACAATTCTACAATCATGGTTGGAGAATTCTATACTCCATTATCAATAATGGATAGAACGTCTAGACAGGATTAATAAGAACATAGAGGAGCTGCTCCTGGGTGCCTCAGTTGGTTAAGTGTCCAATTGTTGATTTTGGCTCAGATCATGATCTCAGGATGGTTAGATGGAGCCCCACATCGGGCTGCACGCTGCGCGCGGAGCCTGCTTAAGATTCTCTCTCTCCCCCTCCTCCTCTTTCTCTCTTAAAACAAAAATGAACACAGGGGAACTACATAACACTATAAAACACATCTAATAAAACATATCTAGGGGCACCTGGGTGGTTCAGTCCTTAAGCGTCTGCCTTCAGCTCAGGTCGTGATGCCAGGGTCCTGGGTTCAAGACCTGCGTCGGGTTCCCTGCT
Organism: Potos flavus; assembly: GCA_028534135.1. Lineage (NCBI taxonomy): Eukaryota > Metazoa > Chordata > Mammalia > Carnivora > Procyonidae > Potos > Potos flavus. The sequence continues at coordinate 57,357,558 of CM052889.1, read as the reverse complement.
CAGCAGGAAGCCTGTTTCCCCCTCTCCCTCTCCCCCTGCTTGTGTTCCCTCTCTCGCTCTGTCTCTCTCTGTCAAATAAATAAAAATAAAAGCTTTAAAAAAAAATCCAAAGTTGTTTAAAAAAAAAGACATATCTAATAACTACAAACCTAACAAAAATTTATAGAACACTCCATCCCACAATAGAACATATAATTTTCTCAAGTGCACATGGAACATTCTCCAGAATAGACTGTTAGCTATAAAATAAATCTCATTAATTTAAAAGAATTAAATTAATACAAAATATCTTCTCTGACTTCCTTGGAATAAAACTAGAAATAAATAATACAGGACATTTTGTGAATTCACAGATATGTGGAAAATAAACAACACACTCCTAAATCATCAATGGGTCAAAGAAAAAAAAATCACAAGCGATACTGAAAATACTGAGATGAATAAAAATAAAACGTAAGCCAAGATCATGACCTGAGCCAAAACCCAGATTCGCCCTCTTAACCGACTGGGCCCCCCAGGTACCCCAATCATCCGTATTTCTATGCACTAGCAATGAGCAATCAAAAAAAGGAAATTAAGACAATTCCATTTACAATAACATCAGAAAGAATAAAATACTTAGGAAAACTATGAAATGTTGCTGAAAGAAATTTGAAAAGACCTACTAAATAAATGGAAAGACATTCTATCCCATCTGTTCATGGACTGGCAACTTGTTCTTGTCAAGACGGCAATACTTCCCAAACCACTCTGTGGGTTTAACAGCCCTAACCCAAATCCCAGTGGCCTTGTCTACTACAGAAATGGAAAAGCGGATCCTGAAACTCGTATGGAAATGCAAGGACCCCAAAGAGCCAAAAAAAAAAAAAAAAAAAAATTGTTTTTTGAAAAAGAAGAACAAAGCTAGAGGGCTCACACTTTCTAATCTCAAAGCTTACTAAAAGCTACACAAACCAAAACCATGCAGTACTGGCCGAGGATCAAGGCAATGGAGTAGAGAGTCTGGAAAGAAAACTACGCCTGTGGCCAGCTGATTGTTTTCAAACACTTCACCTTAGAGCAGTTTTAGGCACACAGCGAAACTGGGAGGAAGGTGCAGACATTTCCCATGTGCCCCCTCCCTGCCACACACACGGCCTCCGCTGTGACCCGTCCCCCCCGCCCCCGCAAGCAGTGATGGGCTCACACTGTCTCTGTCTTGTTACCCACAGCCCGCGGTCCACACTAGGGCTCCCTTTCGGTGTTGTACCTTCAAAGTTTGGGAGTCAGGGGCGCCTGGGTGGCTCAGTCAGTTAAGCATCTGCCTTCGGCTCAGGTCATGATCCCAGGGTCCTGGGATGGAGCCCCGCATCGGGCTCCCTGCTCAGCGGGAAGCCTGCTTCTCCCTCTGCCCCTCCCCCTGCTTGTGTTCCCTCTCTCCCTGTGTCTCAGTCAAATAAATAAATAAAAATAAAATCTTAAAAAAAAAAAAAGTTTGGGAGTCAGCCAAGGGACCTGGAGGGGCTAATCTTGGAAGGAAAGATCCAGGTCTGGAGAGATATTTCTCTCCCACCTCGGGGCCATCCTGGCACAAAGGTCTGGGGTGCCTCTGGGGGCCCCGAACTTCAGGCCCAGGTGGAGGCAGTCGAGTGTGTTGAGCTCAGCTCAACGCGACGGAGAATCACCTTATTTGTTTTCTGAGTTCCTTTTAAAATACACTTTATTCATCTTGGCCTTTAGCTTAAAAATAACAACAGCTCAGTCAAATAATGTAGAAAATACAGAAAAGCAAACAGGAGGAAAAAAGTTCACCCCTCCTCCTTCACCCAGAAGAGCTGCTGCTGATGTCGTGATGAACTTCCTCTCTTCTGACCGTGCACCGGCAGGACCATGACACGGGTACAGAAAATACATCCGTGAAGTTTAAAAAGTAGTAACAGAATCGCTGTCACGTCCCATCTACGAATCAGAATGTGCCCAGGACCTCAAGGGCCCCTGGGTCAACCGTCCCGTTACTCCTTCCCATAGTGTCATGGCCCCTGTGTGCCCTTGAACCACTTCTCAGCTTCGCCTGGCTTTGAACTTCCCGTAGATCCAGTGAGACTGCATGTGTTTTCTCTCTCTCTCCACCCAGCGTCTGTGCTCTCCGGCCCTGCTGACCTGATGAGGCTCCTTTGTTCGGCGGGGCTGGTGCGGACAAGCCACCTGGTCGCACCTGTCCTGGGCGACACCGGGCAGGTCTGCCCTGCCACCCCCGCCCCCAGCGTTGTTTTCACTTTTTCTCTTTTTAAAAAATGGAGACAGCGTAGTGTTTTTTTTTCTTGATTACAAAAAGAAATTCAAAGATTCTTTTAAAAGAAAACAGAGGGGCGCCTGGGTGGCTCAGTCGGTTAAGTGTCTGCCTTCAGCTCAGGTCACCATCCCTGGGTCCTGGGATCGAGTCCCGAGTCAGGCTTCCTGCTCAGCGGGGAGTCTGCTTCTTCCTCTGACTCTGCCTCTCCCCCTGCTCGTGCTCTCTCTCTCTCTTCCAATAAATAAATAAAATCTTTTAAAAAATAAACAGCAGAAAAGTATAAAGAAGTGGCCAGCACAGCCTGGAGATTGTGCTGGTCTTATCTGGTGTACGTCCTTCCAGGCTTGACCTTGCATTTCACACGGACAACAAAAAGGTCATAGATGATAGATAGATGACAGACAAGAGACGATAGACAGATGAGAGATGATTGATAGACAATAGACCAGAGCTAGATGGAGACCTTCTTTTGTCACCAAACAGCACGGCCACACAGGGGTGGGGAAACCTGGGCGTGCATCACACTTGTGAGCCCGAGGTTCTAATGACACTCGGGCAGACTGTCCTGGGTCCCACCAGGGCCACTGTTCCATATAAGAGGCACCCAACACTCCAGCCTCCATCCCTGTGCACCAGTCCCACCATAGACTTCTGGTTGACCATGGCTACATGGATGGGAAGGTCATGCCTGTCTAAGGCTTTGGAAGCATGTTACAGACCGACTTCCAAAAAGGCAGCACATACCCTCCCCACCCCTCAGAGCCCAGAAGTCCCACCTGGATCCTAAGGAAGGGACAGCCGGGGCATGGACAGAGACGCACCTGAGGATGCTGCCCTCCCACCAGTCCCACTCTGACCTCAGCTCTGCCCTGAGGCGGGGGCAGAGGGGGGCTCCGAGGCCTCTTGGGGCACCCACCACAAGGTGGTCCCTCCTCAGGAGGTCTCAGATCCCTCTCCCCAGTGATCACTCTGTGTCTCCTTGGCAGCACCGAGCCCCAGGTGGGAGGAGAAGGCTCAGGGTTGTGAGCTCAGCCTCTGGATGCTCTGAGGGGCCTGAGAGGGTATGAATGCTGGGGCGGGGGGCTGTGGGCCAGGGGCTGTGGAACCTACATGTGTGGGGCTCTGGGAAGGCACCAGAAGCCCCGCTGGTGGTCCTCACGGTCAGGGCCCAAGGAGGGGATTTGCTCCCCTCTGCCCCAGATAACACACGGCCCCTCCGTTTCTGAGGCTAGAGGCCCATCTGGCCTTGGGGCAGCTGGAGGGGAGGCCTCCAGCATCAGGGCCTGGTGCCTCCACCCTGATGGGGGTGGTATTAGAGCCTGGGCTGTCAGGCCCATCAGGGGTCCCAGCTACCCCAGGAGCCAGAGAGGCGTTGGGGTTGGGAGGTCACTGGGGAAGCCCAGAAGCAACCTTAGAGACTGGGCTCCACATACCCAGCTTTCAAAGGAGAAACTGAGGCCCACGGGGGGGCAAAGGGCTTCCCTGGGTCCCACTGTGAGCCTGGCTACCAGCCTCAAGGCCTCGTGCTCTCTCTCACATGGCGCTCATATGTCCTTGGCCCTGAGGGCCCCCCCCTCCACTGGCCTCCAGCTCTCTGACCTGCACCCTATGACTCAGCATCACTTCTGGACTGTGGAACTGAAGCACATTGAAGCACATCCTGGCTCAGCTGGCACTTGTCATTGGGCAAATCAGGAAAGGGAAACCTCACTACAGTGGACTGGAGAGGATAGAAGGGGAGGCTGGAACCAGGAACCCTACTACTCAATGTCAATTTCAGGAAGCATGGTCGGTTACAGACCCCCACAGAAGAATCATCAACAGAAAAAAATAATCAATTACAGGCCCCAGAAGGACAAGACCTACCTTGAATCCCCTATAAGAAATCCACTACCTCTGCAACTCAGCCAACCAGATACCATCTTCGGCCTCCCCTCCTGCTACTCCTCCTTCCAGGCTTGGGGGAGCAGAGTGAGCCCACTCCCCCACACACCCCAGGTCCCTTCTGACTGGCCAGGCCTACCCTCCTAGCACTGCCCCAGCCCAAGAAGCCTCAGGGCCACGCCTGAGGAGAGGAACTTGGGCCTATCAGGAGTTGATAGCCCAGCGGTCAGGAGCCCAGCGGGGAGGTCACCATGCACAGCACAGAAGTGTCACCCACACAGGGATGTCACCACCTCCCCTGGCTATCCTCCACACGCCGCACAGTGTCCCAGATACATTCCTGGCCAAGATATCCCGCGTGTCTCTCTACAGTGTGCTGTTACACACACACACACACACACACACATCCCAGTTCCCAGGATCCCACCAGAACCCAGAGTCTGGGCCTTCTCCCAGGTGAGGAGCTGGGACAGAGGAGCTGGCAGTCTCTTACCCCTCACTCCCGCACACAGAGGGTGCACAGCCTACCATGTGGGAAGAAGGGACGGGGAAGAGGAATTTCCAGACCAGAGGGTCCCTGAGAGGGATCTCCCCCATGCTAGATGGTGGGGAGGGAAGACACAAAAATACCAAGAACGCCGACATCGATGAGGCACACACAGAAGCATCAAATGTTAACCTGTGGTCAACCAACTCAGATCTTTCACTAAGAGAAGAAAAACAACTAGTCGGGGCGCCTGGGTAGCTCAGCGGGTTAAGCGTATGCCTTCAGCTCAGGTGACAATCTCAGGGTCCTGGGATCGAGCCCCACGTCCGGCTTGCTGCTCAGTGGGAAGCCTGCTTCTCCCTCTCCTTCTGCCCCTCCTCCCACTTCTCTCTAAATAAATAAATAAATAAAATCTTAAAAAAAAGAAAGAAAGAAAATCAGTCAAGCTGGACTCCCTTCTTTCCTGTCCTTGCCGCCTAGTCCCATGCTTTCCCTACCTTCTGGAAAGAAACCCAGCATCATTCATTCTTCAAGTAGAAACCGATCTGCTCCGAAGCCCGGCATTGCTGTAGGGCCTGGACGTGGCTGTGGCCTCAGAGACCAAGTCCCCAAGCAAAGTTCCAGTGATTGGCAGAGGCCAGAATAAACAACACATTCAGCTGTAATACGTGGTGTGATGAGTTCCTTAGGGAAAGGAAGGGGCTAAGGGGGAGAGAATGACAACTGTTAGTTTAGATGGATGGTCAGAAGAGGCCACTCATGAATAAAGTGAAAGGACCAGCCCAGGTAAGTGCTTGGGGAAGAGTGCTCCCTACAGAAGGAACAGTAAGTGCAAAGGCCCTGGGGTGGGATGTACCTGACCAGTTGCAGGAATAGCAAGAAGGTCAGTGTGGCCCCATTCCAGGAAGGGCAGGAGGCAGAGAGGGAGCCAGTGTGTCCCTGGGGCCCTGCAGCTTATGCTGAGCACCTTGCATTTTATTCCAAGTTCTCAAATGTACAAACATCACGTGGACATATCTTGCTCCTTCTAACTTCCTACACCGATAAGGACTGGGATCTAACCACTGAGCCGGAATGGGTCGGTGTGTGAATAGACAGCACGGTCCTGGCCATCCCGGTAGATGGATGAACATTGGGGCAGTTCCGGTTCCTCCTCCACAAACACTGGCCCCGGGGAACCCTGGCGCGTCCCCGGTGCACACACCAGCGCTTCTCGGGGGCGCACACCAGACCTGGAACCGCAGGAGTAGGGGGCGTCTGTATTCCTGCAACTGCGGGGACAGAGGGCGTCCATGGTCACTTTTACTCTGAGCTGCAGCGGGCTCTCATTTGCAGCCCGGAGACAGGCCACGGCCCCGTTCCCCATGTTCGCGCCCTTCCTTGGATTGTTGACGCTCCTAGGTTACTGCCCCTGCGGTGCGCATTCCCCGCTCCGCGGCATTGAGAACCCCGGTAAAGCCCCTGGCATCAGTCGGCGGTCACTAAGCCCCCCGATCCTGGTCCCCATTCTCCCGTCTAGTGTGACCCTGGACTCTTGAGCCTCGGTTTCCCGTGGAGTCACTCGAAGGTCCCTGAGCCCACCTGATCTCCGCTCGTCTGGGTCTGCGCGCGCGCAGGAGCCCCTCCCTGCTCTTCTAGCGATAGGACAGAGACCCCTGGTGGCCGAGGAGGGTCAGGCGAGTCCAAGAGCCCAGGCGAGACTGATGGAGGCTAGAGCCAGATGGGACCGGGCGGGGGGGCGGGAGGGGGGCGACCCCCGGAGGGCACAGAGAGCCCTGGACCGCCTCCCTGGAACCCACACTCTGGGCAGAAGCTGGGCCAGCGGTGTGACCAGAGAGAGGGCCCTCTCCAGGTCGCCCCTCAGTTGTGAGCAGGGCAGCCCGGCTTCTGGGGTTGAAGGCAGAAGGGTCCCGGAGCCCAAGGAACCCCACCTCCCATCAACCCGCAGGTCATCGCCAGCACCGCACACCCGCCCATCAGGTTCCCATCCTGTGTGGGGTTCTCTTCCTAAGCGCGAGGTCCTTCCATGTATAGTAAGGATCCTCCCTTGGCTCCAGAGGACCAATGAATGAGAGTGAAAGAGAGTGAGGCTTGAACAGGAGTGTGAGGGGTGGAGGAAGTGCCGGCCTGAGTGTGTGTGAGTGTGGGGTGTGGGTGTGTGGTGTCTGTGTGTGTCAGCAAGGGAGAAGGTATGTAGTTGATGTTCATTCCTCTTCTCGCTGACTCATACACACGTACACACATACACAACAACCTGAGCTGAACAGAAGTTTGCTGAAGATTGATAAAGGGGAAGCTTGCTGAAATGGAATGGCAGGAGCTCTCTGACTTACCGCTGGACCCAAGGGTTGTCAATTACAGAACCCAACAGAAGCACCAACAGGAAAGAATCACCAATTACAGACCCCAAAGGAGAAAGCTGTACATTGCATCTCCTACAAGAAACTGACCATCCCAGCCACTCGGCCAATGAGAAAGCATCACCACCCTGAAGGCTTGCCTTTCTCCAAAGCGCTCTCCTTTCTTCAAAGCGCTCTCCTTCAAACCAAGCCCACCCAACTTCCTCCTCCTTCTCCATATAGTGATGTTCTTCTCCTTTGTTTGTTGGACTAACCTATGGTTTTTGCCCCAGCTTGCTTGCCCCAAATTGCAGTTCTCTGCTATTCCCTAACAAACCCATTTTTTTGCCGCTAGAATAAACAGACTGTTTTATTTTTAAGGTCAACATTACTTGGAGATCAGAAGTGGGATCCAGAGAAGACCCTCAACAGCTCTGAGGCTGGTGAGCAAACAGGTGCTGGTACCCACAGAGCCATGGCCGTTATGGGAAATTGGGGGCCACTGTGGCCATTATGGGGAATTTTCAGTCTCCTCAAACTTCCTTTTCTCAAAACTGAATTGGGCACCATGCCCAAAAAGGTTTCTGAGGCCTCTTTTCCCTGTTTTGTCTCCAAACACAAAGCAGCCACCTTAGGCTCAGGCCCCACTTCTGGTGCCACCATCCTCCTTCCCGTCTGCACCTGCTCTATGTCCTTGTTTCCCCATTCCAGTTATCCTGTCAAAATTTCCAGGACCTCTCCCTTTCCCTCCTCCTTCGAACCTACAGAACCTGCCCCTTTAAGCTAAATCTTCTGAGCATCCAAATAAATCCCAAATATCTTCTATTCCCTGGACTAAGGCCAGATTTGGATGCCCACCCTTTTCTCCTTAGTCCCTCTGCTCCTAACCATTTTGGAGGCTAAGATTTCTTAGGAAATATCAAAAGGGGAAATAATTTCCTAGAATTTGACAATGGTAATCAAAAAAACCAGCCAAGGGGTGCCTGGGTTAAGCGTCCTACTCTTGATTTCCACTCAGGTCATGACCTCAGGGTCGTGAGGTCGAGCTCCACACTGGGCTCCATGCTGGGTGTGGGGCCTGCTTAAGATTCTTTCTCTCCTGGAGTGCCTGGGTTGCTTAGTTGGTTGGGCATCCGACTCTTGATTTAGGATCGGGTCATGATCTTAGGGTTGTGGGATCGAGCCCTGTGTGGGGCTCCATGCTTGGCAAGGAGTCTGCTTGGGATTCTCTTTCCCTCTTCCCTTCCCCTTGACCTGCATGTGTTCGCTCCCTCGAAAGAAAAAGAAGGAGGGGAGGGGAGGGGAGAGGAGAGAGGAGGAAGAAAAGAAAGAAAGAAGAGAAGAAATAGCCAAACATCTATTGTGGTCCAAAGAGATGTTTTCCCAAATGATAATCTGGAAAAATAGACACCCAACAATTGGCCCCCAAAAAGGAAAAACAAAATTGGAAATCTAATAGTTGTTTGTTTGATAAACAGCGAGAACTCTGACTTGGATGAAATAACAATCCAGCCTGATCCGAAGCACTAGATTTCCCACTACTGACCACTGTACATACATTAAACCATTGGCGTACTGGCAAAATTGTGGCATTCATGAACCAGTATTGGTGGGGAAATATTAATAAGGCTGCAAAAACTGCCTACCTCATTTGTCCCAGCTGTCAAACTACAGTTCCAGAAACCCTGTTTAAACTGCGCCCAGACACTTTGAACTGCCCGCTGGACCATTTGAGGTTTGGCAAATGGATTTCGTACAGCTTCCCCAGTTTTGTGGCTAGGAATATGTTTCAGTAGTGGTTTGTATGATTTCTCACTAGGCTGACACTTTCCCTTGTAGACAGGCTGCTGCTTCTTCTGCAGCTAAAATTCTCTTAGAAAAGGTTATCCCTGGGACGCCTGGGTGGCTCAGTCGGTTAGGCGTCTGATCCCGGGGTCCTGGGATCGAGTCCTACATCCGGCTCTCTGCTCAGCGAGGAGTCTGCCGCTCCCCCTGCTTGTGCTCTTCTCTCTCTTTCTGACAAATAAATAAAATCTTCAAAAAAAAAAAAAAAAGATTTTGCCTATCGGAGGAACCCTTCTAGAACTTCATGGTGACCAGGGAACCCGTTTTACTGACCAGGTGCTTCAGCAAATGTGTTTGGCCAGTTTTACCACACCTCCCTGGTGCACGCCATCCTCAATCCTCAGGGTTAGTTGAACACACTAATGACACTATTAAGACACGACTGGCCAAATTTGTAGAGACCCTACAAATACATGGCTGAAAGCATTGCCATTGGACCTTCTAAATCTCAGATTTACCCCCTTTGGAACTTGTAGACTTTTATCCTTTGAGATAATCCCGAGACCTCAAATACACTTGACTCCTGTCTCCTTTGACCCACAATTGATAAAAGAGATCTATTTTGGTATTGTAAAGGTTTAGTTGCTTCTAGTAAAAATAACCATGCTTCGGTAGAGCAGTCTTTTCACTGTGCACTCCCAAGAGATGAAGTTCTTAAGCAGCATGCCTCGCAGGCTGGAGATTTTGTGTGTTGGAAAAGACGCCTCTGGAAAGACTCTAAAACCTTGCTGGAAAGGTCCTTATCAGGGACTGCTAACCATCTCTTGTGCCACCAAACTCCAGGGAACAGACTCTTGGATTCACATAATGTATAAAGAAAGCACCAAACCTTCTCTGGACCCGCACAGCATCTGGTGACCTGGAATTGAAGCAGATGACATCTGACGAGACCACTTTGCCAAGATATCCAGACCAGGCCTGTTAGAAGGTTCCAGATTCACAGAAGTTTCTCTTTTTCATCTGGACCATTGAATGACTCTGGATTCTTATCCAAGTTCATGGTTTCTGAATTTCTTTATTAGACTGTATCATGGATAATATATTCCGTTCCAGTGTGAGATAACAGTACTGTTTTAAAATGTCTTCATGGGGCACCCGGGTGGCCCAGTGGGTTAAAGCCTCTGCCTTTGGCTCAGGTCATGATCTTAGGGTCCTCGGATTGAGCCCCGCATTGGGCTCTCTGCTCAGCAAGGAGCCTGCTTCCTCCTCTCTCTCTGCCTACTTGTGATCTCTCTCTGTCAAATAAATAAATAAAATCTTAAAAAAATAAATAAATAAAATGTCTTCGAAGTTTTGCTGTTTTGCAAAAAATTCATCAGCTTTTGCTTCACACTTGTGCCTGCATTACATCGTCTCAAACACACTTGGTTAATTGCAAGTATTGCAAAAGTTAATTGCAGTATTCTTTATTTTGCTTTCATGGCTGCTTTATGTGGGGATTTCCAGGAGGCAAACGTTTCTCCCTTAAGTCGAAATAAGTGCCAACAAATATATTTAGTTGGCTGCTTTCTGACCTACGGTTCGGGGCTCTGAAACCTTAGGCTCGTCGTGCAATTTGGAATTGTCTGTGACTTTTGATTCTGTACTTGTTGGCTGTCAAACCTTTGTAAAAACGACGTACCCAAAGGAGGAGATGACATCCAGGGCTTACAATCTCGGTAAGTATGGACTACAGATGGGAAGTGCCCGAGAGTTCTCCTGCTCCCCCTCCTTGTTACTCAAACACGATTCTCAGTAGGTTTCCAATTGGTACAATTTCTCTCCAATGTGACACATGACACCCAGGAAAGGTCTTTCCTGGCACCAGGGGACAAAAGGCCAATGAATTTAAGAAAATCTGACTCTTGGTCAGCAATGCTTTCAGAGAAAGATCTTGATCAAAAAGAAGGAAATGTGAAAATGGGTAAAGGGAAAACTTCGCTGAGATGGAGTTGGGAAGCCAGAAGAGGGAAGCTCTGATGCCATACCACTTGACTCAAAAGTTGTCAATTATAGGGGCGCCTGGGTGGCTCAATCATTAAGCATCTGTCTTCGGCTCAGGTCATGATCACAGGGTCCTGGGATCAAGCCCCAAATCGGGCTCCCTGCTCAGCGGGAAGCCTGCTTCTCCCTCTCCCACTCCCCCTGCTTGTATTCCCTCTCTCGCTGTGTCTCTGTCAAATAAATAAATAAAATCTTAAAAAAAAAAAAAGTTGTCAATTACAGACTCCCCCCCCAAAGAAGAATCCTCAGTAGGAAAGAATCGTCAATTACACGCCCACAGGAAAAGACATACATTATATTTGCTACAAAAAAATCGACTATCCCAGCAACTCAGGCAGTGAAAAATGGCCATCTCCCTGAACTCTTGCCTTTCTCCAATGGACTTTCACTTAAAACAGTCCCTCCCAATGTCTTCTTTTATTTCCATGAAATAATGTTCCTCTGCTTTGTTTGCTGGACTAGCCTATGATTTTTGCCAGAGCTTACTTGTTCCAAATTACAACTCTGCTATACATAATGCCATTTTTGCTGGTAAAATAACAGTGACTGCCTTATTTTTAAGGTCAACAAATTAAAGTGGCAAAAACAGGTTTTATCCAGGAACTACTCCAACAGGGGCAAAGAGACTTAGTAGAGAGCCAGGCTCAATTCAAACACAGCTGGGCAACTGAGCATTTGTTGCCAAAGAGCGGGATGAGGGGCAGTGGATGGAAGATTCCTAAGAGGGGACACCATGGGTAAGGGGGATTCTGGCTAACCCAACCTAACCGGATTCTTTGCTGAAGACAGGCTAGGGCGACCAGACCTCACCTGAGGGATGGCGGACGATGAGAAACCCAGTTAATATCGAGGGTAAGGGATTCTGATAAAACTAACTTCAGAGGGTTCTTGCTAAAAAACAGATTTTAGATGGAGTGACCTGGGTGGCTCAGTCAGTTTAAGTGTCCAGCTCTTGATCTCAAGCTCGGGACTTGATCTCAAGCTCGGGACTTGATCTCAGGGCCTTGAGTTCAAGCCCCGTGTTGGGCTCCATGCTGGGTGTAGAGCCTACTTAAAAAAAAAAACAAAAATGGAGTTTAGAAGGAAATATATATATGGGCCTAGGAGAAGGTTCAGGAGTCTGACTTCAGTTTGGTCAAGGAAAGAATCTTTGTCACTACACACACACCCATCTGATATCCTGTAATTTAGGTATCAGAATAGAAGGTTACCCGCTCTTAATACATCTAGTGTTAGATTGTAGGGAGACGGAGGGGGAGCTGTTATAAATGCATACACGGGCACCTGGCTGGCTCTGTTGATGGAGCAGGCAACTCTTGATCTCGGGGTTGTGAGTTCAAGCCCGATGTTGGATATAGAGATAACTTAAAAAATAAAATCTTAAAAGTAGGGGCACTTGGGTGGCTCAGTCGGTTAAGCATCTGACTCTTGATTTTGGCTCAGGTCAAGATCTCATGGTTGTGAGAGCAAGCCCCATGTGGGGCTCCGTGCTGGGCGTGGAACCTGGTTGAGATTTTCTCTCTCCCTCTGCTCCTCCCCCAACCCCACCTCCCTCTCCCCCACGGGCCTGCTCTCTATTTTTATTTTTTTTTAAAGTCTTTATTTATTTATTTATTTATTTGACAGAGAGAAAGAGATGACAAGTAGTCAGAGAGGTAGGCAGAGGGAGAGGGGGAAGCAGGCTCCTGCTGAGCAGAGAGCCCAATGCGGGGCTCGATCCCAGGACCCTGAGAGCATGACCTGAGCTGAAGGCAGAGGCTTAACCCACTGAGCCAACCAGGCGCCCTCTCTCTCCTTTAAAAATTACTGAACAGACTGATGATTCACAGACCTGTACCCCTGAAACAAATAATATATTATATGTTAATAAAAAAGTAAAATAAAAAAATAAAAATAACTGAATAAAATCTTAAAAGTAAGTAATTAATAAATGCATGTATGTTCATGTAAAAACAAGAGAGAAATGCTGGGAACTACTAACTTTTTTCTGTGCCTGTTTGCTGGCCGTGGCTGGTGTTTATTACTTCCAGTGCCCATTCTGTATTCCCTTGGCCTTCAGCAAGCACCTCAGCAGGTCCGGGTAACTTGTCCAGTGGGGTAATCCAAATCTCCTTTCTGGAGGATCTAGGACATGAGCCCTTCTGAGCGAGGCAGGTGGGAGTAGTTGGCATGAACTGTCCTCTCAGGATGAAGGTACTCCGAGGCCCTCAGAGGTCCAGACGCATTCCTCCCAGCTCCCAATACCGCTTGGCTGGTCACCCATGCCTGTCCTGCCCTGCGATGAGATGCCCACAGTGACTGAGGGGGCGGCCTCTTACTGGGTCCTTGGAAAAAGGCATGCTTCTCTTGGGAACGAAAATGTTTCAACTAGCAGAGCCTGAAGTTGTGTGTATGGGAAACACATTCTTTTTTTTTTTTTTTTTTTAAGATTCCATTCATTCATTTGACATAGAGACATCACAAGTAGGCAGAGAGGCAGGCAGAGAGAGGGGGGGAAGCAGGCTCCCCGCTGAGCAGAGAGCTCCATGCGGGGTGATCCCAGGACCCCGAGATCACGACCTGAGCCAAAGGCAAGGCTCAACCCACTGAGCCATCCAGGTGCCCCTGGGAAACACATTCTTGCTGCTGGCGTCCCAGCCTGTAAATCCTGGCTAGGGGGCGAGGCGGCCGCACTTTTTCTGCCTCACGTTTAGGGTTTCCAGCATCATGGTGCTGTATTCCAAGAACATAATCTGTACTTGGGCCTAGCCCAGCATGTGCGCGCTTTTGTTCCATGTGTCCTTGGAAAGAATGCGTGTTCTGCACTTGGCACGCTCTGCTCCATAGACCGCTGTGAGGTCAACTGTCTTGTTCAAGTCCTCTCTAGCCTTTTTCATTCACAGCCCTCTTCTTCTGTAAGTTACGGGCAGAGACGTGTAAAAATCTGGTAGCACCCATGCATCTATTAAGAGTCCCCAGGCTTGGCCTCCTGTGACCCCAGAGCTGGAGGTGGGCTTCCCCCAGACGGGTCTGGCTTCAGAGCAGTGGCATGGCTGAAGCAGAGGGGAGAGGAGATGCTGGGTCGGCTCGCGTGGGGAGGAGGGAGGGGTGGCAGCTACTGGACGTCCCATAGGCCGGGGAGCACCAGGCGGGTGGGCGGGGTCCTGCTCCCGGTGGCTCTACGGTACCAGCTGCTGGCGCCCCCTGGTGGCCTCTTGCTTCATGGCAGATACTTAGCCTCTGGAAGGCACTGAGGTCTCAGACAAAGGGACACCAGCTGTTGTCCCAGCCTGGTTCTTCAATGTCCCCTTGGATTGTCGGTTCTCTTCGTCTCCCTCCCATTCACTCCCCTGCTCCAGGTACTCTGGGGAAAGAGACTCCTGCCCGCATTCTCAACACGAGTGCCTGAGAACACAAACCACTAAGGTCTCCTGTTATCACCTTGAAATGGACTCCAGGCTCTTCCCTTTACTCTATGCTTCAGTCACTGTGAGGATCTGAGAGCCCTGGCCATCCTGGGCTGGAGCCAGGCTGCGGAGGGTGAGGGCTCAGGCAAAACCGTAGTTGGGGGTGCCCGGGGGGCTTGCGAAGGCACTTTTAGGAGATATGTAAATATGCCAGGTCATAAGATGATGTGAAAGCGTCACAGTGAGACATAGAGGATGAGTCACCCTATCTTGGACCCACTCTCTCTTCTCCACTAACCGAAGTGTTGACCCTCACCCTAAACTTGGCCTTCATCTCTGGTCCGATACAGCACAGGGCCGGGAAGGGCGCAGTGGGGGAACCTGGTCTTCTCAGAATAGCTAACTCTGGAGAAAGATGCCCCATCTTCAGCCCATGTTCTTTCTGTGGGTGGGAGAAACTGTCCCCTGAAGGGCACCCTTCCTCTCTTCCACCAGAGGAAGGCATGTTTGGGAACATAGGGGTTCGGCGTGGCGGGGGGGCGTGGAGGGCCTGGGTGAGGAGGAGGGGTCATGTCAGGCTGGCCTCAGCAGAGGTTTACATAGAAACCAACAGGGGTGTTTGAGGAAGGGAGTGACCCCAACCAACTGAGAATGATCACTCGGGCGCGGAGGGTAAGTCAGGCCAGTGGGCCAGCGGTGGACGGCAGCAGCCCTGGGTAGGAGCAATCAAATGACAAGAGGAGGTAGCCTCGCGAGAATAAGGGCCAGACTTTGGGGTGGAGATGAGTGAATAAGGCAGGAGAGGAGGTGATGTCTGGCTCTTGGCTTGAAATCAGCAAGTCTGGAGAAAAGAACAGGTGAATGCATGCTGAAAAAAATCCTCGCCATGCACAACAGGGAGGAGTAAGTCCCCTTCACACAGCACAGGCTCCAGTCTCCAGTCCATTGCGGGACATGGTGGCAGTCCCCTCCCCTCCAGGACTCAGGTGAAAAGGAAGATGGGCAGAGAGCGAGGCCCCTATCGGGGAACTCCCGAGATGGGCCATCGGAGGGAGGGAGAGGTCTTGGGCTTTATTTATAAGACCCACATAAATCCCCACCAGACTCCAGGAAGGCAGGCAACTGCGCCCCCTTTCCACCCCCAGCATGAGCCCAGGATACCTCTTCACTTTTTTGGGGGTGCCTGCGGTCCTGGGAGAAGACCCATCCAGAACCACACGAGAGGCCACTTCCTTTCCCGAAAGATGAGACAACGTGAGGGTTACATAAGGAGCACGTTATTACTTGGCTGTTTGTGACTCTCTCTCACTTCAGGGGTTCCAGAAGACCTAAGGGAGGTCCAGACGGCAGAAACGGTGGTGCTTCCGGTGATCTCCAGGGAGAAGGTGAAGCCTGGCTACGGGTGTTGGCGAAGAGAAGCAGGGACTGAAAGACACTTCCCTTGGGGAGCCCCCGTGACAGCCTTTCACGGGTTTGCAGGCGGCACCAGAAGGCACTCTGGACCTCAGAAGGCAGGCACCCATCAGGGGGGAGGCCGTGGGCCCCAGACAGTCTTCAGCGTGTGCCCCCCACCAGCATTCTGAGTGTGTGCAAGGGTATGGCCCGTGGTGCAGGAGCCATGGTCCACGTCCTGACACCCCAATTCCACACTCACCAGGCAACCTTCTGACGCAGTGGCCTGGGTTACTAGACACTGAAGATGGGGTTCTCCGACAAGATAGAGGGCTTCTCTTTCCCCACCCCCAGTAATTTTGTGCATTGGCATTCTGGCAAATACGTAGAACGTTGGCGAACATCCACTTGTCCCCAAGGGCTGAGAAGCTCCAAGCGGATGGAGAATACTGGGTTTTCACTTTGGCTTGTGGTGACCGAACCACTTGCCGCCTGAAAAGTCCTGGCAACAGCTGCCCGAGGCTACAGTAGAACCCCCGGAATTCTTCTTTCCCACAGCTGCCAGGGAGATCTGACACTAAGGCACCTCACTTCCGCTAAAGTCATGGCCTCCGTTTCGCCACCTGCCACAGGAGGGGCCGAGTGACCGTATTCTTGAGCCTCTGCAATTGGGACAGTGCTTCCCCCTACCACCACAGGAGAAGGGGGAAGGGGGAAAGGCTGACAAGGGGAGCCACCTGGGACAGACAGGTGATGGGCATGGGGGTTATGCGATCGGGGTTCCCGCTTCTCGTCCAGATGACCACACAGGTTGACTCGGGGAGGGTGGGAGGGATCTGTGAGGTCTAATTCTTTGCTCCATCTGGCAGTGTTTTCTAAAAAGTAAACCACAATGTACGGTTTCAAGTTATGTTGAAAGAACTGTGGGAGTGAGAACCAAAAATTAAAGAAACGTTTCAATCCGCTATGTCCCCAGTTTGCCATGCAAGTTTGTATTTCTAACTCCTCTGAGCTCCACAGGGCTGTCAGGTGGCATTCCCTTGGGTTACAGCCAGAGGCTGACTTTAAGAGTGGGCTCAGGACAGAGGCAGGAAGGAGCAGGTGTGCCCCACGGCAGACTCTCAGGCTCCCCAGAAATAATACTCCACACGTGGTGAATAACTCCTAGAAATGGGAGTTAAATGAGCATGGCCTTTTTTGGGTTAAGTGAGCTCGTCCATATGAAAATATAAGCATGGAGATAAATTATGCCTTACTCTAAATTGTGATATGAGAACTTCTTGCATAAAAAGAAAAGGAATTATAGAATCAGAAAATAAAACCCAACACTTTGCTGTTTATAAGTTACACAGCAAAATATATAAACAAATTTTAAAAATAAAATGCTGAGTGAAAGCAACTCTCATGCAGATGCAAATTGAAAAAAGCAAGGGACTTCGATTATGGTGTCTGGAAAAGAAAAATTTAAGCCAGAAGCAGTAAAAGAGGCAAAGAGGGCAGAGAAAGGCACAGTTTTTCAATATAGTACTATTAAATATATATGCTCCAAATATCCTGGTACTTACTTAGTGATACCCTGCCTATTTCTCAAAAAGGATTTGAGAAAACTGCATATCTAACATTGCAACAACGAACATAAACTAGAAACAGACTGAAGTGAAACAGAAATAACGAGTAAAAAAAACAGAAAATCAGACTACGATTTGATCATGTCAGTGAGTGTTCCTATTTTGGGGCTCACGGAGCCTTTCCAGCATGTGCTGAATGCTTCAGGTCCCCCACCCCCCTGTACCAAGCAATCCATTCACGTTCGTGACCCCCC
>CM052889.1:57270798-57339648 GCA_028534135.1 Potos flavus | reverse complement strand
CCCGTTCCTGGCTGGCATCAGCCTTGAGACCTTAGAGCTTCTTGAGAAATCCATCTGTCCTCCAGCATCGGTCTGTCTGAGATCTCCCCCAGGTAACTCTCCCTAGTATCTTCATACAGGGCTTCTGTCTGTCTGGCTTGGTCCGCCTGTCTTTAACACAGTGTCTGTCTTTCAGGCTCTCCTCCCTTCCAAGGAGAGGCTTCTTGCCTCACAGTCCCAGCCAGTGAGACCCCAGGATTCCAGGGAGGAGCTTAGCCATTAGCCTGGAGACCGCTCGGGGCGGACATGGTCCACACAAGAATGGTAAATATAGACGAGGAGCGGAGGGTGGGCTGTCCTGACCTGCTGGCCTGTCTTCTATTCTGGAATATTCTCTTGGCTATTCTGGGTAAGAAGGAAACTACCCCATAAGGAAAACTGAAGAGTCCTTCTACCCCAGAGACCAGAGGAGATGGTCAACTGGAGGAGCAGATCTGAGTCACAGCGAGGAGGGGCAGGAAGGGGTCACTGGAACTGGCCCATCCTGTCCCCACCAGGTGCCTCAGAGTGGGATTAGGCTACAGGGGGTGAGATGGTCAGACAAAAAGGAATTTTCCAGAATGCCAGAGTGATTCCGATCCCAGTCACAGTCAGGACAGAAAGGAGAGAAAAATGCCTCCAAATTTAACTCTGGTCAGGAAAGAGAGAATGGGGGGGGGACTCACCTAGGACAATCACCTACATCCCTCTGCAGAACACATAACACAGTGATACAGCCTCGAACACAAACCCTCTGTCGCCCCTGGCAGCACACCCCCGCCCCGCCAAGCCCAGGCCCACCTGCAGCTGCTTGGGAGGCTCAAAGTCCAGCCTCTTCCTTGTGGGGGCTGGTCTGGCCCATGGGAGCTTGAGGAGGGGGCTCCTCCCTGCATCTTCAGGTCCTTGGGGGGTGAGCTTCCCTCTGTCCCCAGCCATGGAGGGGCAGGGGGAAGTGTCTGAGTGACATATCACATCCCAGGTAACTTCTGGAAGGATCTCTGTCTATGCTCAGATTGCTTGGGGAATGCCTCCCGGAAGAGCCGACAGTCCTGTTTCCAACACAGACACGAGGGGGTCTGCACTTGGCTGAGCTGAGGCCCATGGAAGCTTCTGGATGCACCACACATCCTAGACACGTGCCCAACCTGGCCATGTGTGCAATAGCAGGCATGCGTGCGTACTAGCGTGTGCATGTGACTTGACCGTGCGTATGTACCTGTCCAGTCTGTCTGTGGGACACAGAGCCTGGACCCGACGTCCGGAGCTAGCTCCTAGCACAACAGTCTTCCTGGTTCTCAGGACCCATTGCCAACTCCTAAGAATGTGAGCCGGCTCATAGTTCACGGTTGTCCAGGACACAATCCAGAATGTAATCTTGACGTTGAACTCATGGCCCCAGTGACTACCCATGGACATTTTGGTTTAGTGTTTGTGGTGGGGTCAGTGGTGGATTGGACTCTAAGGGGTCCCTACCTCCCAGGGACCCTGAATATAGCTGGGGCCCCATGACACATGTGGGAAGAGGAGCCCTCAGTGGGAGTGTGGGATTGAGTGACTAGGGTCCAGGGACCGAGGGTCCTGTACTGAGTGTGACAGAGACGTTGTGGGAGGGGCACAGGACAGTGTCACTGGGGAGGCAGGAGCAGGGGGACTGCCAAGAAAGGGGGGATGCTCAGATGCTCTAGGCTACAATGATGGGGAAGGTCCATATGGCATCAGAAACCAGAGAAAACATGGCGTCAAGTGGGGGCATACCAGGAAAGGAGAGCGGACATCTCAGGAGGGAGCTAGTCCTTGAGGGTGAGGGCCCAGGTCCAAGGAGGAGCTCAGACATTATCCAGGAGTCCACAGGGAACCAAGAGCAATGGGCTTTGGTACTGCTGGTGACTGATGTCGTCCATGCAAGAAAAGTTAGCATAGAAACATGGTGGAAGATGGCCTATCTTGGTTCTGCTGTCAGTATCTCCTGTTCTGGAATATTCTCTGGCAATTCTGGGTGAGAGTAAAACTACCCCTCACAAAAACATAACGATGCCTCTGCTGACTCCTTTCCCACAGGGTGAAAAGAATCATGTTCACGTTTGAGGATGGTTGAGTTCAGGACACCAAGAGTTTGAAACGCAATGAGCAGAGAGCACGATTTCTGATCAAATAAAGGACATTTTATTGAGTGTTGACTGGGTGCAGGGAGAAGGGCGGGGATGACCCTGATGGGAGGGCAGATTGTCCTGGAGGTCCTGTGGCTCTAGGCTCCGTTGGGTGGGGGAGGGTGTCGGGGACCTAAGAGCACTCTGCGGGGACCACCTTCTTCTCCACGGTGCTGCCCTCGTGCGTGACCAGGCAGCTGAAGCTGCTGTGAGATTTCCACTCGTCAGGCGACAGACTCAGGTAGCTGCTGGCCGAGTACTTGTGGTTGCTCTGTTTGGAGGGCTTGGTGGTCTCCACGCCCTGGGTGATGGGGCTGTCGTCTGCCTTCCAGGCCACCGTCACGTTGCTGGGGTAGAAGTCACTGATGAGGCACACCAGGGTGGCCTTGTTGGCCGTGATCTCAGAGAATGGCACGAAGAGCGTGACCGAGGGTGTGGACTTGGGCTGACCTGTGCGGACAGAGGGGAGAGTGAGAGATGCAGGGAGAGTCAAGGTGTTGGGCAGCCCCCCCTTATCTACAGCCTCCGTGACTGTTCCCATGGTGGCCATGCTTGTTCACCCAGGGGATCCTCCTTTCCACTCCAGCCCTAGACAGAAGGCAGCCCCCCAGGCTCCCAGCAGCTCTTCCATGTCACCTCTCCCAGATGTGTGAGAAGTGCTTCTGCAGCCTCTCAGTTTCTTCCTCAGGCCAGCATCTGGCCCCCATGTCGCTTCATTCTTCCGGATCCAGGTACTTGCCCTGTGAACTGGAGTCCCCTACTCAGCCTGCCAGGACAGCTCTGACAGTGTATGTGGAGGTCCCGAGCCCTGTGCCCAGTGGGGCATGGAGCCCCTATCCCTCTCAGGAACGGCTCTGTCCCTGCTTCTGGGAAGGCTGGGTACTCCGAGCCTCTGCCATCTCCCCCATCCCTCCTGCCCTGACCACA
Organism: Potos flavus; assembly: GCA_028534135.1. Classification (NCBI taxonomy): domain Eukaryota; kingdom Metazoa; phylum Chordata; class Mammalia; order Carnivora; family Procyonidae; genus Potos; species Potos flavus. Next base: position 57,336,556 of record CM052889.1, on the reverse strand, counting down.
GGACCCTTCGTTTCTGCTACCTTTTTGGGGGTTACTCCCCGCAGACGACAGGCAGGGTCACCTGTGGCCACCCCAGCACCTCTGATGACTCCTGACTTTAAGGGGCAGCTATGTAGCTCTGAGCCCCCACTCACTCCCCACTTTGTCATCTCCTGAGTCTACATTACCCTTTGAGGAAGGCGGGGGACCAGCCCTTGGACAGGTGAGACACCTGGGGGTTATGGGGCTCCAGGGACAGGTAAGGCTCTGCCCCATGGGACCTGCTCCTTTCTGACCAACATCTGGGAGGGCTGTGTTTCTGGTCACCCTGCCCTGCATCACTCGTGTCTCTGTCCCTGTGTCCTCAGCCCAGCAGAGGTCCTCAGCACTTCGGCCTAGAGCGAACCAGACTGTTCTGTCCCCCTCCCATGGGCTTCCCTTCAGACTGCCCCTCTGTGTGCCCAGAGGCTGGGTTCATAGCTCCAGCCATGTCCCCAGCCTCCTGTGTGGCCCTCGTAGCCTGGATGGGCATCAAGCCCTCAGCCAAGACCCCAAGGGACTCTCTCTAAGGCTGCCCCAGGACCCCTAGTCAGAACCAGCCTCAGACCCCACACAACTGTCTGCCCTGGAAGAAGGGAAGAAGCCCCCATTTTTGGATACCCCCCAACCTAGGCCCCTGGAATCTGGACACATTCAACTGTCAGATTCTAAAGGTAAATGCTTGTACCATTGGGGTCCTTCCTGCTGGTTCCCTGAGACCAATCCACTTCCCCCCAGATCCCACAGATCTGCTAGGAGGTCAGTCCTTAAGCTGGGAGAGTGGATGGGAAGCAGCCCCCAAAGAAAAGTTAACTTCCCGAGACAACAGAAGGGTGGGACAAGTGGGAAAATGTGGTGAGAGCCACTTACCTAGGACGGTGAGCTGGGTTCCGTCACTGAAAACATACCAGGGTGACTGAGCTTCGGACCAAAACCCACCGGGCCAGCACCTGGGGCCTGCCCCCTGGGGCCCGGGCCAGAACAGGAACCTGTGACGGGTGTAAGGCTGTAGCAGGTGGGGCTGGGCAGCCAGCCTCCCAGAGGCTGTGGCACAACTGGATGAGCCCACAGCCCAGAGGTGTCCCCATGCCCAGCCCCCTGATTGAGGTAGACTCCACCCATGTCTTGTATATTTCCCCCCTTTCCCCAACCTTTCCAAGGTTGTCCTGGTCACTTCCTAATCCTCAGTGCTGATGGTGACACTGCATGGTGCAGGTGTTCAGTAAATCCTTGAGCCTCATATAGAGCTTCCAAGGATTCCTCTCCTACAATTTCCCATGGTCCAGCCAGATGGCTTCCTCTCTGGGCCTACTGGTTGGTCTGGGGCTGGGATGTTCCTGATTCATAGTTCTTCCATGTGAAGACCCCCATTTTTCTTACACATCAAGACACAATGCAGTCCCACCTCTTTGATGGTTTTCTCTAATATCTCAGACAACTGTTTTTCTGTCCACCTGTCCATGTGTTCATCCATCCATCATCCATCCATCCATCCACCCACCCATCTATCCATCCAACAGTAGCTCCAGGCACTGTTTCATATCCTGGGACATGGAGGGCCTCCATGGCTTTCATCTCCATCTCTCTCTAAAAACTCTCAGGTCAAGGCCAACAAGGCCCTCTTCCTGGTATTTCCCCAGTTCCTGTTGTACATTATGCCTTTACAGGATGCAACATAGAGTCAGCCTCTTTTTTTAGTGACTCTCTTCCTGTTGGCACCGGAGACCTCCATTCTCCTCCGCTGACTTCCCTTTCACCCCTGCCCATGCATGGCAGCCGACTCCCAGACTAGCACCCTGGGTCCTCCTTCTTTGCCATCTTCCTGCATTGCGGATTCCCACTACTGCCCATTTGGTGAGGCTTGAGTCTATTCCAGATCCAAACCCTCTCCTTGACTCTCCCTAAATTGCCTACTGACCATCTCCAGCTGGATGTTCAATAGGAATCTCAAATTTGCCACACCCAAATGAGACTGACCACCTTTCCCCCAACCCAGCTCTTTTTCTGTGTTCATCTTGTCACACATGAGCATGAGTGCTCTCACTACCCAACCCTCAGGCCAGATCTGTAGCTTCAATGCAACCCCAATAAAATCCCCAGCAAATTATTTTGTTGATATTGGCAAACTGATTCTAAAGTTTCTATAGAGGGACAATAACACAATATTGAAAGGAAAGAACAAACTTGGAGAAATGGCACTACAAGGCTTCAAGACTTACAATAAAGCTACAATAATCAAGACAGTGTGGTATTGACATAAATACAGACCAATGGAATAGAACAGAGAGCCCAGAAATAAACTCTCACCCAAAAAATTAAATGATTTTTGACAAGGGTGCCAAGACCATTCAATGGGGGAAAGGACAGTCTTTTCAACAAGTGATGCTGGGAAACATAGATATTCACATGCAGAAGAATGAAGTTGGACTCTTACCTAACATCATATACAAAAATTAACTCAAAATGGATGCAAGACATAAATATAAGAGCTAAAACAATGAAACTCTTAGAAGAAAACATAGGACAAAAGCTTTACAAGATTGGATTGGCAGTGATTTCTTGGATAAGATACTGAAGGCACAAGAAACAAAAGAAAAACTAGACAAGTTGGATTTCATGAAAATTTCAAAATTTTGTATATCAAACGGTGCTATCCACAGAGTAAAAAGGCAACCCACAGAATGAAAGAAGTTATTTGCAAATCATATATGTAATAAGAGGTTAATATCCAGAATATATAGGGAACTCATAAAACTCAACAAGAAAAAAACCCAATTCAAAAATGGGCAAAGGAATTGAACAAGCATTTCTCCAAAGAAGATATACGAATGGCCAATAAGCACATGAAAGATGCTCAATATTACTAGTCATTAGGTAAATGCAAATTAAGACTACAATGAGACACCACCTCACGCTCATTGGGATGGCTACTATTAAAAAAACAAACTAGGAAACAAGAGTTGGTAAGGATGTGGAGAAACTGGAACACTTGCGTAATGTCGGCGCACAAATACCACATGATTCTGCTTATGTGAGGTATTTAGAGTAGTTAAAATCATAAACAACACAGTCTTATCAATGGGTCAAAGAAGAAACTACAAGTGAAATTAAAAGATACTTTGAGATGAATGAAAAGCAAACCCAACACACTAAAACCTATGGGATTCAGTGACAATGGTGCTCTAAGGAAAATTTATAGCTATAAAAATGCCTCTATTAAAAAAGAAGAAAGATTTCAAACCAATAACTTAAGTCTGCCTTAAGGAAATAGAAAAAGAAGAGCAAGTTAATTCCAAAGGTAGCAGAAGGAAGGAAATAATAATGATTAGAGTAGAAATAAATGAATTAGATCTTTACAACTTTTTTTTTAAAGATTTTATTTATTTATTTGACACAGAGAGAGAGTTCACAAGTAGGCAGAGAGGCAGGCAGAGAGAGAGAGAGAGAGAGGGGGAAGCGGGCTCCCCACTGAGCAGAGAGCCCGATGCGGGGCTCGATCCCAGGACCCTTAGATCATGCCCTGAGTAGAAGGCAGAGGCTTTAACCCACTGAGCCACCCAGGAGCCCCAGATCTTTATAGCTGTTTAATCAGTTTTATTTTTGTACAGTATTAGTGACCTAAGTTATTTTGTTGTCCCGTTTTTGTAAATCAAATGAAATTATAAAAAAGGATTCTGACAGTAGATATTTTGTACGTATGTACATATGTTGTCCAAATAAAAGTAATATATGACAAAAAAAAAGGAAATAAATGAATTAGAGAATAAAAAACAATAAGGAGAACCAGTAAAACTAAAAACTGGTTCTTCGAAGTTTAGCAGCTTTGAGAAACCTTTACCAGACTGACAAATACAAAACAGAGAAAGAAGATTCCAATTATTAAAGTCAGAACTGGGGCACCTGGGTGGCTTTGGGGGAAATCAGGTGAAGGGGATATGGGGCCCCCTGTATTGTTTCTTACAACTACATGTGAATCTACAATGATTTCAAAATAAAAAGTTTAATTTACAAAAAGGTTATAAACTGCACTATTCCACGTATATGATAGTCTGGAAAAGGCAAAACTATAGGGTCACAGAGAGATCAGTGGTTGCCATGGTTGGGGCAGAGAAAAGGATTGATTACAAAAGGGACACGAGGAAATTTTAGGGGGTGATGGAAATGTTCTCTATCTTGATTGTGGTGCTAGTTACATGACTCTATGATGTTATTGAAATTTACACAATTACTATACCAAAAAGAGGGAGTTTTACTCTGTATAAAGTAAAATAAAAATAGAACTCTTTAATATGTTATTATAGTCACCAAATATATATATAGTTTATTATTCTCTCCCATGGATATACCATAGTCTGTTTTACCTTCTCTTATCGTTGGACACTGAGGGTGTTTCTACTTTTTCCTCTGAACACACGTACAATATTTAGCTGAAGTTCTCATTATTTCCTCAAGATAAATTTCTAGAAGCGGAATTACTTGGTTAAAAGGAACGCAGGTTTTTATGAATCTTGACACATGGTGTCATTTGTTCCAAGAATTTCATCCCCCACCGGCCATCCATGAGAGTGCCCAGTCCTCCTCCGTCAACCCTCTGGTACCATCACTTTAAATTCGCTTGCCGTTTTCCCAGGTGATCTTGGTCATTGTGTGGACAGCCCCCTCTCTGGAGCTCTAATCTGCTGTCAAAAAGTCCGGAGCTATTTTCCCAAGACACAAATCTGACTCTGAGAGTCCCTTACGTGTGTCCCTCAAGGACCTCAGGAAAAATCACTCGTGCGTGAAACCCCCTGCGGTCTGCCATCACCCTCCCCTCCCCCAATCTCTGCCGCGCCTGCGCACCTCACTCTCCTCTCAGCCTTCGCTGCTCCCTTTGCCTGGAGACCCCTCATCACTGGCCAACAGCGTTTCGTCTGTGAAACCAGCTTGGTCATTTCCCCCGCTCCCACTTTAGTGCTCTAAAAATGGTCTGTCGGTCTGTCCTCAAGACTGCACGTGACCCCCTTGGTTCAGGGCCATTCTCTCTACATCCACCGGCCCTGAGTGGCGGGAAAGTGACAGGACCTCCTTGGGGGAGACCAAGGCCTTGCAGACGTCCCCTCTCCTGGACCATTTTTTTAAGATACAGGACACGCTGGTGCCGTCACAGCGTTCTCTTAACCGGCTAGCAAAAAAAACCCAGTGGAGGCATCCTGGCTCCTCCCTTTCCTGTTACTCCCACCTCCCCAATCTCCAAGGACCATCCACTCTGCCAGGGACACCGCCACACTCTCCTCGAAGTCTCTCTAGCCCTGGATTCCCACCCTCAATCACCCAAGTCTGGTCCTGTCCTCTCCTTGCAAGCATTCCCCAGGATGCCCCAGATGAAGTCTGTCCTCCAGCTCTGGCGCTGGTCACCTGTTCCGCCTCTTCTTAGACCATCTTGCCGCCAGTGCCCGCTCCTTCCAGCCTTCAGACCACTGGAAGCTTCTTGGGCATTGTGTGCCTGTCCCACTGCCATTGTCCTTGTGTGTGGTTACTGCTTCACCCGCCCTCTCCCGCTGGACCTTGAGTTGGGGCCAAACCTTGCTCCCCTGGGATCCCGGCCCCAGCACGAGGCTTGACCCTCCCCATGGGGGTCCGTCTCTCTCCTTGTGTTTCCCTGGACCCTGCCAGACGCTGAGATGCCAGTTCTTGCCCGACACCCACGGGTGCTGACGGAAGCATCTCATCCTGTTCTAGCCCTTCACCACGGCAACCCCAGCATCCCTGGGGTGGGTGTCAGGCTACAAGGCCCTCACCCGATTAGGACCCCTCGCTTTGCAGGGTGGGCACCTGAGGCTGCGAGAGGCAGACCGGTCAGCCCCACAACTTAGGAGATGGGGGTGCGAAGAGCTGGAGGCCACTGGGCTTGAGTGTTGGAGTCTGCACCGGCTCTGTGACATTGAGCGGGTCCTGTCAGCTCTCTGGATCTCTATCCTCATCTGTAAAATGAGGATGACGGCGGGCTGTGGCTCGTGGGGCTGCTCAGGGACGTTCTGCCCCTAAAGGGATTAGCGAGCACAGTGAAGGCGCTGTTGTGTCACTCATTATCGTAAGTGGACCCAGATGCTTGGCACTTTGTCTGGGGACTTCCCACCCCACACACAGAGCAGTGGGGGCTGGGGTCACTCAGCAAGCGGGGGCCGACATGGCCCCCCAAAGACCCTCGCGGGGGCCTTTCCCATGGAGGAGCTTGCACCCTGGCTAGGCTCGAGTTCTTAGGGGGTCGATCGCAGGAGGCAGCCCTGGCTGAAGGTGCTTGGCTGAGGGTCCGGTGACCTGGGGACAGCAGGGAAGGCCCACTTTGAGGTAGGAAGCATCGGCGGGGGACTGCGCCCTAGCTCCGGCAGGGTGGCCCACCCCGCAGAGGAAAGGCAAGGAGGTGGGGCTCATCAGCAATGAGGAGGTGGCCTGGGCACCCCGGCCCAGTCACAGCACCCACCACCCACACAGGTATCCCGTCCCTGCCTCCTGTTTCTTCCCTACCCAGAAGACCGGGATGAGGTAAATGAGCCGCTAGCCTTGGGTGCAAAATTTAGGCATGCCAAAAAGCTCAATAAATAAGATAAATGATATTTTAATGCAATACTAAAAAAACTTAATGCAAACAAATATTCCCTGTACAAAATGTCAACACTTTAAATAAAGCCAGGATCTGTCCAGCCTGCCCCTCTTCTCACTGATTTTTCCTTGTCCTTCTTGTCCCCCTCATAGCCACTCTGTGTCCCAGTCCCAGTTTTGGCTGCAAAGCCCCTGTCCTCCCTCACCCCCACGACTCACTCAGTCCCTTACCTGTCCCACAGGCTCCGAGAGCTGCTTCCTGCTGGGGCTCCGGGGTCTGGGATACTGTTTGGTGGGGCTACTGTCGTGGGGGGTAGCTGGCCCTGGGCGCCCACAGCCAAGCCCAGCAGCAACAGGGGCCAGCATGGCTTGGGGCCAGGGCTTTGCCCCAAGGGGGCCTCAGAGCCCACCTGACCTGTCCCTGGCCTCATTTGCCTTCAGGGTCAAAGGGCCTGCAGCCTTGAGCTCCCTGGAGGAGAGACAGTAGGTACCCCAGTCTTGCTGGCAGCGGCTATCCCAGTGTTCCGTGGCCCAAGTGGCCCAGTCCTCTGCCTGAAGCTCCTCTCCAAGGCCCATGGCTGTTACTCCGGGGGCTCTCTCCCAGCGGGCCATTGGCCAACTGCCCTGCTGTGGTTGGCATCCAGAGCTCAACCGTCTTCCCCCACAGCTGCAAGCCTGGTCTTGCCCCTGGGGCCCTGGGTGGGGCACACCTGCTCCTGCCTTCCTTCTCAGAGGGCCCCTGGGTCTGTGGAGCATCTCCCCTGGGACTGGAGAGGCCATGGAGGAGCGAGGGAGCCAGGGGAGCGGGAGCCGCCAGCGTTCCGTGGGCTGGGGCTGGGACTGCTGTTCTGAGCGGCCTGGGGGCAGGGGTGGTGACTGGGGAGGAAACAGGTGTAGTTTAGCAGGAAGCCGATGTTCAAGTTCAGGAATCATGATACAATTCTAAAAACAGTGTTTAATGCACCATGTTCAGCAGCTCATGGGAGTCATCTCTCTCTCTCTTTTCACACGCACACACACACTCACACTCACAACCTTATAGATTTTATCCAGAGGTCACCGTCATGAGCATAGCGTGGGCACACGGCATGCAGTAATGGCTTGCGTGAGATCCCTTTCCCATCTCCCCAGAATGTGCACGCACTGTCCGTCCGGGAACCCCTGCTTTGGTGTGGGGTGGCCAGCGCCAATGAAGAGGGACCGAGCCCCCGCATGGGATGCTCTGGTCCCCGCCGGGACATCCGGGCCTCCGGCAGGGGGCCTGGCTGCACCTGCCATCTGCGCTCACTTTCAGGACCACGACGAGGTCCAAGTTGGGAGATCAGGCATGTGAAAGTTGCTTTTTTGCCTTTAGTTTTTTAAAAATTGTGGTAAAATGGACATAAAATGACATTTGCCCCTTAGCCATTTTTAAGTGCACAATTCGGTGGCATGAAGCACACTCACAAGTTGGTACAAGCCTCACCACCATCCCTTTCCAGAACTTTTCATCTTCCCAGGCTGAAACCCTGTCCCCTTGAAACATGGTAACTCCCCATTCTTCCTCCCCCAGCTCCCGGCACCCACATCCTACTTTCCGTCTCATTGAATCTGACTCTAGGGGCCTCGTATACGTGGAATCATATAGGATTTGTCCTTTAAACGTGCTTTTTAAAGATTTCATTTTATTTCTTTATCTTTGGGGGGAGGGGCAGAGGGAAAGAGAATCTCCAGCAGACTCTGTGCTGAGCATGGAGCCCAACCTGGGGCTCGATCTCATCACCAGGAGATCACAACCTGAGCCGAAACCAAGAGTCAGGCACTTAACTGACTGAGCCACCCAGACACCCCTGAATGTGCTTTAAAAAAATTTTTTTAGGGGCACCTGGGTGGCTCAGTGGGTTAGGCCTCTGCCTTCGGCTCGGGTCATGGTCTCAGGGTCCTGGGATCGAGCCCCGCATCGGGCTCTCTGCCCCGCAGGGAGCCTGCTTCCCCCTCTCCCTCTCTGCCTGCCTCCCCCTCTCTCTCTGCCTGCCTCTTTGCCTTAAAAAAATTTTTTTTAATTCAATTAATTAACATATAAGGTATTATTGGTTTCAGAGGTGGTGGTCAGTGATTTATCAGTCTTATATAGTACCCAGCGCTCATTACATCACGTGCCCTCCTTAATGCCCATCCCCTAGATACCCCATCCCTCACCCCTCTACCCTCCAGCAACACTCAGTTGTTTCCTATAATTAAGAGTCTCTTATGGTTTGTCTCCCTCTCTGATTTCGTCTTGTTTTATTTTTTTTCCTCTTCCCCTATGATTCTCTGTTTTGTTTCTTAAATTCCATATATCAGAGAGATCATATGATAATTGCCTTTCTCTGATTGACTTATTTCGCTTAGCATAATACCTTCTAGTTCTATCCATGTCATTGCAAATGGCAAGATTTCATTTTTTGATGGCTGCATAGTATTCCATTGTATATCTATACCACATCTTCTTTATCCATTCATCTGTTGATGGACATCTGGGCTCTTTCCATAGTTTGGCTATTGTGGACATTGCTGCTATAAACATTGGGATGCAGGTGCCCCTTCAGATCAATACATTTGTTTCTTTGGGGTAAATACCTAGTAGTGCAATTGCTGGGTCATGGGGTAGCTCTATTTTCAACTTTTTGAGGAACCTCCATACTGTTTTCCAGAGTGGCTACACCAGCTTGCATTCCCACCGACAGTGTAGGAGGGTTCCTCTTTCTCTGCATCCTCGCCAACACCTGTCGTTTCCTGACTTGTTAATTTTAGCCATTCTGACTGGTGTGAGATGGTATCTCATTGTGGCTTTGATATGTATTTCCCTGATGCCCAGTGATGTCGAGCAGTTTTTCATGTTTCTATTGGCCATTTGGATGTCTTCCTGGGAGAAATGTCTGTTCATGTCTTCTGCCCATTTCTTGATTGGATTATTTGTTCTTTGGGTGTTGAGTTTGGGAAGTTCTTTATAGATCTTGGATACTAGCCCTTTATCTGATAAGACATTTGCAAATATCTTCTCCCATTCTGTCGGTTGTCTTTTGGTTTTGTCGACTGTTTCCTTTGCTGTGCAGAAGGCTTTTATCTTAACGAAGTCCCAATAGTTCATTTTTGGCTTTGTTTCCCTTGCCTTTGGGGACGTGTCTAGCAAGAAGTTGCTGCGACCGAGGTCACAGAGGTTGCTGCTGCCTGTGTTCTCCTCTAGGATTTGGATGGATTCCTGTCTCCCATTTAAGTCTTTCATCCCTTTTGAGTCTATTTTTGTGGATGGTGAATGTGCTTTTTATTTTTTTATTTTATTTTTCAAAGATTTTATTTATTTATTTGACAGAGAGAGAGAAATCACAAGTAGGCAGAGAGAGAGGGGGAAGCAGGCTCCCTGCTGAGCAGAGAGCCCAATGCAGGGCCTCAATCCCAGGACCGTGAGATCATGACCTGAGCCGAAGGCAGAGGCTTAACCCACTGAGCCACCCGGGCGCCCCCGAATGTGCTTTTTAAATAGAGAAGTACAGCAACCATAACACATAAGGAGGACGGCTGTTACAATCACATTTCTTATTGCTGTTCTTGTTAGTGTATCCACCAGCTGGTCCATCTGGTGGGGCCGAGAAAAAAAATCACCAGGTATCAAAAAATAAATGAAACCCTGGTTATAGATCAACTGTCACCTATCGAAGTTTGTCTTGCAACTCAGAGGGTTGTGACAGCAGTTTGGTGGGTTGCAACTAGCATTTTGCAAAAGTGAAGTAGCCCAGAGCAGCCGGGAGAAAGGAGAGCGTCCCGTGCAAGGAGCGGGGCTCCGATGGTTCACGGGATTTGGCTTCAGTTATCGAAATACATAGAGGTGCTCTGGATGATGATGGGAAATGCATTTCTTACTGGGAGTTTTGATGGGAAAACTTGTGGAAAACGCTATCTAGCAACACACTGGTTCGGCTGCGCATACCAGCAGAAGCTAGCTGTCAAATCCACCCTGCCCTTCACGGTTGGTGGACCTGGAGTTCAAGTTTGAAACCACCCCTTGTTTTAGATCCTCTGGATTCTCGTGTGTCCTGGGGCAGTGAGGTCCTGGTAGCTCGGCTAGCTTTGTGAGGCGCCCCCTAGGGTCTCCCAGAGTAAATTTCATGGGTGCCATATGCCATATGCCTTAGTGGATTCAGGCCATCCCAGGTGCTTCCTTGGCATCTGTCCAGCCGTGGTCCCCGGATGCTGTAACAGACAGACATACTGACTTCCTCCTATTGCATGGAGCTCATAAGGGCCACAGTGAGGTCGGACTCCATGCAGGACTGCGACTCTGCTTGGATCCCTGGGTACCACAGTCAGTGACCCAGCATCCCTGAGAGCCAAGCAGTGCGTTCTGGAGAGTTCAGGGTCAACAGGGAGATGGGCAAGGCACGGAACGGTAACGGGGGCCAGCACCCTAGCAGAGGTCGTATAGGGGACAGGGACAGACCTTGCGAGGCCCCTGATTCAGTCCAGCTTTTCCTCATTGTAATGCTGGGCCCTCTCCTGCCTCTGACCTCGGGCCTCAGGCACCTTTGGCGCTGGGGCCGGGTCTGTCCCAGGGGTCCAGGTTGAAGCTGCTCCCCACGCCCCCAGCACCCCTGTGTGGGTGTGACACTCACCCAATGCCCAGGGTTCAGAAACTGTGGTTCCACCCGGGACAACCCCAGGTCTCAGAGAGAATGGGGGGGTGGACCTAAGCTCAGGGACCCTAGCTGCCCTGCCATGGCCTTTGGGGGGCCACTGCCACAGACCACATCCTCCTGTGGTTGCTAGGTTGAAAATCCAGGTCTGACTGCATCCTGGGGACTCTTGCAAGCTGGGCTGTGCCTTCTTTCTTTCTTTCTTTCTTTTTTAAAGATTTGTATTTAATTAATTGACAGAGAGAGAGAGTGAGAGAGGGAACACAAGCAGGGGGATTGGGAGAGGGAGAAGCAGGCTTCCTGCTGAGCAGGAGCCTGATGTGGGGCTTGATCCCAGGACCCTGGGATCATGACCTAAGCTGAAGGCAGATGCTTAATGCCTGAGGCACCCAGGTGCCCCTCTTTCTTTATTTTTAAAAGATTTTATTTATTTATTTGACAGCGAGAGATAGACAGCAAGAGAGGGAATACAAGCAGAGAGAGTGGGAGAGGGAGAAGCAGTCTTTCTGCTGATCAGGTCGCCTGATTTTGAGGCTTGATGGGGGTGGAGCTCGATGGGGGCGGGGCTCGATGGGGCGGGGCTCGGTGGGGGCAGGGCTCGATCCCAGGACCCTAGGATCTTGACCTGAGTGGAAGGCAGAGGCTTAAGGACTGAGCCACCCAAGGGCCCAAATGGGCTGGGCTTTCTTAGCTGGTGCAGTGGCAGCTCTGGTACACCCAGGCCTGCCCCCACCCCTTGCCTGGACTGGATTCAGGCATGGGCTGAAGGCCATTTGTATTCTCGGTATTTCTTAAGCCTTGGTTGAAACAGACTAACAGGAGACAAACCCAGTCCTATTCACCCACCTGTCCTGGCAGTTTTAATGGGGGGGAAAATGCCACCAGCAATGTCCAATGGCTGTCTGTTTCCCCGCGCGGGAAAGCTCAGGGGGGTGGTTCCTGGGATGGAGGAAACTAAGGGAGGGCGGCAACAGCCCCAGCCAGGGGGAGAGGCCTCCAGGTCCTGCTGGGTGAGGGCTTAGAAAGTGGAGGGCGTCGGGGGCAAGGGGGCCAGGGGACACTGGATGTGGGAGGAGGGAGCAGGCTCCCAGGAAGGGCGGCAGCCATCAGGGAAGCAGGGCTGCAAAGATCCAGTGGGAGGCTTGGTCAAAACAGCCCAGACTAAGTAGGAGGGAAGAGGGGTCCAGTTTACAGCCCCGTGGCGCCAGAGACCAAGGGCAAGTGACTTCTCCGCTTGCCCAAACGTGTGGTTTGCGGGCAAGCCTCTCAGCAGGTGAGGTTGAACCGGATGGTGAGGGCTAAGGACGTGCTTTCTCAGACTTCGATGTGCCGAGAATGCCAGGGACCTTGTGAAAATTTGGATTCACATTCAGCAGGTCTGGGCTGGCCCCGGAAACGAGGCATTTTTTTAAAAAAGCTCCCAGGTGGTGCCCTGGCAGCCAGTCTACATACGGACCACACTTCGAGTAACAAGGCGCAAATGCGACTCTGTACTGCCCCCTGGCGGCCTTGTTGAACGGTGTTTACGCTTGTCCAATAGGTAATGGAGGTCAGGGGCGGTCACCTGTGGCCAGAGGGGCGACTCTGGGGGACAGATCTGACGTCCGCTGAACTGAAGCCGAGATCGGACCGGATCGTCAGAGGGTAGAACATTCTGAAACCCGTGCTTCTTCGCGTCCGTACTATTGAGATGCAGAAAATGAGAGGAGAGTGCCGATTTCGCACACTTCCCAGTTAGAGGGTAGTCCCTGGACGTGGAGGGAAGTGTAGTTGGCCTGTAAGGACAATCGCCCTTCCAGCTCCATCTGCTTCAGCTGCATTCCACATAGTCCTGCGTAGACTACCTGCTCCCCAACTTCCAGCCTCCCTACCGTTATGCCTTAGGTCTGTGGTGAGAGACGAAGCCTCGGGGAAGGGGACAGGAGGCTTGCGGGGAATGGCAGTATTTTCCTTAGACTTTAACTCTTTTTCATATTTTTCATTTTGAAGGAGTGATGTAGGGTGGGCTACTGTTATCCTGACGTCATCCTCTTTTTTTTTTTTTTTTCTTTTGGGAGGGTAAACTATGCCTCTCCTACCCTCCTCCCGCCCTTGATCTGATCCCAAGTATCAGAAACCATATTCAGGATTTGTTCAAACAGGTTCCTTCATTCGGGAATAGTGGTTGGAGACTCTGATACCCCAGTTTTCCTTCTTCTGCTGCTGCTTCTTTTGTTTTTTCTTATCTGGCTGTTTATTGAAACTTTTCATTCTGGGTTCATTAATGATCTTTTTGTTCTGTTAATTTTACTAAGCTTTTAAGTTTTAATTCCAGTGCATAATATATGGTGTTATATTGGTCTCAGCTTCTGATACTCTACCTTCAGTAGTACATGGAACAACTAGATGGAAGTTCAACAAGGCAATAGAGGATTTGAACAATGTTGTAAGCCAACAAAAGCCAACAGATATCTCTAGAACAGTCCATCTGCTCGACAATAGCTGTTTACACATTCTTCTCAAATACATGTAGAACATTCCCCAGGATAGACCTTACGGTAGGTGATAAAACCAGTTTTCCTAAATTTAAAGGGATTGAGCTAATACAAAGTATATTCTCTGACCACGAAGGACTGAAATAAGAAAGCAATCACAGAAGCAAATTTGGGGAATTCACAAATATGTGGAAATTGGACATGTTCCTAAATAGTCAATGGACAAAAGAAGAAATCACAAAAGAAATTAGAAAATACTTAAGATGAATGGAAATGACAACACAACGTACTAAAACCTGTGGGCAACGATGTCTTGGATATTGCACCAAAGGCACACATAACAAAAGAAAAAATTGACAAATTGGACTACACCAGATTTAAAACTTGTATGAGTCAAAAGACACAATCGAGAGTGAAGAGGCAATGCACAGAATGGGAGAAAATATTTGCAAATCAAATATGTGATACAGGATTGATATCCAGGGTGTAGGAAGAACTCCTACAACTCAAAACCAAAAATCCCAACCCAGGGGCGCCTGGGTGGCATAAGTTGGCTGAGTGTCCGACTCTTGATTTCACTCAGGTCATGATCTCAGGGTCCTGGGATCAAGCCCGGTGTTGGGCTCCACACTCGGCGGGGAGTCGGCTTGAGATTCTCTCTCTCCCTCTGCCCCCCCCTACTCACGCATGTGCTCTCTCTCTCTAAAATAAATAAATAAAATCTTAAAAAACAAACGGAACCAACCCGGTTTAAAAAATGAGCAAAGGACCCGAACAGCCATTTCCCCAAAGATACACAAATGACCAACGAGTACATGAAAAAAATGTTCAAAATCACTCATCATTAGGGAAATGAAAACCAAAACCATAATAAGAAGCCAATCCACATCCGCTGTGATGCCTGTTATTAAAATGTGTTCAAGGGGCATCTGGGTGGCTCAGTTGGTTAAGCCTCCGCTTTCAGCTTGGGTCATGATCCCAGGGTCTTGGGGTCGAGTCCCGCATTGGGCTCCCTGCTCCGCTGGGATCCTGCTTCTCCCTCTCCCTCTGCGGCTCCTCACTGCTGGTGCTCTCTCTCTCTCTGTGTCAAATAAATAAATAAAATCTTTAAAAAATAAAATAAAATAAAATGTTCTCAAGATCTGTCTTTCCTGGGCGCCTGGGTGGCTCAGTCGTTAAGCATCTTCCTTCGGCTTAGGTCATGATCCCAGGGTCCTGGGATCAAGGCCCACATCGGGCTCCCTGCTCTGCGGGAAGCCTGCTTCTCCCTCTCCAACTCCCCTGCTTGTGTTCCCTCTCTGGCTGTGTCTCTTTCTGTCAAATAAATAAATAAAATCTTTAAAAAAAAAAAAAGATCTGTCTTTCCTTTTTATGGCTGAATGATGTTCCATTGTACGGATAGAACATATTTTGTTTATTCATATGTTGATTAATGGACAGATGTTGTTTCTACCTTTTAACTGTTGCAAATAATGCTGCTATGAGCATAGGTGTGCAAATATGTCTTTGAGATCTTATATTCAATTCTTTGCTTATATGTCCAGAAGTGGAATTACTTGATTATATGGTAATGCTATTTTTTCATTTTTTAAAAAAGATTTTATTTATTTATTTGACAGAGAGAGACATTGAGAGAGGGAATACAAGCAGGGTGAGTGGGAGAGGGAAAAGCAGTCTCCCCACCGAGCAGGGAGCCCGATGCGGGGCTCGAACCCAGGACCCTGGGATCATGACCTGAGCCGAAGGCAGACGCTCAACGACTGAACCACCCAGGCACCCCTATTTTTCATTTGTTTAAAATTTTTTTATTTTTTTAAAGATTTTATTTATTTATTTGTCAGAGAGAGAGTGAGAGAGAGATCACAAGTAGGCAGAGAAGCAGGCAGAGGCAGAGGGAGAAGCAGGCTCCCGGCCGAGCAAGGAGCCCGATGTGGGACTCGATCCCAGGACCCTGGGATCATGACCTGAGCCGAAGGCAGCCGCCTAACCAACTGAGCCACCCAGGCGTCCCTATTTTTCATTTTTTGAGTCTCTTCCATATGTGTTCTGTAACACCTGTACCATTTTGCCTTCCCACTAAGGGCACAAGGTTCTGATTTCTCCACATCCTCACCCACATTTGTAATTTTCTGTTCTTCTAATAATAGACATCACAGTGGATGTGAGGGACCTGAACAGCCATTTCCCCACATCGATGTCTCTAATGGGGATCGGTGTCATCCGACCCATCGAGAGCATAGAACAAAAAGGCAGGGGAAGGTTGGAACTGCTCTCCCTCCTGCCTGTCTGCATGAGCTGAGACATCGATCTTCCTCTGTCCTTGGGTGCCCCTGGTCCCCAAGCCTTCATATTTGGACTAGAATCTACACCATTGCCCCCCCCCCCCAACCCAGCTCTTGGGCCTTCGAACCACACTGCCAGTCTGTGGGGCTTCTAGCTTGGGAGAGCAGATGGCAGGACTTCTCAGTCTCCATGTTACATGAGCCAAGACCTTATCATAAGTCTCTAAATATTGCTATATCTATCTGTCTGTCTTCTTAAATATTTTCTTTCTTTATTTGACAGAGAGATAGAGAGCACAAGCAGGCAGAGCAGCAGGCACAGGGAGAGGGGGAAGCAGGCTCTCCGCTGAGCAGGGAGCCTGATGTGGGGCTCGATCCTAGGATCCTGGGATCATGACCTGAGGCGAAGGTAGATGCTTAACCGACTGAGCCACCCAGGCGCCCCTCCAGAAGTTCAAGATGAGCAAACCAAACAAAGGCATGGGGCCTCTCCTGTCTGCTGTCCCGTCCTTCACCACTGTACCGTCCACTCTCCTGAAGGAGCCTTTCTGAGCTCCTCCCCGCCCCACTTAGCTTGCTCAACTCCCTAGGGGTCCATGCCCCTTGAAGTCCTCGCCTGTGGGGGCTCTTCGGCTGCTCTTTCAGACAGAGGATGAGGCTGACTCCCCCAGAGGCTGCCTGGGGCCAGGGGAGAGGCTCCATGGGACCCACAGGCAAACACCCACAGCTGACCAGCCCTGTCCATCTCTCCCTGCCCTCCCCAGCACCACTGGGAAGATGAGACCCTAGCTCAGTGGGGTCTGACTACTCAGCGGCCTTTGACCAGGGTTGACCGTGACAAAACCTCGGTCTGACTTGCAAATAAACCCAAAACACAATACCCAAGGGAAAGCCTTTGTAGAAGACATCTGTGTTATGTGTAGGAAGTAAGATTTCTCCAAGATACAGAGGCTGAGCAAAGCTCTTAAAAATATTTACATCAGAAACTACGAGAACACGCACGAGCCTGACACATGCATGTGGGCGGGGGGAGGTGTCTCAGGTTGTGCACAGTGCTCTGTCTGACACCTGCCCTTTCGGGCACCCCAGAGGTTCTCTCCTATGATTGGCCAACACCTGGGTCATATAAGTAGTGATGAAACGGAGCACAATCTCAATTTTATTTGATTTTATTTTTTAAAGATTTTATTTATTTGAGAGAGAGAGAGAGAGAAAGCACAAGCTGGGGGTGGAGGGGCAGAGGGAGAGGGAGACAACATTATGGGGCTCGATCTCAGGACCCCAAGATCATGACCTGAGCTGAAGGCAGACACTTAACCGACTGAGCCACCCAGGCCCCCCACAATTTCAATTTTAAAAAGAAATCGCATTTGAGCATTAAAAACAAAACCAATCAGATAAAATTCCCTTGTGGTAACCTTTCCATTTACTCAGGGAAAAGGCCAAAATCCTTACAACGGCTTCCGGGCCCTCAGCCCGCCCCTCAGCCACCTTGTTCCTCCGATTCGCAGTACTCCTGGTCTGGCTGTTCAGAGAAGATTCATAGAACATTCTGGACACCCTTCCACCTAAGGTCACCTACATTGGATGCTCCCACCCCTGGTCTGGCTGTTGTCTTGTCTGCCTGGCTCACACCCTTCGCATAGCAGCTACTGTTAAGTTGTCTCCCCCACTCCCCACCCCAGAAAGGTCTGTCCTGCCGCCAGCCAGGACAGCACGCCCGTGACATTCTGTCCCAACCTTGCTTTGTCACCACCTTACAGATGATGTATTTGTTTAGTTGGTCAATTTTTGTCTCCTTCCTCCAAAATGTGAGGTCCCCGAGGGGCTGACAACTCAGTCCCCACTGCTGGATGTGCCTGTCAGCTGACACTTGCTCAATGTTTGTTGAATGAAGAAATAGAGTTCTTGTCCGTGAGGGAAAAATAAGGGGGTGGGGGGCTGGGTGAGCAAAATGGGTGAAGGCAGTCAAAAAGTACAAACTTCTGGGGACACCTGGGTGGCTCAGTTGGTTAAGCATCTGCCTTCAGCTCAGGTCATGATCTTGGGGTTCTGGGATCGAGTCCCGCGTCGGGCTCCCTGTTCAGTGGAGAGTCTGCTTCTCCCTCTCCCTCTGCTGCTCTCCCTGCTTGTACTCTCTCTCTCTCTCAAGTAAATAATATCTTTTTTTTTAATAAATAAAATCTTTTAAAAAAAAGGTACAAACTTCCACTTGAAAGAAAAGTAAGTCCTGGGATATAATATACAGCATGAGGACTGTAGTTAACAAAACTGTAATGTATATATTTGGAAGTTAAGAGAGTTGATCTTAAAGGTTCTTACTACAAGAAAAAAAATTATACCTATGCGTGGTGATGGTAGTTAACCAAACTTACAGTGGTAATCACTTTGCAATAGATACATATAATCATATCTCACATCTAAAATGAATACAGTGTTATACGTCATTACGTCTCAGTTAAAAATACATTTTGATGTGTGAAGCACGTCCAGAAAGAAGTGGGATGATATTTCAGACGAGACTGGGCGTGTTCAGGGTGGTATGGCAGTAGACGTGATATTTCAAATATTAAATGAAATTCAAGATTCTATTTATTTTGGCTATTTCTATTTTTCTGGATATACAACCTTTTGGATTATACACAGTTGATTTTCCCTTTGCTGTGGTAGGTAATGTTTTGCCATTTAATTAAACTGTAAGAAGCTAATACATTTTACACTTCTTAATAGCAAAAATAATTTGAAAATGTTTTATTTACCCTAGCCAATGAAAGAAGCACATTAGATGGAACATCAATTACCTAACTGCTTGTTCTCTGAACAGATAAGAGCAAAAAAGACTCATCAGTCCCTTAAAGAGTGAAATTTGAAGCACAATATAAGCATGTAGTTAAGTCTTTTGTTATTAAGCCTTCTCAGAACTTGCCACATTAAAAAAAATGCAACTGCCTATTTTCTCAGTATGCAAAGATATATTTCGGATATATTGAATAGCTAAAAGCAAAGCAAAATAAGCAGAAAAAAGGTACATTAATTTTTTTTCAAATTGAAAAAAATTTTTATTTTTAAGTAATCTCTATACCCAACATGGCGCTTGAACTCACAAATTTTTTTTTTTTAAATAAACGCTACACCACCCAACGTGGGGCTTGAACTCAGGACCACAAGATCAAGAGTCCATGCTCCACCTACGGAGCCAGCTACACACCCCAAGTTAGTGCATTATTAAACACAGAATTAGGAAGGGTTATGTAACAAGAAGCAGGAGCCAAGAAAGAAAAGATGGAAACGTTCGGCTGCCCAGAACGAATCCCCATCTGTTCGTTCTTCAGTCATCCCATCTCTCAGAGCAGAGTTGGCAGCTCTGAAGCTTGAATCAACTGTCGGATGCTGGACTCTTGGATCTAAGAACCCCTCCGGAAAGACTGAAATTTGATCGGTGGCCAGCAGGGGGCGCTGTGGCCTCGTCCCAGGGTGTCCGCAGCCTCCCAGTCTGGGATTGGGCTTCATGCTCACTGATGGGGACTCAGTGGCAGACTCCAGGGCACCTGGACTTGCCTACTGACCCAGCAGCTGCTTCCTCCGTGTCCCTGTCATGCGGAATACCCTATGTCGAGCCCCAGCCATCCCAGTGTCCCAGATCAGTGCTGATTTTGAAGGGTGCGCCTCTGCCTCACCCTCCCCCAGCCTATAGCTGTGACCACCATCTAAGGGCAGACAACCAGCCAATCATTATGGGCAATGTTCACATTCTTTGCAATGTGATTTTCCCATTTCTGTTGACTTCCCTCTATGCTCTACAATCTTACAAACTATAAACCAGAATAAATGCATCACCAGATCTCTCTAGAGCAGCTTTCTCCCCCTCAGTCACTTGGGGATTGCTTCATACTGTTTTGACTGAGCTCAGCTAAACTACGTTAGCAGAGTTCTCTTCCCTGCATGGCTTGGCTAGGGTGAGGTGTAGGGGAACAGTCATGGAAGATCTGGAAGTTTAATGCAATGCTGCCATCGTTGTTTCTGTGCCACGGGTCACTGCCAGGACTGAGGTTAACATGGGAGAGGAGATGGGTATCCAGTTGCCCATGTTGCTTTCCTTCCAGCTGCGGATCTGGATGACCTAGAGCGAGCACAAAGTCAATACTAGAGGAGAAGCGGTAGCCTGTGAATATTGCTCCACCGATCACGCCACGGCATAAAATCCACCCTCATAGTAATCCTTTGTTCTGTATCCTTCACAGTGATTCTGCTTCCCTAGTCAACCCTGACTGACACTCACCTAGACCGGGACCCTCAGTCTACACATCAGGACTCTCCATCTGCCTCCAACGTGTTTTGAATTAACACAGTCCTCTTGGTCTCCACTGCAAGAATGTTCGTTCAGCCTCTGGAGACTGTAATAGATGCTGTCAGGGACCTGCCTGTATTCCCTCAACACTTGCATTTCTGCTTGACTTTTAGTTGCTATCACCTGGGCATCTCTGGCCACCAGCGCCATCTGTGCCTGTGTGCAGGGGAGAACAGGGGAGCAAGAAATTAGTTCCTCCCAGGAGCAGCTCTCAACCAATGACTGATGAGAGTTGGTACATAGACACCTCAGTTCTCCCACCTTTCCACAGCAATAGTCTGAGGTGTGTGTTCTAGGATGTTCCCAGGGGTCCCCAGTGGGATTAAACTCCAGTTGCACAAGAGTGGTAACTTGTTTTCCTGCCATCCCTCCCTTCCTTATCCATGTTTTGTAGGATCGCCTCCTAAATATGCTACTTGCATTTGATTCAGGATCTGATTCTTGTGAAACCCTAAGTAGCTGGTCATGTGATAGGTGGTCATGAGAAGTAGACCTTCGGAGTGAAATTCTGGAATTGGATAGCTCACCAGCCAAATAGAAGTGAGGACCTTATTAGTGACTCTAGCATGCTCGGTTCCCAAGTAATAAGACATTTACCTCATAAGACCCTCGTGTGTGGTGGATCTACAGGTTCAGATGGAAGGGGTTGCATTGACTAATATCTCCAACATTTGAGCAATATGGCAGAAATGGTCACTGTAAAACCATGGAGTGGGTTGGTTGTTGGTAAATGCCAACAGAGCACTAGAAGAAAATGATGGTCTCAAGACAGCCAACTGATGTGGGAGCCAGATGGCTTCTATGGCAATGCTTAGAGATCTTTCTAACCTGTGGCCAGAGGGAAGGTCAAGATCTGTGGGTGGAGTGTAATGGAGAAACAAGGCAACAAATTTCACAGCCCCAGTGTCTCTGACACCAAAGTCAGGCTGTGATAGGGAAGGCATGGGACCTGGGACTTGGCATGGGCACATCTAGCTGCATACACTTAACCTGTAACTCTGATTCCCTAGGACCTCTGGGCCAAGGGGCTTCCTCCTTCCTACACATCTGGAGCTTCCAACTTCACCTGGAGACATTGCACAGACCTCACCCAAAGGCTGGTTCAGGATTATGCTTGCCTTACTCGGGAAATGTCCCATATCCCATCATTTCTTTGGACTAATAAGCAAAATGTCCTGACATGAATACTGTCTCTGGATGACAGGAGGAATGACCAAAAAGGACCTAGGAGTTCATGCCTAGGTGTATCTTGAGGGTGTTGGATCAAGAAGAGGGTAAAAGGCTGGATGGAGAGAGTTTATTGTTCCTTAATTTATTGATTAAGACACCTAGGGTCAGTCCTACTGGGATGGTGCTTGAAACTTGGATAAATGGGACCCTAGCATCAAAAAGATGGGGGTGCTAGAACCTCCTCAACCTTGAGGAACAGGGTCAAAATGATCAGAGAGAGGTGTTCATGTTACAGTGGACTTATTATAAAGGACCAGAAAAACACCAGTGGACTGTTTTCCAGAGGGCTCAGATGACACTCCCTTCATAAAATGAAGGTGATGGGAGGCACTGCCACTGCCACTCTGGAAATGCTCAGTGGTGGCTGTCCTCCACAGGCTAGGGCTCATGGTGGGGAAACTGCCATGGAATTGGCCTAGTCTATTTCAGTGAGTATGGCAGGAGTCATAGCACAGAGACCAGGTAGAAGTTCTTACCATGAAGGGAATGTGGTGGCCTCATGCAAGTGCCCCTCCCAGATTTCCTTCCAGAGCAGGAAGTGGGGGGGGGGGGCTGAGAGATGACAATTGAATGATAGCTCTCAGCTACTCCGTCCAGGCCTTTCCCATCACTTTACTGGCCAGGTTACAGGTGATGGACCACTCCTCCCCACATGGACACCCCCAATAAGCGACTTTTGCTTGGGGACTCCCAATCAGTGTGGGTAAGATTTTCCTAGAACTTCAACCTGAGACTTTTCTTCACCATTCCTTCTTTCCCTTTCTCCTTTCCCAGGTGTCAGACCAGTAGTATGGTCTGAGGGCTATCCCTACCAATTCCTGCTCCTTTCCCCTTACAGCTATTTGCCCTAAAAACTCTTGTGCATGTCTAATCCCAGCTTGGTGTCTAAACCTCAGAAGATTCAGACTGACACAGGCAGAAAAATTGAGATGGCAACCAAGAGACTCTGGTCCACAGGGACACATAGAAATGATTAATAGACCACAGTGCATCAAGGTATCAGATGTAGGGGCAGTCACATATGGCTTGACTAGTGATCGTAAGTGGGTGAACCACACCAATGATTTAGCCACACCAATGGAGAGTCACGAGCTCTTCCCAGTTTCCAGATATAAGCTATTTTCAGATCGAGAACAAATCAATAGGAAAACCAGGTGTACTTGAAGGAGGACCTTAGAGTATTTCAGAAAACCTTCCCCAAGGGGATCCTCTCATTATTTACCCAATAACTGCCAGGAAAAGGGAATATCCAGACACTTTTGAGGGCTGTTGACACAGTTTCTGAGGTGATACAGAAGGTAGGGCAAAAAAAAAAAAAAAAAAGCCATCCTGTTCGTTTGCAGGTAACTACAATACAGAAGACCAGTGATTAATGGATTCCTCCTCCATGTCAGTTTCACATTGTGTCCAGTGGATCTGCAAAACTGGCTGGTGATCATTTCCTGTTTCTGGACATATAATTGATATGGACATACTTAGCTGGTAGAATCCTCATATTCACTCATGACCTGTGGAGCAGGAGCCATAATGATGGAAAAGGCCAAATGCAAGCTCCTGAAATCATGCCCCACCCTCACAAAGCCAATATAGATCATCAGAAAACAATGTGGGGGCACCAGGGTGGCTCAGTCAGTTGGGTGAACAACTCTCGATTTCGGCTCAGGTCGTGATCTTGGGATTGTGGGGTCGATCGAGCCCTGTGTGGGGCTCTGGGCTTGGTGTGGAGACTGCTTGAGATTCTCTGTCTCTCCTTCTCCATCTGCCCCTCCCCCTGCTCTCTCTCTCTTTAAAATAAATAAATAAAAATAAAATCTTTCTTAAAAAAACAAACAAACAACAACAACAACAACAAAAACCAATATGGCACTCTAGGTGGAATGGCAGAATGTGTTCCCACTCCCAAAACTTGAAGTAGATGTAGTGATTCCCATCTTTTAAATCACTCATCTGATCCCTGAAAATTCTACTTAGATCAAGGCTGAGAATGGTGGTAAACTTAATCAAGCGGCAATCCTAATTGTTCCAGATGTGGTATCATTACTAGGACAGAGCAACGTGGCACTTACTGTGTGAAATTTTTTTTTTACAGTTGTTTTTTTTTTTTTTTTTTAAGAGCAGCAGGCTCCCCGCTGAGCAGAGAGCCCGATGTGGGGCTCGATCCCAGGACCCTGAGATCATGACCTGAGCCAAAGGCAGAGGCCTTAACCCACTGAGCCACCCAGGTGCCCCTGAAATTTTTTTTTTTACATCTGTTGTACTGAGAGGTAATTTAAATATATGAAAATGCATCCTCTTTTGTGTACAGTTCAGAGTTTGAATACATGCTTTCAGTCTTGTAGCCACTACTGCAATCAAAATATGGAATAGTTCCATCACCCCTGAAAACCCATCATGCTCCTTTGTCATCACCCCATCCTTCCACCTGCAACCCCTAGCAACCAACTGGTCTCTTTTTTTTTTAATCCCCATAGTTTTGCATTTTTAGAACATCATGTAAATGGAATCATACAATATGTAGCTGGCTTCTATTTTTTTTTAAACTGGCTTCTTTTTAAATTTTTTTTAATTTATTTTTTAAAGATTCTATTTATTTCCTTGACAGAGAAAGAGAGAGAGAGAGATCACAAGTAGGCAGAGAGGCAGGTAGAGAGAGAGAGGGGAAGCAGGCTCCCTGCTGAGCAGAGAGCCCAATGCGGGGCTCGATCCCAGGACCCTGAGATCATGACCTGAGCCAAAGGCAGAGGCTTTAACCCACTGAGCCACCCAGGCACCCCTGGCTTCTTTTTTTAAACTGGCTTCTTTCACATAGCCTACTGCATTTGAGACAATCCATGTCTTGCATATATCAGCAGTCATTCATTCCTTTGTGTGGCTGAGTTGTTATTCCATTGTATGAATGTTCCAGTTTGTTTACCCATTCACCAATCAAAGGACAAGTCTATTAGCAGGTTTTGGTGACTATGAATAAAGCCACTAGAAACATTTGTATGAAAATATGTCTTCTTTTCCCTTGGGTAAATACCTAAGAGTGAGATTGTTGAGTCTTTAGGTAAGTATACATTTAACTTTATATGTAACTGCCAAACTGTTTTCCAAAGTAGCCGTATCATCATGCGATGCCTTTAGTAATGCATGAGTGTTCTAGTTGCTCCATATCCTTTAAGCATTTAGCATTGCTAGATTTTTTATTTTAGCTATTCTAACAGATGTGTAGTGTTATCTTGTTGTGGTTTTAATTTGTGGCTTTTTGTTTTTGTTTTTGTTTTTTTTTAGAATAACAAAAAATATTTTACTAAAACATAAGATTTACAGAAGTTTCCAGACAAGCCATACAAAATGGTCACAAGCTTTTTCTTGAAGGAAGGATTCTACACTTGACAGCAAAGTCACAATATTATTAGTGAGGGCTGTGATGTTTGTTTAATGTTCCCATTTTGGTTCAAATAATCAAGCTTGCCCATCTACAGCGTCTAAATAAAGTTAGACTTGGCTAGAGAGCATATTCTAAAGAACTGGTTAGCTGCTTTTAACCAATGCAATTAGATCACCATAAAAAGGGGGAAAGGAGCCCGTAAAATTAAAACTACCTCTCCCCCTCAAAAAAAGTAATAAAGAAAACACCCACACCCCTGCGGCTAACCCTGACAACTACCTTCATTCACAGTGCTTTACCATGATGCGGGAAATGAATAAAAGCAGAGAAGGGCCGCTGCTTTTAAACGTTTCACAACAATCCAGATGGTACTTCTAGCCTCTGCTCATGCTTTGCAACAGTGAATCAGGACAAGACATAGATTTGCTAATGTGCATTTAATCACCAAAGGACTGAAGCTGTCTGGGCTTTTATTCTGTAATGTTTCTAAGACTGCGTCCAGTAAATGCAAACAAAAAAGGAAGAAGTCTTGGCGGAACAGGAGAAGTGATGCACACTTGATGATCAGATCGATTTTAAATATTATTCATGGCATATAGCCTAGTCCACGCTCTAGCTGTTTCTATGGCTTGGGCTTCGTTGGTCTTCCACTGCTCCGCTCCATCATTTGCTAATGGATCATCTGGATTGGGAGCACTTAACAAAGCCTGGATCGATAGCAGAACTGTGCGGATCTGCAGTGCTGGGGACCACTTATCTTTCAAAATATCTAAACATATTCTTCCCAACTCGTCTACATTAGGATGATAAATTTTGGTCATGAAATGTACTTTAGGGGCTGCCATCGGGTATTCTTCTGGTAGGAATAGTTCAAGCTTAAAAGTCCCTCCCTCAAAGGGGGAATCCTGGGGGCCAGCAATGACCACACGAAAATAACGGGCGTTGCTCTCATCTGGTTCTGCTTTAATGCCAGGAACTGGTTCTGCCAGAAAACGCTGGGTTTCCCTGATAATCCTGCGGGGCAGCCTGGCCATCTTGTCAGATCCCGAGTTCGGCCTCTGGTCTTGACTCTGGCTCCGCTCGCCTCCGGTTTTGTTTTGTTTTAAGTAGGCTCCACACCCTGCGTACAGTCCAACACGGGGCTTGAACTCTCAACCCTGAGATCAAGACCTGAGCTGAGATCAAGAGTCAGACACTTAACTGACTGAGCCATCCAGGCACCCCTAATTTGCGGTTCTAATTGCCTAATGATTGATGATGTTAAGCATCTTTTCATGTGCTTATTTGTCTTCTATATATCTTCTTTAGAACAGATACAGAAGTATCTGTTCAAAACTTTTCCTTATTAAAAAAAAAACTTTTCTTTATTAAAATTGAATAGATTGTTTTCTCATTATTGAGTTTTGAGAGTTCTTTATGTACTCTAGATACAAGCCCTTTATCAGGTATGTATTTTCCAAATATTTTCTCCCAGGCTGTGGCTTGTACCTGACTTTTCTTAACAGTGTCTTTTGAAGAGCAGACATTTTTTTTCATTTTTATGAAGCTATCAGCCTGTTATTTTATGGACAGACAGTACTTTTGCTATTACATCTAAGAAATCTTTGCCTAACTTGAAGTCACAAAGATTTTCTACTAGAAGTTTTGTAGTTTTAGGATTTCTATTTAGGGCTATGGGATCCGAAATAATTTTTGGATATGTTGCTACCCAAATGATTGTCAGTGAGAGAATGGTTATGCAAATGTGGTAATCCATTCCGTGGAATATTATGCAGCCATAAAAGAGAATGAACTATTGATACATGCAACAAATTGGATGAACTTCAAGGGAATTATGCTGAATGGAAAAAGCCAGTCTCAAAAGGTTACCTACTATATGATTCTATTTCAATGACATTCTCGAAAGGACAAAATTAAAGAGATGGGGAACAGAATAATGCTTGCAGGGGTTGGGAATGGGAGGGATGAGGGGATGGATGTGGCTATAAGAGGGTAGCCTGAAGGAGCTTTGTGGTGATGGTAGAACTAAATATCTTGCTTGGCGGTGATTGTGCAAAGATATACATGTGATAACATTGGCACACACAAAACACATACACATACACATACGCAAATGAGTGCAGGTAGAATTGGAGAAAATGGAATAAGCTCTAGATCTTGCCAATGTCAGTTTCTTGGTATTAATACTGTACTATAATTATGCAAGATGCTAACATTGGAAGAAGTTGGGGAAAATGTACATGGAACATCCTTGTACATTACTTTGCAACTTCATGTAAATCTATAATTATTTCAAAATTAAAAGTTTGGAAAAATTCAGTTTGCAGTTGTTTTTACACATTCTCCTAAAAGGCCACAATATCCCATCTAACTAAATTATTATAATCCCATAATAGCTAATATCTGCTTCACAGTCAAATTTCCACAGTGGTCCACAAGATGGCTTTTATTTATAGTTACTACTTTTTGTTTGGTTTGGTCTTCAGAGAAGATCTAATCTCTATAAACTATATTCTAGTTACTTGTTCGTTCTCTCCAGATTCTTTTCATCAATAAGTGTCTACACCTTTTCTTTCTTAATACTCACTTTTTGAAGAATCCAAGCCAATTTTCTTTTCCAGCGTTCCACAGCCTGGGTTTGTCTGGCTATTTTTCTGGGGCCCTTGCATTTCCTGAGAACTGAGAACTGATTGCAATGCATTTAAACACCTCAAATATGCTTATATCCATGGGCTTATCATGACATTAGCAAATCGAAGTTGAAAGAAGCTGGCACACTGACTTGTTATTTTGACAATCGGTAAATAAGAGGAAAAAAGATCAAACATTTATCTTGCCTTTACCTTACACGTAGTTCCTCTGGGGACTGAACCGCTGATGAGGGGAAGTTCTTACTAAAGTGAAGGAGGAATGCAGGAATGAGGATGTCCCCAGCTTGCATCCAGTAATGAACAAATGGATTAGGGCATTGTGCTTACATCACAAAAACACAACTTAGAATGAAATGCAAGCCCCCCCCCCCATGTCCTGATGGGTGGCTTCGTGTTAATTTCCACCCCCCCTTGTTATGCGAGGCCATCTTCCTCCAGTTCATCTTGCCAAACCATGTCACAGCCATGCTTGCCTTCTGTATGCTCCAAAAGCCCCTTGCATTTTCACTCTGTCTGATTGGCATGCTCCACTCCCCAAGACCCCTGGGTCTTCCTCAGATTTGGGGGGTCTCAGGTTCTAACTCAGGTCAGAATGTTGGGTTCTCCATCTTCAGTACCACGGGTGCCATAGTCAAGCCCATTGGGTTCTGTGTTTCTGTGTCAAATTTGGGATCTGTGGCAAGCATTTCTGTGCACAGACCACAGTTCTTAGCACCCCAGGCTCTTGTCTTGTGTCACAGCTGAGAGCCCTGTAGACGCTTAGGGGTGTCGAGGTGGGGGGCGGTCAGGGAGCTCTTTGCAGTACAAGTACCAGATCCCAACAATCTGGGAACCCTACCCTTGTTGACATCTCTCTCCTCTGCTACTGATTCAGAAAGTTCCCCTAAATGTTCCCTTCTCTGCATTGGTCTATTTTGACCCTTTCCTTCCCACACACTACCAGCTGCTGTATATACTCACCAGCTTCATATTCGAGGCATCAGAAGGGTGTGTGTGTGTGTGTGTGTGTGTGTGTGTGTGTGTGTGTGTGAGTGAGTGATAGAGACAGACAGACAGACAGCAGGACAGAATGTGGCCAGTCACTGATGTGACGTGATTTCTCTTCTTAGGGAGTCACAATGACCCCAGCCATCTCCGGGAGTCCCAGAATGGCAGGGTCTTTGGAACTCAAGAATTCCTTCAGTCGTGTGATCAATTGCTCATTCATCTTGTTGCTCAACTCTGTCAGCACCTCGTGTTTATCAGACACATCAAATGAGTAGAATGGATCCTGCCCACCAGGATTTGCCAAATTTGCAGATTGGTTAAGGAGAGAGACTTGCAAAATAAACTTAGATCTATGTGATAGGCACTTAGTTAGGAAACCACAATGTTTACACATGGCAGGAAGCTGGTAACCGCGTTAAGAGGTCAGGGAAATCTTGCCCGAGAAGTGAGATTTGAGATCGTTGTGGAACCCTGAGTTGGGACGCCAGCTGGAGGACACTGTAAACGGACAGGGAGTCCTGTCCGCAAAGGAACAGCTTCGAAAAAGTGTTGGAGGGACCAAAGAGAATGGGGTGTTGGATCAATTGCAGATACTTAATGCGGCAGAAACTCTTGGGGGGGCTGTATAAGATATGGGACTTGGGACTAAATCTGGGCCAGCCTCCAAAGGCTGTATAATAAGGAGTCTGAATTTTCCCCTTCAATCTGGACTTTCCTGCCCAAGCCACAGGCAGCTGTTGATTACTCGGGATGTGGCCAGTCCAAACTGAGATGACCCACGAGTGTAAAACACACACTGGATTTTGAGGATTTTATAGGAAAAAAATTTTTTTTAAACCATCATAGCTGGGGCGCCTGGGTGGCTCAGTGGGTTAAAGCCTCCACCTTCGGCTCAGGTCATGATCTCAGGGTCCTGGAATCATGTCCGGCATCGGGCTGTCCGTTCAGTGGGGAGCCCGCTTCCCCCTCTCTCTCTGCCTGCCTCTCTGCCTACTTGTGATCTCTCTCTCTTTGTCAAATACATAAATAAAATCTTTAAAAAAAAAATCATAGCTAATTTTTATCTTGACTGCATTCTGCAATGATAACATTTGGGATGTACTGGCTTAAGTAAAATGCACTATTAAAAATCATTTCACCTGTTATCTTTTTTAAAAAATGTAGCCAACAGAATATTAAAAATTACAGATGTAGGGGTGCCTGGGTGGCTCAGTGGGTTAAAGCCCCTGCCTTCGGCTCAGGTCATGACCTCGGGGTCTTGGGATTGAGCCCCACATAGGGCTCTCTGCTCAGCGGGGAGCCTGCTTCCCCCTCTCTCTCTGCCTACTTGTGATCTCTGTCAAATAAATAAATAAAACCTTTAAAAAAATTACAGATGTGGATTGCATAGGTGACTTCAAAGGTAGGAGACAATCAAATGTTAGTTAGAGAGGAGGAGTGCAGGCAAGGCTGGATCTGGGAGTGATGAGGAAGAAGAACGGAGAGAGGGTATAGGCTACAGCAGTGGAGACAGGCAGGAAGCCAGATAATGGTCGAGGTGAGAAATGACTCAGGCTAAAGGAGAGGACTTGACAAAGAGGAAGGCCAGGCCTGGTGACTGATGAGGAAATAATATAATAATAAGAAGAACACAATGTATTTGAGGAAGTAGAAGCTCAGAGGGTACAAGGAACACGGCATGGGCTGAGACCATTGTTTTACACTGGTGGGAGGGCCAGTACTGACATGCACCCACCTTTCTGGGGGACCCCTTGGGAAATGGACGTTCTCAGCCAAGTTTGGGATCATAGGACAGATAGTCTGCCTGGCACCTCTCTGAGTAGGAGGCATGTCCCCCCTAAGTGCCTATATACGGGGTCCTTTTCTGTACTGCATATCCTGACCCACCACCCAGGAGCTCAAGGTACTGCACAAGGAGTCAGGCCTGTAGGCATCCGCTGTTTCCTCTTCACCCAGTAAGCCCATTGGTGAGGCCATACCCCCCGCCTCCAGGTTTTTCCCTGGGTCCAGAGGTTTCCATGGAGTTATCAGGCAGGAGGACTTGAGGATGACCTTGATTGCCCCACCAAGTGTGGCTTGACTGAAACCCAGCGGCAGGAGGGTTCCTCTGGAGCAGGGGTCAGCAAGGTCTGGTACTATCTGGCGCAAATAAAGTTAAATAGGGACACAGCCATGCCTATCCGTTTACATGTTATCTGTGACCACTCTCATAATAATTTGGAAAGCCCGAATTATTTACTATATGGCCCTTTATAGAAAATAATTGCCAGCCGCTGCCACTCTCTTGCGCAGAAGAATCCGTGCATTTCTCTCCTACGCATCAACGGTGTTTAATCAAGGTAATTTTGCCACCTTGGGGACATTTGGCAATATCTGGGGACATTTTTGGTTGTCCTAATTAGGGGCGGGAAGGCACAGGTCTGGGCATCTGTTGGGTTAGAGGCCAGAGATCCTGCTCAACAGGACCTCGCCACAGAGAACTGAGTTCAAATGTCAGCGGAACTGAGCTGGAGCACCTGCTCCCGACCTATCCCTCGGCCCCCAGAGGCTTGCTCACCCTGTAACCCCTGCACGATCCAGCTTCCCGTCCCCAACAGCCGTGTCCCCTAGGTGCAGCCCCTGCCCCCAGGTGCAGCCCAGGGGCCTCCCACAGGACCCCCCAGAGCAGGGACTGGGGTCAAGCAGACTGTGAGCTGCCAGTCTCCTGGGACCTTCTCCCGAGGTCGGTTCTCGGGTGCGTCCCGCTCCTTCTGACCTTTCACAGAACATCTGGGGCCTCCCCAGGACAACTCAGCACACCAGGCTCACCAAACTCAGAGAAACAACTGCGCAAAACACAAGCAACTTTAATCCCCCAATCCGGCCTTTGGGGGCAGGGGGGAGGAGGGGAGGGTTTCAGCAAGGCTGCCAGACAAGAAAAAGCTGAGCCAGGTCTCTTCTCGGCCCTGTGAAGCTCATGGCCCGGACTCTCCTTGCCCACACATGCCTCTCCCTGAGGATGCGGGCCCGTCTGTCTTTAGATCACGGTATGTGTGTCTTGGGGTGCCTGGGACCCTGGAGCAGCAGGCTCCTTTTCTTCCCTCCTCATCTCCCTCACTTTCTCCATGCCCTGGGACCCCACCGCACAGTAATACATAGCCTCGTCCTCAGGCTGCAGCTCAGCGATGCTCAAATACCCCGTGTTTTTGGCCACATCTTTGGATCCAGAGAATCGAGGCGGGATCTTGGAGCCCTGGCTGTTGTCTGAGTGGGAGAAATATCTCAGCACGAATCTGGGAGGGTGACCAGGCCTCTGCTGGTACCAGTAGATGCTGTAAACTCTGACGTCATGGTCTCTGCTCAAGGTGCAAGGCAGGTGGATTGTGGTTCCGAGGGACGAGGACATGGATGGCGGCTGGTTCAGCACCGGCTGAGAGCCACAGCCTGGGGACACAGAAGCGCATGGGTATTTGAGGCAGACGAGGGCAGGGGCCGGGGCTGGGCGGGGGGGGTGGGGGTGGGGGTGGTGAGCTCTGGGGTGTTCTCACCTATCCAGTGGGCGAGGAGTGCCAGCAGGGCGGGAGTCCAGGACATGGTGTAGACGTGCTGGGCTCTGTCTCCTTTGTGCTGCCACGGCTCCTGGGGCCTTCTCAGGGCTGGGTCAGCACCTTCCTGTGCCCTCCCAGGGGTGGAGCCATTGCAGGCCTGCTTCCTGGCCGCCACCATCCCGAACTTTCTAGAATTTGCAGCATCGGTTGGGGAGCAGTCCCGTGGCTGCCTCTGTGGCTCTTGCCTTGGCCCCATGGAAGCGTCTGGGGAGGAAGCACCTGCTGGAACCTCACGGGCCAGTGCCCAAGAGGCCAGTCTGCAAGGTTGGGTCCCCAAGGTAGGGTAACCTCAACGTCCTCCTGAGGGAGCTGAGCCCCACAGTAATATGGTTCTTGTCCAAATTTACATGCCAGTGAACCAGTAGAGAGAATGCAACCTCAGGGTGGTGAAAACACCTG
Organism: Potos flavus; assembly: GCA_028534135.1. NCBI lineage: Eukaryota > Metazoa > Chordata > Mammalia > Carnivora > Procyonidae > Potos > Potos flavus. The sequence goes on along the minus strand of CM052889.1, from coordinate 57,303,979 downwards.
CTTTGTGCAGCAGAAAATGCTGGGGCCCTGGGGCGAGTGGGGTACTCTGTCCCCTTCCACGCTCCTGCTGCTCCCTCCTGCCAAACCCAGCACCCTTTCCTCCTAGAATGAAGTAGCAGTGGCTCTCAGCTTCTGAGAAAGAAGCACCAGGAGGGACTTGGTGTGGGGAGAGGGGGCGCCCATGTGGGGCCCAGGGCAGGTGGGGGCAGAGCAGCCTTTTCCCCCAATCGGGTCCTACAAGGGCCTGGCCCCAGCCTTCCTGACTTCTCTCCTTTTCACAATAGTCTCTCCAGGGAGTGGGTATGGCAGTGTCCCCTAGTCCTCGGCCCCCTCCTTGGCCAGTCCCTGCACCTGTAGAGGTTCTGTGTGTCCCATCCCTACCCTACCTGCGTTTGACCACATCACTGAGCACTTCCAGAAGGCCTGATGCCTACTCTCTGCTCCTTGTTGCCCACAAAGCCCTACCCACAAAGCCCTCAGATGAAGACTAACGTCCCTATGTTAATCAGAGCTCTCCAGAGAAACAGAACCAATAGGAGATATATATAAGAAGAGATTTACTATGAGAACTTGCCTCACTCAAGTATGTAGATTGAGAAGTTCCGTGATCTGCCGGATGTCTGCAATATGGTGGACCCAGCGATCCATGACCCGCCATCTTGCAGACCCGGGAAAGCCAGTGGTGTCGCTCAGTCTGAGTCCAGAGGCCTGAGAATCAGGGGAGCCGGTGGTGGAAAGGGTAGGGGAAGACCAATGTCCCAGCTCAACGGGAGACGGGAAGCAGAAAGGGACCAATTCCTCCTTCTTTCTCTTTTCTGTTCTAGTCAGGCCCTTGATGGACTGGAAGATGCCCACCCACATTGGAGAGGGCCTGCTGCTTTAATGAGTACACTGGTTCAAACACTGATCTCATTTAGAGATACCTTCACAGACACACCTAGAAATAATGTTGAATCTGGTCATCCTTTGGATGAGTCCAACTGATACATGAAATCAACCATCACACTCTATCATCCCTTCTCTCCTCATCTCATTCTAGAACTTTCTCAGCAAGGCATAGCCACAGAGGGAAGCCCAGGAAGTGAAGTGGGTCCTCAGTTCTCACAGGGCTCTTCTTTTTTTTTTTTTTTTTTAAGATTTTATTTATTTATTTGAGAGAGAGAGTGCAAAGCAGGGGGCAGAGGGTGAGGGGAAAGGGGATGCCTCACTGAACAGGAAGGCCAACGTGGGATCATAACCTGAGCCCAAGGCAGACACTTAACCGACTGAGCCACCCAGGTGCCCTCTCAGGGGCTCTAAGGCAAGGTCTCTCTGCTGGCGGAGGTAAAAGAAAGAAGAAAAGAAAAGGGGTTACTCCAGGGGGTGGGTCATCTGAGCTGCTGTTTCTCCTCATAAGGCATAAGTAGAACCAGTCGCTGCGACGAGAACACATGTTAAGTTCTAGAAGGAGCTGCAAGGTGATCCACACCTGGAATAATTTCCAGGGCACGGGGCAGAAAAACTCCTGGCTGTGACTCAGTTTCCCGTGGGACTGGTAGTCTGCCAGCTGGCTCCTCCTGGTGTCCGAGCTGAAGGTCTTCTGGGTCATACTGACAGTGGGGACCCAGAGAGCTCCCAGCTGGAGGGAAAGAAATCCTTTCCCAGGGCAGGAAAGGAAGCAGGAGGGGTTGCCCACCAGCAGTGTGCCTACCCACATCCCACAATTACAAGTGTGGTTGTCTGGGGTTTATTGTGAATAACAAAAGACACCTCTAGACCTCTCATCCCCTAAGAAACTCCAGGCAGACAGTCCCTCCTTTGCTGTCTTGCCCTCTGCTCACTTGCGGTGTATTCAATATACCTCTATTTCCAAGAAAGAAAGAAAGAAAAAGAAAGAAAGAAAGAAAGAAAGAAAGAAAGAAAGAAAGAAAGAAAGGAAGGAAGGAAGGAAGGAAGGAAGTAAAAGAAAAGAAGAAAGAGAAAGAAAGAAAGAAAGAAAGAAAGAAAGAAAGAAAGGAACGAAGGAAAAGAAAAGAAGAAAGAAAGAAAAAGAAAAGAAAAGAAGAAAGAAAAAGAAAGAAAGAAAGAAAGAAAGAAAGAAAGAAAGAAAGAAAGAAAGAAAGAAAGAAAGAAAGAAAGAAGGAAGGAGGGAGGGAGGAAGGGAGAAAGGGAGAAAGAGAGAAAACAGAGAGGGTGGGAGTGAGGAAGGAAGGAAGGAAGGAAGGAGAGAAGAAAGGAAGGAAGGAAAGGAAAGGAAAGGGAAGGGAAGAAACTCCAAAAGTTTTAGGAGCTCTATTCCAGGAACGGGAGAAGATCAAATATATATTTCTTATCATAAATCACAATATCACAGGCTGGTACTCCTAACTAGGGAAGCCTTATTTACTGCCATTTTACGAAAAATTGGGATTTGGGTTTTTATATGACCTCTTCTTCCACATAGGCCGTTCTTTTTGAGTCTTTGGTCAAGAGCAGCCACTATTAATATCCATCGTCCCTGACCCCATGGAACTTAGAGTCTAGTAGGAAACCCTAAGTAAATACAGTTATCCTTGAATGACTCTGATTTGAATTGCGTGGGTCTACTGATATGTGGATTTTTTTCTTAATATTTTATTTATTCATTAGAGAGAAGAGAGAAAGGAGCACAAGCGAGGGAGGAGGGAGAGGAAGAGCAGAGGAAGAGAGGGAAGCAGACTTCCCACTGAGCAGGGAGCCTGGCGGGGCTCCATCCCAGGGCCCCAAGATCTCAACTTGAGCCAAAGGCAGACGCCAAACTGACAGCTACCCAGGCACCCCATATGTGGATTTTTTTTTATTGGATAAATACAGGACAGTACTATAAATGTATTTTCTCTTCTTTATGGTTTTCTTAAAAACGCTTTCTTTTCTCTAGCTTACTTTACATTTTCCTTTTTGAGATAAGAGAACACATTCATAACAACTCAGTATTGAAAAGAAAACCCCAAACTGTGTACAAACCTCATTCAAAACCCAAAACTTCACATTTTGAAAATGACGTAAAGTCCAAGGATGCTTTGCTTAAGGATGAAGAACACTGGGCCTGGCTGGGAGAGCTGGAGAGACAAGAAAACCTGCTGGGTGAACTTGACAGTAAGCCAGAGGCAGGGGTCACATATGGAGAGGAAAAAGATCCTATCTCAGATGAGACTATAGGCTCCCTTGCCCAGGAAAGTTTTTACAAGGAGATTTCCCAGTGCAAGGTCAAGGTCAAGGTCAAGAGAATGATTGTGAGCATCACCCATACCTGCACCATGGTGACGATAGTGGTTCAGGAGATGAAGATGAATCTTCACCGACAATTTATTTTTCCCATGACACTGAACCAAAGAAGGTCCACAAAAATACAGAAGAAAAAAAAAACCTTCCCACAATGTTATTTTTTAGTAAATGGAAAGAAGGAATCAGACATAGCCTCATAGACTGCCAGCTTGCCCCAGGGTACACAGGGATCAGAACACGAGAAGATAATTAGAAGATAATTATAGGCTATTTGTCCTATTTGCAAATGGGGGGCACAGCCTTCAGATGTCCATCTTGAAGATGAGATGCAGAAAGACTTTTTTTTTTTAAGATTTTATTTCTTTATTTGACAGAGAGAGAGGGAACACAAGCAGGGGGAGTGGGAGAGGGAGAAGCAGGGTTCCCGCTGAGCAGGGAGGCCGATGTGGAACTCGATCCCAGGACCTCGGGATCATGACCTGAGCCGAACGCAAACGCTTAACGACTGAGTCACCCAGGTGCCCGCAGGAAGACTCTTTGATGTGGTGGTGGTGGTGGAGAAAGTTAAACTGCTCCGCATTACGACCCATGGTTTGTAAGGAATCCTGGCTATGAAGAAGCCATCTGCAGAGAGGCTGACCAGGTCTCTTTGGAGAAGGAAGAAGAACGAGGAAATCCTCAGCAAGAGCTCTCAGCCTCACCAGGAACAGCATTTTCTTGGCATTATGGCAGAAAAGGAATTTTTACCCTCTTCCTCGACACCACACCCAGCTGCTGCTGTTCAGGTATCCTCTGTCTGTCCAGAGAAAAAAGACCCCATCTCAGAAGGGCTTGGGGAAACTCCAAAGATGGTTTGCAAGTTCAAGGCTGCCAGACTGAGTTGGAGACACTAAGTCTTGCCATGAAATGCAACTGGGTCTTTGAAGCCAGGGGTGTTTGCTCAGAGCATGCAATCCATGCAGATTTTAATGATGTCTGCAACAAGGCATCCTGGATCAACCGATCGCAAACTATTTGCTTCTCATCAGCACTATGAAAAGAACACAAGTACATTTTATAATGTTTACATCCTTATGTTCTCCTCATATGGAATTGCAATATTCCTAGTATTTTTCAAAGAAGTTTGAGCTCATTCCTCATTCTTGTCTTTTAACCCAAGTGAAGGCTTTTAAAAGTTTTTATTATATTATTTATTTAACTTTTATGTATTTACTTTAAGTGATTTCTATACCCACCGTGAGGCTCATACTCACGACCCTGAGATCAAGAGTTGCGTGTTCTTCCAACTGAGCCAGGCAGGTGCTCGAAGGCTTTTTTGAAAAAACAGTAGTTACTTTGCTATTCTTTATTCAGTATTGATCATTTTAGAGAAAATCTTAGAGCTAAAGTTTCCTATACGTTGTACAATTACATTTCATTGTTTGCCAACATTTTAAAGATGTTTCCCAATGTACTGTTACAATTTTTGCAACTTAAAAATTCAAGTAATCACTTCAAACTGTGGTGAGCTTGAAGAAAGCTGGTACAGCATGGTGACTAGAGCTGAGGATACTATATATTCGCAAGTTGCTAAGAGAGTAGATCTTTGAAGTTCTCAACACAAGAAAAAGATTTGTAACTAGGTAGGATGATGGATAGTATCCAGACTTATTGTGATCATTTCACAATATACGCAAGCATTGAACCGGTATGTTGTGCACACAAAACTAATATGTCAATTATATATCCAAAAAAAATTGTTGTTTTTTTTTTAAGCTGGGTCTTAGTGCACCTGGGTGGTTCAGTAGGTTAAGTGTTAGGCATCCAACTCTTTTTTTTTCCCCCAAAGATTTTTATTTATTCATTTGAGAGGAACAAAGCGAGGGAGAGCATGAGCGGGGGGAGGGTCAGAGGGAGAGGGAGAAGCCGACTCCCCGCTGAGCTCCATCCCAGGACCCCAGGATAATGACCTGAGCACAAGGCAGACGCTTAACCAACTTAACCCACCCAGGTGCCCCTAAGGGCCCAACTCTGGATCTCAGCTCAGGTCTTGATCTCAGGGTCGCGTGTTCAGGCCCCGCAATAATTAATTAATTAATTAATTAATTAAAAAATTAAAATCTGAGTCTCTAAAGAACCGCTTTTATTTAGAAGTGAGAATACGCACAAAGCCTAAGATACCAATAAAGTTTATACTGAATTTAAGCTATGAAAGAAAGAGAAAAAGAGAAGAATCTGTAAGAATTATAAAGGCGTAGATTTCCTACCAGCACCCCTCCCTCCGCCCCGAACTGGTTACAAAATAGAAGGGAACATTTAAATTAAAAAGGCAATATTACTAAAGTACAGAGTACATTAATAAACATTTTTGTCAGAATATTAATGTTCCATAAAACCACAGTGAGCGCTTTTTTACTAATTTAATTGCACCTTTAACTTTGTATAATAGAGAAGTCTAAGTATATTTGTTATTAAATATATTTAATGAATGCAAGCAATACATCCCTTAATCAAGGATTTGGAATTTTAAAATATTTGTGTGGCGAAATACCAGATGAGTATGAGTAAGTTTATGTATTGCCAGAAGACTTAGATGTTGAATATTCTGGCTATCTGGTTTACCAAACGTCAGTATATTAGAACTTTGAGATCTAGAAGGACATTAAAACCATAATGAGGGGCACTTGGGTGGCTCAGTCAGTTAAGCATCTGCCTTCCATTCAGGTCATGATCTCAGAGTCCTGGGATTGAGCCCTGAATCGGGCTCCCTGCTCTCAGTGGGGAGTCTGCTTCGCCCTCTTCCTCTGCCCTTCTGCCCACCCTGCCCCCACCTCGCTCATGCTCTCTCCCTCTCTCAAATAAATGAACAAAATCTTTTTTAAAAATTAAAAAAACCCGGGGCGCGTGGGTAGCTCAGTGGGTTAAAGCCTCTGCCTTTGGCTCAGGTCATGATCTCAGGGTCCTGGGATCGAGCCCCACATCGGGCTCTCTGCTCGGCAGGGAGCCTGCTTCCCCCTCTCTCTCTGCCTGCCTCTCTGCCTACTTGTGATCTCTCTCTCTCTCTCTGTGTCAAATAAATAAATAAAATCTTAAAAAATAATAAAAAAAATAAAAATTTTAAAAATCTATAATGAGTACAATCTTATTTTTTTGATTCAGAAAGTATTTTGGTATCTTTCAGTGATTTGGTGTTGCCATTATGAGCAATTTGATCATTTTTATCTGCAGTACTCTAGACATACTAGAGCTGTCCGTAGCATTCTCTTGCTGTTGCTTTTCTATAAAATGAACTCCCCATGTCAGTTCGAAGAGAAAAAAATGCTGGGTCTTCCAGAAGATAGGTTTTTCCAAATAACTGTAACCATATACGTCTTTTGTAGGATGCACTGGTACGACTTGGTGAGGGATGGATTTTGGGTAAGAAAGAGGATTCCAGAATGATCTCAAGCCGTCAGATGGGCAGCTGAAGTGCTAGTAAGAGATATAAAAGGAGAGGAAAAGTCCAAGAGAAATATTTGAGGAAATAGTAGAAGATAAATGTACTAAAATTAAAGAAACATGAAAGACCTCAGCTTGAAATGGCCCATGAAGAGATAGAAAAACCCTGCACCAGGACATATAATATAATTAAGGGTTAAAAAAAGGATAAAATCTAAACATTTCAAGAGACAAAAAGATCACCTACAAAGGAACAACAATCAGGCTGACTGCACACACACCTCTGTATGTAAGAAAAAAATAGAGAAATATTTTCAGCGTAATGAATGGGGGAAAAGTTAAGCCTAGCATTCTATACCCAGTCAAATTTTATGAATGAGAGAGCATAATATTATAGTTTCCATCATAAAAGCCTCAGAAATGTTGACATCCTAGTTCTGAAGGAAGAAACACTTTTGGGAAAAATATCGACACAATTGGCATGTGAATGAGCTAAATTTCTCATCTAGTTAAGGGGAAGATGTAGAAATCTATTTTTAAAAATTGAGATAAAATCCACATAGTGTAAAATTCACCATCTTATGTTCCCACCAGCAATGCACAAGGGTTCTGATTTCTCCACAACCTCATTCACCTTTGTTATTGTCTAACTTTTTGACTCTAGCCATCCCACTGGGGAAGAAGTGACATCTCCTCGTGGAATGGCTAATGATGTTGAACATCTTTTCACGTGTTCGTTGGTCATTTGGCATCTTCTTTGGGGAACTGTTTATGCTAGTTCTTTGCCCACTTTTAAATCGGGTTGCTGGTCTTTTTATTGTTGGGTTCTAGGGGTTCTCTGTACACTCCAGACAATAGACTCTTACCAGATTTGCAAATATTCTCTCTCATTCTGTGAATTTTATTTTCACTTTCTGGACACTGTTCTCTGATGCACACGGGCTTTAGTTTTCATGAGCCCCATCGATCTGTCTCGTTGTTGCTTGTGGTTTTGGTGTCGTGTTTAAGAAATAGATTTAAGGCCCCAAAGATTTGCTCCTATGTTTCCTTCTAAGGGTTTATAGCTTTAGCTCTTACATTTAGGTTTCGATCCATCCGAGTTCCACTTTGTACATCTTGTGGGTGGTTCTTCCATGCTGAGTTCTGTGCCAAACTCTGCATCAAGTTCTGATCTTATTAAGGAGATGGTGACCGTGTGTCTCAGAGCCCTCGTCACTGAGACTGGCTGGGTCAGCACTGCCTGGGTCCAGGGCCCCAGAGGGAGGGAGACACAGAGAGCGGTCCCTCTGAGCTGAGAGCCACACTGAACGCAGAGGAAGGCAGGAGAGAAGCTCAGGTGCTGCTTCCTGAGATGCCATCAGCAGGTCACGTGAGCAAAGAGGGAGGAAGGTGAGGAGGAGCAGAGGAGTCAGGCTATGGTGGAGGTACCACAGAGCTCTGGCCTTGAGTCCACGGGAGCCTTTGGTCTCCCCGGTCTCTCTAATACCCGCTAACACCTGCATGGGGGCAGAGAGGCAGAAAGATGCTACTTCCTGATTGGCCAGTCTGAGCAAGGACTGGGGGAGAGGCTTGGCCTCCTGGAGCCGCCTCAGTGCTGGAGGAGGGCAGGGCAGGGGCGCCTGGTCCCATTAGGACCCCGTTGGTCCTGGCAGGCCACAGCTGCGATCAGTCACACCCCAGTGAATACTATGTTGGTTCAACTACCTTGGAGTCCCCTGAGAGGTTCCTTGGTGGGAGACGCCCACCGAGTACTCTTTTCAGGACAGCTGCACAGCGCCCCCTGCCGGTTAAAGGTGCGCGAGCACCAGCGCAGGGCTTCAACGGGGTTTGGGGTAGAATAGGGCGGGTTGTGAACCTGGGAGGGTTAAATTGTATACTTTTATTACAACTCACCTCTCACTAAAATTTAGCAGTTCCTTCCGTGGCGAATGTAGGCATGAGACCACTGCAGTCTTGGCAATACCTATTTATCGCCAAGAGAAATTTCAGTAACTTTCACATTATAGTTGTTGACCAACGTCCAAACATAGCTTACACTTACCCATAAGGTTAAATTCTGGTAGTTATTAGATTAGACCTGCTGCCACAATCTCATAGATCTGTTCATTCTAATATCGTCATAACCGTGTTTCAATACAATTTATTGAAATTGTAGATTTATTAGATTTATTTGTGATCCTGGGTACTTGTCAATGCTCTCCAGTCAAAGACCTCCGGGATACACCTGTAGCTAGACAAGGCTGTATTTATGGACTTGTTGCAATGTGGGATACTGGATATCCCGGGAAACGGTGGGGTGGCTCAGTAAGAGGGTGTTGGGAAAGAATTATAGGATTTGGGTTTGCTTTAGGGAATTTTGGAGAGGATTCGAGGAAGAAGGACTTGGCTGGGTGGTTGGATGCTGTCAGGAAGGCAGGGTGATTCTATCCTTGAAGAGTGTCCTACTTCTAATCTGAGAGGAGGAGCATAGAACAGGTACAAAGCTAGAGCTGGTAGGGAAGCAGCAGTCACTCATAGGAGCCAACCAAGGTTGGGGGCATCTGGTCATTTTGTGGTTTGAACAACAGCTCATGTTTTGTCTGTGTTCAGATATGACTGTGGCATGATCTTGTTTTGTCTTGATCCATCACTGTCCTTGTCTGAGGCTGGTGTTCTGTGAAATTGTTTATGTTCTTGGGAGCTGGGGGGCCGGGCCAACCCATCAGCCCAAGACCTGGCTGATAGGACCAGGCAGGCTCCCAGATGTCAGGGGCTCGATACCTTTCTCTTGCTCGTGTATATATCTCTTAGGAAAAAAGGGGCATGTGGGTGGCTCAGTCGGTTAAGCCTCTGACTTGATTTTGGCTCAGGTCATGGTCTCGGGGTTATGAGATCGGGCCCTGAGTTAGGCTCAAGATTCTCTCTCTCCTTCTGCCTCTCCATCCCTGCTCGAGTGGGCTCTCTCCCTCTCTCTAAAAAAAGAAAAAGATAGTGGTTTTATGAGTATTTTAAATTTGCATCAATGTTATTGTTATGCAGTGCCCAGTCAATCTGTCATTTTTTTTTACTCTACCGTATATGTTGAGATCTATGTTTACCAGTGCCTAGTACTCCATTAACTGGATGACTGGGTCTCATCCATATCTATCAAACCAGAACATCTGGGGGTTGAAACCAGGCATCAATAGTGGTTTTTTTTTCTTTTTTTAAATTTAAATTTATTTTTTCAGTGTTCCAAGATTTATCGATTAGCATAAATGTTTTTTAAAGATCCCCGGTGATTTTAAGATGCCACAAAGTTTGGAAACCTCTGCCCTGTGTAATACTTCTGGAAATCTTACTTACTGCTTGTTAGAATCACCGGGGAGAGGGATTAAAATTAAAAATTAAAAATCTGTTGCCTAAGAAATGGAGCCATGGTCTTGTTCTAATTCTTTATATGGGTGTTAGTCACACAGGAGAGTTCACTTGGTGAGAGCTCATCGAGCTGTGCACTTGTGTTCTGTGCGCTTGTCTGTAGGTGAAACTTCGGGAAAGCAATCCCAGAAGGCATCCTGTTGTCTGAACCCCTCCCAAACCAAAGGCATAAGAACCATCGAGGGTGGGCTCAGGCTTTCATAGTGTCTAAAGCTCCTCATCGATCCTTCTGTGATTCTTGCTGCCCTGAAGACTGGCCAACCCTGAGGTCACATGCACCTCGCATCTCCCCCATGAAACAGGGGGCTAGGGGGACAGGGAATGTGCCCAGCAACGCTCCACATGAGAGAGAAGCTGCCAGCTAGAAGGAATGGAGGGACGCCTCGTTTCACTCATCCTGATGGGTTGCTCCCAGAACGTTGAACATTGTCCCATCCCCACCCACATCGTCAGGTCTTCCTAATCTCTGCCGCTTTCATAGATTTTTTTCCTCTAATTTTCAGCATTGTTATTACCATGAAGGTGTGTATTTGGCCTTTACCCGTTAGCCTTCTGGGAGCTGTCCATGTATATGTCTGTGTATGTTTCCATGAGATTCCCTTTCCCTCTCTTTATAGATGGTTTTCTCATTTCCCAGGCCTTGATCAACCGCCTTATAAATATCTTGTCCCAGTTTATAATCCGGCACTTACAGTTGTCTGTTGTCTCTTTTATCTTTTTGGATAGGAAATTTTAGTTTGATATTCACTGATTTGCTTCCCCTCTACTTAGTGCCATGCTCAAGCAGCACCTCTGGGTTACAGAAAAATGTTCTCCTGCAGATTACTCATTATCTTTATAGTTTTATTTTAATCTCATTTGAGTTTCTTTCTTAATGCCGTGTGGTAGAGAGTCTTTCTTAATTTTTTTCCCTATGGAGAACCGATTTTAACAATACCATCAAGCATCAATAAATCATTTTTTCCCCACTGGTTTTCAGGCTTTTTTTTTTTTTTTTTTTTTTTTTGTTTTATATGCTAAGTGTCTATCTGAAGCCTCTTTTCTATCAGGAGCTTCCTGACCTTGATCCTGTGCCAAGTTCATGCCACAGTTGGTGCCTGAAACCCCGAGGCACCTGGATTAGGAAAAGTGCCTGAAATTTGATGAAATTTGATGAGTCCAGGGGAAATCAAAGGTCCTAGTTTCCCCTGCCCCCCACATCTAGCTGGGCAGAGACCCATAGCCTTTGGACTAAAAATTGAGAGGAAAAGCTGCATTGGAACTTAAGGTCCTGAGAAAGTCAGTGTGGCAGCTAAATGGCACGCTATTTGCAACACCCACCTCAACTGGAAGAGGGGGATCTGAGAGGCTCCTGCTGGTGCTAAGCAGGGAGAACGTTTGGAGGGTTTTGTTTTGCCTTTTTTTTTTTATTTGAGGTAGAGAGAGTGAGAGACAGCATGAGAGGGTCAGAGGGAGAAGCAGACTCCCCACGGAGCCGGGAGCCCGATGCAGGACTCGATCCCGGGACTCCGGGATCACGACCCGAGCCAAAGGCAGCCGCCCAACCAACTGAGCCACCCAGGTGCCCTTTTTGTTTTGATTTTTAAGATTTTATTTATTTACTTGAGAGAGAGAGAGAGAGAGAGAGAGCGCGCACGCAGCAGAGGGAGAAGCAGACTCCCTGTTGAGCAGGGATCCCAATGCGGGACTCCATCCCAGGACTCTGGGATTGTGACCTGAGCCGAAGGCAGATGCTTAACCGACTGAGCCACCCTGGCGTCCCTAATTTAGAGTTTCTATTAGGAGAAGCTAGAGGTGTGAATGGCTCCTGCTAATAAATGAGCATGTCCAGGCTGACAGGGTGGGGAAGGGAAAGGGAGATTGGCTCATCAAAAGTAGAATGAGGTTTCACTCACTGCCATTACCCCGGGAACGTCTCCTCTGTTCCCTGTGAAGACAATATACATTATACCTGCAGACTTTTGAAGTTGGATTTATTCTGGTGGAGGAGAAGGGTTTGGAGTTCTGGGTAAGAGCCAAGGTCAGAGGAGGGTGCCCAGCCTCAACTGCTGCAAATTATTTTAGTCCAGGTTGTTCGGTTTACAAGGTTACCACGAGGATGCCCATGGGAGGAACATCTCTTGGGTTCTGCCGAGCGCAGGACCGGTACTCAAGAAGGGTGCTTCTATATCTTCGCCCAAGGTGCTTCTTATCACCTAATGTTTAAACATTTTCTTTCTCTGTGGCCTCAAAGGCCATGGTTGGGGCTACGGTGAGCTCGGTGGGAAAGGGGATGTTCACTTTGAAACACAGTGATTCAGAACCTCTAAGGCCAGCAAGAAACCAAGATAAAACACAGGGGTGATGGTTCTAACAGAGACACTCAGACTCACAAAAAAGAAGGGACCCTGCTACAGCAATCAGGGCAGTAAGGCATGTCCTGGTCCTGGTCCCAGATCCTAGTCCCAGATCCTGGGAGCAGCACAGTCTGTGCAACCTAATTCTAGACACCCAGAGGAGGGAAGAACATGTCTGAGAACTCATAGATGGGGGTACTGGTGCCCCTACTGCCTTTTCTCCCCCACTGGGAGTGAGGGAGTAGCCTCCGGGCTAATCTGCTCTCTGATCCCTGACCGCACTCCTGTCTCAAGCCCAGGTCCTTGTGGGCCAAGGCCACAGCTTGGGGGAGGGGCGGGAGAGGAGAAAATGAAAGCATCATCTTCACAGAAATGAATGAATGAAAGAGTGAGTGATTCCTTTGTAACCTATCCTGTTGGCCACACTATTAAGAACGCCCAGAAGAGGGGCGCCTGGGTGGCTCAGTGGGTTAAAGCCTCCGCCTTCGGCTCAGGTCATGATCTCAGGGTCCTGGGATCAAATCCCGCATTGGGTTCTCTGCTCGGCGGGGAGCCTGCTTCCCACTCTCTCTCTCTGCCCCCTTGTGATCTCTCTCTCTGTGTCAAATAAATAAATAAAATCTTAAAAAAAAAAAAAAAAAGAATGCCCAGAAGGGCACCCGATGCCCTCATGATCCTCAATAGGTCACCATAGGGTGGATCAGCGCACCCCTATTTCCAAGCCTCTGTTCTATTTTGAAGCTGTCTTATTTCGTGCAGAATCATCATCGAATGCACCAGAGGCACTACCTACAAATATTTTTATTCTAGGAAGTACACAGGAATGGTTTACATTCAGGGTATTGGAATGAACAATATACAAATAACTATAACCTTAATGGACGTCAATGAAGTTAAGAACATTCCAGTAGGAGAAAACTATATGGGTCAGACAGGAGAGAAGGAAGGGTGTGTGGGGGACCTCCAGCAGGATTCTTGGGAGGAAATACGGTACAGCGAGCCCTCGACAGGGTGCCTGGCACAGGGCAAACGTCTGTTAAAATGTCGTTACTTCTTTCAGGCGCTGATGCCCTTAGGGGAGAAGGTTGAGAACCTGCTCTCTCTACAAAACATGGTTCAGAGTAGGCCTGTCGCAGACCCCTGGGGACCCCATTGGGGAACCAAAATATAAGGTAGAACATGGGGAGTTCTTCAAGCTGCTCACTGGGGCAAGGCCGCCTTCCAGCCGTAATTCTTACACCAAGGGCTGGGACTTTGGTGGCACGCAAAACTCTTTTCTCAGGTTTAGAAGCACTTTCTGCCCAATTCCCAGAAGGACCCTCCCGGGGTCCAGACGCCTCTGGGGTCCTCCATGCCCCCTCCTCGGTCTCTACAACAGGTCTGGGACCCGATCTCACTCTGCCCTCCAGGTTTCCAAGCCCACACTGGTAATATGACCCACAGACTGTAGTCCGGGGGTGCTTCTCCATCCTCCCCAGCACACTCATCACCCAGGAAACCCGGGCGCGAGCTGAGGAGGCCCTCACCACCACTTCACATGTGATCCATCACCACTTCACACGTGATCCCCCACCACTTCACACGTGATCCCAAGTGAGGAAACGAGGTCCTGCCCACGTGAGCACGATGAAGCCATCAAGCCCCGCCCAGCCACCCAAGATCCCTTTAGGGAAGCAGGCCCCGCCCATCTCCCAAGCTCCCCTTGGCAGAAGACAGGCACCTCCCCCGCCCACGTGACTGGTAGAAGGGGTGGGGAGCTGGGCCTGCCCTGCTTCTCACGTGATCCAGCGCGAGGGGTGGAGGGGGAAGCGGGCCCTGCCCACGTGATCTGCGCAAGGCAGCCAACCCTCTTCCCCGCCCGCGCCCCACATGACTCAAAAAGCCGCCCACGCCTCAGGGAAAGTTCGAGGCGCTGCAGTCTGGTTCTGAGTCTTCTCTTTCCGGCTCTGAGAGCGCTCTCATTCCCGGGGTCGCCGTTCTCAGCTGCCTCGTAGGCTTTGGGGTCGCGTGGGGCCTCAAAATGTGGAACAGGAGCCCAAGGCTCCCGCACCGAGGAGGCCTCGGGACGCCGGGATCTGAAGCTGCGTGGGCCCCGGGCTTCCTGCGCTTTCTTGCGGTTCGGGTGGCCGTGCGGGATGCAGGACGCTCCCTGTCTCCTTTGCTTGACGGGGGATCCGGAGAGGTTCCAAAGGAAAGCCAAGTGGGTGGACTTCCAGGTGAGTGCAGACTTTTTATCATAGGGCCAAGGTAGCCGTTTTTTCTTGCTGTAACCACCTGTGCTGCCTGTTACCCTTGACCAAAGAGCGCGGGGGGGGTGCCCTCCTTGGGGGGGTGCCCTCCTTGGGGGGCTGCCACCAACGCTGTGGGACAGAGAGCACGTGAGAGGCCCATTTTCCACCGTTGGGACCTACAAGGATGGGCTGACCTTGGGCCATGCCCTGCCTCTGGACGCAGCTCACCACCTGCTGGCATTGGGAGTCGTCACTGGTGGAAGGGAGTGGAGGGAACCCAGGCACAAGATGGCGGCCCCAAAGTTAGAGCTTCCTCTGGTGGTGAATCGGGATAGGATGCCCATGGAAGGGAGTGCACTAGTGAGCGCAGTAGGTAATGCGTTTTGGAAAGCACGACAAATTAGTACTTAGTAACGAGAACTGTGGGATTGAATGGCTAGTGCTAGGCTGGGTTGACACTGTAGGGAAGGATAAAGGCAGAGAGCCAAATGGCAATTGAAAGCCACCCTCAGGATCTCCTTGGTAGCAAAGAGGCATTCATCTTGGGGGGTGAAGGGGGACAGACGTGGTGCGGCGGAGAAAAGCTAAGGGTCTGGCTGGGATTTAATCTTGCGGGAAGTGGAATTCCAAAGGAGGTTGAACTCCCAATGACGGCAGGTCCGCTATACTAAAGTCATTCTGGTTGGGAAAGTCACCCTGGCATATTGATAGATTTATCTGCATTGAGGCTCCATGATCTGAGATTCAAGGGTTTTCCTTAACCCTCTGAGCCCGTAGAAGTGAGTGGGCCAACCCACCCTATTAAAAACTAAAATATTGAGGTGCCTGGGTGGCTTAGTTGGTTAAGCATCCCACTTTATGTCCGCTCAGATCTTGATCTCAGGCTGATGAGTTCGGGCCCCATGCTGGGTGTGGAGCCTATCTGAAAAAAAAAGCCAAAAAAAAACCAACAACAACAACACTAAAATATTTTATTTGAGTATATTTCAGGGGCATTTTTACTAAGACAAAATATGCTTTTCTTGCTGTCTTCTCCAGTTTCCCTCCTGGCATGTAACTAGGGCTTGTCCCAGCATAACAGCAGGAGATGTGCTTAGGCTGAAAAGGGAGATAAAGGTACTACACCCTAAAGGACCAAGTAACTCTCTGGTAAGGGGACTCAATAAATTTTCTTAAGAGAATTTACGCACATTTACTCAGTATCTCAGTTACCTGTTGCTGTGCAGTAAGTTAGCTCAAAACTTCACAGTCTGGTTTGTTCTTTTGTTCTTATCTTGCATGGTTTCTGTGGTCAAAAATTTGGTTGTAGCTTAGCTGGATAGTGCTGGCTCAGTGGTGTCTCTGAGGATGCAAGCAAGACCTGGGCTGGGGCTGCAGTCATTTGAAGGTTCAGTTGGGCCTGGAGTTCCCACTTCCAAGGCAGCTCCCTCATGTGCCCAGTCAGTTTTTGACAGAAGTCCTTAATTACTTGCCACATGGGCCTTTCCATAAGGACGTTTGGGTGTCTCTGTGACATGAAAGCAAGTGATCCAAGGGGAAGCACAGTGGAAGTCATAGTGGCTTTTATGACCTAACTTTGGGAGTCAAACACTATAATTTCCAGATTATTACAGGCCTGCTTTATTCAGTGCAGCAGGGGACTTCACAAGGGCATGAATGGATACAAGGAGGCAAGAATCATTGTAGCCATTTTGGGTGCTGCTTACCACACATGGGTAAATGTAAACAAGGAGGACTAGAATATATAAGCAGTTTGAGGAGCAGATCAGGGGAAGGGCGATATATAAACAAATTATATGTTGTTGGACATAGAGTCAGAGTTGACGTTAATATCTCAATGTACAAAACATAATTGTGCCCCACTGTGAGAATTGGGGGGGGGCTATAGGGAGCCAGATAATAAATAGAATCTGGGGTCAGGATCCAGCTCACAATGGTAACCCTGTGTCATTGCCCAGTTTGCAAATGTGTAATTGGAATAGAATATTTGGAAGTCAACGCAGCACCCGGATTGGGTCTTTCATCTGTGGGATAAGAACTATAGTGATGGGAGAGGCCAAGTAGAGGCCTCTGTACCTGTTTCCATTCCTGGTCAAGATAGTAAGTATAAAACAGTATCACATGGCAGGAGGAATAACAGATAATGTTGTCACTCTTAAGGATGCAAAGGATTGGAGTGGTAGATCTTGTCATATTTCCATTTAATTCAGCAGTCTACCCCTGCAGAAAGCAGGTTCATCCTGGAGGTTGGCCAAGATTTCTGTAAACTCACCCAGATAGTAGCCCCAGGCGAAGCCGCCATTCCAGATGGGCTTGCTTTGCTCGAGCAGGATTAATGAAGTCTCGGGTATATGGTTTACAAATGTTAATTGGCAAATATGTTCCTTTCTATCCCAGCAGATACCATCTTCTGCATTCACACGGAACAGGCGAGAATCTACGTTTAATTTTGCTCCAGGATTATACCCTTCCTCCCTCTGTTATAGTTCAGAGAGATCTGGACCACCTACCACTGGGCATCCACAGAACATCACACTGATTCACTACTCTGCCAGCAGGCCAATCGAGTGAGATTAGTGAGAAATGGCTGGCGTGTTGGAGGCCTTGGTAAGAAGCATGCACTGCATCGTTGGAGACAGTGCCTGTGAAGATTCAGGGATCTGCCACATGAGAACAGCTTGCAGTGCCCCAGCGGTCCAGGACATGCTGGGTCATATCATCCAAAGGAAAAGATGATTTATCACAACTTGCACTTCCTGTGGCAAAGAAGGAAGCACGATGCCTGGTAGGACTCTTCAGGTTTTAGAGACAACATAGCCCGTATCTCAGAACACTTCTCTGGCCTGTATACCAGACACAAAAGACTGCCCCAATTTTTTTAAGATTTATTAGAGAGCGCGCATGTGCACCTGAACCAGGGGGAGGGGTGGGGCAGAGAGAGAAGCAGACTCTCCACTGAGCATGGAGCCGGACACGGGGCTAGATCCCCGGACCCGGAAATCATGACCTGAGCTGAAGTCAGACCCTTAACCGACTGAGCCACCCAGATGCCCAAAAAGACTGTGAGTTTGAGTGTATCCCAGAATAGGAAGGTTCTCCACAGAGGAGCAAAGTCTAAGCTGCAGTGCAAGCAGCCCTGGTGCTTGGGCCACAAGACGGCGCCGATCTGAGGGACCTGGGGGTATAAGTGGTAGGGAAAGGTATGTTGTGGGGGTCTGGGGCCAGGCTGTACAGTCTGCAGAGATGACTCATGCGTGTTTTATAAAGCAGTTTCTCTAGTGCTACTGGGCCTGGCAGAGGGCCGTCAGACACGAGATGACCCCATGGCCAGAACTGCTTGTCATGAGGTGAGTTCTGTCAACGAAGTCATCAGGTTGGTTAGGTTCAGCCACCATCCATTGTGAAGCAGAAGATCCCGTTGAGTTATTAGAAGCTGTGGCTGCCGCTTGAACACTTTATCCTCTTTGTGTCCAGCACCCAGCTGGTAAGGAAAAGGAGCCCCCATCTTGGTGGGAGTAATTGACCCAGATTAGGAAAGGATGGGGCTGCTTTTAAACCAGGGAATAGAGAGGAATAAATCTGACTCCCAGGGGATCCAATTAGGGGCCTCTCGGTATTCCCTTGCCCTGTTGTGCCACAACCCTCGCTGCAGGAGGCACAGGGGCTTGGACCTTTCGGAGACGAGGTGTGAGCCAGGCCACCTGGCATGCTAGCAAGGACAGCAGTGATGGTAGGGACCTTGAGGGGAATCTACAACGAATAATGCAGGGAGGACAAGATGAGTATCCTTCGAAGCCCAAGACCAGCTGCAGTGGCCAAGACTATCATTTACCTTGCTAGCCCGCCTCTTCTAAGTCTCCCCCAGGATTAGAGGCCACTGGAATCCCAGAGGAGACCCTTCGCAGACAGATGAAGTGCATTCTGGCAGTGCAGGTGGTAGGGCTTGGCCAGCAATAAATCCTGGGTTTTGTGGACAAGGCTGCGCACAAAGGCCTCAGCTCACCACATCCTGCTGGGCAGAGACCCGTGGGCCTTGGGCTGAAAATCCCCATGCAGGAGAAACGATGCATTGGAACCTAGGAGAAGGGCCTGAGAAAATCAGTGTGACACGTTGACTATGTGCTTACAGTATCTCCCTCCAGTATAGAGGGAGGTTGGTGAAGGTCCTTCAGGTGTGCGCAGCAGGGAGATGCTCAGGGGCTTCAGTTGGGAGAAGCTGGAAGTGTGAACGGCTCCTCCCAAGGAAGGCATTTGGCAAGAAGGCTGACAGGCTGAGGGGAGGGGAAAGGAGATTGTCTCAGCGTGAGAGGTTCTCACTGCCAAGTTTTGGTGAACCTCTTCTCTGTGTCTTGTGCAGATGTCAGTAGAATGTACATCCCTCATGAAGAGTTTGGTATTTGCACTTACTCTTGCTGAGTTGGAGGGGCAAGGGCAGAGACACCCTTGAGGGTCCCAGGCGTGTGGCTTCTCTTGGGCTGTTCCTTTAGAGAAATGGGACAGTTCAGAAGCACAGGGGGAGGCTTCAGACACAGGCATTTCTGCACTGGGGCCCTGCCTGCTTCAGAGGAGCTCTGCCATCAGGACAATTGGTGGATTGTGACAGGGGTCTGGTGCTGCCTACCGGGCCTCAGCTCTCCGCAGGTGCCCCTTCTCACTCATACACAGGTGGAAAGTGCTCAGTTGGGTCATAGTCCAGTGTTTTGGTGGTTAAAATGATCATTTACCAAACCAGCTCTTGCACAGTTCCCTCATTCCCCAAAGAAGAGCAGCCTGCTGTAGGGTGAGGGCTGAGAGCTGCCCCAGGGCGCAGCAGAGCAGAGTCAGGGTGGGAGCTGGAGGAAGTTTGGGCCCAGGTACGGATTGCTGGCGGTGCTGGGGGTGGAGGGAAACGCATCTGTTTGTAGAGACTCTTCTGCTACCACAGGGCTGGCCATGCGCTCTGGCCCTTGCCCGGGGCCCTGCTTGTGGGTGTCACACCTGAGGCCTTTGCGGGTTCTGCAATTAATTTCTTACATCACCGTCCACACAGGCTGAGGTTTTGGCTTCTGTAGTGTGCACACTAGTTCCCCTGATCCACCTTTTTCCAGATTCCAGAACTTGGGTTTTTCTTAAAGAGCAGGAGTGTCTAACTCATTCTCTCTGATCTTCTGGTTTTAGCTCTTCCTTTATTTCATTTGGGTTTTCAAGTGGCAGCTCAGAGCACTCATGTTCAGTCGTCCCAAGTGTAATCAGAAGTTCACTGATGGATTCTCGAATGTGTTGCTCTCCTTTTCCTGGGAGAAACGCTCTGTGATTCTGCTTCGTTATGAGAACTGCTTCGTTCTATTTAGTAATACTTTATTCAAGATTGTTGCATCTACTTATACTTGGGATGGTGCTTTAATTTTCCTTTTTCTTGTCTTTTTCTGACATTTTGTGTCAAAATTTTACTAGCACCATGAGAGGAGTTTTATATCTTTTTGATTTTTTGAAAATAATTTTCTTGTCTCTGAATTGCACTGAAGCCTGCTGGATTGTGAGTAGGAATGCACTGTATAGAGCAGGAAGGAGGCCAGATCTGAACATGTGGAAAGTTGCCATTACCGTTTTAGAAGGCCTGCCTGCCAGAGAAGGCAAACAAAACCTCAGGACCTGACTTCTTACCACTGGATTAGGGTAAGAGATGGGTTGTTCAGTCCTCCTTAAAATCACCTTGGAGATGGTGATGATCTTGGGGAAAGTTTAAGAAACTAAGTTTGGAACAATTTATGCTCTGCGAAGCGCAATAAGGAACAGAGATAAAGCCCTAATTATTCTTTCAGCCAGCTGGGATCAGGGTAAGGGACACTGGTGCCACCAGCAGAGAGAGAGCGAGCTGCAGATTTAGAACTAGAAGTTGTAGGATGGAAGGAGGGGTGGGGGACCTCCAGGGAGCTCACTTTCTGCTAAGAAGGGTGGTGGAGGCTGGGTGTCCTGGCCCAAAAGAGGGAGGCTGAGCACCATGAAAATCCACTGAGGATTTTCCCTTACCTTGCAGCAGGTCGGTGGAAATGAGTGGACAAGACCCTCTCAGTCTCTTGGATCTTGCAGCACAGAGCCTCCTGAATGATGAAGACTCAGCTGTCCGTGCCCTGGAGGAGCTCCCTGTGGGCCTCTTCCCAACCCTGTCCACGGCAGCCTTTGATGGGGGACACATGAAGACTGTGACAGCAATGGTGCAGGCCTGGCCCTTCCGCTGCCTCCGTCTGGGGTCGTTAAGAGATCAGTCAATAACTCAAGACCTCTTGGAAGCTGTCCTAGATGGGCTGGAATTGGTTCCTACCAATGCTGCTTGCCCCAGGTAACCGGAGAGACGGGGTGCTAATAGGGGCGCAGTGAATTGAGGAAGCGGGAGCTGGATTCAGGGATGTGGGGCCCAAGTGTGTGCCACCAGGTACAGCGTCAATCATTGGGAAGCCTCGAGGCCATTGCTCAGGGTCCCTCTGAGAAGAGAGCCCTGGTGTAGTTCAGAGCTGATCATGCTGCTGACGTGGTTAAGGGCGTGGCTGGGTTCCCGGTTGGTATCCCCGGACGGTGTAAAAGGTGGGCATTGAGGAGGGCCCTTCGAACGCATGGCGGATGGCAGCGGGCAGGGCGGCTGGCTGGCCTGGAGGCCCTTCCCAGAGTTCACTGCTGTTGGTCTCCTACCAGCCCTGCTCTGCTGGCCTGAAAGTCCCAGTCTCTGCTCTCCTCCTCATTCCCCGCAGGAGATCGAAGCTGAAGGTGCTGGATTTTACCCATGACTTTGAGCACTCCAACTGGGAGGAGTGCTCTGAGACGACTCCTGCCCCCTTTGTCATCACACACATGCTGGAAGAGCCAGAGGCAGACCGCTGGCGCCCAGTTCCAGAGAACAGCCTCCGCATCACCGAGAACCCGTGGAAATCCACACGGACCTTTTCCTCGGCAGTTTGTTCGGCTTCTTCCACCTGTCGGGGTTCCCGTCGTACATACTGCAGAGAGTCGAGAAGAGCCATGGCTGTCCGCGCCTCCGCTGTCGGACCCTGGTCATCAACCAGGTGCCGTTCCGCAGCCTCGTCGAGATTCTGGGAATGCTGGGAGCTGGAGACCATCCGAGAGGTGAGGCTTCATCACAGGAGTAGGTTCTGCTTGCGGTCGGACCTAATCCAGTTCTTCACCCATGTAGGGCAGATGAGCAACCTGGGCCACCTCATCATGAACGACATCCCCTGGGATTTCCCTGCAGACTGTTTCTCTTTGCTGAGTCCGCTGGGCCACCTCCAGAAGCTCCATCTCGTCTTTGGCTATCTCTCGGGCCAGCTACAGAAGATGCTGAGGTGAGTGCCTCTGAAGGTACGGAGGCCAGGATGCCTGGACGCAGCTCTGGGCATTGCTGCGTTGGAGCAGAGACAAGCCTGGACTTCCCCTTCTGTGAGTCCTCAGAGTTGCTGCTGGACCCAGACTCCAGGGCGGGGGTCCTGGGCCAGTCGGGCTGGAGGCTGCTCTAGAAGAGAAAGGCAGGTCTGAAATTGGCATCTCATCCACTCATTCATTTGCTCGCTCACTCATTCATTCATGCACTTAGCCCGCGCCAAGCAGACAGCTAAGAATGGGTATGCAACCCTCAACAAAATCAGGGTCTTGTCTTTTAGAGCTTATGTAGAGAAGGTGAATAAGGATGGTAAGTCATGAGGGTGGTGTTTGAAGGAGGAAACTGCCCCCACAACATCTAAGCTCAGCTGATTTGGTGAACAGACTCTCCTCATATATGTTTTACACATTTCTCTCTGGTACGCCCTGGAATAGGGAGCTATTCTCCTGGGGCATGGTCTTTGAGTAAATAGAAGCATGGGGAACCATCTTCCTGAATCTTAGTAGAACCTGGGCCTTACCATGAGTAGGAACTATATCTTAATTTCATTAATTCTACACTTTATGGGGCTTGAGTGATAATTGTGTTAATGTGGCTCATTAGGAAGCTGAGGCTAAGAGGAGTGCCCGACACCATACTCTGAAAATAAGAGAGGATCTCTGGGGAATGCGGAAATGTTTCATTCCAAGCTCTGTGTTCTTAACCGCTACAGAAGATGGCTCCCCCCATTTGCATCCAGACTGAGGTGGCATAGGGCAAATTTCTCGGGCCAGATTTCTGGATTTTTCCCAAATGCATCTAGCGTACACTCTCATTTCCAAGAAGTAAGCGGTGTCTGTCTCTCCACAGTGGCCTGCAAAAACCACTAGAGACGCTGGTGATTAATGGATGTAGGCTCACGGAGAATGACATCACCTACTTGTCCCAGAGCATTCATGCCACCCACCTGAAGGAGTTGGTCCTCTGTGGCAATAACCTGTCCCAAATGGTTCCTGGGCCCCTCGAGGTTCTGCTGGGGGAGGTGTCAGGCACTCTGCAGCACCTGAACTTGAGAAGCTGCCGGCTGAAGGAAGCCGAGCTCCGAGCCCTGCTGCCTGCCCTGTGCTGCTGCTCGCGCCTCTGCTCTCTGGTGTTCTACGACAACGTCGTCATCACCTCGGGCATCATGAATGTGCTGCAGCACTTAGCGGGGCTGAAGGAGCTGAAGCGTGTGCAGTACCCTGTCCCTGCTGAGTGTGTTGTGTACTTGGATGAATACAGGTGGGGGAACCTCAACAGAGTGGAGCTCGCCCGCGTGCATGCCAGGTTGCGCGAAATGTTACAGGCGCTACAGCGGGCCGACGTGGAGTTGACTAATTCGACCTCAGTGGCCTGACTTACGAAAATGTACGGCTGACCTGATGGGAAAGAGGGGCACCAGGGGGTCCTGGAGCTGTGGCAGTGGATTTCCCGACTGGATGGTGTGGCTTTGAAGAAAACTATGAAAACAAGAGGAAACACAACGAACGCTCTGGTGGGGACTCCTCTATTTTTGGATCCAACTGGGGCTCCCTTATTCATGACATCGACAAGCACCGGTCAAAAATCGACACTGTGCAGGTGCTCTTTTAGTGCTGGATATAAAAAGAGAGCTTCTCCCAGCTCTTGTCCTTCTGGTCTGTTTACCCAGTTTCCCTTTCATTTTGCTTCAGTATTCCCACTTTGAACACCGTGCAGTTGGGTAAGTTTCTTCTCAACACTTTTTTTTTTTTTTTTTTATAAAGTGGGATCATTGACATGTTCGTCAAGGGAATAGATGAATGTAAGGTGCTCAGCACATAGCTTTTGTTCACCTATTTCAGATATTTGTTGACTTTCTCTTCTGTTCGGAAACTGCTCTTACTGAGGAAGAATGTAAACATCCAGGGTGTCTGCTTTCAAAGAACTTAGCTTTGAAAGGGGTTGGGGACCACTAAGCAGGTCAGCAAACCCCTAAGAAAGCTGGTTTCAGAGGAGTGCCATGAGAACAGCAGACTACCAGTATGATGAGGGGTTACCGGAGTGGGGGGACTGTGGGATGATTGAGAATATATATTAGTCTGTCCTCAGTTCCTGGCACAGAGCTTCTGAAACCCGTGTCGTTTCCTAAGTAACAACTCTAGGAGCATCCTTTGTCCCAACATTTGGCCTTTGACCCCACCCCTGACACTGGGCTCTTGAAACCCTTATACATTCCTAAGTGATAAGAACACTAGGATGATTTTTTGTTCTAATGAGGCACTTCAGGGGGGGTGATCAGATGGCTCCCAGGTGGGGCTGGTCCCCTGAAAGACCCAGCCATAATTAGCTTAGAATTTTCAGCTCTCCCCGACCCCCATTTTCCAGAGGAGGAGGAGAGACTGGAGGAAACCTTCATAAAACCCCAGTAGTAGGGGTTTGGAGAGATATACCCCAACACCACCAGGACAGAAGCTCCTGTACTTGGACCCCCTCCCCCGAGACCTCACCCTATGTGTATCTTCATCTGGCTCTTCATCCATACTATTTATAGTGTTTCCCTGAGATCTGTGAGCCACTCTAGCAAATTAATCCAACCTGAGGGAGGGGGTCATGAGAGCCTCTGATTTGTAGCCAAATCAGACAAGTTGTGGGTAAACTGGGGGCTTAACTACTTGCTCTTGGCATCTGAAGTAGGGTGGAGGCAGTCTTGTGGGACTGAGCCCTTCAGCTGGGATCCGCCACTGTCTCCAGGTGGATGGTGTTAGAGATGGGATGTGACTTAGTTTTTGTTGCAGGGAAAAATCCCCACACGTTTGCTGACCCGAAGTGTCAGAATTGCAGTGTTTTGTGTGAGGAGTAAAGGAGACCCAGGAGAAAGACTCCCGGCAATGAAAAACTGGGGTTTTCCTTAATAGTGGCTGCTCTTTTTGAGGGAGTTGGTGAGGGGAGATCAGGGAATCGAGGCTTCTCTGTAAACAGACCAATAACTGATAGGTGAGTGTGGAAAAACGTCCAGATATCAGGAGAGCTGGGGAGAGCCCTCCCAGGCAGAGAAATGAGAGGTACAGTGAGAAGGAATCAAGGAGGCAGAGGTTGAGGGATGTGTCAAACTCTTTGATGGTAAAAAGGGAGAAACCTTTCTCATGGAGTAGCCCTTTGCATAGAGTCCCCTGGAGAAAAAGCAACTGAGCTGGAGTGAAGGTGATTAAGGTGGAGGGCAGGGTAATGGAGAATTGTTCCAATTTTTCCTTCATAATAAATGGTGATGCCTAAGCACGTGTCTCTTCCCCACCCGACTCCCTGTCCTGAACTACTTCCCGAGACCTGCGCTTAACTTTCTGGGTCCACTTCCCTTTCTTCTTTTATTTCTGATAATTTATACTTTTGTGTTTTCTCTATCATCTGCAATAGCAGTTTTATTTGCTTATTTCCGATTCTGTTTCTCTGATACGATTTTCATTCCTTATCATCCAGCCTAGGATCTCCAGTACTATGATGAGTGAGAGTGGGTGTCCTCATCTCGTTCCTGGTGTTGAAAACTATGCCTCCAGCATATCGCAGTTTTGAAATGATGCTGCTTTATTCAGGGTGATGTTTCAGTGTGTCCCACTTTTGCCGTTCTGATTTTTTCCTAGACACAAGTGTCCCCTGCTTTTTGAAAATTTGCATGACGCTATTTCATTTGTGCGAAAGACCTACATTAGTACCTATTTCCGCTAAGTGAAAAAAATTCAAAGAGGATTTTCACTTTTATGAAAAAAGGCAACAAGCAAAAATAGCATGCGGTGTTTGTTTGCAGCAAGCCATCGTAGAGGCAGCGTGCACCCCAATTGGTGAGAGTGGCCCTGCCAAGTCCCCCCGCCTGGAACTCTGCTCCATATCTCGTCAAGCCACTGTAGCTATGAACTGTGTCTCTGAGCATCTGTGCTTTTTCTTGGTTTATTTTGTGCTTTTGTTAGCAAGGTGTGTGTTAAGGTGTCATACAAGCCTAGGAGAGGTTACTTTTTGGGTCTGAAAATACTAAAATGTTTTCAGTATAGATTAATGGCAGTTGCTTTGCTTTACACAAACATTTCAGCTTATGAACGGTTTCATAAGAATGCTCTACTTTCGGGGCGCCTGGGTTGCTCAGTTGGCTAGGTGTCTGCCTTCGGCTCAGGTTGCAGTCTCAGGGTCCTGAGCTCGAGCCCCACGTTGGGCTCCCTGCTCGGCGAGGAGCCTGCCTCCCTCTGCCTGCCGCTCCCCCTGCTTGTGCACACACACGCACTCTCTCTCTCAAATAAATAAATAAAATCTTTTAAGAAAAAAAAGAATGCTCTACTTTCAGATAGCACAGGAAATCTATAGCCTCTAAAAGCCTAGACGTTTAGTAGGATTCCCTGTGAAACTCTCGGGGCTTGGTACTTCCTGCAGGCTAGATCCCAATAACTTTTTCTATTCCTTCTATGGAAATTAACCTGTTTTAAGTGTATAATTCAGTGGCATGTTACATTCACAGTGTTTTGCAGCCAGAACCACTCTCTATTTTCCAAAACTTCTTCACTCCAAAGTCTCTACCTTAGTAACTTCCCATTCCTTCTTGCCATAATGAAGTGGCTTAAAACAACAAATTTATTCTCTCACAGTTCTAGGGGCTAGAAGTGTGAAGTCAAGGTATTGGCAGGGTCATGCTCTCTCTGAAATCTCTAGCATGTGTTCCTTCCTTGCCTGTTAGACCTTTTGGTAGCTTGGGCATTCCTTGGCTTGTAGCAGTGTGACTGCAGTTTTTACATGGTCATCTTCACATGGTTGGTTGTCTTTCTTCCTTGTCTGTGTCCAAATTTTCCTGTTAAGGACACCAGTCATACTGGATTAGGGGCCAACTTAATCAGGTATGACCTCCTATTAATGGAATTGAATCTGCGAAGACTTCTTTCCAAATAGCATCACATTCACAAGTACCAGGAATTCGGCTGTCAAGTAATCTTTCTGAGGGGACACAGTTCAACCTCTAACGTAATATGGTCATCTTGATATGAAGTCCTTCAGTTCATGAACATAGGATATTTTTCTATTTCTTTAGGTCTTCTTTAGTTTATTTCTGTTTTATAATTTCGTAGTTTCTGGTGTAAAGATTTGTCACCTCCAGGGTTCAAATTATTCCAAAGTATTTATCGTTTTTGATGCTATTGAAAATGGAATTGTTTTCTTAATTTTTTTTGGTGGTTCATGGCTAGTGTATAAAAATACAACTGATTTTTATATCCTACAACTTTATAAAGAGATAAAACTTTTATTTCTTCCTTTGCAATTCATTTGCCTTTTATTTTTTCTTTATTGGCCTAACTATACTATCTAGAACTTCTAGTACAATGTTGAGTAGAAGCGTTGAAAGCAGACATGCTTATCTTATTCCTGATCTTAGGGGGAAAGCTTTCGGTCTTTCACCATTGAGTTCAGCATTACCTGTGGTATTTCCTTGTATATGTTTATTACATTGAGGTAGTCTGTTTCTAGACCTAGTTTATTGACTATTTCTTTTTATCACGAAAGGGTATTAGATCTTGTCAGGTACACATCAGTTGAAATGATCACGTGAGCTTTTCCCCTTCATGATACTAATGTGGTGTATTGCTTTTATTAATTTTTGAATGTTGAACCATACTTTCTGGGGATAAATTCCATTTGGTTATGATGTATAATCATTTTTAAGTGCTGTTAAATTGCGTTTGCTAGTATTTTGTTGAAGATTTTAGAATCATTATTCATGAAGGACATTGGTCTGTAGTTTCAATTCTTGTAATGTCTGTCCTTAAGTGTCAGGGTAATGCTTACCTCATAGCATGAGTTAGGAAGTTTTCCTTCCTCTTCAGTTTTTTTGGAAGCATTTGTGAAACATTGGTGTTAATTCTTTAAATGCTTGGTAGAATTTACCAGCGAAACCATCTGGTCCTGGATTTTTCTTTGCTGGAAGCTTTCTGATGGTTTCAATCTCCTTAAAAGTTCTAGATCTATTCAGTATTTCAGTTTCTTCATGATTTAGTCTTAGTAGGTTTTATGTTTGCAGGACTGTGTGTATTTTTTTCTAGGTTATCTAATTTGTTCATGGTATTTTTTTATAGTTCTTTACTTTTTCTTAAAACAGCTTTATTGGGATATCGTTGACATATAATAATTGCATGTATTTAAGTTATGCATTTGGTGTTTGCAACATATGTATATATTGTGAAATGATCTCCACAGTCAAGCTGATTAATATATACATTACTTCTACATAGGTAGTGTGTGTGTACAGGGAGAACATTTAGGATGTATCCTCTTAGCAAATTACATGCATAAAATAACAGTATGTTAGCTGTTGGAACCATGAGGTACATACATTAGATCTCCAGAAATTATTCATGTTGCATAATTGAAACTTTGTATTCTGACCAACATCATCACATCTCCCCCTCTCCCCACCCCTGGCTTGTAGCAGCATGACTACAGTCTTTAGTCTATGAATTTGAGTATTTTATTTTTTTAAGATTTTCATTTATTTGAGAGAGTGCTTGCGTGTGTACAAGTCGGGGAGAAGGAGAAGCAGGCTCCCCGCTGAGCATGGAGCCTGACGCAGGACTCAACCCCAGGACCTCGGGACCCCGAGCCGAAGGCAGACCCTTAACTGCCTGAGCTACCCAGGTGCCCCAAATTTTGAATATTTTAGACTCCACATGTGAGATCATTCACTGTATCTCTCTTCAGTGTCTTGTTAATTTTGCTTAGCATACTGTCCTCCAGCTCCATTTATCTTGTCACAAATGGCAGGATTTCCTATTTAAGGCTATTATTCCATCATACATATATAAAAACATACTTAGATGAATGGATAAAGGAAATGTGATATTCTTTATCCTTTCATTCACTGAAAGATATTTAGGTTATTTCCATATCTTGAATAGTGCTGCAAGGAACACGAGAGTGCAGCTATCTCTTTGCTATCCTGCTTTCAATTCTTTTGAAGTATTTACCCAGAAATGGGATTACTGGATCATTTGATAGTTCTACTTTTAATTTTTTGAGGATTCTCCATACTGTTTTCCATGTTTGTACTAATTCGTATTCCCACCAGCAGTGTATGAGGGCTCCCTTTCTCCACATCTTCACAAGCACTAGTTATTTTTGTCTTTTTCATAATACCCAGCCGAGCAGGTGCGAGGTGAAACCTCACTGTGGTTTTGACTTACATTTCCCTGATGAGAGATGTTGAGAACCTTTTCATGTTCCTGTTAGCCATTTGAATTTCTTCTTTAAAGAAGTGCTATTTAGGTCTTTTGCCCATTTTAAATCAGGTTATTTATACTTTTAGTATTGAGTTGTAGGCGTTCCTTATAAATTTTGGATATTAATGCCTTATTGGATATATGGTTTGCAAACATTTTTTCCCATTCCATGGGTTGCCTTTTCACATGGTGGTTTCCTTTGATATGCAGAATCTTTTTAATTTCATGTAGTCCCATTTGTCTGTTTTTGCTTTTGCTGCCTGTAATTTGATGTCCCGTCTAAGAAGTTATGGCCAAGATGAATAGAAGATTTTTCCGTTTCCTTCTAGGAGTTTTGTAGTTTCAGGCCTGAGGTTTAATTCTTTAATTCATTTGAGGTGATTTTTGTGTATGTGAGATAGGTGTATAATTACATTTTTTTGAATGTGGATATCCAGTTTTCCCAACACCATTTGTTGAAGAGTATCCTATCTCCATTGTGTGTTCTTGGCACCCCTGTGGAACATCAGTTGGCCATAAATGTGTGGGTTTATTTCTGGATTCTCTCTTCTGTTCCATTGGTTTATATGTCTGTTTTTATGTGGTTTGGTTGCTATGTAATATAATTTCAGACCAGAAAGCATTATGTCTCCAGTTTTGTTCTCAAGATTGCTTTGGTATTTGTGGTATTTCATGGTTCCATACGAATTCTATTTCAATTTTTCTATTTGTGTAAAAGATGTCATTGTAAAGATTTTGGTTGCAATGAATCTGTACATTACTTTGAGTAGTATGGACATATTAACAATATTTTTCCAATCCGCAAACATTGTAAAACATTGATGAAGGAAATTTTCAAAGAAATTTTCAAGTGGAGAGATATTTAAAAATCTAATAAACTTAATGTCTTTCCACTTATTTGTGTCTTTGCAGATGTCTTTCCGTTTATTTGTGTTTTTGAAAATTTCCTTCATCAATGTTTTATAATGTTCAACACATAGAAGTCTCGTACTTATTTTATTATTTCCTAAGTATTGTATTCTTTTTGTTGCTATTGTAAATGGAATTGTTTTCTTAATTTCCTTTTTAGATAGTTCATTCCTTAGTCTTTAGAAATGAGAATTTTTGTATGTTGATATTGTATCCTGTAAGTTTACGGACTTTGTTCTAGTAGTTTTTTTGTGGAGTCTTTATGGTTTTCTACATATATGCTGATTCCATCTGCAAATAGATAATTTTACTTCTTTCTTTACAATTTCTATACCTCGTATTTCTGTTTCTTGCCTGATTGCTCTGGCTAGGACTTCCAGGACACTGTTGAATAGCAGTAGTGAGAGTGGGGATCCTTGCCTTGTTCTGGATCTTAGAGGAAAATCTTCCAGTTGTAGCTCATTGGTTATGATATTAGCTGTAGATTTTTCATAGATGGCCTTTATTGTGTTGGAGTTCGAGAGATTTTATTTATCACGATTGAATATTGAATTTCGTCAAATGTGTTTTCTGCATCTGTTGAGATGATGATGTAATGTTTGTCTTTCATTCTGTTTGTATTGTGTATCACCTTGATTGGTTTGCATGTGTTGGACCAGTCTTACATCCCAAAGATAAATCCCACTTGGTCATGGTATGTGACTCTTTTGATGTGCTATTGAATTTAGTTTGGTAGTACTGTTGACCCTTGAACAGCATGGGGTTAGGAGCACCAATTCTGTACACAGTCAAAAATCTGTATAACTTTTGGCTCCCCTCAAACTTAACTACTAGTAGCCTACTGTTGACCCGAAACCTTACCAATATGATTAACACATATTTTATATGTTATATGTATTATATGCCATATTCGTATAATAAAGTAGAGTAAAAAAAAGAAAACATTAAGAAACTCATAAAGAGAAAACAGGGGCATTTGGGTGACTTAGTCGGTTAAGTGTTCGACTCTTGATCTTGGCTCAGGTCTTGCTCTTGAGCCTCATGTCAGACTCCACGCTGGGCATGGAGCCTGCTTAAGATTCTCTCTCCCTCTTCCCTCCCCCCCCACTTGTGCACATTCTCTCTCCCTCTAAAAAAAAAAAGGGGAGAAAATTCATTTACAGTGCTGTATACGTACTTACTGAAAAAAATTTGCATATAGGTGCACTGGGTCAGGACAGGGGTGGTGGCAGTGGCAGGCCTGGCCCTGGGATGGCAATGTTCTGCAGCCCGTAGCCTCGGATCAGCAGTGGCAGCTGCTGGATGCGCCCAGAGGTGGCACCAGTAACCTGGAGGTACAATATAGCTGTTGCCCCATCTGCCTGCCCGGGTACCACCAGCCATGGTCAACATCCACTGTGGCCAAGCCTGAGTGTGCTGGCCTCCAGGCGGCCATGGGGCCAGGGCACCACTACAGGGAGGAGTCCACACCCAGTCCAGGAGGGGCCCAAGGCCTGCAGTGACCCCAGCACAGCCCTAGAGCCCAGTACGTGGAGGATCTGGGGGGGGATGGGGGTACCAGGGGTGTGGGGCTCTCTTTGCAGCACTGTCTTTGCCCTCTGGGCACCTTCTTCTACTTGAGCCCAGCCTCCTGCCTGCCAGCCCCAGGAGTTCAACCCAGCCACCTCATTAGTATATGAGGCGACCTGCACCCTGCCCAGTCCTGGGTCCCCCTGGGGGGGATGCTGGCGGCCTCATTAAGCCTTTCTAGGTACTCAGAGGTCAACAGGCATGACCTCTGTGCCAGAGGCCTTCAGTTTGATCTTATGCAGTTGTAAATAAATGCCTTGTGGCTTATGCTGTCAGCTCTTTAAAAAGCCATGTGTAAGTGGACCCACGCAGTTCAAACCTGTGGTGTTCAAGGATCAACTGTATATCCTATTTTTTTTCCTTAAACATACGTACCTATGATAAAGGTTACTTTATAAATTAGGCACAGTGAGAGATTAACAACAAAGCTAATAATAAAACAAAAAATTTAACAGTATACCGTAATAAAAGTTATGTGAATGTGGTCTCTCCCTCTCAAAATAATCTTACTGCACCGTACTCACCCCTCTTCTTGTGATGATGTGAGATGATAAAATGCCTACGTGATGAGGTGAAGTAGGTGAATGATGTAGGCATTGTGATGTAGTGTTAGGCTACTGTTGACCTTCTGACCTTACCTCGAAGGAGGAGGATCGTCTGCTTCCAGATCACAGTTGATCCTGGGTAATTGAAACCATGGAAAGCAAAACCATGGGTAAGAGGGACTGCTGCATATGCACTGGGATGCTGGGATGCGGGGTGCATATATATTTACAGTTCTTATATTTTACTACTGAGTTAACTCTTTTATCATTACACAATGACATTCCTTGTTTCTAGAGACAGTTTTTGACTTAAAGTCTATTTTGTCTGACGTAAGCATAGCCATCCTTTCTTTTAGTTACCATTTGCATGGAACATCTTTTTCCATTCCTTCACTTTTGGTTTGTTGTGTATTCAGTGTAACATGAGTGTCTTAGAGACAGCATGTCACTGATTCTTGTTTTATTTATCCACTCTGTGCCTTTTGAATAAAGATTTTAACCCTGGGGCGCCTGGGTGGCTCGGTCAGTTGAGTGTCTGACTCTTGGTTTCAGCTCAGGTCATGATGTCAGGATCCTGAGATTGAGCCCTATGTTGTGGTCCACACTTAGAAGGGAGTCTGCTTGAGATTCTCTCTCTCTTCTCCCTTGGCCCCTGCCCCGCACACGTGCACTCTTTCTCAAATAAATAACATTTTTAATAAGAGTTTAAAAAAAAGAGTTTAATAGTTACATTTCAAGTAATTATTGATGGATGAGGACTTACTATTGCCATTTTATTGTTTTCTGTCTGTTTTGCAATTCTGTCCTTTTCTTTCTTGTTGTCTTTATTATTTGATGATTTTTTGGTAGTAATTTGCTTTCTTTATCTTTTGTGTATCATAGATTTTTTTCTGCATGGCTACCATGAGATTCTTCTTGATGGCATCTAGAATGGTGAGGCCTTTCCAGAAGTTTTCAGTTTACTTGGCCCATATCCATCAGAGGA